>JAAWXA010000030.1:4644754-5275946 GCA_038090715.1 Florisuga fusca | reverse complement strand
AAAAAAAAAAAAAAAAAAAAGCAGTATCTCTAGTAACTCATTTTTGTAGGAGTCAAGAAGGAGAAATTCATTGCAGAAGAAAAAAGGATAACTCAGCAGGGAAATAGATTCATGTTCAAAATAATTGTTAGTTTGAACATGAATGTTGAGATTTTTAGGACATTTCCAGAAAAATATCTAGGACTCTCAGGATGAGATGTAAAAATGCATTTGTTGGTACTTAAGGGAATTTCATCTTTCAAACACATTCATGTAAAGTTGCTGTTGGCTCTTGTGCTCCAGTTCAAATTTCAATGTATCTACTTATTCAATTTCAACTAAACTCAGCTGTTTTATCAGGTCAGTGTATATTTCTGCCCAGGGCTGAGGATGCACACCTTCATTTAATACATAGATTTTTGCTCCAATACCACCTGTCAATTTTGGTTACTGCCAGCAGATGAAAAGATGAAATCAAACCCATGCTAGTGGGTGAATGTGCCCAGCACAGGCTGCACTGCCTTTGGGCCAGGCTCTTTTTCAGGCTTCCCTGTAGTGACGCCTGTGCCACCTAAATCCATGATGTGATCCTTACTCATATTCAGCCCCATATATTCCCCTGCTTTGATCATCACAAAACCTCTCTCTTGCCCTCTTGTCCTGTTTTTGCCTGTCACTTACAAATCTGTTGTTCTTTTAATGTTAGCACTGCTATCCAGCTGTGCTATTCCTCACTGTGCAATTCCTAGACAAGCAAAATGGTCCTTAAATATACCCTAGTTTTCTTTGGCAGTGGTGTTCAGAGGTCAGGGAATATGTGTCTGACTTGTGTTTTTTCAAGGGGCCATCTCAGTAGGAAAGGGCAGAGCTGCTGCTCTGTTGTCTACATCATTCTGAGGATGTCAGGTTGCTCTTGCAAGTGTTTCTGAAAGCAGAGAAAAATCAGTTCAGATGCTTTGGCAGGTTCCTGTAGTTCCAGTAGTTCACCTTTTCTTGGCACAGCCAGACTGTGTTTTTGCATTCTGTATTTTAGCTTTGTGGGGGATAATCAGTATTGCTAAATTGCAGAAATCCAGGGGGTCACAAATGTTGCATTGACTGTTTTAAAACAATATTATTTTGTAGTGGGTTTTTTAATCATATGAGGAGGGCAACATTCATGTACAACCCAAACATACGGAGTGATGTTGCAGTTCAGCAGACTTGACGTGACTGCAAAAAACCCACATAACATTATTTTGATTTGTTTGATCAGTCTTTGTAGCAGAGCAGATAATAAAGAGTAGGGGGAGGCAAGAAAACTGATGGATTTACAACTAGATTTTGTGCTCCCATTTCTCAGCACTAAACTTCCACATTCTGTAATTTTTTTAGCAAAGTTGGTAAATGGGTTTAGAGGTGGAGACAGCTTCAGGTAGAGATGACAAAAGATTTTCTGGGTGGCAGAGTATTGTGCATATGGGATGGAAAGTTAATTATCCTTTAATATAGTTAGATGGTTGTAGTCTGCACAGAACCGTATGTCTTGGGCTGGTTAACCTGTGCTACAGAAAGAGCAAGGACAAGACCTGCCTATTTAAGATACAAATTAATTTTTAGAAGTCAGGTGGCCAAAATTTCTGGGACTTTGAAAACACCATGAGACCTTGTTCTGGTCTCCACTGTGCCATGGGCTGTTGTCAGGACTTCAGCTGACTCAGCCTTGCTTTCTCAGAATACCCATTTGTAAAATGGGCAATATAATTACACTGCAAGGTAATTAATAGTTAATGGGGAATGTGTTAATGACTGTAAAGCATTTGACAAAAAGCATTGTAAGTGCTATCATTAGTGTCTGTTGTAAGCAGCTATCAGCAGTTCTGAATATCCAAGGGGTCCACAATGTGACCTCTTCCAAGCACTGGACATGTCTGA
The DNA here is from genome assembly GCA_038090715.1 of Florisuga fusca. Lineage (NCBI taxonomy): Eukaryota > Metazoa > Chordata > Aves > Apodiformes > Trochilidae > Florisuga > Florisuga fusca. The sequence goes on along the minus strand of JAAWXA010000030.1, from coordinate 5,274,053 downwards.
ATTATGGTTTTGGTTCAGGCCCAAAGAACTTAAAGGAGACAGATGGCCTCTTCCAGCCTTTCATTGCATTTTTATTTTTGTCTTCACAAAAATTAAAGGACAGATGTTCAGATGATATAAGATGATAGAGCTCAGGAATTCCACTGGTTTTCTAGACTTTCCTAATTTAAAAAAAAAATTAAATTATGGACATCTGAGGTTTAAAAATGGTTATTAGCTTTGAGTTTTAAGCTGCCACTTTCAAAGCACAAAACAAGGAAAACCATCTCACAGTACACAGGTAAAATGGACTTACATCAAGGTGCTTGAAGACATAATCACAACCAAAATATTGTTGAATTTACCTTATCATTTCAATGAGAGGTGGCACTGCGAAACTGCTGTGTTCTGTGTTAGCAGTCTGTGTGATTTTAAAAATTCTGTTTTCGGTCCAATCACTTGGTAATTTCTATAGTATTAGCAATTTCTATTTGGTCTATTATTTGGTATGATGTACACCAAACAAGAAAAAATAAATGTGAAGTTTATATATAATTACAGCAGAGCTAAGCAATTTGAAGTGTAGATGTATTTAAACATTTAAAATCCTTGGGATTGCATTCTGCCTTCCTTGTGTTGTGATCCCCCATGTCAGCTCCTGACAGCAACAACTGCATTGTAACCATCCACCCTACCTTCCTTTCTGATTGTTGGCATGCCCATGGTTCCACTTGTTCCAATGGGGCTGTTAACAAACCCGAAGATTTGTGGGGATTGACCCCAAATGTGCTGCCTGAAAGCTCAGAATTTTAATAAAAAATTCTCAGTCATTTCCAGTATTGAGTGTGTTTAAAAAGTAGGAATGTATTTTCAAATAGGCCACAGGAAAAAGGCTTTTGGACCTTCAGATACCGATTTTTAATTTTTTTTCCCATACTCCCTGCCATTTTTCCTTTAATTGTTTCTGTTGGATTTCTAAAAGAAAGTCCTATGAGAATGAATCAGACAGACATTCATCAGAATCTAGAAGAATAAGGGTGATTTTTTTTTTTTTTTCCTTTAATTAAGTGCTCCAGGGAATAGCTATACCAGTTAGGAGGAAGAACAGTTCCTCTATAGTGCCTTTTGTGACTTTGGAACAGTAGAGAGGGAGGCTCTGAGCTACAAATTAAACAGTGAAAATCCTCTTAACTGAACAGACCCTTGGGCTTCACACAGAATATGGCCTTGCACTAATCATAAGCAGAACTAGTTGGGATTTTTTTTTTAGTTTTTTTTTTTTTGCTGAAACAGGGGCTTGCTAGAAAAAGCTTACATGTCAAAACTGAAGTACCTTGTGGAGGAAACCTTATTTAAAAGAAATTTTTCTGAAACACGTGCAGAGGCTATCAGAAATTTCCCTGAATTCATGCAGGTTTGTCTTCTGCTTTAGCCAAGAGATCGATGTCTTCACTCCAGCTACCTTTCAGTAATTTTTTTGCCTTTCCCTCCCCTCAGCAGGGCTTCAAGTGTCTATAAAATTTTGTTTGTGGGCACAGCCAGATTGCCAAAGGGACAATCTGGATACCAAAGGCATGGGAGCTTTAAGACTCCTATAACAAAGAACTCTGTCTAAATTTGCAACTCCTAGAGTTAAGCTGTAACCTGCAGCCTGGTATGTGCATGGAAATATTCCTGCAAGCTGCCCCTTCTATGGGATTATCATGCTGAAAGCAGAAGAGTTCAGGGATGGATTTTACTGTTTAAAACCACAGCAGCACCATTCTTGTGAGCTTATCCATTAGCAACCTCACTGGAAATGTCTTATTCCCAGTGCTTCTCTGAAGGCAAAAATGGCCCAAAATGTGCCAAAACCTTGCTCAGCTGGAGCAGTCTTAGTGGAGTAATTTGTATTTCATGTAAAACTGGCTCTACAGGTCAATACCACAATACTCTTAAGAAATAATCCACAGACCCCAAAGCCATAAAGTAATTTCACTATAGACAGGACTGGGGCAAAAGCTCTATCTCTGATTAGTTTGAAATACAGGCATGTTCTGCTAAAGGAATTTTTGCTGAAAGGGTTCCAAGGCTCACCCATGATGGGTTGTTCTGCAAATACTTTATGTATTTTTAGTTCATGAATTTATTGGTAACATATTTTATGGTGTTTTAAGGTATTCCCTTCTTTTTATTTGAAGGCAGCATGTACTGAGCACTAACCTGTCTTCTCTCAAAGCACTTGACAGTAGTACACTTCATACTAAAGAGTCTGTCATCCTTTTCTGAGGCAGATTTCCTTATTTAAGACAAACATGCTAATTCATAATCTATGCATATTACTACAATTTTTTTTTTTATTTAGAAAAGTACAAACGGATAAATTTCTTGCTGCCTCTGGAGAATCTTAGCTAAACCACAAGTTGGAAGCCATGCTTCTCTACTGCTTTACTTAATGCAGGTTAGTGCAGTGAAAAGTAATGCACTTTGCTTGGTGGAATGGAAAAGGAGGAAGAAAATCCTGTTTACACAACCTCACCAGAGTATTTCAGACTGAAGCAAAAGAGGAGCAAGTAATGAGAACTGGGTGGCTGAGCTGCTGTAGCAGTGCATGCTGTCAGCTGAAGGTCCTGTATAAGCACATTAAATGATGGGCCTCTCACACCTACATGCTTTGCCTTGGACAGACTGAGCTGGAGATATTTGTATAGAATTGAGAGCTGAGTCCTTGGTCATTCTGTGCTTAGATTGTTGGAGGAAATAGGAAAGAAATTGCTAGAGGTGTAAAGAGAAAAAATTCATATAACTAAATATACTAAACGTTTACTGATCCCATTGGCTATGCCTCAAAAAAGAAAAAAAAGCAACTGTTTTTTTTAATTAACAGGAATTATGCATTTGAAGGAATGTGATAGCTTTCTGACCAGTCCTCTACTGTAGGTTAAGGAGATAAAGGCTGTTACTGACACTGCTGTTAGAATTTTCAGGGACTAGATGGCAGTAGCATCTCCATATTTTGATAAGAAAGACTAAATAAGGTTTTACATGATGGGAGGAGATGGACAGTTATGAACTTGTCCTTTCTAGCTGAATTCCAGAGCTCTGCCTGTGACAGAACTTTCAGAGTGCTAACTGGTCTGTGGTGCTTTTCTAATAATGCCTATGGCAAACTGCCAATTAGGAAATGTTTTTATAGCAGTTAAATTCAAAATAACTAAACAAGCTACTGAAAAGTGAATGGAATTAATTAATTTCTAATGAGTTTTAATCATGCAGATCTTGGCAAGTATGTACAGTAATGTCCAGTTAGCTTATGCAAAGATACAAGTGCAGAGATAGAGGTGAGATATTAAAAGATAAGTGTAAAGAAAACAGACTTCAAAGAAATATGGTTTAGCCTTATAAATTCTAATTCTTCCCAGTGTCAACACTGATACTATTGTGCCTCCTATCTCACAAGCTATTTTGAAGGCAGGTATGCCTGAGAAACTGATCTAATTATAAATGAAAACTTGAGTTTGCTTCCCTATTCTAATCCATTATCTATCACAATTTTGCCTGAAGAAAAAAAGACTGGGATGTTTTTCCTTCTTAGCTTTTAATGAAAGTACCAATTGTGTAGATGGGTAGAATACCTCAAATTTAAAGCATTTTGATTTCCTGGGAGGCAGCCTATGCCTGACTACTTTCAATTAAGAAGAGGTCTACATTGGTGGTGGAAGTTCAAGTCAGTATGCTAAATAAAAGCTGTAACTTGGCAACCTCACAGCATTCCCCAAAAATGTAATACAAAGGCAGCTGGGGCTGTCTTGATTTATCTATTTTTTTTTTTTTTTTTTACTGAGACACAGAAATGACTCATAAGAAACTATTAAACATAAAGTAAGGGACAAAGACCTAACACAGGAGTAGCTGGACAGTGAGGGTTCACAGATGCCACTCTGTGTTAGAAAACAGTCTGTATCATCTGGGAGTGGACAGACTTCAGGGCTGGAACAATTCCTGGGCTAATGCAGTCCTAGAAGAAAGTGGTTTCCTCCTCTCTTCATGTCCCAAGTCAGAATGACAAGAGTCTGATTCCTTCTTTCTTTGGAATGTTAAATTAAAACTTTGGGAGAAAAAAATTTAAAATTTACAAGTGTAATGAAAAAATAATTGCCAAGTAACATAAAAGCCATTTCAAAATACACCTAGTTTGCTGCAGAGGTAAATTACTGTTTAATTAAAGAAGAATCATCTTGTATCAAGTAAAGACACCCCAAGCTAATGATAATAATTGGAATGAGGCAAAATGAATACTTCATAAGTGACACCGGGGGTTTAGAGGGCTGAATGTTTTTATGTCCCAGTGGTTTAAGAGAGCAAATCCTACAACTGCAACTCTAAGCACAAAAACTCCACCTTATTGCTTTATGTTGTTGGATTTTACAGTCGAGGCACCAAGGGATTTAGATTATAGCCTGTGACAGACTGTGCTCTCAGTACATTGGCACTCTCTTCCACTCTTCCCTCCCTCCCTCTCAAAAAGAGAACAGTTGGTAACAGAAAAGTAAACATGTGCAAAAATATATTTATTACTAAGGGGATCTGTTTCACTCAGTATCTAAGAAATTCAATATTTATTATTCCATGCAGCAGATATTTTGCTGTGTCACATGCTCCGTTGGTATAAGCTGACATTGTCACAGAGCTTGCAATTTGTTTGGACAGTTTCTACAGTCTGCTAATGGATGGATAGCTCATAAGATTCAGAAAAGCAGCTTCCAAAGAAGAGAAGTTTTCTGTCAAGGAACACCCACATATGTGTAGATAATGAAAAAGAAGGAAAAAAACCAAAAACAACCCAACAAAAAATCTGCACATACAGTTTAGTATTTAGCAAAGAGTATCTGTGCAACCTGTATCACAAATTCTCCAGAAGTCAACATATAGATGCAAAAAATACTGGGCCCCAGCTTCTTGCATCAAGTGCTTAGAATTTCCTATGCAGAATCCAGGAAAAATAATGTGCTTTGGTAAAATATTGAGAAACCTGTCCTTTTGGATGCTTCCAGACCGAGGTGATAGATAAGCAAACATTTGTAGAAGGATTTCTGCTTCTTGCTATAACTAACTTGAGATTAGAAGTCCTATTGCATGTCAGGGGAAATGAGAGCTCCACAGCCACATAGCAGCTGGTACCCTGACTTCAACAGCCTTTGCTTCATTGCTGTAAGAACAACTTTAAACATTACATACAACATTTTTAAATGCTTACATATTTAGAAATGCTTTCTAGGAATCACTAATCTACAGAAATCCGGTTATGTCTTTATTGTTTTTTGTCTGAGTTTTTAATGTATTCAGTTATTTCAGAAATATTTAATGCAATTAGTTTTGGAAAATTTTACCAGGACTTGGTGTCAAAATGTTGACATAGTAAAATATTTCTGAAAAGGTCCTTCATTTATTTGATGTGACAGAGAACTGTAATTCTTCACCCCCAATGAGTACAGAAATATCCATGTAACCTGATAAAAAGAAGTGCAAGCCTAAAATATAGATCAAAATCCTTGGGTACCTGAAATTTAGTCTTAAATTTTAGAAGTGGTTAAGCACTTGTTATAAAGAATCATTCAAAGTCCAGATGGCATCTAATGCTTGTTTAGTATTATAAAATTAAATGACTATTTCTTTAAATTCTATGTTATTGTTAGTCTTTCTCCTAGAAGAAGTAATTTGTAATTATCTCCCCATATTTTTTTATTTGCTGGTATTCTACAAAGAGCCCTGGTTGTATGTAGGTCCAGTCCTGACTCCCTGTTGGTGTAATAACTAATCCTTGATAGAAAAACAATCTATTCCAATTTGCTTCAGATAAAACCATTAAACTTTCCCAGTTTTATCTGTGTTATAAAATACACACTTAGACCTATACTATGAACAGTAAATTCTTCCCACTGAAAAAGAAAAATAAAAAAAGAGTTAAAAACTTCATTTGTATTTCCTGCTAATCAAGCTTCAGAAAGGTGAAAAAATAACATGAATGGTATTTGTGATATGAGAAGTTTATACATGAAGTAAAAATCTTTATTGCTGATATAAAGTCTGGACTTGATATATCTTGATTTGTGAAGTGAAGTTTTTTACCTAGGGGAGGGATAAAGCAGGCTATTTCTAGAATCTAATTTTCCTTCAGTAATGGCAGTGTGACTACAACAACATTAAATATCAGTCTGTGACTGCAGAAGTACTCTGGCACTGCCTGGCAATGCAACCATTCATATAAAACTGAGGCTGACTTGCTCTGTATTTTTTCTGTATGTATATTTCAGATCAAAGACTCAGAGTTGCTATACTTTCACTTAATTCTATAGCTCCTCCTGGCTGTTGAGGTTTGGAGTTTGGTACATACCAAGTGTGTGTTACCCATGACTTGAAGAAGACTGTATTGCCAAAAAAGTGCAGGAAGAAACATAAGTTAAAAGTCAACTATTTCACTTCAAAAGCAGTAAAGATGAAACTGCTTTTGAAGGTCACTCAGGATTAAGATACATTTTTAGTATGTAGCCAGTGTAGGAAGTTTACTGCATTTTGATGTAAAATACATCACAAAAATATCTGTTCCATATTCCTGGAAAGTCATCTGTCTCACAGCTTCCAAAAGAGTTGCTCAGATGTAAAAGCTTCCTAGATAAGAAACTGGCTGCATTTTAAATATTGCCCATTTACTGCTTACAAATACCTGGATATCAGCACGTTGTTCTAACTGGTGCTTTAAAATTGAAATTACTGCCGTGTAGCCCTGGGTGTTTAGACTGTTCAGTTACTACCTGCCTTTCCATCCATTTTCAGCTTTTGGTTTCAAGGAATCATTCTGTCATTTCCTCTCCCCACAATTCTGCCCATGATTTGTGGAGGTGAATATAAAGCTGAAAAATTTCCCACAAAAACCTCCAGGAAAATCTAATGAAACATGATCTAGTAAATGGAATTAAGTGCAGCAATTTTTAGTTTGCATTTTTGTCTGCAGAATTGGTTCTTATTCATTCGCAAAGTAACAATTAAATATGTGTAACTTAGATGCTTTGAATGGTTTAAAAATATAAGTACACAAATGTCTGAACAAAATATGAAAAATCTCATTTTAATTCATATTTTCAATATTAGATTTTGAGAAATTATTTGCTGTATCTCATGAAACTGGTAAATATTTTAGATGTTGTAGCTTATCCCTTTATGTCTCCCTACGAATTCTGCCAGGAGTTTCAGAGCATTTTGATCTGCCCCTCTGGTTTCTGCCTGCTTTCAGCTACTCCTGGAATCGAAGCCACAGTCTGACCAGTTTAATAGGCTGCTAAATCTGAATTACATCTTTGTAGAAATGGACTATGGTTAATTACTATGTATGCATGCATTGGTTCTGGAGCAATACAATTCATACCTGGCAAAAACACACAGTAAATTCAAGCATTACCTTCTATCTTCCTACTCCATATATACTGTTCCATGGTCACCAACTATTTTATTGCTGGTTTCAGGTATAGTAAATAAATTAGCATTAGCACCTTAATGACTCTATAGTCAACAAAACTTTTGCTTAGCATCTTAATTTCTCATCACTTTTTTCTCTGCAAAATATTTTAGGCATGTTTAAAGAAGTTATTGTTAAGTCTCAATTTATAAAATAATGTGGGTTTCCAGTGTGCCTCCCCGCCAGCTTTGCTGTTTAGACTATTTCAGCAGTGTTCTTCCTCAGGCCATACTTTTAATTTCTTTTCCTATGGACCATGCTTTTAAATCCCCAGGGCTCTGCTGTCTAGAAGTATAGGCAGCCATGTCATCTCCAGGTAGTTTTAGAAGGGAGACAGAGCAAGCAGCCTGCTACTAAAAGACATCTCTGTCAAAGAGCTGAGTTTGCTTATGAAGTCAATAGAGGGTGGAAAAGAATTTCCACTGGATAATTCTTAAATGAGGAGACAACAGTGAGGTGTGAATATCCTTCAATCTGTGCTAGTACGTTGTTTAATCCTATTTTCTGTTATATTAGGCAGCAATAAACAGCCACTTAACTTAAAATACAAAATTGATTTTGGTTTAGAAAAGCACAATAAGCAAGTGTTGATGAATAAGTGTCTTTTGGACTTTAATTCTTCTTTTCACAGATACAAATATTTTGTAAAATTTTGGGTGAAGCCACCTGTACTCTTTAGGGTGGACAGAGATGCATTCTTGCAACTAATGCACACGCTCATCTCCCACTGATTTTTAATTACTGATGTGAATAGCCTCCTTATATTGTAGTGATGACACTAACACCACCTATTCCTGATTTATATTCTGTTTCTATAGCAATTTAATTCATTATCCTATTGACTTTCTCCTCTGATGCTGAACATTAATCTGAAGGTTATAGATATTTTACTAAACCACCCTGCCATTAGACACGTGTTCCCTCATCTGGCACTTTCCTCAGAGGCTTATTTCTCAACATTAATAAGCCTAGGAGTACAGTAAGCTTATGTTCTGGCTGAAATACTTAAAAATGACCTGCATATTTTCCCATAAGGTCTCCAAAAACGTAATACAGATGGCCTGTGGCAACTGACAGATCTGAATTTCAAATGCTGTAGGAATGTGATTATGAAGAAGCAGCAGATTCTTGTCCTTTCTGCTTTGGGATATTGTAACTGATTTAATGATCCTTTCCTGAGACAGAGGGACTGCATGCCAGCACCATTTGAAGAACCATGTGAAACTTGCATATCCTCACATCAGTGAGGAGAATATTTTATGGAGAATAAAACAGAAAAACAGAGCTGGGAGAGGAATCTGAATATTGGGGAAGTGTAGGGAACTGTGTGGAGAAAACAGGGGCTTTTGTGAAGGACTGACCCAGAGATTAGAAAAGGAAGCAACATCTTGGGCCAGTTGTCTGTCACCTGAGGGGTGCCACCGAATGTCCACCTTCTAGGTGATGACTTTTTTGAGGTGAAGATAGGGGCCTTATCAGATAAAAGGAGATGTAAATGGCTTGTAACAAGCAATACAATACAGGGTTGGCCTGTACTTGCTTTTTCTGCTGACATGCTAATTAACCATGACTTGCTGTGTTTCACCAACATAACTACAGCAGTATTACACATGCACTGCTTTATTACTGTAAAGGTTTTTTTGTGTTTTTTTCTAGTATTAGTAGTATTACTAGTGATGATCTTTTCTTTGGGAAGGCTGCTTAAAACCAGGCAAATCAAAGCTGTGCAGAAGATTTTGGTGGCAGGGACACTGTTTCTGATTTAACAATTCAGACTACTCTAATTCTGCAGCAGGCTGGATTAAATTATTCCAGCTGGCAGTATGCTTCTCACAGGCTGTCTATCTGACAGTTCTGCCTCTAAAAGTACCAGAAGTTGGATTTGCAACACTGATCTCACTGATAAGTAATCCTTTACTATCACTAGAAGTTCCCCACTCATGTGGAATATGCCTGCAGTTAAAGAAATTTGCAATAGCAGGAGAAGGGTGGTATTTCAGAATTTCCAGTCCTCTTCTTTGTTTCCTTTTTTTTTATTTCTTTTGTATCTTATTAAGATCTCCTACTGGCTTTTGTCAACAGCAAAAGTAAATCTGAGTTCCAAACTATGTATAGTTTGCAATATGTGTTCATTTATCTAGAGACCATTACAGATTTTATTTTACTGTATATATAATAGGTGAAGCCATTGTGCATTGATAATCTCTGTCAATCAGTTTTTGAAGGCTGACTTGGACAGCAGAAAAGAAAAAAATTATTTTTTTCATGTGTTATCGACTATGGTCTCTTGTTTGAAAGTCTCCTGCCACGGAGTATTTGAAAAGTACATAACCTCAAATAATTAAGCCCCTTGACTTTCTATCTTTACATTGCTGAGGCTACTATAGTGCACAACTATAAAGTGGCTGTATGTCTCCTGTAGCACATTTTTCATTTTTCTGTTTAGGAAAAAAAAAAAAAAAAAGGTATGGGATCTTATTACTTTACCACATAGAAAAGCTGAAGGGTCCCATTTGCACCATGAAAGTTTTGGAGGTTGTTAGCTTTTTATTTTAACAAGGTAGACACAGCCTGAACAGCAGTGCTCTGGTAAATTCTGCTGTATTTCCTACTGCTGCTGTCTGGAAGGAAGATGGTCTTTCTCATTAAATGTTATGAACTCTGAAGCACTAGAAACTGTTTTGCATAGAGGCATCAGGCAGCAGACACAAGTGATTGGTGTCTTAGCTGGGGACACTGCATGGGCCAAGATTTTCTTCTAATTGTTATAATACAGTAGGATGCTAATGCAAAGTGTAGGGAATTGTCCCTCTGATAAATGCTTGAGTGGGTTTAAGTTTCTTTGTTTAAGCATTCAAAAGCTGCCTTTCTTCCCGTGTTAGCAGTGCCAAACATATTGATAATAATTTGGTACACAGTTTTAAAGCCCTTAAATTCAAACTATTTTAGCATTAGCTCAGTTATTCTGCTACTAAAGTGATAATTAGGGGCTAAAAGGTAACCAGATTATTGTAGAGATGTCTCTTGACAGCCTTTACATCCAGTTAAATGTTAAAGCCTGGAAAATACAAGCCTCTCAGTATCATTCAGACCACACTATATTTTGAAGCAATCTGCTGTTTCTAGATTGTTTTTCAGGCTACAGAACCACTCCAGTGCTCTCTAGCTTGCTCTGGGTACCTGCCCACTTGCAAAACATCTTTACTAGGCAGAATGTCTGTAAGAACAAACTTTTTGCTTTGGCATGGGTGTTAAGTGTGATTTCCAGATGTGTAAAGAACACAGCAGCTGATTGAAGATATATTTGGGCTGTTTTAAAACTTCTGCCTTGCCTACACTTGGACTTAATTTTGGTCTGTTTGAGCCAATGTAATAGTTTTCTAGTGCTCTGAGGGAGAGATGCTGCTCTGTCCTTTGACCTGCTCCCAGGTTCCCCTTCTCTCCCTGCAAGATGCTGACTTGAAGGTGTTTGGGGACCTGACTGAAAATGAAGGGACAGATATGGCTTGGAGTAGAGGGAAGGAGGGGTAGGAATGAGCTGTTTGTGATCTACTGGAATCGGTCACAGTTCTTCAGTAATTTCATCCTTGGGAGTTGTTTCCACAGCAGAACAGAGCTTTCAGTAAAAGCCACAGTGGGTTTGTCTAGCAGAAATAAGAATAGCAGTAAAAGGCAGTGCCATGGGAGTTAGCAGTCAGACAGTGTAATCCTGCAATGATTTTTCTCTGGGTGCCTACACTTGCTGAAGTTTAACCAGCAAATACTCATTGCTATTCTTACCTGCACTGACTAAATTAAACCAATGCACTTATGATGTTATTTTTCTTTATCCCCTCTGCTCTGACAGCATTACCCAATGCAGAAGTGAATTGTAATTAGCAGCAACAGTCTTGAAAGCACTGTACAGTAGAAACACATCCTCTATATAAGCTATCACTGGAAGATGTAGTGTCTACAGCTCCCAGCAACTACAGCAAGAAAATTGTAGGCAGTCTATCTGACTTTGTGATAAAGTCACTTTCTTATACAGGCAGCATTTGTATGGGTGTATGTTCTAAGAACACAATCAGCTGCTGTCCTTCACTGAAAAGTTGAGCCCATGCTATACAGCATGATTGATTTGAATCTGTGCTTGTACTTTGGAGACAGTATGTGTTCTATAAATGAGACTTAATTGTGCAGATACAATTTCACATCAGTAATTAAGGCTTGACCTTTTTGGAACTTACCTGTCCAGCTGTCCAAAACAGCTATCTGAAACTCTGAAAAACAAATCCTCAGAGCACAGAATTCATCTCTCCATCTGAAAAGGAGGTGTCTCCACTAAGCTACTTGGTCTCTTGTTTGTCTTTGCTCTGTTGCTAAGGGAGATTCAGATTCATCTCCCCAGAGTGATTTGTCCTGTCCTAAAAGATTCATATCTGGCTACTAGAAATGATCATCCTCTAAAGATGCTAAATCTCTTCCTATTCACTGCAGGAGGAGTTCAGATAACTGGATGAATCCTGCATATGCTGTGGATCCAGCTGTTCATGACTGAATGACAGTGGTTTCCACTTAGCTGGGTACTCTGGTATTATGAAGAAAACCTTTGAGGTCTCTTAGTAAATACCAAATATAGATAGTACTTCAAGACTCCTACTTTCACCAGAAAGGCCTAGTTAAGTATTAACATTAAGAATTTCAAAGCAATGCTCAACATTTCATTTTGTTGTAGTCTGATGAATTTATAACTTAAAAACTGTAAAAACCCTGCATTATGCTGATACATCATATCAAATACAATGGTATGTTTCAACCAGATTTTTGCTTTCTTGTTTAGTCAGCTTGCTTTTGTTTGAATATTGCTCTTCTGTAAATCTGAATAGCAAAGACTGCATTTATTACAGCAGACTTACCCTTCAGCTCTTAAAGGAGTAATACATTACATATTCACTTATCATAGAATTCAACATGGGCAACCAGAAGTTGTGTAAGACATGAATAATTTCATGAAAAAGCTGCCACTGGCTGTTTTATACGTTTATGTAGCTTATAAAACAAAGCAAAAGCTTGCCATCAATTATAACACCATCATTTGACAACTCTGCAATTAATTTCCTGCTCTTAAATAACTACTGTTGCACAGTGCCAAAGAAAATGCCATGCATTAACTGACTCATCACCAGAATTTATGATAGATAGTACAGATGGTAATTTGATTATTCATCTCCAAGAAAATAAGTGCTTTATCTCGAAAAACTATCCATTTTGTTCTCCTGAAAGAATGGTAACTGGGATACCTAGAGTATCTTTAACAAGAATCCCTACAGTAATATGCAGTTATTCTGAAACATTACTTCTTCTTTTTTTTTTTTTTTTTTTTTTTTTTTTTTTTTTTTTTTTTTTTTTTTGAGATTTTACTTGTTAATTCTGCCAGGTTTTACCTGTGGAGTCAACTTTATTTCTTGAGCAGACCATCAGACTTCTGCAGAACCACCTCTAAAATTAACTATCACCTTATTTTCACATGAATCAAAGGTGGATTGATACCCAATCTCATATATGTGTTTACTCAGGATACAAAGGACCCATCAAAAATTACTTGATCACTCTTTAGTGCATATGAGCCTATCAGGTGTTTATGCATACAAGGAATACAGCAGTTTCATTTTTTAGATAGGAGACACGATTTGCAGGTCATGGGCATGCAAAAGGAATTTCCCTGATTTTCAGAATAGATAAAGGACAAATTAGTTTGCAAAAACCTCCAGGAAGAACGGGGAAGTGAGTAATTCATGCTGGTTCATTTGTTAACTCCAGAAATGTTGCCATACCTCCCCAGAGAAAGCCTGACCATTGAGCAGGTGCTCTGAGCCCTGGCTGTCTTCACTTCCAAAGTGTAACCGAATCTCTTCCAAGCGGTGGCTGTATGTCATTGGGCCTCCAGAGATGTTGACCAAATGCTCTTTGTCTAATCGTAGAGATACATGTCTCCCTGTGTTGTACATTGTTCCACTGACCTAAACAAAATAAGGAGGAAAAAAAGCACTTTTATCAGTATAATTTGTAAAGCCTAGAACCTGGTTATCTGTACTCACTTTTTACACGCTCTGGTTTCAATGCAGGAATGCAACTTGTTGTGAGATGAAATACACAACCTGAGGTTATACTTCAAGTTCTTCTCTGAATCTTATACTGTATATTCCAATATTTTGCTAAATCCCTATTTTAGCCAGGGGCACATGGTTAGCACAGCAAATAGCATTGTTATACTTCTAAATACATAGGCTTTAGAATAGTTTTTAATGCCAGGTCTGAATAATGGTTTCATTACAGAATTTCTGCACTGAAAATGGGAATATATCACCTGACATAAATTATATAAGTACACTTGAACATGTCTGAAATTTAACTTTTTTTTTTTTTTTTTTTTTTTTTTCTTTTTTTTTCCTTATTTAAATATTTATAAAAAAGTTATCCAAAAGTAAAGGGGCTGCAAAAAGCAGGGATATAATTATTTATATATAGGCAGCCTTACTACTACTGGAGTTGCAGGTGAAAACTTTCATTGTCTTCCTCTGCAAGACTCTTTATTTTGTTAGGAATATTTTATGCTTACAATTGCCAGATACTTTAGCCATAGTGGTACAGAATAAATCACAACTTCATCATGTATTTCTAGTTCCTACTACATCTCAAATAGCTGTAATGGTCTTCAAAGTTTCATCTTTATTTTTAAGAAGACTGAATGTTATGCTTCATTTGCAAACTGATTTACAGCTACCCTAATGAAAAAAGAAAATGACTGTGGAAATTTCTCATATGGAATATAATTCTGTCATAATTTCCACTGCCATAGGGGAAGAGTTCCTATAGTAAGAGGTTCCTTAATTTATGCTATTAGGAAGTGAAATATGCCAGTGTGAGGTGAAGTTGTGACTTATGTAAAAATGGTATACTTGAATAACATTCATTTACTTTAAGAAGAGGAAGTGTAGCAATAATACGCTTTGTTGAACTCCAATTTAAAATTTAATACGTGACTATTATGTATTATATTCTATACTACTACATCAGTACTATAGTGATTAACATTGCTGCAGTGTCATTTTATCTGTAATACTAATTACTGACTTGAAATGACCTGTTTTCTTGCACAGTATATTGCAAAAAGTTACACTGAACAGACTGTGTAATAGAACTAAATGGGTGAGATTAACTAGCTTTTGATGGTTGTTTTCTATAAACTTTGATACAGATGTTCTGGTTTTGTGTTTATTCCAATTCAAAATAAGAAGTCATACATTTCTTATTAAAAGTACTAAACACAAATATTTCTGTTCCTTACAAATAAAACATGATTTTATTTGAAAACACTCCACAGCTTTCTGGCTTGATTTTGCATACATGATAATTAAACAATAAGTTGAGTTTAATAGGTGGAAGAAGGTCAGTTTATTGGATTCAGTTTCAGTACACTGCATATGAATGACATAAAATTGCTAATCATAAGTAACAAATATAGTTTAAAAACAAATGGGGAAAAATGTTTAAAGCCTCTTATTCACATTTGGAAACTCATGCTTCACCGAACACAGTTACATTTAGCAACTATGCAAAATATTCAGAATCCATTTTCTTTCTTAAATTGGTACAAATCTCAAATTAGGGAACCATTATATTCTCTCTTAAGGTAAAAGTGACCCAAATAACCCCTAGTATGAATAGAAAAAATTATCTGTAGAGCAGAGAGAGGGGAAATTTATGAGAGGCAAAACTATGAGCAGGAGTAACATTTGTCTTTCTTATTTCTCCCCTCATAAAATTGCAGTGCTTGTAATGAGCTGGTATTGACAGTTTTGCAACAGAACTTCTCCTCATCTCATAACTGCAGATAAAGAATACCAGTAATGCCCTGAAATATCTGATATGCCTCATTTCTGACCTGCAGGGAGGCAGGAACACTTGAAATGAGACACACAGAGCACAGAGACTTGTTACCAGCAAGGACAAAATCCAAGATTCAATTTAGCAAATGTGAGATGTTGACATTTTATCTGCTTTCTTAGGCTTAAGTATTAGCTTTCTTCTGTGTGTGTGGCCACATTTATCAGATTCACATACTCAGGATTAGGGACCAAACTGCACCTTCAGGCCATGCCCGTTTCTTTTCATCAGCATGTCAACAGATACCACCAACACTTGCAACTTTCAATGGGCACTTCTTATTTATCTTATTCATCTAGGCACTAGAAATGACACTCCAGAAAAGAAAACATGTATTAAAACATGTAACAGTAACAGTAAAAGCTGTTCTGAGAAAACAGCTATGTCCAACATTGTCACACTACACCTGACCCCACTTACCTCACACATTAAGGAACATTTCAAACCAGGCAGTTTTACCTGTGGCAAAATCCCTAAGTAGAACAAAGCATGTTGATGGGCTTCAACCTTAATTGTGGAACAGTTCAACTTTGGTAGACTTTAATTAAATTATTAACATATTCCTGATGTAGTTATTTTCTATTTAATCTCATTCATTTTAATTCTTGCTTCGCAGAGCTCTGTGCACATAATTCCCCTGCAGCATTGTTCTCCCTCTTTATCTTGACTCAGGAAAGCCACACAGGCACGCTCAGCTAATATATTCTGTACTATGTTTCAAAGTAAGAACTGAATACCCATTTGGTATCTGTGTACAACTTGCTGGTCCTGAGATCACAAAAAAAGGCCCAATTCATGCCTTTGAAAGGTAGAACACAAGCAAAATCAATAAAAATCCATTCCTAATGAACACAAGCTCTTTGATGCATATTTATCTCGAAACCTCTACAGTTTTCATAATGACCATTAGGAAAAGAAAACCAACCAAACCATGAAACTTTTTTTTTTTTTCTCTAATATTCTTTAACCCTCTATTTGTGGAAGCAGTTTTGTTGTGTTGTACTTAGCTATAGATCATGTTCTCTTTGTCTTTTCTTTCATAACTAGTCCTGAACTAAATATTTTTCAGAACTTCCTTAGATGGTTTACATCATTACTTTTCATTCTGTATTAAAATGCCCTTTGAAAACCTGGGCAAGAGAAGCTGCAGGAAAAGAAGCCTGTTTGAGGGTGAAGCCATGCTAGAAATATTAGCAGGAAATGCAGGAGGAAAGGAGAAGGAGCTGAGATGGGTTCCTTGCCTTTCAGTCTCTCTATATTAGAGTTCACTGTCACCTTTCTGTAAGAGGTAGTGCAGGCTTTCTGCTTCCCAGAGGCCTTTACAAAATAGCAGAATATTGCATTTTGGATTTATTCATGTAGGAGTGGTCTGAAGATTAATTCCAAGAACATTTTAAACTTGTATCAGTGCCTGCCAGTAGAGAAACACTGATTGTAAGGAAGCAAGAAAATCAATTGTGTGTGGCTGTCTGCTGTGGTGTCCTTGGATCTTATCTGCAGTATTAGATGTTCCTTTCTTTAGGATGAAAATAGAGTCCTCTTAGAGTCCTATATTCTAGAAAAAGAGGAAAGCAGCTCTGCAGGCTCAGGGAGAGGTGGGATTTCCTGCCCTGATAGCAGCACCTCAACTGCTAATGTCACATACTTTGCCATTTGGTGTCCTTACAGCAAGAGCAGCAGGTGAGCTGGGGAGAGCAGCCCAGATCCTAAGGAGCCTGCAACGTGCCATTGATTTCCTGCTCAACTCCTCTCCCTCCCTGGAGAGGTTCCTGGAGGCACAAGTGCTCCATGGAAATATTAAAACACTAACTTTAAACTGTTCCTAGTTTCTGCGATCTAGGGATTTCAAACTGCTTTAAAAAAGTAAAAATAAACCTGCATTTGTCTCTTGTCTTACTGGGGAAATAAATACCAGTGCTAGGTTGTTTCATTTTTTTCCTGATACCCAGGCAGGATCCTATGCAAAAGTTCAATCTCTAGCTCAGGTCACCTGAACTTGAGTTTCTAAGTGCAATGGTAAACTTAATAATTTTTTTTCTGAGTCTCTCAAGCCAAATTCCTTTCATTTAGCATCTTTCTTTGGTTGTTTTTCATAGTATCTTGACTAAACCATATTCTGTGATGTACAGCACTGTCCTCATTGATTTGAATTGATTGTACTGTAGGAAGTATGTTGTCTGTCTTATGTAAAGCTGAGACTGCTTCAAGGTTTCAAAACAGAGTTTGCATAGATTTCAGGACAAGTCTGATTTGAAACCTGACTTTTAGAGGCAGTGACAAAGCATCACACTGAACTAGAACCTCAAATGTAAACTTCTGAGGTTAGCTTGTTCCTTTATATCAAAGCAGTGGCTAAGCAAGAACATATATTTTCTTTATATTGTGCTTATGGCATCCTGTTAGATTGAGGAACAGTGGTATGCTGCTCTCCTGATTTTCCAGCTGTTGTTAGAAGGGACCTAACATGGAGAATAAAATAATTTTACAAAGTTATTCTTCTAAATTAAAGTTGCTTAGAAAGGGCATTCTTGGTTTTTAAAGTTTTCTCTTAAAGACGAGATTGATGTAGTTAAATAGGAGACAATTTTTCTATAGCTTTCCCCAACTTTTGAGAGCTTTATCCTCATCCTGTAGGTATTCTCTGTGCCTGTCCATATGTAGAAACACACACACACATATAACAATTTAAAATTGTGTTTAAAGAATTGTTTTATATAGTATATCCCATTTTATTTCAGCACATTTGACGAATATTTATACATGGGAATAGCTATTTTTTATAATCTTATTTTCCATGCCTTCACCTTCATGCTTAATCATTGCATGCAACAGTGTGCAGGAGAAGCTGTGGCCGTGCCGCTGTACAACAGCATTTTCAAAATTGTTTTCATTAAAGACCGTACTCCTTGACCTTGTAAATCTTCTGTAGATTTGCCCATAAATCTCTCTTAGACGTAGAGAAGTGAGTGCATCCCGTGCTTTCCTTTTGAAGATCCAATTCCAGCTGTTTCCTGCATGTTCCCGTGGTGCCAGCAGAGAGCGCTGCCCACTCATCCCATGTATCCTCACCCTGCAGCCCCGGGACTTGCACAGCCAGGCAGGAAAACCAAAATTCCTCTTTTTATCTGTGTGACAGGGCTGTAATCCGTGGCTTTCGTTGTAGAAGTGGTGGTTTCAGCTGAGGGATAGAACTGTGGGGTCTGCTGCATCAGTCAAGCAGGTTTCTAATCTACAACCAAAGGCCTGAAGGATGCAGGACTCAGTAGGTTGCTTGAAGGCCAATCAGACAGACAAAACATCCAGAGTGTCTTTTTTGGTAAGGATATCATAGATCTAATGTTGTGTATATTTAAAAAAAAATCTAGGGGAGGGGGCATTAAAAATAAGGAAACCCCAGAGGTTTGGTACAGTGCTGCTTCCTGGGAGGGAGCTGCAATATCATTGCTGAGCTTTGAAGAACAACAGGCATCACCATCAATATTTGATTAGAAAAGGCCTGCATGAAAAATGTAAAGTGTAAGAGAGAAACGTAAAGATTATTTGAATCTTTTCATCTTCTTAGTTGCAAATTTTAAAGAAGGAAATAATGCTAATGAGCCCAGCTAACCCATCTACCTGCCTATGTAATGTGTCATCTATCAGCATGTGACACGAGACACTTTTGTTTTGCTTTTTGAAAAAGCACTGGTTTCAGTAAGAATCTTGCCCATTCAATACTCTGCAGTTTTGCCTGTTTACTTTCCTTAAATGCCTGATCTGTAAAAAACTTGGAGCAGACCTCATAAATTGAATATTCAAACTCAGTGGTTAATGAGCACACTATGTCAATTTTTGCTGATCAAAATAATGTGCTTCAATAATGTATACACCATTCTGTAACAAAAATATAATTTTAATAGGGGACCTGCAGGGTCATACTTAGTCTGAGATAATTGTATGCCACAGGATGGGAACAAATAAAACTGCTCCTGGGACAATGCTCATCTCCCACCGAGTCTGTGTATGCCACATGCTGCCTTTAAAGGGCTCATAAAGTGCTTTATTGTATTTCCATTACTCCATTAATGCAATGACTTTTGCTTGGTAGTAGCTATGAAGCCTAAAGCAGATGCAGCCAAATTTATGGTGTTTAGCATTAAGAACTGCTGGGTCGATGCAGTTCCCCAGCAGATTAGGCCCCAGTAATCACAGGTGTCTTCAGGCAGTTAAAATGGGGAAGGGATTAGGCTGAGTTCCACGTTCTTTGTGCTAATAGGTAGAATGAGGCAGAGACTCCATTAAGATCACTGTCAGGTTTTGGTTTTTTTTTTAAATAAATACTATTAGTGTTACTAGGGCTGACACAGATGTCTTTATTGTGATAGATACTGGAGTAACTTTGGTTTATTTATTGATCATGAAGTGTTGTGTGCCTGCATCATGCCCCTGGAAAGGCTTATAGCATGTGATTTCAGAAGTAGACTCAGCAATTTGCAATCCTGTGTGTCTATAGCCACCTTTTTACCACTGATAAGTCTTATCTTGGGCTGTGACACAGTTACAGGCATTATACAAAACAGGGGAACATTACATTTGTGTTGCTCCTTTTTAGTTCATTAACCTTAGTTTAGAATTAGGCTAAGTCAATAAGTAATTGAGAGAATAACTGGGGCTTAGAGAAATCATTGCCCTAATTTAGTATAGCAGTCTGTAACAAGATTTTATTTTGATGAATCTGCATAAAAACCTGTGTTAAGGATAATTTTTGTCTCTGATAAAGGGGTTCTGAAAGAACTGCTTTTCAGAAATCTGAAGGCTTACATGAATTTTCAAAAGATTGTGAGTGGTACAGAAACCTACAAACCTGTGAGAAATCTAGATAAATGGAAAAGTACTTTTTCAATTTTTTTAATGTGGGTTTAAAATGTAAAATCAAATGCGTTAAAATCCCAAGGGTCTAACTGAGACCCTTTTTTTAGGTATCAAGATGTACTGACCTTTGATAGGTGCCTGGATGTCAGAGCTCCCTTCTTTCAGAAAGCTCTTTGGCTGACATGCCAGAGGTTTTCCAGTGGAATCCAGATCAGATGGAAATTTATTGGATGTATATCGAAACGAGCGTGTTTCAGTTTCCTTATGTTTTCCATATAGCAAAACAGTCTTTAGAGCTTTACAGGACCCAGAAAAACTCATTTGCTGTAGTTCTTTATTTCTCTAGTTCTTTTGCTGCCAGGAAGCTCTAAGTTTCTATGCCTGTCCAGTTTTCATAAACCCTGTTTAGCAAGGAAGGGACCGCTGCTGTTTCTTGAACTCCCCTGATCACTCCAGCCAAGAAGTTCCAAGAAGTCTCAACAGACTCAGCTCAGGGGAAGGGAAATGACAGTGCTGAGGGGTGACAGTGTAGCCAGAAAAGCATGGTAATGTTTTACTGAAAATACGTTAGTAGAAATGAAAAGAAGACTCTCTAAAACTCAGGCTTTAGCCAGGAAAGGAACAAAAGTTTTATCAGCTTTTCCAGCAGAAACGTAAGAAATTTTTGAAAGCAGTACATTGAACACAGTCAAGCTTCTTCCCCCAGTCACTTCCAGGGAAAAAATGCAGAGTTACTGCAAAATTATTTCCTGAGACCTGTATCTCTGGAGGAGTATTTAGATAATTTGGAATTTGACCTCAACAGAATTCATTATGTGTCAAGACAAATCCTTCATGGCATGGAAAACCCAGGAGCTATTCCGCCTAGTAGCATATTCTACTGAGGATTTTTCTGTGGGATGTTTATTTGTTTTGGGTTTTTTTGATTGCTTTTGTTTTGATTTCTTTTTTGAGCTGCAGGAGAGAGCTGTTTTGTCCTCACCTGTTTCTCTCTAAAGGTGAATAAATTAGCCTTGCCACTTACAAACATTACTGTTCCTCTTTAACAGAGGACTGTCCTACTTTGCTCATTTTATCTGCCTCAAAAGCATGTGTGTACCTTTTTATGTAGGAAAAACATGTAACAGCAGTAGAAGTAGAGATAAAAGAAAACAAACAAACAAACAAACAAATCCTATCCTGAACTTTTTTCCTGACATTTCACTCTCTTCTATTCTTCCAGAACTCTTTTTTTTTTTCCTCTTGACAATTCATTTTAGAAAACCCACAAATGGACATTTTTATTATTTTTTTTTTTTAAATAGAGCTCCCTAAAGAATTATCAATTCTAGCTTAACTACAAAATGTTCAAATCTGCCTCCAATTCAAATGACAGCACCAAGGCAGCCTCTCCTCCTCTGAGCTTTGCAGACTTGGTGTGATGGGTGTTTGTTGTCATACAAAACTCTTGCAGTCAGAGGCTCCCTAGGACTCCACTTCTGAGTATTCTTCTGTTAAAAGTTGGACAAGAGATTTTGTATTTATTCTGTTGTTTCGTTTTGGTTTTTTTTCCATCCCATGTTACCATCTGTACTTCTAGATTGCCTGGCCACGGGGAAAGAGCTGAATCTTTGTTCAGTATTGTAAACTTCTGTAGAGCTTCTTGTATATTGGAGTGGTGTAAATGAGCACTTTTACAAGTAATCAAAATGATCCAAAGCTCAGAATACCATAAAGACATTTTTTCTCATGCATCATTCCCAAACACATTCTATCCCAAGCAGAGTGAAAGACATTTTTCTGCCAGCCCAAGCAATAAGGAAATGGTGAGAATCTATTCTGGAAAAGGCTATTAGAAAGTCAATTTTTGTATCATGCCAATTTACCACCAGTTTCCCTATTTCTCTTGATCACTGTGCTTACCGAAATGCGGATTTATCTGGTTTTGGAGAAAAGTCCATGAGGAAAGGGGTGATGGGATAAAGTCAACTGGGGATCAGCATAAGACTAAATGCTTCTCCAATAGGGATACAATTTAGACTGATGAGAATCTTAGCTTCCCAAACATAAAAGACAACTTCCTTTTTAAGGAGTGCTTTACTGCATGTTCTAAAGAATTTCAAGCATGTCCTATCTGTTGAAACAATAATGTTAAAAAGTTAATTTTTATTAACTTGCCAGGAAACACCTTGTAAAATTGGAGTTCATATTCAGTTATGGGTCAGCACTCCATTTATTAGCAATGCCTTTTTGTCCTATTTTTTATACCTTTTTCTTTCTCTGTAGCATGCAAACCAGAGGCTGAATACTCTCAACTGCCTGTGAAGTGGTATCCTTAAGTCTGGGTGTTGGCACATGCACGTGTGTTTGCATTTCTATTTACAATGTAAAAACAGCCTTGCTCTTTTTATCCTAGAGGAAGGCAAGTTAAAATTTCTTTCTCATACTCAGTTGTTTTCACCTGCAGTAGAGGAACAAACTTTACATGTGCTTCTGCTCTTACTGACGAGATAGGACTTAGGTAGAAGCTGGTCTGGAGCTTTCAAAAATGAAATCTTGTTGATCAGAGTAAGTATTTCTTACAAGTCATTAATGAAAATTGCAGTACACTTGGTATTTTTAACAATTTTAAATGCACAGAATCTGAATAATTGGCCTACTTTCCCCTGAGCCACTGAAATTTGTGAACAGCCTCAGATTTTATTATGTAATTGGTGAATGAATAATCTAAAGTAAAGATAGGAATGCTTCCAGGCCTCCACTTACAGAAGAATATCCATTCCCTGATGTAATTGAAAGATTTGTGAGTCTATCGTGGCTTATGTCTTATTATTTTCATACCAACTATTTCTAAAGCCTAGATGATGCCTAATAAAGTCCTTTAATCATCTTTAAAATGACAAACCTATTGATAAATTGAGTTTTCTCCAACGAGATATTGCTATATTGATTTTAGTACTCCAGTTTTAATAAGCAGAGACTGTTCAGAATTGCTTGCTATGACAGTCTTGAAAGTAGGGCATCAGCTGACTTGGCAAATAGCTGAATTTATACAGGAGGTTTTTGCTAGAAATCTAATCCATTATCCTTCTGTTGTTGACATTTGTTTGCAATAAGGACACTGGGCCAAATCTGCTGCATGTAAAACCAAACAGGTAGGTTCTGTGGTAGATTTCCTCTTTCCAGAGATGATTTCAGTCCCTGAGTTGAATTATGCAGCCTTAATGCCAACTGCCATCCCTAAGCACAGCCATGGAGCAGAGGCCTGGAGCTGTTTCTTGGGAGCTTTGGTCATCAGGAGCACGTGCAGGGGTTCTTGAGGTAACAGAAGATGGGGAAGGCAGAGAAAGGCAAAGCTTTCTGTTCTGAGTCAGAGATGGCCCAAGGTGATAAGGGCAAAAGAACACAATTGTTTTTAATTGAAAAGAATTTCCAACACCTGACTTCTTCATATATGAAAGTATAGCTCAACCATCTTCACCATTCTTACCTTTGGCCTAGGTCATTTTGGTAGTGATCTGGTACACAGATACTTTTAGATGACTGTGTGGTTAATCACAGTACTCAGGGGGGGGTAATGGAAACCCAGTGACTCAGTTAATGTGGAACATTTCAAAAGTTTCCTGTAATTGCAAAAATAGTTTTCATCACTCTGTGAATATATTTTAGTTTTATACGAACACATGAAAGCTTTGTACATTAAAGAACATTGTGGTGTCTTTAAGCAGCATCTGCTCAGCCTGCATGCTGCAAAAGGCTTACACACCTGAATGAATACTTAGATAACTCTGGTTAAAGGGCAGAAGGTTTATATGATGACAGAAGATCTGCTACTAAAGATAACAAGCAAATAAACCACTACACAACTCTTGCATACACTAGAGTATAATGAAATGAAGGGACAGGCAAACATCCTAAAATGTTTCAGTTTGAAACAGAAAAATGTTTCCAGCTCAAGGGTGAGTATAACTGCTGTATTTTTGTGTATATAAAAATACATTCTGGGACTAAAAGTATCTACATAATCATCCAAACACATAGGTGTCTATTTGTGTGTCTTGTCAGGGGGATGTACCCAGTGGGTAGTGCCAGCTCTTTTACAAAAACATTGATTTTTTTTATTTTTTTCTTACAAGCTTTTGCTTTCCTAGCACAAGAACTTGCAACATAAATTTATAGAGGATAAAGCATTACTGAATCACCAAGGAATTACTGAACAAAACGTGTTATATACAAACTGACAACTGACAGCATAGTAATAGGTACTGAGTAAAAACCTGAATAAAAATGTTACGGCCAAATCACCTTTAGGGGATTTCAGGTTTTTGTTTTAAATACCATTGCTTGTTGTCTTTTTCATTTATATATTAAAAAAAAAAAAAAAAAAAGATTAAAGATTTAATACCCCTAAATCCCCGACTTTCATTCCTCTTATGTCCTGTCACACAAAGGCAAAACAAAATCAAACCAATGGGTTTTAAGATAAAACTCTACATTCCAGGCCAAACACCAAAGAGTATTCCTCAAACTCTGGGTGCTCTAAGGCAGTGGAGCTCAGTGTAGGGACAGACAAAGACTGATGACCCAGAAGTGGTCCACACATGCTGGGAATCTGAGAAACACTGATTTAGGTCAACATTTTCCACTCCCAGGCACCTCAGCAGACATGACCTTATTCCTAGATGTGTTGAGTAAACAGAATTCTGTAAGTCCTAACAATTCAATGGAGAGAGCTGCTTTTAATAACCTTAGAAAACTCCTAAATAAGTCCCTTAGGCTGTTAGGAAAATGTTAATGTTTTCATCTGTAATTGTGTAAAGTTATTCCCCCTTCTTCATCTCAGTCTGATGAGTGTGGTTTCCTTTTAACATCCTATATATATGGGTAGTCAGCACAGTTAAAATTGTCTTTTTCCTATAGTGCCTCTCCCTGTGTACCTCTGCAGCAAGTTAAATACATGTGGAAGATCCTAGAAATCTTCTCTTCTGGTAGAACCATTGTCTCTTCTGTGTCTCTATTTGTGGTGCTTGTAAAGCTTCTGAATGTTTTCTGCAACTTCCTGCCTGAAAGATATCTAAATCCTGACAAGACAACGTGGCACAGGAATGGGTGTGTTTTACCCAGTGAAAAATACTCACTAACTGTTCAGCCTTTCGTTTCCACAGTACAGTGCTTTAGCCAAGCTGCTGAACCCATTTTTCTCCTGACCAAGGCTGTGGGACAGATTATAAATTCTTATCTGAATACAGATCTGGGAGAGCTGCAATAGCATAGAACACAGGAATGATTCAAAGCACATTGTCAGCACTGACCTACCTTCCTTTCTGAGTTTGAAAGGATGAACATACCTTTGTGTATCTCTACTGTAGCTGCAGCCTCATATTCTCCTATTGGAATCAGCAGAAGTGAGATCAGGTGGTAGTTGCTCAGGTAGCTGTAAAGTTTGCTACCTTCTTATTAAAAGATCTCCCTTTCTTTAAGGACATTTCCTATTTAACTGTAGGGAAAACTAGAAGCTTCTCTGGAGAGCAGTGAAAAAAGCTCACTGTAAGCCTGCTACAGAATACTGAAACTATTTTGCTACAGAATTTTAGACAGAATTCTCTAACATATGTGTTTCACATATCTCAACTTGGGAGACCTCAGGTTCTGCTACAGGATATCTGTGGAGGAGGATGGAAGTTCAGTAGGAAAGATTATCATTTGTCTTCAGTATTCAGCAAGTGCTGCTGACTTTCTTGCATCTCTAGTTGTTAGTAGAAGAGTCTTATCCATTTAATTCCTGGATTCACATTGCAAGTTCAAAGACACTATACCATTAACTGGTAAGGAAACCCCCAACATACACCTTTTGATTATGTCTGGATAACCAACATGTACTCAGAATATCTATCTGCAGTAATTTTGCTCTATTCCTGAAATGTGGGCCCTACCCTAGTTAGAAGTTATTCAGAAGTCCTCCTCCCCCGGCCCCAGCACTGCTATGTGCAAAATTTAATTCTGAAATAAATGTACAAATAAAACAACACCAGATATGGCCAAGAGATTGAACAAACCTTATGAAACACAGAACAAAGAAGAGATTAAAATACTGGATGCCTGGATGAACTTCACATACTTTTAATTAATATTTTAGCTGAATATATCAGCCCAGACAGAATAATCCTGTGGTATTCCAGTATGGGGCTGTGGTAATATCTAACCTACTGACATGCTGTTTCTAGCAAATCAGAGACCTCAGACTTAATCTGCATCATCCAGAAAGCATGTGTGCAGAAAATGTGTAATGCCAGATCTTACTATGAAAAAGAAGATTAAGGCTGAAAAAGGATTAGAAATTAATTAAGGAGCTCCTTCATGTTTTCTGATAGTCTTCTGATCTGTGTCCAGCCTATCTTCAGGGTCTCTGCTGCTGCTGCAGTTCAAACCCAAACTCTACGAGGGTTTATCATTATGCTTTAGGAAGAACTGTGGCATGGGGTTTGTTTTCCTGTTCTCCACTTCAGATCTACGCAGGGATCAGTGAGAGAGCTGCAGACTAAAGTCCTGAACTTTCAGGGCTCACACTGCTATGAGCAAGGAGCCCCTTGGGGATGGCAGACGTGGGATGTTCCACTGCTGCAGGGATAGAGCCAGGGAGTTGGTGAAGCAACTTCAGAGGTAGCAGCAGGGCTCTGAAACAGCCTCAGCCAAAGGCAAGGGAAGTGGTCAGAGCCATGGACTGACTCATGGGGAGAGATTAGCTCCTCTCTGGTCAATCTCTTCCATTTCCCAGGGTTAAGAGAAATGAGTCCTGGGCTCAGTTTTGCTCATGAGAGCTATGGGGTGGTTTAGCAGCCTACAGTGCAGATACACCATGCACCAACACCAAGAAGTTAGAAAAATTGAAAAATATTACATCTTAGGAAGTCTCTGTCAAGCTTTGGAGTGTTTTCACGGAGATTTTCAAACATGTGCTCTACTTAAATGTTCAGAATATACAGCAGAGAAGAATTAATATTGATTGATATTGTTTATAGCTTATATTTAAAAAATCAATTATGATATTTACTCCACAGACAGCTTTTCATTTGTCACCTGGGCTGTTTCCATTTTCTGGAACTTGATTACCCTCTAAAACTCAACCTTCACCCCAGTGAGACAGAATGGTTATTATTTTGTTTGGAATTCACATCTTATCTTGCACACAAGTGGTATTAATACTGCATGGCTGTATGAGATATTCTGTAAGCATGGCCTGCAAGTGAAAATCAGTGAAAATCAAATGTACTTTATCACCTTATTGAATATACAGGTATGAGCAGGTTCTGAAGTAGAGAGAGTATCATATGCACTGACAGCACTTATGAAAGGAAGTGATGATAAAAGAACAGTAAACTCTTTTTTGAGAAAGATTAGAGAGTTGGGTTTCAAAAGAAAACTAGAAAAGCTGACTTGCCAAGTGGAAAGATTTTTACTGATTTTTTTTTTTCTAGCAGAAACAAACAACATTCCCCTTAAAGCCTCCCTAAATTCACAACATTGATAAATTAGACAGCAAAGAAGCCCTGAATATTAAATAGTAGCTTATAAAAATGTTAGCAGTGACTGAAAATTACTATTGATTATTGTTACAGGATGCCACATGATTCAACATGAATTGAGACAAAATCAAAGCATTCATTTCTTACAAAATTTTAGTATATGAGTAATGGTATACAGCTGTCATGCTCAGCTCTTTGTTGTTTAATAAATTCCCTTTTCCAGGCCAAATACATAGGAGGATCCTACCTGCTCTTGCATGCATCTTGGGAGCTGCTTAAATTTCCATTTCTAGCTGCAGGTTACCACATTTCCATGTTGCTATGGGCTGCTTTAGCACAGTTGCAAATTTCTTCTAACTTCTCTGTTGCAGTGTTTGGGGGATAAAGCAGAACATTTCTGCTTCCACACTGACACATCCAGCAGGTCCCACAAGGCTTATGTTTTCTCTTCCCTCTGCTTAACTCATTGTCACTAATGTGTGCAGAGCCTTTTCCAGCTCTGAACCTCAACACTGAAGGCTTCAGGCTGGGTGTTTGGGAGGAACACCAGACTTACCCTGCTTCCATTTCAACAGCTGCATTTCTGTGAAATGAAATTAGATCCATGGTGAGCTTGCCCATGCTGCTTGATGTTCTCCACCAGAGAACTTGGAGCTGCTGCTGACAGGGCAGCCCCAGAGCCATCACCAATCCCATCCCACTGGCACCAATTGGCCCTAGCAAGCTAATGTAAGAAACTTGTTTAAAACCTCTTTGCTGAAAGCTGTGCAGCCATGAATTCATACAATCTCTGATGTGCAAGAGGTCTGTTTTCAAACTGCTGTCAAATGATGTTATTTTTGCTGAGAACCCTAATAGAGGAGGTATTTGCAATCTGTGCTGTGCTGGATTGTTAACCAGCAAATTTCCTCTATTTTTCTAAAGCAAAATCCTATTTCTAGCAAAACCTGTCATTTGGCAGAATTAATATGTTTTTTAAAAGACAAACTTCTACTTGCTATTAAAAATATATGGGAAAGGATAACTTCAGGGAATATTTAATAATACCTGCAAGATGCAGGAAGGGATTCAAATCTCATTCAAATCTGCACTTCATTTAAATTCCTAGTAACTTCTTTTTATTATGGAAAACAGAGCTACCAGCTGTTCCTCCTTGTCTTCTGATAACAGATTGTATGGCACGTGTCTGCAAATATTTATTTATAATTAACTTTATGGGTTGGTAGGGGTTTTTTTGTTGTTTGGTTGGTTGGTTTGTTTGTTTGTTTGTTTTTTACCACCACAGCTATCCAGCTCCTCTAAGTCTTCTAAAAATCAGGCAAAGGTGCCATTGGGAACACTAACTTGCACATTTTCTCCATATGTGGCACACCCAACCTCCTGTTCTCACATATACATTTAGATGACTGCCTCAAAATATCTTATATTTCATGTAGTAAACAAGTATATAACAATTATCATATAAACATCGGATAACATACAATACAACACAGCTTTAAAAAGGCCTCATTATAATGTATTTATCAGATAACTTTTGCCAGCTGGAATGGCCTCATTGCCATTTATTTGTATGGAACCTGCTGATTTTTTTATCAATGTCAACGTGGAACAGAGTGATTCTTCTCTCACGTTGGATTTACTGTAATATAAATCCAGTGGCTTCAGTATAGCTACGTCTGATTTACACTGCTGTGAGAGGAGAATCTGGTCTAGAGTTTATAGCAGAGAATTTCTAAGTGACCATTGAAAAGGTAAAGTATTCAATATGCACAGGGCAAGAATTCCTTGCAAAGATAAGAAGTGATTCTTTATGTATAGTTAACTTGGTTTTCTGCTTTGAACACTCAGTCAGTGAGCATTTATAGCAGAGCACAGAGAAATCAGGATTATGAGATATTAAATCAGGCTTAGGGTAACTTTTCCACTTGCCCTAACTACCATGGCTGGAAAATGGGTGCTACGTTTACTCTTACAAGCCAAGTGGCTACTCACCTCATGCATACACAAAATAGGAATTAAAGCAAATGTATTTGCCTAACAAACTCTGGAGGTGACCTGGCAATTTGGCCCACATACCAATTTTATCTGAAACACTTCATTGTGTCCAAATATTTTCGTTTTCTTTCATATTCAAAATTCCTTGGAGATTTCTTTTTTAGATAAAATGACAAAATGTCTCCTGGCAATGTAGTAGGAGATCTGAGCATTTCTGGCAAACAGTTAAAATGCAGATTATCCTGCAAAAAAAAAACAAACTTCTTAAAAACAGTTCTCTCTTACTGTTTTGTTTCTTGTGGGCTTCCACCATTTTTTAATCCCTAATATATAACATCTGTATATGTGTATGTGTGCATATATACACGCACAAAAAAGACTTGGTTACTTTTATATTAATTTAATTAAATTGTTTCAAGTCTTTATATGGAAACTGTTTAATAGTTTTCATGGATTTGTTTCTAACTGATAGAGAAACTAAATACAAGGCAGATGAATCGTGGTTTAAGAGGGGCTGCATCTCTATAACCAGATTAGTTTCCTCTTACAAACTGGTATAAAATACAGTATAGGCAGCATCATAAGGATCTAAGGAAGTTTCAAGGCAGGTTTTTTTGCTATCATAATTTGAGTGAAAGGCACATATCATTTATTTGGTTTACCAAGGGAGATATTAAGTGGCCTGATCACTCAGAGGATGCAGGCCCTTGTTCTCAGCTGTACTGAATAAAACAAACCTCCACTGAGCTGGAGTGTTGTAGTATAGATGGCTGAAGATTTCCCCCAGATGACCACAAGCCTTTCAAAAGCTGGCAGCTAACAGCACACTGCATTTGTGTTTGAATTCCCACATGTTCCTTTCCTGCCCATACTCTTACCCAGGATATATTTTGAATTGCTAGGAACTTAAACACCAGTGAGAGCTCTCTCTGCAGCAGCAGAGGCAGTGTTACTGGGCTATCTTTTCAAGTCCTGGGAGACATCATAACTGAGTCTCTGTCTCATCTTGTTCCAGGCAGCTGAATTGAGGAATAAGTATAAAAAAATAGTCGAAGACCCAGAATTTTACTAGCAAGTGAAGGGTGGGAGTCACCCACTGTAGCACAGTATCTATTCTCAGACTTTAGGGATGCTACCTGTGTTCCTAAACATCCCTATGGTATCTGCAACCAGAATGTGCAACAAGTTACTGGATCTTCAAGTACATTAATAAGATGACATGCTCCAAAATTGAGAGACATTTCTTTTGCTTGTGTGTGAGAAGAGTTCACTAATGCTCTGAGCAGTTGCAATTCCATGATTTTAACACAGTCCCTAAAATCTTAAACATATACTTAAAACAGCCAAGTAGGAATGCAGTAACAGCAGTGGTGTGGGGTAGAATAACATAATTTTAAAGAAATGCACTCCTTTTCCACACAGTGCAGAGGGGAAGCTGTCAAGGTCACCCTTTTGAGGCACATGTCCACTGGCATCTCAGCTGTTGAAGTCCAGCACCCAGCCTTTGTCTGTTTCTGGAGAAATACTTCACTTCCTGCCCATCTCCAGTCTCTGTAGAACACCCTGCTAGTGTGTGCTGGGCTGGCAGTGATAGATAAGACCACCAGTCATGAAAATTATTTGGATTACTATCTCCCCCAGTTGATATTGTAGGAGAAAAGGCATTTTGTATATTAGTTAAAATCAAAAGAAAGTTAATGTCTTTTATGATAGAGAACTTGTATAGAATAGTCAGGTACATGTGACAATTTATGAAGACATAATTTTTTTGCTTGTGTACTCCCTAGGCAACACATTTAAAGAATCTAGAAAATATTCTGGAAGTGTCTAAGCAACCAAAAACATTCACTATACAACTAACTGCATTAGATTAAGTGAATTTCCGTAAATCAAGAGAAAGAATTAATTTAGTGGAGCAACAGTTTGACAAGTTTGGCTTCAAGTTAGTAGACATAAGCAAAATCATTATTTAAACATATTGTTAATTATGTTTAAATCAAGAATAAATTGAGTGATAGCTGTTAATTAGGCTTGTGTGCACAAGAAAATTTGACAAGCATCAGTATTACAGCAGGCTATAAATATGTGTGTTTGCACTGCTATACCTGGGAGATGTGGGTGAGGGAAAAGGGATTGCACGTGGGTGTGCAGGGAGTCTGAGCAGCAGCAGGCACCTTGCCTGCTTTTCAGATTAAAATTGTTTTGCTGTTTCATATAAATAAATGAACAGAGGATCCAGTGCTGTCCTCAGTTCACTCTGGGCCACTGATTTACCAATTTTTCAATCTCGTGTGCCAGGGAGGCACATGCCAGAGAGGACACACAGAGAAGACTCACAGTCCTAGTCCATACTGTTACAGCCAGAGTCAAGCATCTCTGTTCCATGGAAGATAATGGCCTTGTAACTGGGAGGAGGGATGGGTCATAAAAGGGTAGAATCTGCTAAATCTGTTTGACTTATGTATGTTGTGTCCTGCAGGTTGTAAGTGTACAGATGGCATTGAAGTTCTAGATAAAGGGAAAATATTTGGCTCAGTACAAAGACACTTTGTATCTTTGTGTCTCCAGCTGATTTGTGAACCTCTGAGCCAGCCCTGGGTGCAGTGGTGTCCACACACATAGATGTTCACCAGCAGTCTAGGAAATGAAAGATGAAGTTATATTAACTGAGGGCTTCTGTGAACCAAATTGTATCACACTACTATCTACCTATGTATACAGGCTTCTTGAATTCAGCAGCTTAGCTAAAAGGACAGAACAGAACATGCAAGCTTGGTGTGCTGGGAGAGCAGTGAGCACAGCATCAGTGTGATGAGGCAGACATCAGTTGACCTCAATCTGCATGTCAGCATCCCTGTACTTCCAGCAATGAGAACACAACAGTTTGCAGCCACCGTCATGAAAAGGTGAAAAAGGTCTTAAGACTCTTACAGTTGGATTGCTAAAATGTCATCCTGGGCTGACTTGCAGTCTGAAGAGGTAAAAAGGCCACCCATAAACAGTCTGGTCTTCTAAAGCAAAGCTCGGAAACTTCAGTTCCCACTAGTCAGTAGCCCATGAAAGTTCTTAGTGTTTCTAAAAACGAGGTCATCAGCTTGGTGTGGAAGAGATCTTAACCCATACAGTAATAAAAATATGAATCACCCACAAGCTAGTACCAAAGAGCAGTTATTCTAGGAAAAAAATGTTGAAAGCCATCATGCATTAAAACTCTCATGCCTTATAGTGCATGAATTCTTTTTTATGTTCTTCTGATAAAAAGTGTTTCTAATGTCTGCAATTTAGTTCTTTCTATTTTTGTTGTTTCCCATTACATTATAAGGGTAGAAGAAAATTAAAGGCTATCATTAAATTGCATGAATTACAACTTAAAGAAAATGTCAGTCAGTATTAAAGTAGTTTAAAAGCTGAATAGACATTGATAGCTAAATTATTATATGGGAAGAGTGTGGGGGCAGACAGTTTCCTCCTTCCTAGTGTCCCTAGGCACACAGTCTCTGTATTATTTGTGTCTTCTTTTCTCACAGTCCCATCTCTGACCTTTCTTTTTCAAGTGGTCACTGAAGATGAGGTTTTCATTTATCTACCTGCTGGCCTCCCATCTGCTTCTGAATAAGCTCAGACTTAGGCATCCTTCTAGTCACAAAGCTGACAGACGTGGTCAGATTTTGCATCCACTTTGTAATCTTTATTAAAAGATTCTGTAAAATTCTGTAAAAAGATTCTGTAAAAGACCTGTAATTCTTTATTAAAAGTTGGGAAATATGAGCAGAGTTGAGCTGCAATGTTCCAACTGTTTTACATGCCAGAGCTTAGATGCTGGAACTGTAATTGCCTTCTCTTCCTCTTTGTACAGCTGACAGCATAGCAGGTTCTAGTTAATGTTCAGGATGGGAATATTACCCATACTCTGACCAGTTTTGAGAGATATCTAACAAGGGCTGTAACTTCAGAAGTGTTTTGAACCCAGGAAGTCAAACAGAACAACAAAGCTACTGGGGGATTGAAAGGAGTGGGCGTTCCCATATTTCTTAACTGGGAAGTGAGTTAGTTTGAATCTGATCTGACTGCTAAAGATAATAAACACTCAAAAATTCAAAGAACTTACCTACACATTAACTTCAGGATAAATGAGATGCATTTAAGTAGCTATCACTCATTCTATTAATTTTTGGCCATTCTAAAGCATTCAAGACTCCCAAGAAACACACCAAAACAATGAGAGGGGCTTAAGAAATATACAGAACGATTGTTTTTCTAATATATGACTTCTAATGTTTGCATGTCATATTTGCATTTTCTCCTGAATAGCCATTGGGAACAAACACTTCTTTTAAGATAATGAAGACTTCATTTTGTATATCTCCACTTCTTAGACCACACTACAGAACCTGTAGCAATCATATGGAATGGGGAAGCCCTATTATCAGTACTCTCTGAAAATCTAGCTTGTACACTGAGGCAGGGATCAGACACCCCCCTCAACCCCCCAAAATTCCAATTTGTACTCCAGATATTAGTAGGACATAAAATAGAGTGTAACTTTTAAATAAAAAAACTGGTATAGGATGTGAATAATAACCTCTCTTTTTCAAAGGACAACTTCAGTAATTATAATCAGTAAGGTGAGGGAAAACCATTCAATCACAAGCACAGTTCCCTTTTGTTCCAATAAAAAAATATTCGGTGTAAATCTGAATGTCTTTTTAAAAAATCAGAAGGAAAGTAGAATCATGATTAAATACTGTTAATTATGATAATGGGCAGCTCTCTTCAGGAGGAAAACAACATACCATTAAACATGAAATTCAATTAGTACTTATACCTGAGGTATATAAATGCTGTGGTGTCTTGGAAATGCAGATTCACGGATTCTGATCCCTGCTACCCTTAGGTAAATACACAATAACTGCAGCCAAATTATGTGGACTCAGACAGCTGTAACTGAAAGTAGAATTTGGCTGTAATATATTGCTGGTGATTCCCAGTGAGTTGATTATGCTATTTCAAACTCAATCAATGATGTGGTAAAAGGAGAGTCCCTATAAAAACATCAGTGCAAACAAAAGGAAAGATGAGGATGATTTGCCCAATGCTGATGGAGTTCCTGATGCTGCAGAAGCTGCTCTTCTAAGCAGCTAAAGGTTTTGCTCTGAGGAACAAATAGATTGCTACAAAATTCATTGAATTGCACAAGATCACAAGTATTTTGAAGGCACTTCCCAGGGTGGTCTCTCACCCTGGAATGTCACAGTTTTCTCCCTATTTGTTTCAAATTGCACCATACCTAAGTATAATAATAGTATTTGAGGAAGGTTTCCAATAGTCATGTCAGCTGCTTTCTGTTTCTTTGTACTGCTGCACACTGCCTGTTGGAAGCCTGAACTTACCCTGAGCTCAAGGGGAAAGGGACTGAAATAACAGGAGATTCAAACTGAGGCAAACCTGTACTACAAACCACAGCATCGTGCTCAGGCATCCCTGAAGATGTCATGCAAAAACTGCCTACCCACAGTAGAAAGGATCTCCATGTAAGGCTTATTTTTTAATTTTGTTTCAGTTTATATTTTAGATATGGGATAAAGTTAAAATATAAGGCATGACACCAGCATAAACAACCTAGAAAAAATATAAGCAATAGTTTTATGATGGCTAGAAAATGAGAAATCAAGCCACTTAAAAATATTATCCTGCACTTTTTCTCATTGTACCCCTGAAACCTAGCTGTAGAGTATCTTATCTCCAAGATTTTGGGTGAGAAAACTCACTTTCCCAAATATCAGAAGTTTTGCATTGCTGGAGGCAGGAACTTTCTGTGTGAAGCATATTTGTATCTGTCTTTGAAATCCCTTGCATAGCCCCACATGTCCTTATCCATGCTGCCACCCCCCACACACAGTGGTGTAAAACTTCTGTGTTTCTGCTGTCATGTTGGGTGACAGTCCCCAGATGTGGACTGCTCCTCAGCAAGTAGTGATAAGATTTCCCTTGAAAGCCCATTCAGGAGCAGAACTGAAACTCTGAATTATATGCACGGTTTAAAAACTCCTGATGGCTTTTATAGAGCTGGGTTGTTAAAACAAAGATGTGTTTACTGAAAGCATTGACCTGCTGCTTATAGCTACTGGAAACTCTGGCCACTGCTAGAATGGCAGCTAGAGGTGATTGTGCAGTTACTGGGAGGATGTTAAATCTCATCTAAATCAATGTCTCACCTCCTGGAAATGGTTTTAAAAAGCTGGCGAAGTACAGAAACTCCGTATACAGAATCCATCCTATATTTTTAAAATCTAATCAACTGTAAAGTAATTTCACCCATTGATACCAGAGTAGCAGAGACTTAATAGAAGAAACAGTAATTTGCTTTCCTGCCTATTGATTTCTGGAAGGTAACTGGAAGAGGAAGGTATTTCTAGTCCATCTTAAGAAAATAGTTTATAAGCAAAGATGTAACGAAAGCATTTTTGGTGCTCAGGAAGAAAATCTAACCAACATTTAAATGCCTTGTTTTGCTGTATGCCCAGCTCACATTTGGGAGTTTCATCAGTAAGGAGTACATGGTTACTGACTGTAAAAGTGGGTTGACCTGTGCTTTGGTGTTTTCTTTCCCATCCATCAGGAATATTGACTTTACATCCCTCCCCACCTTCCCCAGGTTATATTGATGGGAGGTAGCACCGCAGGCCTCTGAGGTCACCTGCAGAGGTGTTGAGTAGCCAGTTTTGCAGCTTGTTTCCAGTGAAACTATCACTATTTTGCAAGGAAAACTGAAACATCTGTCAGGCTGAGCACTGGTGGGAAGGCCTTTCCACCCTGTCTGTTTGACAAGAATACTACAGCAGCCTGTTAGGGAGGAAATTCCAGGAGCACTGAGGCACATCTTGTGCTGGCCACCACCACTGCTGATGAGGGTTGACACATCCATTCTTGCAGAGAACGGCTGCCAAGGGCTGCACTGAATTTTACATGAAGCTGTCAATATCCTGCTCAACGTTACAATTTTGACGCTCCTCAGAGACTTAAAGCAGCCAGACATCACCTCATGATTTGCTGCAAAAATAATATTTGTTTAATATCAACTAAATTCTGCTCTTATTTACACCTTGTTGGTTTTGTTTTCAGAGCATTTCAAACACACACACTAGGAACTTCAGTGCTGTACCTGATTCTTCTCTCAGTAACAGCAGCAACATCAATTTAAACAGAGGTGTTCTGGCTTTCCCCATGGCTGAGGACAGGCATAAAGGAACAAGGTTCAAAGACTGGAACACTAGTGTCAAAATAAATAGAAAGTCCCTATCCCCTATTAATTCCATTTGGGGATTTTAAAGTTGGAAAGATGTGATGATAAAGTGTAACACAAAAAAAGGGTTTAATTTTGGCCACTGCATCTTCAAGACTTGAATCAGAAACCTGTTGTAGTTTATGGTTCTTTGTGAGGACAATGAAAGAATGGGACCAGGTACTGAACTACAGTAAGAGATGTCTTGACAGCTTCTACTGTTGTGAGGAATGTGAAATTCCTGAAAGACAATGTAATGATATTTCTATGCAGATATTTAATTGAAAATATATTTTGTAGACACTAGGAAAGTTACTTCTGATCTTTTCTGAACTGGGCTTTACAAGCACAATCAAACACAAAGGTTACACCAAGTTTTAGCCATCTTTCTTTTAGATTGACCACATCTAGTAACATAGCAGGTGAGCAGTTTCTCTTTAAACAAAATGAGCCTTCCAGCTCAGTGTCACAGTATCCTTGGTTGTGCTGTAGCCATAATTCCAGAAGAAAAATTCTGGTTTGGTACTTCAAAAGTCACCTTCTCTCCGTTACATTAATCTGATGAAGTCTGACTGCTGCAGTTACACTCACTCCCACAATTTCTCTCTCACACACACACAAACATGCACAGTGTCTCTCACACACAGTACCACAGCTAGCTTCTTTCTGGCAAATAATAAGTTTTTCTTCACACTTACATCTGTGTTTTAGTTCATTCTTTCCAAACCAGAAGGCTACAGTCTCCCTAACCCTAGTTTTTGTTTCATCTGCATCTAAACTGCAGGGCAGATATTCAGATTTATGATAAAGTGAAGCACTTAAGGAAAAATTTATATCAAAAGTGTAGTTTCTCAGAAGTAAAAGCTAATATGCAGTTTTGGGGGAAACATTACAGTTGCAATCCTGTGCACACAGCGTGCCTATTTATCACTGTTGGGCACTTTTGACTGAATGATTCAAGATTTACTTCATGGTTTCAAGACATTTACAAGAAGATAAAGGAGAAAACATTTGGTAAAAGGTGATTCCATACGTTATAAATAATGACTTCTGTGGTGTCACTATAAAATACCTTATAATAATGAACCAAGGTGAATAATTCACACAATTTTCTATTGGCTTGAAAAATTAGATTATTTTTTAGGAGCTAAGCGAACAATAAATTTCAGTTCCAAATGAGCTGCACTGCAGAGAGTCTCCAAGCTTTATGCAAATATCTACATGAGTAAGGAAAAAATGGCCAAAAAAAGTGAACACTGCTATACTCTGCTCTTATATAGTGCATTGAAGCAATATAATCATCTAAGTCACTGGTAGGCTATAGTCCCACCAGTTTAATAATTTTTA
The DNA here is from genome assembly GCA_038090715.1 of Florisuga fusca. Lineage (NCBI taxonomy): Eukaryota > Metazoa > Chordata > Aves > Apodiformes > Trochilidae > Florisuga > Florisuga fusca. Next base: position 5,235,676 of record JAAWXA010000030.1, on the reverse strand, counting down.
AAGGCTTTTAAAATAATTTTCATATACCCCTAAAATGGTCTGTCAGTTCTGTTAGAATTGCAATTACTATTCCAATGACAACTAAGGTATTAGAGCACTGCAATCAACTGGTTTGCTAACGTGTTCTCAACCTGCACATTATTTTTTCCATAGAGGTTATTTTCCTTAGAGTGTGGTTGCTGCCCTAAGTTGCTCAATAAATTTGAATATTTGTTACTGCATTCCATAGTAAATGCATTCTTGTAAAACACATCGTAGGTGCAACCAAATAAAGGCAAAGGCTGAATATCTCCCTTTTTATTGTCAGCAGAAATGACACAGTGTAGGAAAGCTCAGGGCTTAACAGACTCATAAAAGTAAAGTTGACCCCAGTGATTTAGTCTGATACATTGTCTGCTAGGTCTGTGTAACTCTATCCAGAAATAAATATCCTATTTGTTGGAATAATGAGTGTTCACCACTGCCCTTCTTGTCAGCTGTTACGTACTGATATGACGCTGCATAAGAAAGGCAAAATAAGAACTCAAAGAAGGAAAATTGCCATCAATTTGAACAGTGCTCATATTCGCAGGATTAAAACACAACTATGGAAAAGTAACCTATGGACAATGACAGTCTACAAAATTAAATATATTTTTTAAACCATATCTGTTCATTGTTAAGGAAATTGGTTATTTCACCCTGCTGCATTCTAGAATTAGGAATTTCAGTCTTTAATACTGGAAAAAATCTAATTTTCACGAGGGTGGCACAAAGTATCTATTAATGTTGGTTCCTGCTCATGCACCCTCCACCACCTCAGTGTATCCAAACGTTCCCAGTGCACAGGGATGCAGGCTTAGTACTTGACATAAAACCTTTTGATACCATTGAGCAAGGGACATGAAGGGTGGTTATGACTCAAATACCAACCATGGCAATTTGCATTGCTGGTACAAAAGAAGGTATTGGTCACCAAGTCTGCATGCCAGTTCCACTTGGACGTGTAAAAGGGGCTTTTTCAGCAGGCCAAAAAGGTATTAAATAGTATTTTGAAGGGTCCTTAGGAATGTGAATTCTTCCTGTAGCTTTGAAACATCTCTGCTGTAATGTGGTTGGAGCTGTAGCTGCTCTCAGTGCCTGGGGAGCCAGGTGCAAGATGCCATCTGCTACTGGAACAATGGGATCTTTTGCCTTCTCGCTAGCACAGTAAATAGGATTTTATTTGTAGTATTTAGCTGTTGTCTGCGTATCTACAAAATATACGTACCTGCCTTTTCATGTTTGAGGCCTGCTTTACTTTGCATTGATTGACTGGAGGATGAATAGAGACAATTAGAATTTTATTTGATCAACCACGACACTCGTCTCAGAGCGTGTAAACACATGGCAGCACCTGAGCTGAGCACAAACCAGGAGGCAGAATGCCACAGGCACAGTGGCCTCCAGCATAACGGGCAGGACCTAAAGCTGCACACCACGAGCTCTTAAATTCTTAAATTCACTGACTCTCCCAAATACAGAAACTCCATCTCCCAAGTACAACTCTCCCTTTTTGTACAATCTCCCTAGATTGTATTTGGGTTGGGATGTAATTTAATTGGAGTGTAAGATACCTGACTCCTGACTTCTCTGAGATTTGGATTCAAACCCCTTCCAAAATGCCAGCCTATGTCTTAGCATACAACTTAATTCTTCTGCTCCTGAAGCCCTCCTATGTCACATCTTATTTGGGCTTACATAGCACTATATCCAAGTTTCGGTTCTCTGATAGGAAAGAAGTTTGACTTCCTTGGCACTAGGAAAGATAAATTTCTAAGTTTCCTTTGAAAATTAAGAGTAGAAGTGGTTTGCTTGAGATAAATTCACTGGATCTTGGCTAAGCTACAGAAATAAATTCAGGAGAAACAGTTCCCTTGTCCCCAGATCTAACAACACTTAACAGTAGGAAAACAATTCAGTGCAAACAGCTTTGCAACTGCCAGGAATAAAGTCTTGGCTTAAAGAACAAGTTATTTCTGCCATTGATTTCAGTGCAGCCAAATTTTCTTTCTGGGTCATTTGATTCCATGTCTCACAGCTGGTTGCTCAGGTCTAGTAGTGCCACAGAATGGTTTTTGGCAGTCAGATGCTACTGGAATACCCAGTGTGTGTCTGCTGCTTTGGCCAGTGCATTTCATCAAGTCAGGGCTGGTCCCAGACAGAATCAGGCTGCAGTCTGCCAAGGCAGAGACATTCCCTGCTCTGAAGATGAGTTTTCTGGCTTTATGAGCACTACCAATCTGTAGTCCTGGCTGTTTCTATCTGGAATCCTGAAAAAAACCACCAATTTCCCATATTTAAATAATAGTAAAGGTAAACACAACTGCTCACAACTCTGATGATTATAATCACTTATTGTGATTGATGATTAAAATCACTTATAAGTGATTTTTCATATATTTTTTTTTTTCAGGAAGAGATGTGGTTAGTGTTGATTCAACAAACTCCACAATTTTTCTGTTGCTTTTAGCTTTTAATGGTATTAGAACTGCTACAGCTAGTTGATACTACAGGTATTAAAATGGAGTTTTTCAGAGGAGTAAGAGGAAGTCAGACATGATTAAACTTCAGGAAGGATTTGGCACCCAATGTAAAAAAATCTAGTTAAAACACATTAATATTTGTGATTCAGAGGTCTTGAGAAATAGAGGCAGACCTTTTATCTTAGAAATAGAATTTTATAATATCCTAGAAGCAGGAAATTATTAAGGACAGACCAGATAACTTTCACAAAATATAAAGAATATTTCCAACATCACAATTTCTTTTGCAGTACTTTCTTCTTTTGGCCTTCTTTACAACTTTGCATGAGAAAAATCTCACCCTGACCTGTGTGCAGTGAATAACACCAGATTTTTCCAATCACTTTCAAGGGTTCATTAGTTTTATCCTCTTTGCTTGACATTAAAAAACTTGTTCTACTGTTCTGAAACAAAAAGCACATTCATAATATTCATGTTTACATAGATACTATTTGCCAGCATGCTTACCTTGTGCTTTCCCTTTACAGAATGCTATGAGGAATAAAACCAGTTTCAATAGTCTCTAGACCTAAAGATTTAAGGAAATGTGGTCAAGCTACTAATACAAGAACATGGAATGACTCTGTGTTTTGAATTTTATGTCTTTTTGTTATTGCCCCTCAATTTCAGAAGCTGTTCCATATTGTAAGGTATTCTCTTTTAAACAAGTTAGGACTGGTTTTCTATTTTTTGAAAAATTCTCAGAAAACAGAATTTGGAAAGATCTCTTGAATTGTCATATTAGTAAGTTTATCAAAACTAATTTTTCAGTATTCCATTTAGTTTGATAAGTTACTGTGGATGTTCTTGCCAAATTACTTTTACTTCATATTTTGCGATAGAAATAGGCATTTGGTGGAGAAAAAATTCTTGCTTGATGCAGGTGAATTCAATGCTTCTCCCTTCTTATTCATTCTTTTGCCTACAATTTCTCTTTAGAACCTGAATAAGTAAGCATAAAGTAAAGAAACCAGAGAAGCACCTTGTCCAAATCTGAAGTTACTGCTTACAGCCTAGCTTTGGCTGCCCAAAGAATGAGGTGCTTCTGTAGAGTCCTTGAAATCCATTAGGATTTCTGCAACTGTTTCTCTATTTAGATGGTTTAGATGAGTTTAGACACTAGAGTGATAGGTGGCTGCAGAGGTACAAATCGAGTTCTGTGCCAGGAGAATTGTTTCTGTTCATTTAGCCATCATTGACTCAAGGTTTGGACATTCAAGGGAATAAGTTACTCAGCTGCCATTGAATTTTGATTAGAAAATGGTCTCCAGCTCCACTTTTGACCTAACTAAGCCTAAATTTTTAGGACCAAAGCCAATGAGTGGTCAACTGCTTATCAGCTGCTCTGGAAGCTCTAAGCACCTCTCTGAAGCCTGGAATACATTTTAATGTACTTCTGCCCAGGGATGTAAAAAAAATGGAATCCATTGCCTTTATTTACTGGGCTCCCTGAAGGAGCCTGTGAATGAACTGAATTAAGAAGCTGCCGTTGCCTTGTGGGAAATCTCTGAAACACATTTTGTTTGGAATTGATTCTTCATGTGCCCTGTAGCATATTTTCTCTGTCTCTTTTCTTTTGCACTGGAATCCTTATGAGAAAAGTTGTTGCCTTTTTGCAGGGGGGACAATATTTCCATTACTGTCTCAGCTCAGACTGAATTTCCATGTTTAAGTATATGCTGTTTGAAGCAGCAATTAATGCAAACTCTATTCCCCAGAAAAGAGGTTGGGATTTTTCTCAGGGAGGATGAGTGGAAAATAAGGGAGAGACTTGCATTTGCTAAAAAATTCCATTATCTTGCCTGATGAGGATGCAAGAGAGACATAAGAAAAGGAGGAGGAATCTGTTTTCTTCTTTGTGGATCCTAGCTAGGCAATTTCTAATCAGGTCTTTACTACCCAGGATGACCTGACAGAGTTTGAAAGTAAGGTTGTAGTATTGAAGTACAGCACTAAAAGTGGCATTATTTCATTTAATTTAGGTTTTTTAAAGCAGACAGCATGGCATAGTAAGTACATCAGACATTTTGGGATTCTACCATCTTTCATTTTACTGCTGTCATCTTAGTTTGTCAGCAAAACAACATTTTAATAAGAACAAGCCAAGAACATTGAATGGGGGCCAGGATCCTAACCAAGTTTTTCCCATCTTACGAGACTGCAAATGCTGCAAATATGGACAAACAAGCTGTGTCTTCAGTTACACATAAGAAAGTGTATTTTCCTTAGATTATATTTTGAATTATTGCCAGCAATATCAGCCCACCTCAAGGTAATCTGGCAGAGGAATCAAGAGTACACAGCAGTGTTTGTGTCATCATTACAGAGGAGAAACTGGGGCACTGGTTTGACAGTCACAGCTCTCCAGGAGGGCTTTTCAGGAAAACTAAATCACTGATGTTCTAATTCAAGTTGATACAGAATGAGTAACATCCACTTAAATCTGGACTAATCACTCACCAATTAAAATTGCATTTCAGAGGTGAAACCCTTTATAATAATATAGAGTGACTTGTAGGATGATGGTTTCTTAAATTTTTGTTTTTAAGGGTAACAATCACCACTGAATAAAATAATAGCAGTTGTATGACAAAGTTAGACACATGCACATATTTCTGAAATTGAAATTTTAAAGCTGAGGGAAAATCTTCCCTTGTACAAAGTAAACAAAAGCATAATGATATTTTTTTAATGTTGGAAATTATATTTTAGGATTAAATTCTAGTCTTAAGTACAGCTAGATAATGCCAGTGACTGTGTAATTAAAGGAAAAAAGATCACTTCACTGGTGGCTGTTAGAGCAAATCCCAGGTGGCAGCAACAGTAACAGCATTTGGCTCTCTGTAACTGAGAAGTCTAATAAGGAACTGCTTTAACCTCTACTTATTACAGAGTTTCATAAAGATGAACCAAAATCTCTAGTAGCTTTACGTTTGTTCAAAAATACCACATGGTATTTGAAGGTGTGCTCCTAGGATTAAGCTGCTCCTATTGCTTAATACTGTACAATACCTCCCACTGGAGCTGCTATTGCAGTAAGATCATTTGCTAAAATAAATGGAGAAAAAAATGCACAAAAACATTAAAGCATATGAAGCTAAGCAGTTCCTGCTGATGGAGTGTGTGTGATAGTGCTGGAGTACACATGTACAGGTGATTGCCCGAGCACTTAGAGATTTATGCCTTCATTTTGAAGTTGCTCAGTACCTTAAGTGTTACTTAGTGTTTCAGAATGAATTCCTAAAGCCACTGGGGGACCTATTTGCACAGCTACTGCAGTGTTTTCAACCCCATCCTGGTTTTACAGCGTACTTCAGTGTTGGAAGCACATCCTGTTCAAATAGATGGAAGTACACCAGTGCCAAGTTCAGGAAATATTTTTTTTTTTTCAGAAGTTACATATAATCATGTTTTAGACAATTATTTCAGTTTTCATTGGGTGCTCATGCTGCAAATATTTATTGTTTTCAAGCCATTACATTGCAGAAATGTAAATGATAATTTTGAAACATTCATTGGAAATTAATTCAAACTTTTAGTATCAATTTCTTAGAAGCCAACATGCTCCAGTGACCATAAATATTAATTTTATTTATACAAATATGTAAAGCCTCTCCAGAACATGGCAAGTGCAGGGACCTCTAACCAAGCCCCAGTAATCAATACTCAAGAATAAATCCAAGCACTGTATGGGTACTGACAATATACTAATAATTTAATTTTCTTAACATATTTTTTCATTAATGGAAAGGCAGATTGTAGAAACAAAAATAGACATGCAAAATGAGTGTAATGTTAAAGCAGATTGTAAAAAGACCAGAGAAAATTTCACCTTTGTGCATCTTAGGTACAGAAAGAGGATCAAAAGGATGAGAGAGGGAAGCAGAAGTGGGGTGACCTGAGGCACAGTTCCAGCCAGCCAAGGACTGCTCTGTGCTGCCTCTGGCCACCCCTCGACAGCTGCTGGATGCATTTGAAATATTTGGGTCTCCTCACTGCTTTTCAGATCTTTAGGTATAATTTTTAGCTCTCTTCAGTCTGTGCAGTGCTTTTGTAGTAAATACAAACTCTCAGTCTGTGTGATGGGACTGCTCTGCACTCCTCTCTGCTTGATCCACCCATTGGTGAGCACCTTGGGAACAATTCCTGGCTCTGTCCTTGCTGCATGTGCCAAGCACCTGGAGATCTCCACTCAGTGCTAGAACTTCAAATGGGCTGTGGCTGTGTGCTCGAACCTCCTTCTTGCCCTGCTATGAGTTATGAGTTGCCCTAAAGCCTCTCTGGCTCCTTTTCTGAACCAGGAAGGTCCATCCATTTCCTACGTGGCTGCCACCTACTGATTTTTTACTGATTATTTATGATGAATGTTTAGTGACTTTGCTCTCAGCAGGAAACTTACTTTAACTTTCACAGCTACTGTGGCACAGTATAAAATAATATTACAGTTTGCTGACATTAATTTATCTTGATTACTCTAATGATTTTATATTTTTATTGGTGTGCTGGATTGCAAAAAATGCTGTATAATTTAATTTTTACCATCATGTGTGGAGAAACCACTGCAGGCATTAAAATGATGAAAGAAGAGTTATGCTAATACCACAAAAAAGGATGCAAAAATGATTTATGTTACTTTCTTCTCCTATTTGCAGTTCATTAAGTCACTGTCTTCTTGTAATGACCAAGTGAAAATTAAAGTACTTCAGAGAAGAACTTCAGGTTCAAGCATCATTAGAGGAAGAGAAATGGGTTCTTTGATGAACTTGACTGCAGAAATCCATAGAGCACAACTTAATCAGACTGCACATTGATCTTTGATGCTAGAAGGCAGACCTATGATTGAACAAATCTTCTCAATGCATATTTTTCCTTTAAAAAGTAGCATATGATGCATGAGAATGATTTATATTTCATATACTTCAAGTTTAGAAGGTATAAGGGTACACTACTTTTTTCTCACTGAAAACTGAAATCTACAAAAAAATAGGTACTTACAAGGTCATATTTTTCCTTATAAGTTCTGTATTATGTAGGATCTATGGATCTGGGAAAATGCATATTGTTTCTTAACTAATGAATTCCCAGTTCACTCAAAGCACATAATTTGCATTCCTTTGAAACATGAGCCATGAGGTAGAGTTAGTAGCTAACTGTAGATTGTAAAAATATCTTCAACCTATTTGCTCTGTCTCCCCCTAGATTTTTTGACAACTTAGATAACTGATGGAATTCAACTCAGGTATTTTTGATGCTCTGCTTTTTTAAGGTTACTGCAAGGCAGTAAACCTTTTAGTCCTCTGGAAGGAGTAATATGGGATTGCATGCATGGAGTTTAGTGGTGATTCCAAAGGTTAGAATGTGCTACAGGTTAGAATAGGTTACAGAGCACACAGTAGTAACTCACAGGTTTGTGTATTCTTTCTTCCAGCACGATCCCATCATGCTGTTCATTTCTAAGAAGTGGTATTTTAGGGCCACATTTCCCATCTTCCTCTTGTTTATTCCACGTGCAAAAATGAGATGTGTTAAAGAAGCAAGAACTAATTTTAACGTGTTTAAATGTCTTTTGGAGTTCATAGATTAACCCACCTTGAAAATCTTGTTGCCACTCCAGTTTAAGGTTTTTTTATATTTCTTTGTGTTGGGTGTCAGTGTAGATATGGAAATTGGAACCAAATGCATTGCTTCTATTGATCACTGTAAAACAGCTCTACCAGGGCAGGATGGAACTTTTTGAGCCTTTAATATTATGTTCCAATTATGTGTCATGCTCAAGAATCTTCCTGGAGTTTTCATCTTAATGAAAAAAAAATTCCACACTTCTTCAAGTAATTTCTAAAGGATATTCTTCCTTTTCTCCCATGAAAATGTTATTGCTGGTCAGATAAACACTCTGGTTATTATATAACCACTTCTAAAATTACCAGCTCCTTTTTCACTTTCAACTTCTCCAGTTCCCCCCACTTTATTTGCTGCTGAACATGCTTATTCAACAGAGCAATCCCCTCTCAGCGTAAACGGATACTGTGTAGGCAGCAAAGCTGCTGGGGATGAGAGGTAGGATGATGGAGATAATTTTAAATCATGTTAATGTCCTTTAATTACTATAAATTAGATTTTATTTCTCCAAGCAAGCAAATGGCATTATTTGGGCTATATAAGACACAGACTCTTTGAACAATCCAAGTAATTTAGAAAACAGATATGTATTTTTGGCAAAGGAGGTTGCATGGATGGTCTTTGCCCTTGATGGATGTTGCTGGTGGTGCTGTTGCTGGTAGAGAACTGAGCTGGACTAGAGAAACTGAGGTAGCTGGCACTGCAGTGTCACTGGGGTAAATCCAAGAGACAAATATTCAGGAGACCCAACAAGAAAATCTGGCAACCTGAGCATACTTTTTAATCTTTACTTTGGCAATGATATGTGGGGTAGTATCTGGAGTATTTAATATCCAGGCAGGAAAGCATGTGAAATCAATACACAGACTGTAAAAGTACAGCATGGATGTGTTGTATGTTCTCTGTCAAGTATGTTTAAATATTAAACCCTTCACTATCTTGGGAGAACTATCTCTCTGTCTTACAAGCCCTCTCTGTGATCCTGTGATTTTATTTCACTGCTGTGAGTGACAATGACAAAGCTTTCTGCCATCCTTCTGCCTCCTACAGTCATGGTCTGTTTGTATCTCTGTAACATCTATGACTGCTGCTTTTGTTAACAGATTTTCTGACTGTTATTCACGATCAACTGAATTTGAGGGAATACACTATTTGTATTGCATAATAAACCAGGGGATAATTTTTATAGGTTTTATATGTTAGGTAATCAGCTTCACAGATGATCGAAGATTAACTTTAAATGGATGCTGCTAAGAAAGAGCTTCAGTCTTAAATCAGCTTTTCTACTTTAACCTTTCTCTTTAATCCTCAGCATCAAGTAATTTTATAAATAGATAAAATTGGAAAATCTTTTAAACTACAGAGTATAATATAATCAATGCTATCTGAATGCTATCTTTTCTCTACTCGGAGGTAATTACAAGAAAACATAAATAGTCTGTTGCCTTATGAGCTGCATTGGACAGCAGCAGTGATAAAAATATTAATAAAAAACCCCCCTGGATCATTTAAAAAATAAACTAAATCAATGTAAGTCCTTTCTCAGAGTTACATAATATTTCAGAGTTGTTTCTATGTCAGGATTTAAAACCAGGCTGTATAGTAACACCAGCACCTACCAGCACACGTGTGGGAGTCCTTTCAGCTGGAATAACCCTACCCTGGACTGTCCTGATGCTGCATCATATGGTTCTGTTGTGTCTGTACCTGGCACAAAGCTGGAATATGGCATAGCAAAGAGAACCAGTTGCACCAGCTATCTCCTGTGCAATCTAAATGCTTCTGCAGTTACATAAATATCAGCCAAATGAAGGCTAAAAGATTTTTTTTCTTGAGAAAACAGTTTGACTTTTTGGTTTTTCTCTCAGCTTATTCAGATGTTAGGGCCCAGAGATTCCTTATTTTTGTTACTTAATACCTAACTATCTAGTTTTAAAGTAATAGTCTTTTCTGCAGTCTTTTTTACTGTAGTTAGGGGAGAGCAAGAGGTGCCTAGAAAGTAAAATTCATTCACTCCTCCTTTGATGGCTATGTTAGAGTAAGATGAATTCCTTCTGGAAATGCCCATCTCTCTGCATTGTTACAGCCTATGTGAAATTCAGTGGCTACAGTTGCAGAAGATGAATCCCATTTTAATCAGGTCATTAGCTCAGTTTCACTAGTATAAATCTAAACTACTTTGAACCTGGTTGCTCAGTTTGTGCTGTGACTCAAGCCAATGCCAATGCAATGCTTCTGTCAGTCTGAAATACATTGCTTAACATGAAAAGTTTAAAACCAGTTTTGATATGAGAACTTTTCCTGAGATTCTTTGCCACTTGTGCAGTTCCAGATTTGCAATTATGAACAATAAAAGCAATAACAGTAAAATGCTATCACTACTGCAAAACAACAACAACAAAATCCACATAAAGTGAGAGAAACAGATTGTAAAAAGTGTTGTTAAATGAAAAAAGTAACTAGGATTTGGACAATATTTCATGCCAGTTGTAATTACATTTAGCTTTGCTGACAGCAAGGAAACTGAAAGATAAATAGTTTTCCCAATAAGATGTGATTTTAAAAACTACAATATTCTTGTACATTGAATTGGTAGTCTTGGTTTTACTGATATTTAAATTGGGTTTGCAATGGTAACAGTCCACTAGTTTTGATTCAGTTACTCTGATTTGTATGAGTGTAAGTGAGAGTGCCATCCTACACTCTTTGTTTTGACAGTATGTATATTTTTCTATGCAATTTAAATAATCAAATCACCTTTCCTCCCTATGCATTGCTCACATTTCATGAAGTCGGTGAATACTTTGCAACTCCAGTAAACAGTAGAAAAGGCATTTAGAAGAAAGACTACACATAATCATTAAAAAGACAGAGCATAAAAAACCTACCAGAGCTGCAGGGCAGCAGTTATATTCACAGACAAACTCTACATTTGTATTCAGCAATAAAACTAAAACCAGATAGAAACTGTCACATCCTGTGCTGTGTTGCCTAGACTTGCAAAAAACAGACTTGAAAGAAATATATATAGATGGCTATGAACTGTAGAGTGTCATTAAATAAAAACAAAAATGGCTCTGAAAAAATGGTATTGAGCCCAGTTAAATATTTTAGGTTAAAACTTTCAAGATTAATGTTACAAGACCTGTGCTTCTAGGAAGAATAAATAAAGTAGGGTTAAGAGAAACTCCTGATTCAGAAATAAATGCATTCTGTTCTGTATAATAGACACAGACAGCTATTGATTAGCATCAAATATTTTGATTGAATATTTTAAACCTGATGTAATAAAAAACTTAAGGAGTGTCCAATACACAAGGAAAGCAAAGGAACAGGGGCTTCCTATCAAGGTTATGGTGACTTTCCTATTGTCTCTGAGTACTTTGGGTACATGAAGAAAAAAGATCAGTTTGCAAAGCTTGTACAGGATGGTTCCCCAGAGAATATTTTGTGTAACTAAGTTTTGAGACACTCAAGTAAGAAGAGCATCTACCATTTCACATGGGAGACTCCTTCATAGTCTAGTAGCTCGCACTGTTGGAAAGTTTTTCCTGGTATTCAGCTTCAATTTTCTATTAATTTCATCCCATAACTCTAGTTATATGGCACTTATGGCTCAGTAGTGTAATCTAGGATCACAGTCTTGGTCTTTCCTTTTACAATTTTACTGCTTTTTTATAATTAACAACCTGCAATGTTCTCTAAGGAGATACTCAAGCTGCCTTTTGGAAAAGACAAGACATTTCAATGCCTTGGGATTGTTACCTGAGGCAAGATAACCTGTTATATATTATTCCTCTGAGTAAGGATATACTTAGGATCCTTAGGATTTGCTATCCTGCCTCTGTAACTCTGCCCATGGGCAATATGATTTTTGTGCTGTAATACACATCTAGGACTAAATTGGGCTCTGGTTCTCCTTCTCAGAGATGTGGGTGAACGCTGTAGAAACAAAGCCAACAAGCAGAAGTACTTGGAGCAATCAGGATGGTTGACAGCAGACAATGTTTAACTTTTCTTAAACCTCAATCAACATTTGAATCAAACTCCGGACCTCAAAAAGTTTTAAATCCCCCTCTCATGGTTTTTAACATGGTTATTTTTCTTTATCTTGTACCATCCATCTAGTGTCAACAAATGCAACCCACAGAAACAATGAAGGTGGCCTGGCAGCTAGTTTAATTTATTACTGGTGTTTGAACCTCCTTGATGGTGCAGAACACTTTGGACTATAAGGAAAGACAAACAAAAGCAGAATGGTAGTAATTATTAATTCTGCTGGCAAGGTATATAAGTCTGGCATTAGAAACATGAATAAAAAGCTGTAAAAAATTCTTTTGAAAAATTAGTATGTTTTTCTGAAGTTCTGCATTATCATGAATACTTTTACATCAGGTGACTTCGAGGTGACTAAACAAGGCTATGCCATGCTCTCTTTGCTTCACTGACCCTTTGAACACAACACCCAATTTTATACTTTACTAGAACAAAAGAGTGTTCTTTAATAGCATCCTAGATTAATTATTAATTATAGTGTTTATATTACTAAATAAAAATGGAAATCTGTTTTCCTCTTTTCAGACCTAACATTTTTAACCTAAGACTAAACTTGTGGTACTTGAGCACTTTACTCATTAAAGTTTAATATGGTTTCAGTGCATGTTTCAAGTGCTTTTTGCTCAGCCACACTAAAAAGCAAGTAAGAAACTAAGCTAAAAAAAGTCCGATAAAACCCTAGTTCTTGTTAAACCAAAAGCCAAGGAAAATTTCAGAGAAGATGAGCAACAGGTTTTGCCTATTAAAGCAAGACAGTTTGGTTTTAGCCTGCTTCAATCCTGTTCGGTTCATAGGATTTGGTTTGGGGCTGATTTCTATGATAGAAACCTGAAAGAGAAAAACCTACAGATTCATCCAGGCAAAATATTCTCACTATGCTTTACAAACTCATAACCTGTCTGCTTCATCAGCAGTTTATTTCCCACTGAATCTTCTCAACTCTGCAGTTCCTCTCTGTAAAACCGAAGTGCCAGGTTTGAGGATGCAAATCCAGCTGAAGCCCCACGCAGGGCTTCCCTCCCAGCCTGAGCCAACTCCTCCTGAGGCACCTTCTTCCCTCTCCCGTTCCCCCACAGAAAAGCTCTGGCATCAGACATCAGTGCTTTTCAGGGCAATAAACAGTGTTATGGCTTTGATGCTTGTACTTTACAACACAGTGGAGCAGGTGCAACCTTGACACAATGCTGCTTTATCTTGGGAAGTTACAGAGCTTGCTGGTTTTCAGTTTTGTTACCTCAGCTGATTTGCTTCAAAGATGCAGGATGAAACAGAAGGAGCAGGCAGAGCTAAGCAATATTTGACTCTATTTTAACCCTCGTAAGAAGATAGAAATTCCTAAACTGGAGCAATCTGAGATAGGTTCAGGATGAGTATCTCAAAAGGTCCTCCTATCAAAACCCCCAATCATTCATAAATTTCAGGTTCAAAAGAGACTGAAGGGCAGGTCCTGTGTTCATTACTTCTGAGAATAATGGGAATTGGGAAAAATTATGTGAAAACAGTTTTATATGGCTTTCTCTTACATATATACTCTTTTAGCCATGACTCCAAAAGAGACAATGTGACACTTGGATTTTATTCAGCTTTCCCAGGGTATGTTTGGGATGTTTTCAGGTAGAGAATCTTCACAGAATATCAAGCTGAAACTTCTAGGTGTTTTTTTTTATTTGTCTTAAGAGAAGCTATGGAATCAAATTAGGACAAGAAAAAGGGTACCTAAGAAGCCTGACTGCATCAGTATTTGCAAAAAATAACCTAATACAATCCTAGAACCATTTTTTAAATTTTTGATGATATGTCTTTGGTCTCCACAAAGCAGTTGCTCACTATTTGTGTTTCTATGGTGCCTAGGGACTCCTAACATAGATTGGGCAGCACCACTGTTAAACCAGGTGCTATGAAATATGTAAAGCTATTTCCCAAAGAGACTGCTTCCATTATCTCTTTTTTTCCTTTCTTTTTAAACAACTGTTAAAATCCTTTCTGTAGCTGTCTGCCATGTCAGCTCACTCTGGAAATGCATTTCTCAAACTGATGCTTGAGACTGCTTTAAGAAATGCTGGCAGCATCCAGATGAGCACAAAGAGCAGGGGACAAAGGCCACAGAATTGAAGATTTTACTTCTTCTAGTATAAATATAGTGTAATCTTAATGTCTGTGCTGGATGCACTAATGTGTATTTTACCCTCTGGTGGTTTTGTTACTCAGCTCTGCTCCTGTGGCCTTGAACACATCAACCCAGTCTCTGATATTAGCTGCAAATGAGACTCTTGTGATTTTACAGCAACAACTGGGATTGTTCAACATTTCTAATGGGTTTTTATTTGGAATACTCCATGAATACATATAGAAGTTATAAAAATGCATAGGAGGGCATCCCAATATGAACACATACAGAAAAATAACCTTGATAAGAACAAACTAGCATTCTGAGGAAGTACTGATAAAGAAAATACATATAAATGATGTTATGGGCAAAAGTAAGGATATGTATCTTTTCAAACCACTTATTAGAAATGTAGGCTTGCTGTGCAAACATTTGCTTGGATATTAGGAGAACATATCACAACAAATCTGCTACAAGTTTAGCTGACACTGGAAGGGCTAGGAGGGAAGTTACATTCCCTTTAGGTGGCTGAACATGACTACTGATCAGCAGTTGTCTCCCAGTTTTCAAAAGGAATGAAGCTTCTTGCAGAATGCTTGTGCTGGGTCTGTAAGCTTCAGTGAAAATGGATGAAATAAAGGGCAAAAAAGACAATAATTCTGCAGAAGGGATTTCAATTGAGTTTCTGCTGATGTTTCTTCACCCAGCAGATAAAGATGCCTGAATGACTGGTAAAGGGTGGACAATGGTCCCCTTTTCCCCTTTCCCCAATCTATCCATCTATTCTATAATTTCCCCTTTTTTTTTTTTTTTTTTTTTTTTTTTTTTCCATAGAATATCCTTTATATTTTTCTGCTTTCAAAGCCAGAATTGTAAAAACTGAATTGCTGATTAGGGAATACTTTGCCTTATGCAGATTTGTATTGTATCTTTAACCTTGATCCAAGACAAAGACAGCAGAATCAGCCCCCACAGCAAATGTTTAAAGTGTATTTCACTGCACCTGGCACAGAGTCCACACTGTGAAGCACTAAAATGCTTCTGGATTACATAAGGACAACTTTCTGCAAAGGCTGCAGACAGGCACAGGGCATGTGTGTAGAGGTTGTATAAAAGACTGTTCTGCCAGTCAGGTGTCTGCTTTGAGAGAGAGCTGCAAATGCTTGGAGTACAGCTCTCCCCAGGACCAGCAGACACTTCCATGAGGCACTCATTCTTTTGTCAGCCTGTGTGGCCACTAGAAAACCCTCTCTGGAGTTATCCACAACCCAGTCTGTCTGTCCTGTTTGTCTGCATTTCCCTGCACTGTATCTGCTCTCCATAATTCTTTATAACCTCCTCATAAGAAATATAAACTCACACTTCACATTCTCCTCTTTGTTTTATGATTCCACTTTCTTTAGTCTGGAACAAGTTTCTTCTTGAACAATATATTTTTTACTGACACAGCTTGCACAGTATTTAATAAAGAAAAGTCCAAATCTGTTTTGTTATGAGATCACAGTACCAGCATGGCTGTTTTTAAATGGGATAAAGTGGATATGTGTGAATGAGCATCAGATTCGCTGACTTTAAACTGGCATATTAGAGAAAAGTATGAAGCCCCCAGAACAGAGTGTTCTGGAAATGCCTGGAGTTCCAAGGAGGTACATCTGTAACTGTCTCCCTGATTAACCAATCAGTCCATTTTCTACCAAAAAGAAGCTGGGCATAAAGCAATCTAGTCAGTGGTAGGATGAACAGAGATGTGGAAGAGGCTCTTATGGGAATACTGTTAGAACACAGATTTCTGGCATTCAAGACAGCTGTGATAAAGTAGGTTTGGCTTGTGAATGTTCAACAAAGCTGATGTCTGTCAGCTCAGTAATGTTTAACCCAAGCATTTCTAAACCTCTCTGCACTGGGAATTTTTAGCATTGTATTAATTCAATGAACAACGTAAAATAATTCTGTCAGAGTAATATCCCTGGATTTACATCAGTAAATGTCTGTACTTCAGGGATTTCAAATAGGCTAAACTCTTGCTTTGGTTTGCGTTGTTATTTTTTCCCCCTTCTTTCTTTTCTTTTTTTTTTTCCTAATTAGCCAAGTATGGTTTGTATTTTAAACAGTTCTTCCCTGAATTTTGAGAGATGAGAAATGGTTCCAATTCATTATGAACCTGAAATACACTCAGAGCACTTTTCATTTCTGAAGGAAGTATTGATCAGAAATTTTCCATAGTACCTCTTGAAATATTTACACTCCCTTGACAGCATAACAATCGATTTCTTAACCCTGTTAAGAACAGTGTAGTGGCACAAAAGGCATGATGTGTGGAAACATCTTGTTTCTCAAGTCAGCCCAGTTTGTGTCAAATGATCTGTGGATGTATTGTAGGAATATTTCAGTTCTACTGAAAGTCTGTAACACTGAGCAAAGAATTTGAGTGTTTGAGCCTTATACAATTCCATTAGTCTTCTGCAAATCAAAATTAGTTGAGTTTATACTCATGTTGGACCCACCCTTTCAAAACCTACCCAGGGGAGAAGTTCTCCTAACTCATATTACCAATGTATGTGTGTGGGAACCATAAGCAAATCAGGATAGAATATGCATCTTTTTTCCAGAAATTTCAAGAGCACACAGGAATTGTTGCCCTGACCATAGAAAGCTGCTAGTTCCTTTTATTTCCTGGACAGAAAAACAAATTACCATTTTCAGAAGTGCATACTTTTCAGCAACCTTCATTATTCTGAAATCATATGTGTTTATAAAAGAGTATTTTCCAAATACAGGGCCAAGTCCCCAAAAAACACTAATGTGGAAAGAAAGGCTTATGGGATGATTAATCAGACATGTAAACTTGAAACAATAAGCCTCTTCTCTATTGTTCAACTAATTATTTTTCATAGCATAAACAAAATACAGTTTGACAGGTGGGAACGTAGACATATGGGAGTGGAAGATGAAACCCACTAGAGAAAAGCTATCTTACAGGTAGCAGGTACCAACCATATTTGAAAGTAATGTGTCTCTCTCCTGATAGAATAAGGAGTGACAAGATTTACTTGCAAAACTTCCAACAGGCAGTTCTAATGCAGTCGTTTATGAAATAGTTTCTGCTGTTTAGCTTGTGCAAGTTGCAAACTAACTAGAAATCCACTGCAGGTACTGAGACTGTGAAGTCAAGGAAGGAGGGAAGATAAAACAAAAGAGAAGAGCAGCCTTGACTCCCGCAGTGAAGCACAAACCCTCTCCCAGTTAAGGGAGAATTTCTCTGAGTTTCTGTAACACTCCATAAAGCTGCTTGGGCTTCAGAAAAATTTCACTGCATTTGCTCAGCCCCCAGGCTGGATGCTTCATAGGAACCTTTCAGTCTCTAGCACTTAGAGGATGCTATGAATACACCTCTAGAAAAACGGAAACAATGATAGTATTTCCAGTAGAGCATGACATCCAGCTTGAACTCTTCCTGTGGGATGCTGGGTTGTGTGTTTAAGCCCCTTCTTACCTATGGCTCCGTTTGTGTTTCAGGCTTCATCCCTCTGCTGACACCCCCCATGCAGAGATGTGTCAGTGTGGATAACCTTACAGCTCTTTTAGTTGAAGTGCAGGAGTGCTGCCTGCCACCTCAGCTGTCACACCTCCATTTGGCAACATTTTGACAGCGACAATTGTTCCACTAAGATGAGGCCTGACTTTTATCTGTCAAGGAGACTTGACGGGAAAGCTGGAAAGCCCTCTGGTGAGTTTTGAAATCTCTCCACCTCCACTGAAAGCAATTAGTACTTAGTCATCACAATCTGCTTGGAAAATAGGTAAGTACTGTCATTTGCACTTCCCATAATCCAGCCTAGGCCACTTCCAGTGCTTTTAGATGCCAAGTAAGCAGCTCTGAAAAAGCTGTGCTGAGTCTGGAAGAGAGAATTCCCTCCTAGGTAAGCAGGCAGGTCTCTTTTCACCTTCAAGTTTCTTCCAAAACACTTGGAAATTTATGGTCTCAGGTTAGGGAAGGTGCCACAGACTCTGATGTCTGCTGTGCTCATTCCCTCTATTTTCCAAATCCAGTGTAGGAGAATCTGGGTCAAACTAGATGTAAAATGCACTTCTCCAAATTACTCATCACATAAACAAGTGAAACTCTCATTTGCATGAAAAGGAGTTATGCTCACCTGTACATGTAATTTGGTTCCTCTATTCCTAAATATTCATCTATTCAACAGCATCTTTTGAGGAAAAAAATGTTTTGGAAAGCCAACAAAATAATAAAAATGTAGTTCATAGCCAATATGAAACATATTTGAAGATATTAATTTCTCTCTAGTCCTCATCAGGCAGCTTATTTACATAAAAAGTGTGAAATGAGCAATGGATGACTACAGGTTAAATAAAAAACAAAATAAAAAACAATTTAAACCATACAGCATATTCTCAACCACCTCAAAATCATACCAAATAGAACTGCATGATGGATCACCACAGAATTCCCATTTAAAAGAATGGATTTTCCCCCCATCTTCCTACAAAACTCAGACTTTATTCCTCTGAAAGTGCTTTAATGAATTCTATAAAATGTTTCCTTGTCAGAAAGCTGTATAAAATGAGTCACCAACAATATAGAAAGAGAAGAAAATGGTAACATATGAAAAATACCCCAATGAATGGACTTGCTGCTGCTCAAGAAGAATATACATGAATGGGACAAGGGTGGCTTGTACCTCACCACCTCTGACAGTGTGGCATCTCTGGGAGGCTTCACAAGTACACTGCTGTGCTGTCACCAATCTGTCTTCAAGTAGGATAGGGTGGCTTTGGTGACACTGTAGTACACTTCTGAGAAGCATTACTTTGAATAATGAATTATTGGGGATATCTCTTGTTAAAATAATTATAGAAGAGCAGTAATGTTATTATCTTAGAAGTGCAATAAATGGAAATACACACACACAAAAAACCCCAAGATCTGTACTGACCAAAATATGTTTTTTTAAAGGAATTTATTCTAAGATTTAAGTTTCTGACAAAGTAGAAAATATTAATGGGAAAAAGGCTTGCTATTCATCAATGACCTTGAATGTCACTGCTGGTTACCCTTGGCAACAGCCAAAGAACAGCTGGGTTGCAATAAAAGGCAAATGCAAGGGAGAGCAAGGACCAGTGTTGCCAGTGACTTTATTATCCACTTTCATGTTTGTATTAGTAATTGGTTCCTGGGATGCTGGCTTTTTTTTAATGTTTCATCCATATGGATGGTAATACCCTATGCTACTGCTGTTCCTCACACCTGGATGAGCATCTCTTTTGAGAACAAACATGGAGCTCTGCAGACACCAAGGGTGGATTTGGCCACACCTGCCTATGGCAGCCACATTCTCCTGTCTGCTTCCCCTGTGGAGGCTGCTGACCCCACTGTGCTGCAATTTGCTCTGTCAGATACCAGCGTCTGTCTGTTGGCCAAGATACTTAGAGACAAAGCAGAACATCTTTTATTTCAGGGCAGACATGCCTGGGTACCAGGAGGCAGGCAGGGACTGATACCTGGCTTGATAGACACATAATTACCTATTGTACTTTCCTTTTTTGCCCTCAAGAAATAATCAAATTAATGATCCCACTTTCTGGCAAACCCAGAAACTGTATTATTTTTACTGATTCATCCTACGGCACTGATCACCACCAAGAATTTATTTTGGTGTTTGGTGTGCAGTGAAGCTAATGTAATTTGAAAATTGTAACATTGTAAGATATGCAAGCTACACAGAGTTGATTAAAAATCCAATTGAAATGAATTGCATGCTTGGTCCCCTAGAAAGATCAGTTATGGACAGTAGAAAATAACCATATGAGACTGAAAACAACAGGGATGTGGGTTTTAGCAACTGAGTTTCCTTGTGTTGCATTGTCACTGCTAATGCAGCTTGTAGCACATACTGTGATGCCCTTAAATCAGTGTTTATGTTCAGGTGAAGACCTTTTACTTGCACTATTACTTCAGAATAACATCTGAAGAAGGTGTTCAACTGATCTGTAATGAAATCTCTCCCTAATTCTACATAGTGACAAGCCATAAACATCTTGATGTTCCGCAAGCTTGAAATTACTAAACTTTAAGGAAAGCTGGAATAGTTTGTCCCAAACAATTCAGTCTCAGTATTGAAAGGAAACAGGTGTAAGATGCAAGAGTCAGGGAAGAGATTCTACTTTGGGTTTTTGTTTGATCTGAAAAGCCAACCATCTCATCTGCTGCAGTCCTTCTCCGTTAGGAAACATTAATCCGCACAGATGGTGAAACCTAGTAATCTCTGTTACCAGCTGCAGAGTGGAATTTTTAATGAAATGGGAATTTGAAGGTTTTCACAGAAAGCACTAGAATCACTCCTATTATTTCCCGTGATGCCCAAATTACTTGGACTGTTATTTGACATCTACTGTACTGTAAATAAAGCAGCTGCATAGCTCCGGTCAGAGCCCAGATGCAATAATTTTAGATCAGCCTTTGTTGGTTGCAAAAGCCAGATGCTGAAAGCAAAGAGAAATAAGTCATCCACCCTCAGCACATCTACTACAAAAAGGCTGGGAACTTTATTTTACCTTTCTCTGAGATTTAAAATGGTCTTAAAGAATTTGTAACTTGAAGTGAAGCTAAAAAATAAAACATAAAATAAGATTTTTAAAGCAAGTTCCTAGAAGACACAGTCACTATCACTTTTTCATCCTTGTGATGTAAAGATTTTGGCTGAAGAAAGTACACCAGCACTTAGGTTTTTGAGGAGAAAAAAAAAAGAGACCTTATCTAGAAAGAGTATTATAAAGTAACACCTTGGAGTAGCAATACTAAATAAATAAATTTAGAACTAGGTATGTGAATTAACAGTTGGAAAATCAAACAATATAGAGAGATTAATTTTATCTTTAAATTAAGGTTAACCATGTGATTTCTTTATAAGCTTATTATACCTTCATGGATATCAGCAATTTCTATTAAAGAATTTCTCCAGTACTTGTTTTTAGAATATACTAGCATTACAGTGCAAATAATCAGTTTTACCAAAGCAAACAGCATTTTACCTGTGTATGCAGGATAGGTGTCAGACTTTCCAACCAAAGCTCTGAATTTGCCTTTCTGATGTGAATTCCAGCACAGCTTCCCCATTAAGCAAGTCCCAGTTCAGGGACTGCAGTACTGGGGCCCACTGCAGTAAGGTTTAACAGAGCTAAAAAGAGGTTTGCATTTGTATTGGATATGGCACACACAAAATGTATGTATAAAAACAACCACAAATGAAATACTATTCTTCCATGAAGCTTTTGAGAATAAAAATTTCTCTTGCCTTTCTGTGGCACAAAATGGGCACACTCAGAGATGGGTGAGAGCCAGTGTGGCTCATTTGACCATGGTGGAGATGAAACCAATCATGCCAGACCTGATTTGTTCCTAGGTGTTCAGAGTTATAAAACAAGCACCAAGGGGGGCTTTGGAATTCAGGCCTGAATTCTGAAATCTTTATTTCATTGGTACGAATGCAACAGCACTGTAAATCTGACAATGTAAATCAATGAATAAGCTTTTATATCTGGGGACTAGAGACTTGTGTTTTACTTGGATTTGCCTGGTTTACCTGCTCAGAACCAAAAGGCCAGAGTTCACAAAATAACTCAAGGGTAAGGTAAATAGTTTTGAATCAAATGATGGATTTGTGTTATACGCAGCCTCCATGGCAAAGGTGCCATTAAAGTCTTGGGTCAAATCAAATCAATCAGTTAAAGTGCTATAAAATATGAATGCAGAGGGAATAGATGAAATCTTCATGTGAATAATAAAATAGTCTATAAACTAGCTGAAATAAATCAATCTTCCTTGCATGCAGCAAATATAAAATGCAGTCTATTTCATAGTAACTGTGGCTGAAGTGAAAATATGTTCAGATAAAGATACACTATTAGAAGGCTATTTAATCTAGGTGAGGACAAAACTGCCTTAAGTGATCATTTCCTTCACAGAAGTCCAGGGGTCAGAGGTTTAAAACTAATTCAGTTCTCAAGATGCAAATAGACACTTGAAGTGATTATGAAAGACAGACTCATTCTGGCACTAAGTTCTGTTGATGGAAATGTGGTTCAGAACATTTGTAAATCTCTATTAGGTATGTAACTATGTTAAGAAAGTAGTCCCAGAACTCTTATAAAAGTTTACACAGAAAATTCTGAAATGGAAATGGCATTATGTTTCATGAAAAAAGTTTAATGGAATAGCTTTGTTTCTCTTGAAACATTTTTTACTGTGTTATTTATCCCCATGGTGCAGAAAATAATAGAATATATGTTTTTAATTAATATGAACAACAGGCATTTTGATGGAAAGTGCAATAGGGGAAAAATACCCTAGCAAATCTATTTCAACAAAAAAACTCCTACTGAAAGCATCTGGATTTTCTGACTACTCATCAGGAAAGTATTCTTTTAGTTACATATAATCCACTAGTCAAGGTCATGCATGAAAAATGTTACATCTGTGGCAAAAAGGAGAAAATCCATTTACAAAACCACTCTGCTAACTCAAAGTTATTTAAAAATTACAAAATATAAGCATTTTATTCTATTTTGTTCAAACCGGTTCTCCATATTATTCTGAGTGTTCAGTTAAATATAAAATATAAAATACTACCAGGGTTTGTTCACCTTATACTCATTATTGAGACTGATAAGACAACAATAAATGGAGAACATAGTTTGAGGATGAACCTTTGTGAGAAACCATCCAGGTAGGTTTGTGAGAGCTTCTTTCCTAACCTGACATGGGAACAAACAACTCCTGTTCCTTATAGAGGGAAATGAGATTTCTAAAAGAAAGGCAATGTATTTACTATTTAATGATAGTAATACCTTAATTAGCTAATGCCTTAATTCCTGTTCCAAATGTGATGGTTGAAATCCTCAGCACATCTCCAGATGACACCTGCCTTCACAGAAAACCCACACAAGTCCTGTCAGTTACATTTTTTCATGTTCAGTGGCTGACATCTCCTTCTGCTCTTCACCTTTCCTGCCATGTGCAGACACAACATGGGTGTGCTTTCCCAAAATGGCACAGCAGGAGCTGGGGATGAGCAGTTCCCTTTGAACGTATCCCAGTGACTGCAGATGAGCCACATTTGTCCTGTGTGTGCCTTTCACAATGACAGCAGTGACAGCTCTGAGGGTGCCTGCTGGAGTCACCCCAAAGCCATGGATTCATCTGCAGGCAGTTCCTACCCACTCCCCAGGGGCTGCCCTGTGCCAGTGCCCTTCCTGGGCTCCCGGTGAGGCTAAGGAATGCCACCTCTCCCTGTTTGGCTACAATTGTAGTGATTTGGGATTTGTCCTAGATAACTTAACAGGACACGAGGGATAAAGATATTCAAGGATAGATTTGTGTTTCAGTAATACTGGTGCAAATCCAGAATTATACTGGATTTATATTTATCTGAGACTAGAACGTAATGTACACAGGGTGGTTTTTTACAATACTGTTGGAATGTTTTCGTATGCATAAATGAGTAAATATTAGTTTCCTTCAAATACCTTGCTTTTTGTAGAAGTGATTAAGGGAAAAGCTAAAAGAAAAAAAACCCCTCAGTCAGCTACAACTGGGAATTGTTAAATGGTTTTTTTCCCTGCCTGTCGCTTTATTTGATGAATTATGTTTTAGAGCATATGGCTTCAATCTAAGCTACTTACCAAACTTCTATTATTCTTTTCATATTTTCCTTTCATAGAAGATGCTGCTTCAAGGTGTAATGACAAACACTATGCTGTAATTCCCAGCAATAAACAGCAAAAATACTGTCTTCGTGAACAGCTGCAAAATATTAAATATTTTTTCCTTAGGCTGTAAGTTTCCTTCCACACATATTCATAGAAAATTACAGTTTAAGTGAGGTTTATTGACCTCTGATATTTTTTTTCCATATATTTTGTGCCAGCAGTTAACAATAGTTCACTTATATGTCTAACTTGCACAAATAGCCATGCTGATATCTAGCTAATATTATATGTGCCAGTAAGCTGAGGCTGAAAACCTGCAAGTGCAGTTTTAATCAGTGCATTTGATAGAAGACTCACAGAAATCTGCAAGTTTATCAAATGGCCCGCTGTTGGAATGAAAAAAAGAGATTCATCACATTAAAAAAAAAAAAAAGGCTGTTCAGTTTTAGTTAACCCATCATTACAAAAGCAGTACTACTCATGGAGCAGATTCCCTAGCACTAAAATGCTGTGACTCACAATACTGCTTTTGTCCTCCTCCTTCAAGTGGCCCAATGTTTCAGCCTCAAGCATTTTTGTTAGGAAAACTTTTGAAGGAGAAAGTAGAGGTGAAAATACCATTGAAAAGAAAAAAACAACCAAAACCAACCAAACAAACAAAACAATCGAAAAAACAACTCGTGAAGCATAGAGAAAAGGAATAGTAGCAAAAGCCAAAAAAAGGAGTTGGGCATAAAAGAGACATCTTTTGGGGTGGGGAAAGGAAGAAAAACCTGTCATCAAGAACCTCCATAGCGATTTGAAGAAAAACATTTTGCTGCTTTTATGCCAAGCAATTTCACCAGAACTATCTCCTGTTATACTCTATGTGACACAATCAAAAGCCACCCAGGCTATTAAAAATGAGAGGGAAAGATCTCTTTGGTGAAATGAAGGTATCACTACAAATCTTCCCAGTCCTTGCAAGACAAGGCAAAGAAAGGCTTTTATTTGATGCCGTGCCTTGTTGAGCACAGCTTCTCTTGGTGACATGTTGCCCTGCTTACAATAAACAGCTTTTGGGGTTTTCAAATGCCTCAGCTTTGCTTCAGTGTGTTTAATCACCTGCAAAAGCTGGTTATTGCCTTGTATACTTTCCCCATCATGAACATTATCCTTTAAGTATAAGGCTTTATGGGGAGTCTGTGCAGGACAAATGATGCACGGGTACAAGGCACTATCAAAGCTGTGTGAAAGCACAGATGAAATAAATCTATGTGAGGACTGCAGAACATGAACATAGAAAGATAAGCTATAGTAAAGCAGTGAAATGATTTCACAGGCACTTTGCTTATTCTTTAAAATGTACCTTTGTTTGTTGAGAGCCACGCTGGCAATCTTGTATGCAACCATCAGAAAGATGTATGCATTGAGGGAAAAATATGAAGGATCATGATACACCAAGCCAAAAAGGCTAATAATGGGTATTTGTGTGTACCTTACTTCTCAAAGCTTCAACTAAGGTGCTTTAAAAAAGCTGCAAATATAATAAATAAAGCAGAACACTGAGAAAGTATTTAAATGGGGAAATGTGATATTGCATAGAGTATTTCCTTTGTTAATAGAGAAGGACTATATGCACTTGTAGAGAACCTTTCTAAAAGAACCAAAACCATGAACAATTAATCAAAGGCTTTTAATATAAAAGAGTAATTTTCCCTCCTGTGACAGGTAGATATAGAAAGATGGTTGAATTCAGTTCAGGTTTCTTTAAAGCCTTTTGCAGGTATTTTTACTTTGGTTAAGATCCTAATTATATCAAGGCATGCAGCAACTGTGCTGCTACTGAGTTTGGTAACAAAGTTATACAATGGTGGCCAGCACAACGAAGCAAAGATGATGACATAGCTCCCTGTTTCAAAAAAGCAAAGTCTCACTAGAATTCCTGACTTTCATTTTTTAGAGAAGATGGAAAAAACCCCATTGTACCAAAAAATTGAGAGATAAAGCTGACATAAATTGTATATTGGAGGCTAAGGCATTGGGCCAAATACCTTTCCTTGTCCTAAATGTTCTGAAATATTTCCACACAGAAAGCATTTTACAGCTATTGACAAAGTTTGCCAATTCTTACTCAGTAGAAATTATGAGTTTACTACTCCCTTGTGTGATTTTTTTAAATTTTACTTTCCTTTTATTTAGAACTTTGGCTGTTAACTGACTTTCATGTGCCAGATAAAGTCTAACTTTTACCTTTTTTTTTTTTTTTTTTTTTTTTAACCAGGCTTTTGTTACATTTTGTGCATTGCTCAATATTTTTTTGCCCTAATTCAAATAGTTTTTTGTCCTAATTCATTAAATTACTGTATTCAACTCAATAATGAATTTTTAACTTCCAGTGATTTCTCAAGTCCCCACTGAATGAGTTCTACTGTAGAAACATAGATTCGAGGATGTTTAAAAGCTGGAGTTTCACTATGTTACATGTTAACCTATTTTCTATTTTATAACAAAAGATCACCATAGAATCTTTGCAGAAAAGAGATGAAACCTTTTGCGGATAGAGCTCCTTGAGAAAATGTGATTTGGAGAATTGGGGCATGATAATAAGGCCTAATAATTTCTATATGTTATTGATATCTAGGGCTGCAGCATAAATATCTGTCTAATTCTGGTTCTTTACCTACATGAAGTGACTTGGGCTTTAAGATTAAATACTGTTAGCTCATCTAGTAAAAGTAATAACTTTGTAATACATTATTATGTTGTGCAACATTACAAAAATAATCTTTGTTTTCTTAAGAAAAAGTAGTTTTGAGCATATTCAGAGCAATTTCACTGTCCTTATCAGTTGAATTAGTAAGCTTAGAATGATGACATTTCAAGCAAGTAGTGTTGCAGATACTAAATAACTGGTATGATTGCACAGCCAGTAAGGGTTTCCACAAATTACAGTCTATTAGGAAAAGAACATATTTCCAGTGAATGCTTTACCCTTTCATCTCATCAAATTCACTGAAAATATTTCTAGCTATCTTTAATTTACAAAGTATTTTCTCTGAGGTGTCAAAGACAGTCTGAACTATACATTCAGGAAACAAGGTAGGAAATTAATTTCATTAAATTGCAGACATCTGAAAGCTTGATTTTCCTTACCAAGGAAAATGGGAATTTCCACAAGCTATTCTTAAATATCTGTGTTGAAATAAGGGAATAGTACTTGATGTTTCTAGAGAGCAGTTAGGATTAAAGCAGCCAGAATCTGTCCAACAGACACAGCCCCAAACAGTGTCAGTTGACAGTGATTTCTGAAGGTTTCTTGTCTAACCCTCTGGTTCAAGTGGCACTGCTGTCACTCCTGCATAAAGCTTTATCCAGCTAAGTCCTTCTCATGGATTTTGTGCTGAAAAGGAAAAAGAGGGTGTACCTTGCACATAGTCTACAGCCAGACATGTCCCACTGACTTCAGTTTATCAAAGAATAGATTTTACCTTTTTCCTGTGCCTTTTGCATGCACTTGTGAGAGCATTGCATAAATACACAGACAACCACATGAAGGAAGGCACTAAATTTTTAGTTGTGGTAAATGAAATCCCATAAGCAGCTGCAAGTCCTTTGCTCATTCAATCACCCAACTGTGCCTTGAAGCCAGCAAAAAGCAGGAGCCATGGCAATGCTATTTTACTAAAACTTACTGGGATTATAATGCACCCACCTGACTCAACTTCTAAATCACAACTCAGTGACGAATTTTGGTCCCAACCTATGTAGTTTAGGTGGAAACATTTTTTTCCCTGCACTTTTAAATCCATCAGCAGTAAATGTTGAAAAGCTAACCAAGTGCTTAACTAATGTATACTTGTCAGCTAGATGTACAGAACTTCCTCTCGTCCCTCAGAAGTAATACTGGTAATGTGATATTTGTTACTGTATCTTGCAAGTGAATGAATTAAATTTATCACTTAGCCAAGCATGAAATTATGTTTTCAATAATAATTCAGTAAAAGTTGTTTAAGCTGGGAATAATTACATATCTCACTGAAGAATTTGGTATCACCAAAGTGTCCATTTCAGTCATTAAATAAAGTGTGATTGCCCATCTATAGTGCATCAGGCCAGTTAGCTTCAATGAGCCAACAGAGGATGCAGGTAGTAAAGCTTATTGATTAGGCTCAAAATACCACCAAAAGCTAATGAAATGTAACTTTTGCAAAATATATCTCTTTAATGCTTTGTGGACTCTTGCTACCATGGCAGATCTTGAAATGAGAACTATCCTCATTTTAGAATTGTCATTCCAGTTTCCTTCTTGGTTGCAGTTTCTGTCTGCTCTAATTGGGTTCTGCTCCTTGTGCTCTCTACAGCAGTATTATTCTTCATAAAATTTGATGTGCAGAACTGCTCTCTCTTTCCTTTTTCTCATGCTAATAAAAAATGATCGCAGTCAGACTAACAGTAATATTTATAAAGTTTGTTGTAATAATTTGACATACTCGATATTTCATCTAGCACAGCTGTTTTATTCTCCCATTACATGCACCAGATGCTGTAATATTGTTCCTAATTTATGCACGGAGTGTTCATTTAAAGGCTGCTACATCCTTTCCCCCCATGCAGCACTGGCTTACAGCTCAACAGCACAGTCCAGTAATCACCTCTGTGCTGTTCACAGGAAAATGGTGATTCCAAACCTTCTCAAGATAATAGATGGTATCTGACAGAGGCAGGAAGAAAAGCTGAAATGCTGGCATGCATTTCACTCCTGCTAATCCTTCCTCTTCTTAGGAATCTCTTCAGTAGATAGTTCACTGCCCATCCCTCTGCTCCTGTGATTAGTTATGCAGGGACTAATGGTGCACTCAAAAAGAACAAACATTACTAGACAAAGGATTTAGATGTTGAAACAGATATGTGGTTTTACAGCTAAAGAGCTTTCAGAAAAAGACAGATCTAAGTGGAAGACATGATAGGAGCAAAATTCATTGGTCAAAATAATACTTAATCCCTTCAATGAGACAGAGAGCCCAGAACTAGCTGCAGAAAGACACTGAACTAGAGTATCTCTTTAGTAACAACATTATTACAGATCGAGAAGCAAAACAGGTTTTAGACCCAAAGAATGATGGCAATGTGAGTGAAATACAGCCTGACTTGGGATGATTTCTGGGTTCTTGTGCCTTGTAGAGCTTTTCCCTAGCACAGCCTCATTGAACAAACCTATTTAGGAGTTCATAGTGAAGTTGTGAATACATTCACAACTGTGTTTCTGATTTTATACTTTTTGCTCAGTTTGTGGGGTAATTATTAGCAGTCCAGGCAGCAATAAATCCAACATGACAGTCAGCAAGAATGAAGGACTGATGCTTTCATGAAGACATTATGCCCTCACTTGCAGAGATGAGCATTCATTAAACTGGTCTAAGACTTCTTCCTAATAAATTCTCCTTTTCCCTTGCACTGTTTTGGTAGAGCAGGAACAGGAGGTCATAAAGCAGCTGGACACATATAAACATCTTGGTGATATTTTCAGTGATATCCTAAGGGGAACTGAGTAAACCTTCAACTTCAAACAGCATTTAAAGAACATGGCATTTGGAAAAATATCAGTCCATTGAAATATCCTGAGCTGCCTAGGCAGAAGTTTCCCCCAAAGCATGGAGATGAATATGGAGATGCCCACCATGGTTTGAGCTCCAGACCAGCTGTGGAGTGCCAGCTCATGTACCCTGTTCTGACAATTTAAGCTGATATCTCTGCTTGTTCTTCCCTAAGCTAGCTTTGCTACTTTTGGGCAGATTCTCTTGTAAGTGCACCTTTGGCCTGGGAGACTTAACACATCCCTGTAAGAGGATTTCAGCTGTCACCTTGCCTGGCTCATGTATCAGTCCTTACACATGTCCTTGCACTACAGTTTGCAACAGTCAGAAGAGTTTGTGATGCTTAGTTCCCTAACTTGAACTCATCACAATGGTAAGAGAATAGCGTATCATTTATGTTCAAATGCTGCTAGATCTTCTAAACAAAGTTTTTCTAAAAGAATGAAAAATCCTTGAGACACTCCTTGGGTACATTCTTAAGATTTTTATCCAAGCAATAGTAGTTCTTATTAGTTTATTAATTTTATTTTGCTTATGACATTGAGTTCTCAGTGCTGTACGCCCTGACAGGTACTGAAAATGCTGCATTTCTGCTGGAGAGAATAGCAGCCAAACAATGATGTGCAGAACAGGGGTGTTAACTGCAGCAATTTACTGAATATGCAATTTCTTTTTTAAATATATGTCTGTCTGTGACATTACCTGTTGCTATCTCATTGTTTTGTAAAAAGTGGGTAGAAGAAAGGACCAAACCAATTTCATTCAGGCAGGTAAAACTCAGGTCTTTTTAGGAGACTGCTGCTAGCAGCATTCAGCTGGGCTATCAGCAGGTGCATTTGCAAGCTAGTTGGCACAAAGGAACTTGGAAACAGCAGCATTTTCTGCCAGTGCTTTCTAATGGAGGGGGCATGGGGAGTACTGGAGAAGTGATAATAGGGAACAGAGGCTGTGAAGACACTAAAATGAGGCACTGTAGGAAACCAGGCTGCAGTATTTCTTCTGTTTATGGAGCACTTTCTGTTAACAGAAACCTCGTTACATAGAGGCCCCCCCAAAGGTCAAATAAGATACAAAAATCATTTATTGACAAATATGTAGCTGCCCCTAGGACTGAGGACATTTGGGTGATTACAGATGGATAAGTAGATGGCACAGGACTTTGCATGTTAATAGAGGATCTTTCCATCTGAAATTTGATCCCAGCTGCCAGAAAACATCCAACCGTTGTCCTGCTGTAAATATATCATATATAAAAAGTCTGGATGCAACATCCATCCAGTCATGGCTAGACAGTGTCTTACTTGCATTGAGAAGATTTCAAATAGACACAAGCTGTCATTAGTAACCCTTGCCTGCTCTTCTGTTTCACCTTCCTCCTCTCCCTCAGTACAAACCTCAAAAGTATTTGTGTGGCAACGTGCCATGTAAGTTAGTGTATTCTGTGCAACATCTCCTGTTGCTGAATAGCTTCACTGAGACAGGTGGCACGGAGTTGTTAACATAAATGAGCACACTATGTCACAGGTTAGAGATTAGCACTATTTATGTTTTTCTAATGTATGTTTTCACCTTGATCCCAAAAGTGGCTTTGAGATAGTCAGACCTTGTGTATTCATAACATGGATACACAAACAAAGAGTGATCTTTCTTAAAAAAGCAGAATTACCTTTTAATAGTCACTGCAAATGTTCCAGCTGCCTTGTGAAACAATCTCCTTGGGTTATATAAGCACTAGCATCAATTTCTTTCATGTGCTTTGAAATGATGCAAGCTATACAGGGTTAAGTTCAAGAAAACTTTACAGAACCAGTCCCTTCACCTAGTGACAGCATGATTGAGAGGTGGAGCAGAGGCAATGGGGATGAACTATAAATTCAAAAATCAACACTTTATTGACTTTCCTTACAAATTCTGGTGTTTCTTCAAACTGTTGCTTTCATCAAATGTCTTACAGTGAGTTTTCAGATTCTAAAAAATTCTAGAAATGTTTCTTTATTTTAATCTCCTTCATATTTGTTAGTGAAGACAGAACTGCAATGACTTTTAGTAGTGAAGTTTAACTTCCTTCCCTTGTTTGGTTTAAAAACTAAGATTTCCATTGCCAGACAATATTGATAGTTTGGGTCTGTTTCTCATTCAAGGCCACAAGCAATAGCTTGATAAAGAAGCTGGAGTTAAAACTGTTCAGTTATAATTGCTTTCAACCAGAAGTTACAATTAAAAAAGCAACAGTTAGAGATTCAAAGGCTTACAAAGTGGCACAGAGGGCTACCACACATCTAAGCAGTACTACTATTAACTTGATTTCCTGTCACTTTCTATACAGGAGCAGCATACACTGAATAAAAAAAGACTACATGAAAGGCCTGCAGTTCCCTGTAATATATACTGTCTCTTACATTAAGAACAGTTTCTTAACCCCAATTTATGTACATTTTCCTCCTCTGCTCCAGAATCATCTACTGATGGTTTTCCTCAGCCCATGGAGTGACACAGCTTAAATACCCCAATGCTTAAACATCCAGATCCTGGTTTGGTGAAGAGCTGCTGATCCACAGATTTGTTTTTGATTATTAGATACAGTTCATTGACCACTGCTTCCTTTTTTTTCTTTAAGCTCCTTTCTAACATCTAATCCTAAAATACATAGTTTAATTCTCAGATCTTTAAGCAAACTGTGCCTGCTTCAGTTTTCAACAATCAGTGATTAACAGCACCAGGATGAAAACCGATGAACTTGCACTTCTCTTGAACACCAAACTGCTACTCAGAATTCTGAATGGTATATTTGACTGCCACAGCAATTTGTACTTCACCCTGGCAGCACTGTTGTTTACCCCTGTCTTTTCTAGCTTGCACCTGACATGTATGTGTTAAAAAATACCTACTCCAGCTGCAAGACAAGTAGAAATCCCTGCAAAATAGATGGTGATTTCTTGATTACATTCAGAGTAAACCAGTGTGACATGGGATTAATAGGACTGTTATCTGTCATGCTGGAGACACAACAACAAAATTTTTTAGGGGCACCAGAGTTGCAAGTGTTTTGTGCTTAATGCCCCAGCCACAAAACAGTTTTACTTAACCTTGACTTTCTTAACTTTTAGCTGAATGTAAAAGGTAAATATGTTACAGGGTAAACTGAAAGGAACTGCTGCCCAGCTGAGAGCAGATCCTGACCTCTGGTGTAAGCCTGCTGAATCTTATTTTGCCAAATCTAGGGCCTCCTCAGAAGTTTCCCATGGCAGACCAGGGAGCTTGTTTTATGACATAAGGAAAGATTAAATGTCAAGCAGAGTAGTTATACTGGAGCAACAAGACCCTGGTACTATGAAGAAGCTGTTGGAAGGCATTCATGAGCCCATTGGGGACTTTTTTATGATTTCACTGGTACTTCACTATCACACACAACCAGTAGTGTAGAACACACCAAGATGCACATCTGAGTCCCCAGATATTCCAAACTGATTCAGTCTCAAGAAGGGATAACTGAAATGATAAGGAAACAGAAGTCCCAGTGTAGAGACAGATCTAGATCCTGAATATGTTTTCCTCATATATGGCCTTCTAACAGGAAAGTTTGCAAGTACCTCTGAAAAAATACTTAGCATTTTTTCTGTTCTAAAATCAATGCCAAGGACAAATAAGTTACATTAACCTGCTGTTTCATTTTGTGTTCATGTACTAACACAACTGAGAATATGCAAAACTGTAGCAGGACTGGAAATGTTAAACAATTATTTAAGGAGCAATACTATATTTCATTTTTTTATTCATTAAAGCTTTTGATGTTTGCATCAGACTTTTGACTTTCTAAAGTGATTCTAAATCAAAACATTGTATTGTTAAGCCCTCTAAAAATTAATCACAGGTCAGTTTACAGATGACATTGATGTCTTATTGCTATCCATTCCTCCTGGACCATTTCTAACAATTCATTTTTTATATTCCTGCAGTGCTGAAAGATGGTTCGCACCAGTATCTGTCCTTTTATTAATCACCAAAGCAAAGCTTGGCAGTTGTCATGTATTGCACTCTTGAGAAAAATGCTAGTAATGCTCTGAATTGATTGAACAGCATGGGATCAGAACTAGCTGTCAGAAAAACCATTTAACTGATTTCAATTCATAAATCTCCTTTCTCCTATCCTATTTTAGTTTAAAAACTTCTAAATATCGCCATTATCTTGCGATGCATAGAATGAACCCATTTTTATAAAGATATTAATTTAAATAATATGTGATTGCATTCATTAATGTCCCATATGAGGAGGCAGACTAATGGATCTTACTGACTAATTTTCATTTTTGCACACTGAGCTAGAAAATGTCCAGAGATGTAGAAGGTAGAGAATGGCCCTTAGCCAGCAGAAATCCATTTATTTCCCCAGAGATCAACATCAGGTACAATGGCCTTCTTTGTCTTAAAAGTAAGTGATTTTAAACAGAATTTTACCAGCTTTAAACTACAACTTAAGTCCTTGATCATGACCTAAAATGAAAACACATCATGTTACATGACAAGGTTTAATTAAATGGCTGGGATGCACTTGGTGTCTAAAGCAAATGCTTAACACATTCTTAGAAGAAAAAAATGTGTGGCCAAGAACTGCAGTTCAGTCTTGAAGAATCTTGGAACCAGGGCTCTTGATATTGAGTCCAAAAAGAATGAGGGGATCAAAGAGGGAATTGTTAGGGGCAAACTTTGGGGGAACCAAGGTAGAGAAGAGAGACTGCCAGCAGTAGTGAAGGGAGGAAGTAATCCCAAAGAAGTGGGAAGTGAGGAGGTTTGTTCATCCATTAGTACCATCCATGACAGCCTGGAAATCCCTGCCTTGGAAGCTGAAACCCATAGTGCTTGCTATCCAAATGTCACTTGACCTACAGTGTCTCGTCAGCAAAGATGTTCCATTGTCCTGTTGCTGATTGCTTTGGTGCTTATGTGAATCCAAATTAAAAAAAAAAAAAAGCAGAGAAAGTAAAATGATGTTTCTCTTTGTGACAAAGTGGAGAAGTGTGATTTGCATTTTAATAAGAGTTTGTATTGTTTCTTATAAAGGGCTGTTTATCTGGAATAGACTGCATGTTAAATTCACTGAAATGGATAATCAAGAGACAAAGCTGGGCCTGAGAGAGGACTGAAACATAGGGAGTTTCCTCAAAAGCAGCATTTCTTCTGGGGAATTATCTGCATGTAAACTCATTAAGTGTCTTGTGCTGAGATTCTGGATCTTAAATCAAATTATCTGTATCAATGACACTCAGCCTTCAGGACCTGAAAAGCCACATTCTCAGGAAATAGAGAAGCACAAATAACCAAAATAACACAGGACAATTCAGAATTACATTTGAATTTTAAATCACATGGACCAATGCCACAGACAGCATATAAAGCAATGTATCACTGCTCACTGGAACTTTGTTGTGAAAAATTGGATGAAAGTGGTACAAATATTTGGATAATTGCACTGCCATCATCAAGGAGTTTCTTCTCAGCCTCAGGTCAGAACTCATTGTTAAAACACCTCCTGTGGAACAGTCCCCAGACAGTACCCTTCTACAGCTTTAGGCTACAGAGTAGGAACACAGTGACACTGTCCTTCAAACTCCTTTCAAACCATTTCACTTTTTAAAGAACAAGCAAATTGTTCTGAAGTGGTCTAAATAAACGCAGGAAAATCTCAGTTCAACATACTAAAGTGCCTTCCACGACAAACAGTGAAATAAACTCTCTAATGGAATCAACTAGAATGGCATGCACTTGAGGTAGCATCTTCAGTCATAAATTCTGTAATGAAGTGGTTTAGAAAAGCTTTGGTCTGTCCATGTGGAAATTGAAAACTAACCAGGTAACTGGTTTACAGAAATTAAGCAATGCTCCCCAGCCCTTAAAATAAAGGCTCAAGAGAAAAGAGTGGTGAGGAATGAGAGTTAAGAGGAGGTATTAAGTCAGAGATTTTATCATCCAGGTATGTTATTTGGATTTCTGTAGTCTGCTTTTGGATTCTGTTCCTGTGGGTGAACATCTTCTGTTCTTTTTTAAGTTAATTTCAAAAGTGAAACAAAGTAGAAATGTTTTCACAATCAGAACTCAAATAGTACTGATTTCTATTTTAATAGAGAAGAGTTTTGTTAAAAATTTGAAGTGTTCTAAGACTAACTGTGCTGATTGTATCCTTCCATCTAGCTTTCTGTAAAGGCTTGACTCTCCTCCCAGCTCCCTTTTCAAAAGAGATGTATAATTTTGATGCTGTGGGCAACTAGCTTTCTCCCTTCTTCACTATGCGTGTCAGATGACTTTGATTTGAAGCCATATAAAATCCATTTTTGTTTCTTCATTCTTTTTTTAGGATCAGTTCCATAAAGTCCTTTTGTGTATAGCATAATCACATATAAAGTTTCGTCTAAGAAATTCCTTGGCTGCTATATCTGTTGGTTCATTGCCCTGAAAACTGAAGTGCTTCAGCCCATATGAACACACCTCCGTTTTTAACATATAAAAAACACTACCAAAAAAAAGTGAACACAAATATATCATCTGCCAAATCAAGTCCTCACTGAAGCTTTAGCTATGAGCAAAGCATTAAAATCACAGTCTTTTCCTCAAAAGAGACTTTTCATGCAACTGTTCTAGAAACCTCTCTAAAATAGATGTACGTGCACATGTACCACCAGAACTTCAATAAGAAGTACAAAGCAAATTTCTAACAACTCATACTACTTCCAGGAGAAATCCCATTTATCAAAATAACAGGAGAAGACAAGTAATTTTGGAATAACATTTTGTTAGATTCTCTGATTTTTCTCATATTGTAAGTCACAGTGCCTTTTCATCTGCATTGTTCTGTATTACAGATTGAATAAAAGACATTTGCCAGCATAGAATAAACAACAAAATCTTTTAAAATGTCCATCCCCACATAAAGAAAGCAACACAAAACCATTATGAACTAGTGACTATTTCCAAGAGTGCTAACAGGTTCAAGATACTGTATTTATAAAATAATTTTAGAATTGAAAAATATCAACACTCCAGTTCAATAAGCAGCATTGATAACTTAGTTATTTGAAGATTGTCCTCTTACTTTCATACTGTGAATACATTCTTTAGTGAAAGGAAAATCAATAAGAATAATCAACCATTTGCAGAGCATCATTTTTTTTTGTCAAGATTTTTTACTTCCTCCACGTTTAATCTGTATAGAATAACCCAGATGTCTAAGTGCCTGAGGCACAGGTATACACATTATAAAAAACAGAATTATGCTGGATTTGTACAACAGAATGTTAACATATACTTTCCAAATCTGGGTAAACAAGGGAAGGTTTGGTCAGGAGCAGGGTCTAATAAACTAGTCAGCTGTGGCAGTTGCTTTTCAACAAGAAATCATCATGCTGATCTTATATGAGTAGGAGAGTCTTTGTAACCTATCATTTCCACTTGTTCCAACATCCTTTGAGATTTACTTCTGATCTATTAAAAGAAATGTTACCATTTTGTTTTCTAATTAATTTAAGGAGATGTCCTATAAAAAAAAAATCTTCTTACAAGTGCCAATATGCTGGAGATAACACAGGAACCTGATTGCTTTTTGAACACATTTGTCTGCCTGTTCCCTCCTGAATTATGTATGTTATAGTTCCTTTTATTTCATAACATAAAGAAGCTCGTTCATCCCTTTCTGCCCCTTAATGTGATGGCACTGCAATGGAATCACCATTTAGATCAATAAAAGAAGGTCCTGGCTATCTTAAAAAACAGTTATGGAATAGAACCTTTAAAATGCCACTTAGGATGAACATCAAATTTAATTATAAACGTGGACTTTCTAAGTTACATGATATTCTTCTAGACAGCAGAGTTTCAAGTGGCACTTAATATGAAAATATAAATACTTGCTAGAAAACACCTAAAGACATACGAGTGCTCTCTCTCCAGTAGTGATGAAATTGTGTGATTTGCAATGCACTATTTAAAGTACCTTTTTTATGAGACAAAAGTGTAAATGCTTTAGACAGCAAAAGTTTTAAAATCTACTAACTTGTATTTTTTTGTACAAGAATATGATAGTACACATACCTTTCTTCCCCCTGTGTTTATCCGAAGTGGAGTTAAGAAGGGATCAAAAATCATATGGCTGGTTTCAATATTGACAGGTGACTGTCTTTTCCCAACAGAGCAAAGATTCCAAGCTGAGTTAACCAAACCCCAAAAGGAGGGCACTGCAAAAATATAAAAAAGTAAAAGTTTAAGAAAAGTCTGGAAAGATGAGAGAAACACATGCAAGGCAGACAGCCAGATAATTTAACTTGTCATACTGTTCACACACATATACTGAAACAGGCAAATGAATCTAACACTTGAAATTTAAAACTTCATATACATAGACCAAAACATATTGTTTGTTCATATATTTTTTTCTATCAGGAAAGAAGGTGTTCTGTGGCTTTTTTTCTCTTTTTAAGGTACACAAATATAATGCCAGGTTCAATTAAAAATAGCTCCTTTGCTATATTATAGGGTATTTACTGTGCAATAGGAAAGGGAGCCATTAGTCCTTATGCTAAGTTTGCATTGTATACCTGGAAACTCAGCTTTTAACAAGTGTCCATATTTAATGGCTGGAATTGCAGATACCCACATTAAATTATGTCAGAAACCTTTTAGTTAAATAATAAACTCTGTGTGCACCAACTTTCTATTAGGTTAGATGGAAGGCCTTTAAAATAAGCAAAGCTTTGTGTTATCAGAAAAATGAGCAGGAGATATGTTCTTAAAATTTTATGTGGCTTCTTTGTTTACTCTACCATCAATTCCTGCTTCCACCGGGAACTTAGAAGACTACAGAAATCCCCAGCATATGCTAAATCATAGTGCTAATGCTTTGAAATTGAATAAAATACATGTAGTGCAATTAAAAGAGAGCACACTTAATTATTTGTGCTTTTTATTCAGAGAAATACCATAGGATCTTACTTCAAGAGAAAAACCCTCCTTATGCAGAGGTCTAAAATAAAAAAAAATTAAGTTAATTGAGGTAGCCTGGTTTCCCTTGACAAATTCCCCTGTGTTGTTATTTAAAAAAGAAAAATATTAATGATGAAACTGTAGAGCTGTTGCTTGAATGGTTTCAAGTATTGCTAAAAAAATAATCTTGCGGGCAGAAATACTCTTGGAATTGCCAAAAAATCTCTTGAGTAGGCTTTTTAAAAGTAAGTAACTGAACTAGACAGTATGTGCAATAAAATGTCAAGCCAAACAGGGTAGTCCACTATTTACATGTTCATATTACTTAAAGAATTGATGATGTAACTGGGATTGTCTCAGAAAAGCTACACTGGAAAATACCTGCTCTGAGGGGATGTTTGAAAATGTTAATTCTGTTTTTGACAGGGAAACCTTGCATCCTGTGCAATACCTGCCACACCAGACCAGCTGTGGCAAGTTAACAAGGTGGAGCCCAGACACGTAAGTTTGTATTTCAGTCTCTGATTTCCTTCTAAATGCTTTGGGAGCTCATGCTTAATAAACCCTCCATCAAGTATCTGGTGCTAGCTCAGCTATGTATGTTCAGGCAAATACAAAGTGCAGCAATGATAAACTTGTCCCAGTGACCAGAAGGATTTTGCTGATGCTTCAGCTGAGTGACCATTCAGTAAGGATGAGTGATCTAAGACTGCACACCCACATTAAGTAGTGGATGAGGATATTATGCAATATGATGTCTGGTAATATTTAATTAAAGCAATTAGTGCTGCTGCTTAGATGCTCAAAGTAGTAGAAAAGTATTCAGAACCATAATGGAAAAATCCAAGGAGCATTCATGTAGGAAACCAAGGATTAAATTAAACCTAAGCACTGAATTAATTGTGTGTTTTAAAGAAATTAGTGCATGAGCCTAGGAACACATATCAAAATATTCATTATTTTATTATTCTAGCTTAGATAACAGATAAGGTTCTACTAGGGGTTAAGTCACCAATGGATCAGTATCTTCTTGTATTTCCATATCAATCTAGTCATGTATGAGTGGGAATATGTCACATTTTTGTGTGTGGATCTCTGCACCATTTTAGACAGCAGCCTGGCTCCTGCACTGTACAGAAACAACTCTTACAATCTGGTTTGCATGCAGCCCACATTCTAGTTTACACTCCCATATAGCAAGGTTTTCTAGCTACTGGTTACTCTGCCAGAAGTTTCTGTATACTGCTCATGTTATCTCTGCCTTCATCTATGAATCTCCCTAAATTTATACTACTTGACAGATGACCTGTTGTGAACATGTTACACAGACGTAAGGGAGTAAGGTTTTGTCTGATCAATGTCTTGCCTTCAAACTTCTCATAACAGAAAAATTATAAAATTATAAAATTGGTTAAATTCAAAGTTTATTTCCTCTGTATGATGGCACACTATAGACAACACTTTTTTTTGTGTATGTGTTCTATGGGGAGAAGGTGAAGGGGATTTCTTATATTTTAAACAAATGTAAAAATCTCTGACACCCTTATTCATAGTCTGAATCTTATTATAGCTGCCTTTTTTTTTTTTTTTTTTTTCCAATTTACTGGGAACAATTTATATTGAGGTATATGAAGATGCTCTTGTATCAGCATGACAAAACAGAATGAAGGATTCTGATGGCTTATACCAAAGCTATGCATAACACCAGTGAAATAATAGCAGCTAGAACAATAAAGCAAGGATTGAATGCTGTTCTCCTAGTGATGAGTACCAAGGATTTGACCAAATAAATACAAAGCTTCCCCTCTATAGAGAAAAGCAATGGGTGAAGTGTCTGATAAGGATGTCCTTCTGTAGGTACAGGACACTTGCTGATAAGTGTAATGGTGTTGTCTGCAGTGTGTGCTGCTGGGTATGTACCAGTCTGCACCCGTGGTGTGACAGGAGGCAGTAGTTTTCCCAGTATGGGATCAGAGGTATAGGCTGTGTATGGCTTCTTAAATTACTGCTTGATCTTAGGAAAAAAATGATGCTGGACTCAAAAGTCTAGGTCACGACAGGGTTATGGTCAGTTAAGCAGTGTCTCCTAATCTCTTGCCTGGGGCTTATTTCAAAAATGGCTTATTTATAAAGAAGTTTCTCAGCATTCACCCCATGCTGTGTTTCTGCATCTTGTTGGTAGCAAAGGAGTCCTTAAAAGGAGTCATTTTATTCATGCATCAGATCCTTGTTTATATGCTTGAGCTTTAACATCAGCCGAGGCAGTAGCATAAAACACAATCAAATTGTATTTGTGCAGTGATTATTCTTGCCCTGTGTAATTACTGGTCCCTCAGATAAAATCTCAAGCTACTTGATTGAAGCTGGGAATTGAAACCACAGAAAGAATCAGCTATCTATGTACATCAATAAAGCAGTCCATTAATTATTTCCACCTACTCGACTTGAAGAAAATTACCATACTAATGCCTCTGGATAACCACATGGCCTCTTCTGCTTCTACATAAAAGCCAAATGTAAAGTCATAAAAGCTTTGACAGATAAATCAGGGACACCAAAGAAAGGACAGAGTATAGGATGGCATTAATGTCAGTAATTGGTCACAGAAATCTCCACACTGCAGTAATGTTAGACAGTATCACAATGCTTTCAGGTTTGGGATCTGAAAGTATTTGGATTTCCTTTTAAGAGGCAAAAACTTGATAGCTGAAATATATCCTCAAGAGCATCACCATTGTTCAAAAGATGGTAAAAAAAAATAAATTTTTTAATTGATAAATCTTTGAAACACACCCCAAAATTGAAAATTGTGAAGAACTCTTAACATCATCAAATTACATACTGCTAATTCCATACTGGCATGTTCAAATGTTCCCTCTGTATGAAGGATTCTACATGACAGGATAAATTTAAACAATTGCACTGGCTAAATGAGAGAGGACAGAAAACTGGAAAGAGGAAATGAGGAATTAAATTCTGGAAAGGCATTTTCTTTTAAAAAGTGTTAATTTTCTGCTATCCATTTAATAGAGACATACTCCAATAACATCCTGCAATACCCTTTTCAATTTATCTTTTAAATTGTACCTGTTTATTTCTGCCTAATTAAACATTTTCTTCAATTAAGTGTATTACATAGAAAAAAGTATTAAGCAATCACAATTAGTGACCTCTAAACTTGCACAGTGTTTGCTTAGCTTCATCTACACATGTGGGATACCAGTGTAGAAAATAGTACTACTTGTATTACGCCAACTAAGCCAGACTAACACACTTTCATAAATTATTATGCTTTTATAAATTATATAAAAAGCAGTTACACTGTGGTCAGCTGCTTTTGGTCAGGTCCTTAAAAATGCCTTTCATATTATCTATTCTTTTTGCATTATTAATATGGCAGGAGTAGGAAGGGGTGTATCTATAGGCAGAGGTAAATCCAGGTGGAAAACTTCAGTAACTTCAGTAACAATCTTCAGGGGCCACTGTTACTACTATTCTGAAAATTTAATGTACTTCTCTGTCATTTCAATCAAAAGAATACGAAGTTTTGGGGAACCTGCTTTCCTGTTTAAAGTTAGTGAAGTTCCTGCTGCTGAAAGATTTAACATCACTATGTCGAGAAATAGAAATTAAACAGACTGAAGGCCAGTTTGGTTTAAAGGTTAAAAAGAAACTGGGCTGTTTAGTGGAGCTGGCACAAATTGCTCATTAGAATCAGTAAGGGGAAGGAGGCAACACCCTCTTGTCCTCTTCTCGACACAAGACACTGAGTATACACATGGACTGGGTGCCAAGGTATTGTCATAATTATTCCATCTAAAATTAGCCACCAGAGGGCAGATCATGGGGTTTTTAAAGGGCTTGCATATTGTGCTGGGGATCGGGCAGGACCTAATGAGTGCTTCCCCTGAGGTCAGTGTCTTCAGTCTCCTTGTAAATGGCTCTTGGATGGATGGGAGAGAACAGGCCAGGGATTACATAAAGAAGGAGCCAGAGAAGGGCATGGGTGGAGGCTGAGCAGTAAAGCAGTGCTGTGCTTCCCAGCAGTCTCCCAGCTGCTGGCTGGAGGCCAGTAGCTACAGGACTGAGCATCAGGTCAGACAGGAGACCCACGGGACAGGCTGTTCAGAGAGGATTACTTGAAAACAGCTCAAGGAGACTGTTAGTGTAAGCCAGAATGCCAGAACAGAATGGATACTCAATCTCCCAACTGAATTGTAAGGTGAAATTTGCTCTCAACTCATCAGTAAGAACTGATGCAGGTAATGGGCAAGGAGTGGATGCTCCTTCCTGATTTCAGATAGGGTTTGAAAATGTGCTGCTATGCTGTCACCAGTGCTTGAAAATGCAAGTGCATCTCCTTGATACAGAAAGCCACTAAGAACAGCTGAGCTGTGAACGTCGGGTGTGTACTCCAGATCAGATCAAACAGCCACTGAAAGGAGAACCCTCTATTATTTCCACCAAGCAGCTCCCCAAACTATGACTGAAAAGCAGTTTAGCACAGCAGTAATCTTCCCAACCCTTCCTTAGCTGACTGTTTCCTTAAGCTGTGGGTGTGTATGCACATCTCATACCAGTGTCAGTCACAGAGCACTGCAGAAATGCTGTTCATCTGACCAGCACTGGCAGGTGGCATCAGTTTGTAAGGCAATAACCACATGTGACTTGTAATGACTTATTTCAGCTTGTGAAAAATGACAGTAGCAAGCACACTATTTATTTGAGAAATACAGCAGTGCATGAGCATCACCAAGCTGA
Organism: Florisuga fusca; assembly: GCA_038090715.1. Classification (NCBI taxonomy): domain Eukaryota; kingdom Metazoa; phylum Chordata; class Aves; order Apodiformes; family Trochilidae; genus Florisuga; species Florisuga fusca. Next base: position 5,192,321 of record JAAWXA010000030.1, on the reverse strand, counting down.
AAGGTAACAACTTCACCTTGAAAAGCATCACAGCAGCACCCAGTACATTTTGGCAAAGCAATAGGGTGACTGGTCAGTGGTGCAATGCACAGGATGGAGCATTAGAAAATTTCTTACTGGCACAAAGACCATAACCTATTTCCCAGTGTGTCACAGGGAGAACAGAGGGTCTGTAGCTCTAGAATGCTTCTGACAGCCTATTTGTCTCTGCCTAAGATTGTAACAGCTCAGAAGGAAAGAGCATCAATTGCTTCCAAGGGAGACACGTAAAAGATAATGTATTTTGCCTTCTTGGCAGCAAAGATCCACCAGAAGATAGTGACTTGGAGGCTTTATTACTTGTGACCTTCACACAGAACAGAATACATCTTACTCTCTGAATAATTTCAGTCTGTGGGTATAGCATTTGATGGTCTTCTTAGCAGTAGAAGAATAAAATCACACCTTCCTTGAGAAAAAATGAGCTTTAGGAAGAAAAGTGCTAAATGGCTACATGCAGACAGAGTATAAAACTTAGTTATGCACATGGAAAAGGATGCAAAGATGACTGATGCTAAAAGTACCTTCTTATGGATCCAAGCTCCTAAATCAGCTCTAAAGTTTGTTAGGAATATGATTATCAAATACACCAGGAAATCAAAAATAACATTGCCCAGAGGCAAAATCTGTAGCCTCATAGTCACTGAAAATATAAGTTTAAGTTGACTTTGTGGCACAGACTTGCAAATGTATTTAGAAATTGAAATACAAACAGCAGGAACCTGAAAATAGAACTGAACAAGTTAATTATAATTCCTCAGGCTTTGGAGCTACAGCTCTTAACCTTTCCAACCTGTTTTGTTGGTTTTTTTTTTTTTAAGAAAAGAAGTGTTCTTATTTAAGTTTCCACTTGATTTCAGTTTTAATTTTAATCAGTTGAATAAACATACTGAAGTAAACATTCCCTCTGAACCAACAGAGAACCTGCTCCTGTCAAAAGGGGTTTTAGAACTGTAACAAACTGGTTCCATATATTGTCTGGGATATTCCCTCAGTGCAGAAGTCTGGGTTTAACACTAGAAAAAATAAAGTATTATTTTTAAAAACATGAACTATGCTAGCTCCTCTGAATATATTTCATGTTGATATGATTTCAATTTGTGCTCTCAGTGAAAAGTTGAATAAAAACTGTGCTGTTCATTTATATAATTCTTATTTTTCTGTACCAGCCTTATGTGTTTTAGGTATGTGCTTTAGGATTACTTATGCACTTCTACTAGAAGTAATATTCCAAAGGCTTAGTAAGTACAGATTAGCTCTCTTCAGTGTTCTTGCTTCTGTTTAAACTTCCTTTAACACAAAGCTGCCAAAGCTAAGTCAGTAATCATAAATCCTATTAAAATTGCCATATATAAATACCAATTCACTACAGTTGAAGTTTACCCTCAAAGAGTTTTACCAGTATGATCAGGAAAAATAAAGAAAAGAAACACCAGGCGTACCATCAAAATTGCATTTCTTTCCAGTTTACTTAACTGAATTTCTGCAGGCAGTTTCTGTCCCAGGCAGGCAAAAAATGGAATAATTTTTTTTTTGAGCCTTGGCAGGACAAATAGATTTTTTTTTTTTTTTTTTGAGAAAAGCTTTCGGTCTTGATCTCTCCTGACAATACATACATAAAATGACTTTTCTGTCTGAGCTTTAAGACATTTGTTTCAAGAATCAAAATAATTCAATTCCAACCCTGATTTTTAAACATCTGTAAAAAGTGTAGGGGTCCCCATTGAAATAAAAATCCCTCTTGGTTTGAATTCATTTTAGTGGAAGAGAAACAGTGGTTTAGCAACACTAAGGTACGTGCAGTGACTAAACTTATCCCAGTCTGGATGCATTTCTTCTTTAACAGAGAAGACTGAATAGGCTACAAGGAAAATGCAAAGTATTTATTTCAGAAATATTTTCTAAGTCAAACATAAGCCACAAAACCTTTGCAAAATGAATAAAAAATATACTTCTCATGGTTAGTGTTAGCAACACTGTCTTCACTGTTAGCAACAATTCTGTTTCTCAGAAGGGAAAAAGGTGAAAGTCTGAGTCTGGCAGTTAGGGAATTGTCATTGGAAGCTTCACCTACACCACCAGTGAGACTTTTCTTTGTTCTGCACTGTTAGCAGTTGTCAGCCAGGGTAGTGGATGGAGCTATTACTCGGCCAAGGTAATCCAGCAGATCAATACAACGACAAGTTCTGGACCACTTATAACCAGCCCACTACCTAATGTACAAGAGGAGTATTAATTTATTTACTGTAGCATCAACTGTGGCCAATTCAGTAAAAAATGTTCTCTATACATAATTTCTTGGACTTTTCCTAGTGGTTTGCTCCTTGGTCTTGGATGTGAAGTAATAATTTTTGCTGTATTTGTGTCTGAGATATTTCAGAATGATAACAGTGACCGGTGCTCTTACTACTACACTGGTTTGCTAATATTTCCTAACAAGAAAGAAGTAGCTGACAATAGTAAATTGTTCTGTTTAGAACAATTGTTCTAAATGTTCTGTTTTTGCCATGTGGCATATAAAATGAAGTGGCACTATCTATGAAACAGGTAGTGTTTCATCCCCTATTAAACAGAGGGGATATTTGCAGGTGGCCAAGAAAAAAATCTCTGGTTTTGCTCACACAGCTGAGTTTGTCCATTTTCAGTTTCTCTTCCTTCAAGAAATACACTCCAATTTACAGAATGAAAAACTGTAAAGCTCTGGGAAATGTCTTCTCTAATACCATCTGAAACTTCTTGCTGCCATCATTGGTGGAAGGATTTTGTGATGCATTTTAAATCAAAAGTTCTTATGAAATGTGTCTGGATAAAGCAGTTCAGATGGACTGCCTAATGTGCCAGTCGACAGCAGTCATCACAAACCTGCCTGGCTCTCTCCGAAGATGCCACTGATTCTGAAGTCTCCAGTTCTGGAAATTTCTTTGAAAAAGTAGAAAGCAGTTTTTGCAGTCTGGTGAGGTTTCTTTAAGATCTCTTTTCTCTTGAGTAACACTTCTTAGAACTCCTTCAGAGTTTGAAGAGACTATAACTCATTAAACAGAACTTCTGATGCACTTACAAATAAGTGTACAGACAGGGAAGTGAGACCGTATTCAACACAACACTGTAAGTGCCATAATCTTTCCTACAGAAAACTGCATGAGCTACTTATTATTTAGTTTTTTAACTGAGTGTGTTTAGATCATTCATAAGTCAATAGTGCTGTAATTGCTGCCAGCCTTTTATATATTGACAAACATAGCCACTGCTGAAAAACCTCCTGGTGCAATCCATCCATAGCCAAGTCTTCTGTGTCCATTTTGAAATACTGCTTGAAGTAGCACTTTTCACATTACTTATTGTCTGCTGATTTTTCTCATCAATCTCACTTTGAGTGTCACCAAATGTGTCTGAAAGTCTGAAATTGAATTAGAAAGTGATTCTCATTTCTCTGTTGAATTTGGTGCTTAAAATGGCTGAAAGCCTGAGTGCCTCTTTGTTAGTTTAAATCGGATTTTGTGTAGACATTGTACTTTTTTTCTTTCAGATGATCTTCTTTATTTTAAATAGAAAGCAAAAGGATAAAATGTGGCTTAAACTTTATGACAGTGCTGAATCCCTGTGAAAATCTACCAGCCCTATACAGGTTCTGGTAACAATACTGGAGCAGGAAACATTTGCTGTCAACTTAGCATTCTGTTTTCTACTGTTTTAACCTCTGTCAAAAACATGACAATGGAGAAATATTAACTATATGGAAAGGGTTCCAAACTGCTGTTCGAATTAACAGAGTTGTGCTGATTTTATTAAGAAGAGAGGGTGTGGTTCTGCACTATTTTCCATTTTTAAAAGATATTCAACCTACCTTTAACCACCTAGTATTTTTTTTATTAATTGCTAAATCCTTAGATGGCACTGCTTGGTGAATGCTAGAATGAATGAGAATTATAAATCTAATTCCTTCTTATGTCGTGTTTAATAGATCCAGTCCCTCTGTTCTTGTGGGAAATTCTGATTGCTGTCTCATGCTTTTATATATTTTGATGCACTTTATAGTCCTCACCTGTCCTCAAGAGAGTTGATGCCTAATTCAGTGCTAGAGCTCCCAGCAAAATGACACTACTTTGAATTCAGTGTTGGCTGGTTTCACTTCATGAATTGAGGAACTGAATGTTTATGACACCTTTTATTTCCTTGGGTTTCACATACTCCAGATGACAGGAATCATTTTCAAGAGGCCAAATAAAGTGTAGAATCTGTTCAAGTAGAACCTAGGCAGCTGTGACTTGCCCATGTCTTTGTGACCCTCAAAACATGTTTCTGAATAATCTACAGCTCTAAATTAATTTTGAACAAAATTTCCCTCAGACTTGTGTTCTAGGCTTCTGAAACTAGCAAGCCCTTGCCATACACAAAAACTGTTTTCCACTGACACCTTCATACTTCTTCTGTTAAGATTAAAAAGAAATATATATAAAAGCATGCTCCTCTATGTTTTCTCTATAACATAATTTATCTTATTTCTTTCCTTCTGACAGCCTGTAATGCTTCCAGAGCTTATATTTCAATGTATGTTTCAGCAGCAAAATCTCCTTTTGGGTGCCATGGTCTGGCCTCAGTTCATCCAGCTGAAACATGGCCAAGCATTTGTAGGAGCTGCAGAGATTTATTTCATGAGAGTTTAAGGTGGAATAAGCAGCATCAAGCTCCCTCCCCCCTCAGTGGTTTTGTAATGCTGAGCTTAGCTCTTCTGAAGCTTCCTAGATGAAGGCTACAAGTTGCACTGACTGTGATACAATACCAAAGCACCATTCTCTCATACTGCTGTGTTATCCTCCTCAGCTTCTGAGAATCAAATTACTCAACAGCAGACAGAAAAATATTTTGGAAACCTTGGCTGTCTCTTCTCTCTTCCTGGAGTGAGAGAAGGCACAAGGAGTACAAAAAGCAGCAGCAGCAAAAAATGGCACAGAATTGTTCATTATAACTGAGGGCAAGATGCTTGTTGTGCCTAGAAAAGCACAGGCCACATTAGAAATGTTCTTTGAAAGCAAAGTAGAAATGAATTTAGCATCCTAATTGTTCTGATAAATAGATATCCCTCTGTGGCAATCTGTGCATCTGATTAAAGTTATTTTTTTTAAAAAAGCATACGTTTGAAAACATAGGTACACCACTTACAGTTATTGCTCAGCAATCTGAATAACTCTAAAGATATCATCAAGAAAGTGATAAGAAATTTAGCTGTTACCACAGTACATTAATAAAACTGTTTAGTGCAGTGGTCAGCATAAATAGAGAATTAGCAGAAAATTATGTAAGCATGGGTTTATTTGTAATATCAGCACATTGATGCACTGGGCTCAGGTACTGTAATTTGATTGGCAGTGCTTTATTAAGTTTTGGCTGCATTTAAGTAGACTGGGAGTGCTGTTATGAAGCTCAAGAACATTAATCCAAGCTCCAGCTCTCATTAATACTGATGAGTGAAGGCAGTTAATTGAATTATGTATGAAGTACTGCTGATTAAATAATATTTCATTCCTTGCTATAGAATTAACTCTGCTTTATTAACAGCTACTGTTGTCTCTGATAGTGAATGTCAGAGGGACCTTATCTCAGTAATTCACTTTCATTTTTTTAACCATCTGTTCAGGTTACTTATATTTTTTAATCTATTCCTGCTTCTACTGGTCTTAGAAATATTTTTTTTTTCCAAATATTGGTGTGATATTGGAAATCTTTTACTTCCTTGTAGGAAAGACTTCTATGTAACTTTTCAATTAATTTTTCTCATTGACTGCAGAAAAAGATCCCACAGGTTACCTGAACATATACTTTTGATCCCATCTCAAGAATGAAATAAAACTTTAACTGTTTTTATTTTACGTAGTTGCTGATTTCTAATTTCTACTTTTTCTACTGTTTTCAACTATTGCATGACAAACCAGGGCCACTCTGTTAATGAGGGAGGGAAAGGAAAAAAAATCCAGGCAGAACCTGAGGTCATAAACAAATTTTAAAGCTGGGTTTTAGAAAATAAACCATGATCTTTTCAAGAACTCTGCTGAACAACTACAAGAAATACTGTCCTCACCAGCTAGCAGATGTTTACAATTAATCTCAAAGACAAGACAACTGAAAGAGATCTCAGTTATTTAGCTGTTCAAAGACAACATGACAAAAGCTAATTAGGAAAGTGGTAATGATTTAAAGCCAACAAAAGCCTGAACATTGTCAGGACACATGGGTTACCCCGGAACATGTTGTCAGAAGGCATGTTCTTTCATCCTTTTTTAAGCTATGCTACGAGTTGGCAAAACATCCTGAAATTAAGTTCACTGAAATTTGGTAGTAATACATATATTAAAGCATATGTAATGCTGAAGGTCTGGCACCTGAAAAGTACTTTCAGTGCAGAGGATGTGCTTGATCAGCCTTGAAATAGTCTAAGAATGAGCCTTCTGGTGATGGTCATATTCCTGGCCATATGTAAAAGGTTTTCAGTGCCATGGAGTGAAACATTGCCATGCACAAGTGACAGAACACCATCAACGTATTGGAACAGTAGCAGAGAGAAAAGAGAAGTTGTAACCCATACCAAAACATAGAAATGCAACATTTTCACTATTCCGTGTTACTTCATTATCCATGTATTCCATAAAGACAACTGAGGAGCAGTCTTTTGAAAAGTCTTTGGAGAATAGAGAGCTCATAGGAAGTACTTCTGTATAGATGTGTTACTATTTGCCATTGTTTACACTTGGGTGTCCCCAGAAAAATTATTTTTTATAGGTTGATGTTATAATGAGAAACAGTGAAGGAGAGGCTTATAAAACTCTTTAATGCAAGTGAATCAGGTATTTCTTAAACCAAACTGCAAGAATACCATCAGTTAGGATAAGAGAGTACAGCAAGGCTTCTAATTAAGGATATTCATTCTTCTGACACAATTTTTCCCCCTTGGTATTCTTTTAATTATGATCTAAAACAAAATTTCAGGAATGCAAACACTATTTGAAATGTGGTTTACAGGTTTACAGTTTGATACTGAGATATCTCGTCCAAAAGAACTGTAATAATAGGTAATCTGCACTTTGAGTTATGAATAATGGAAATGGTCTGTGGCTGAAGCACTGAACTCCCAGAATCAGAAAAATTGAATTTCTTCCAATGTACCTATGAAGTCTTGTATAATTTGTATCAAAAAAAGAGGGGTGTCCATAACATTAGCTGCTTACAAGACAGGATTAATCTTGATTTTTCTTCTACTAAAAAGTGATGGTGCCATAGCCAGACTGAAATGAATCTCAGTTTTCACAGGTTTCACAGTGAAGGGCAAAGTATCTCAGTCGAAGATGATAGAAGGTCCCTCTCTGAAATCACTTGTTCATTCTGTATTTTGAAGGATATATTCAAGGAACCCAGAACAAGAACCAAAGGCAAACATACAGAAACCAAAGCTAGAAAAATGATTTGTTTTTCAAGTTAGGATTTCAGTCTCTTTGCCATTGTAGTTTATTTCTTTTGCTTTGGTAGCTATAAAAAAATGGAAGAAAGAGGTATGAAAAGAGGTTGGAAAAGTGCACGTCCATAGAACACCCAGCTGGAATTTTGAATTGCCTATGAAAATATTGATTTCAGAGTCACAGACTGAGGAACGGATGAGGAGGAGGCTGATAGCCATCTGTGGAGGAAGCTTTGCTTGTTTCTCATGGGCTCCAAAGATCATGAAGTGCTGTTGAGGGCTCCAGATGGCCTGATGCCACGAGGCTTCTCAGTTCCATCACACAAGCTCTGGGAAGCTTGCCCATGAAATCATAGCATAAATCCTAAAACAAGCATCATTTGATATTTCTTCAGTCTGAAAGCTGATAAGAAGCAGATTTTCTTTCCAAAGAAGCTCAGCCTTCTAGGGCTTCTTTTGACTGTTAGTATTGAAAGCATGGCAGGGGGAGTCTCAGGAGAGTCCTTGGCAGCAGTATTAGAAGTGTTTACTTAGGACTTGGGGCCTTTCCTCCAACCTTTTTTGGCTTGGCTGCATGTTTCCACATGACCCGTTCCAAAGACAGTGGCTGACGAATACCCACTGATTTACATTGTTTTCCACATCCTCCCATCTCTTCAGTACTGTGAGGACAAGCGATGGTTTTTCATGTCAAATGTTACTTCCTGTTCTGTCAGCCAAAGAGATCTGTTTCTCCAATAGAGAGAAACTGAACCCTCTTCTTTCTTGAAGAGAGAACTGTATCTTGAGGCTCATTATTGTTTACTTCTATAGCCACAGTTAACACTGAATTCTCATGGAACTAACCACCAGATATGAACTTGCTCATAACTAAGATGAAGGTGTTTTTTTCTCCTTTTTCTGCTTCAGAGAAACTTACTGTAGAAGTCTCCTTAGTGTAAGCCAGCAGAGGGCCTTGATGCAGCCTTTAATGAGCTGATGAGGTGCAACACCTACAAATCATTTTCCACCAAACTAAGTGGCAAGAAACCAGATGTTAACTGTGATGTCTTGTGATGAGACCATGACAGTGCAAAACTCCTACTGAGACTGCTGTTCCATGACATGAAATGCATACAGGCTTCCATCTCTGTTGCCTTAAACACTGAATATTCCTTAAGTAATTCCAACACTGTCTCTTGTTATGTGCACTGAACAGCAGCACTATGCAGAGCTGAGAAACAAAGGTATCAGGAAACCTCAAACATGCTGGAAGTTAATGCATTTGGACAGAGGTGCTTTGGAGTGCTTATATAACAAGGAGTTCTTAATTTTATTGAGATATTTATAATAAGCTTGAAAAATGAAGATTAGGATATAAATTGCATACCTCTCACATAAGTTTACATCGTGTGCACCCCTACAAACAGAACTGTAGTAATTTTTACTGATCAATTTTTATTTTTATTCCTCATATTAATATGAATAGGATTTTGGTAGAATCCAAAACCAGTTCCCCACACCCCTCACTCTAGGGTAAATCTGAAATAAAATATTGGAGAAGAGACCCAGTCCCACAGAGTCTAAATTTAGAATGAGAAATACCTACAGAACATGGTGAACTCAGTAGGTGATTCATTTCCTGGAGAAGATGATTGCTAAAAGCTCAAGTACCTCCAGAAGGTCACTCCCACCTTCAGAAAACATACACAACAACTTATTTTTAGAGTTCTGTAGAAATGCCTTGCCCACACAGTAAATTGGACATCTGTTCTTGTATTTAGCTGCCAGTTTTGTGAAAGTTAAAAATTCTGGGCTCACTGTTTTTACTAAATAAAATTCTCCGTTTATTTCAGTCAAAGCAAAAGCCAGTTTTGCATAAACTGTTGCTCATGGACCTAGTAATCATATCTAAGTCTGCTGTTGACATTCTTATGCTTCACTGTGGGTCGCTGGTCCTCCCACAAGCCCATTCCTGACTTCAAATACAGCAGCTGGAAAGGGTGTTGGTTTAAGTGCATACAAACTTACACTGCTAAATCAGAGCAAAAATGGTAGCTCTCCTCCTTTCTGTTGCTATCACAATATAGAGATGCTGTTCCTCTGTCCAAATCAGCCCATTCTCCCCGTGCTGATTAGCCCTAGTAGCTGACTGCAGGAAAACTGCAGTGCTTCTTAGGTTATAAATGAGAGAATCAAATACCCAGGATGAAAAATCCAACTGAGCTCATGAAAAGACTAAAGTCTGGTCATTTCTGCTAAGATTATAGTTGAATTCAGACTGACAAGGAACAAATTTGGGCATTAGCTCAGTCAGCCACTGGGGAGATGTGAATATATTTGGGATAGTTATAGTTGGGATAGTTCTAATTTGAGATATCTCTTGGTATTTAAGTTAAAAGTATGGCAAGGAGAGAATAGAAAATAAAGTTGTGTTGTGAGAAGATTACTCGTAGCTATTTTTAGGTGAGACAGTATCATCTTGAGGTCACTGAAAATAGGTGAAAAGGAAAGTTAGGGAGTAAAAACACATACCAAATTCAGAGATTCTTTGAATAAGGACACTTGAATCTGGTTCTATTTGTTATATTTCTGCTGTAAGAGTAAAGTGCTTCTCTAAAATATGAATTTGCCTGCATGTTTAAAACTACAATATAGAGGATTCTTGTGCAGTTTAAGAAAGTTTTAGAAGTCACATCAGGAAAAACTTACTCTCATAATCATAGAAAATTATGTACTGGGATAGTCTGCCCAGTGCCCACTTTCTGAAATCAGATTCTGGCTTTAAAAGAGAAGATATCAGTCCACAGAACAGGCCACTTGGAGGAAAAGTGGAGCTTTCCTTTACTGCCACAAAAAGCAAAACAAGACAGAAGTTCTTGTGCCACTCCTTTTGCCTTTAGTACACGAAAACAGGACAAAAATGTTCATTTACTCTCTCTATCTAGGGGTAGTAAGTGGCAGGACTTTTTACAACTATCCTGTCTACAAAAGCACCAGAATCACACAGAATGCAAAGAACTCAGTGCCTCCCTTCTGCACCCCAATCCCACAGCCATGTTTGCAGGCAGACCATGTTACAAGATTTAGTGCACTGTTTCTTTACAGAGGGAAATGTTAGAGAGAGGATGATATTCTGTAGTTTCATACAGTTTGAGAAATGTGATGCATGGGTGCATGATTGGTAAGCAAAAATACACCCTTAAAACACTTGTGAAAATATTACCTTATTAAAGCCAGCTGACATTATTCCAACAGCTTTTTATTTAAAATCCTGCAACTAAGAATCCTCTCTTCTCCCATTATGAACAGTATGCTCCACAAAATTCTTGCTGTAAATGTGGCCCAGCAACAGTATTGTGTACTAAGTAGCTGAAGGTGTCTTTATGTACATTATGCATGAAAACCAACGCAAATTCATGTTGCAGAACAAGGTCAAGCAGGAAATTGAAAATTAAATGCCAGTATCTCAGAAGTAGCTTCCTGAAGGGCACATTAAAAACAGTTTAACAGAAATCTTTCCAGAAGTAGGCAAGAAACAAGGGCATCATTCACTCAAACCCATTTCTTCTGCTTGTACTGGTTTAATGTCATTTAACTTTTTCTGGATTTCCCTTTAATATGTGGTAGAGTTTGGGAGGTGGGGATTAACTAATACTTAGTTATTTACCCCATTTTCAATTTCTAACAGAATAGAGAACACTTTTCCAGGGACTGAAGCTGTTATTTAAATATTATTTACATAATTTGGAACTTTACAGTCAGAATTAGGCACAAAATGATACAGTATGTGCCTCCTGGGATCTTCTTACCCTCTTGCCTAAGCAAGTTGGATGTACAATTCCCAGAGCCTTTTGGGAGAAACTGTGAATCTTACCTATTTATCTCCTTTTCCTTGGCCAGTTATTTGCATTTGAAAGCACTTACATAGAATTTGTAGATCTGCTCATCAGTCTTAAAAAGCCACTGGGACAATTCCATTGTGGTTACAGTGAGTTACAGTTGTAGGGGAGAATCATATTTCTGTGGACAAATCTTACCTCATTTCACATCTCAACAAATACAAAATTTTCATTTTCATCTTTTTTCCACTCTCAATTATTTTTATTACTTAAACTTAGGCATAGGACTTGCATAAAAATAATATAAAATAAATTGGCATACAGTATTTAAAAGGCTCTCTACAAATGAGTTTACACTGGACAGTGTTATTAACTGGGAAGTTATATCCAAACAATTGACAGTGAGAATAATGTGTCTATGGCCCTGAGACAGAGCCTGTTCAAGTGGAAGGACTTTTACTGTTTTCACCAGGCTCTGTGTGAGGCACCATCTTGTTACTACTGTACTCTCTAAAACTAAAAAGCCACAAGTCTAGCAACAAAGCAATACACTCATAAATGAGAAATTACAATGAGCAATAAAATCTTGAGAGGCTACTTTCTCTATTACTTTAATTTATAGTCCTATCAGCCCGTTTAAAATGCCCATTAAAACACCAAGTAAATTCTGAAGATGTCAGTATGTAGATAATAGAGCCTGCCAAGGCCATGCAGTGTGTTTCAGCCATATTATAATAGGCTTCAGTCATTTATTTCTTCTTTATTTCAAGAAAGTCTAATTTAAGACTAGGAAGAAAAGCCTTTTGAAGGTGCCCAACTGCTGGAGAGGAAAAGCAAAATGGAATCAGAACTCATTCCTGGGAAATGGCCTGACATGCAATGATGAATAAGTACTCTGCAGCATAGTTTGAAAATTTTTAGAAAGGCTGAGTTATCTGAGGTGCTTTCTCCTCTGTCATATGCTGTATTCTCTGAGCCACACAGAGCAGCTAAATCCTGCAGTTCTAAATAGGTAATAAAGATGGGAATTACCATCATTCCTATCTGCATGGTGAAGGGCAGCTGGCCCATGATACAACTTTACCTGCATCTGACTAAGATCCAAAGGAGCAGCTCCTCTCAGAAGTGAGCATCTCTTTCACCTTATACCTGCTAGTGCTGTGGTGACACCAGTGTGATCCCAGACACAAAAGTTTATTGCTTCCAGTCATCCCTCCCCTCCATGAGAAGCAAAGGCTTCAGTATTAAAAGATGACATCCTCAAAAATTGCAAGCACTTGCAGTGTAAACACTCGAGAAGAAAGTAGATGGAGGCTACATTGCACAAGTGTGTAAATGAGTAATTTCAGTCCAAGTGAAGAAGTTGGAAAGGGATGGTTTTATGTACAATCATTGTAAAAGGAATACAGTCTTGTGAGGATTGATTTTTCTTCTTTTTCTTTATTTTTAAAGACTCAACTTCTGATGTCTTTATTCAAGAGATGTAGCATTTGACTCAGCAAGCAAATCCCACTGGTTTTAGTGGGACTTACATTTCAGACAACACTACTAAACCTAGAATTTTTAAAACTGACCCTGGTCTACTTTTGTACTAACTGCTTCAGCCAGACTTGCTTCTAATTATTCTGGTATAGAAACAAAGTAACACCTGGATGTCAGAGCCATTACTAAATGTACTTGGCTATTATGTGGCCTGCGTGTATCCACCCTTCTTCCTTCATCACTTCTGAAGCTACAACTTAGTATGAGATAGTGCCAAAGTTTCGCTGCAAATCATCACGTAACACTCCTCAGTTCCGTTGAAATGAACCTTTGAAACAGAAAATCTGGTGCTGCAGGTGAAGGAGGGATGCCAGGTTCACAGTGCCTGTCCTGTTGCCTACTGTTACTCTGTTGGGGCAGCTGTGCCACTTCATTTTAGTCAGCCAAAAGATGTGGATGTCTCCAAAGGATCTTCAGGAACGTGTATTTTCTTTTTTAATCAAAAGCACAGGGACACTGGGCAGACCAGCCTGATGACAGGTATTCAAACCAGTTTTTTCTCTCCCAGACTCCATATCATTGCCTTCAATACACCATATCCATCTTTTTACCTACATATAATTTAATATTTGTAAAATGACCTCTCTGTGTAAAGACCTTCATTCTTCACCTGAACACCCATAACTGAAGCTTCTAGGTATTAAGGACACAGAAAAATAAATTAGGGGAAGGACACAAAAAGATCCTAAAGAACTACCTCTGTGCTGGGTTGGAACATGGATCAGCAATGTGCTCCAGTATCAAGTGAACAATTTCAGTGCCTGTTCACCTGTTTATTTTCCCCTACATCAGTATTTTTATTTCTTGACCAGATACTGAAAGGCTCTGCTGTTGTCTACAGGAACTTGTGAATTATAGCACTGCCATTTGTGCAGCTGTAGTTAACGACCTGTCAGGTTTCCCATTATGATGTTATGTTGTTATTTTCAGGGTTTATGTCCTGACTATAAAGTTGGTGACTGCTTGCTCTGAAAACAACAATGCATTTTTGTACATTTTATAAATATAAAATGAAAAAGTGACCTAATATAAAGCCACACTCAGAAAGGAAAAAGTGACAATTTTAAGTATTATTTTCAGCAATAGAAGAAACAATCAATAACATTCAAGAAGCTTCCTTCTTTGGCCAGAGCCATTAACTATAATATGATTTACAGCTCTGAGCAGGGTCAGTGGGTAACTGGAAATGCATTCAGTAGGTAACTGTATTTTATTGTGAGTTTCTTCATAAGAGATAGTAAATCTCTTGACAGCCTCAAATAAATAGCATGTGGTAAGAAATATCATTGTGGGGTAAAGTTATATGATAGTTGTATTTTAATGTGTGTAACAGAAGTAAAACTTTTCCAAATTATATTTCCACATACCCACAGGCAGGTAGACATGATAAATGATGAGCATGGATTTTTGCTCCTGAGAGTTCAATGGATCCATGGTTCACTGAATTACCAACTGACCTTTTTAGAGAAGTGGAGCAGAGGAGGAAATTTTCACTGAGTTCAAATAAGTGGTTTCAGACTATCAAGTCAATAGCAGTGCCCTAACTGAAGACCCTACATAATCCTTAGTCATACACACAAATGATGCTTTCAGAAATCAAGTTCTCATAAGCTATTATAAAGAAAGGACTTTTATAATGCAGGAAGTGATGACTGATACTATCCATCTTGTAGAAAAACACGTTCTTACACAGAAAAAAAATTACTACTATGAGGTAATTAATAGCCAAATCTCCCCTCCTTCCATAATCAAGCATGGCAGATGTCATTCCTCACTTGCAGTTTGGAAGATGCATCCAAGGTCCTACCTAGGAAAGAACATGCTCTTTTTTTTTTTTTTAAAGCAAAAGCTTAAGAGGATGTGCTCAGCATGGAAAGATGAACCCTTCACAGGTCACAGATGTGGACTTACAGCATTTTCACTTTCAACCAGCTCAAAGTGGGATGGGCTAGTATTTTAAAAAAAGAACTTGCAGAACAGCAAGCGTAGGTCTTCAAGATACTGTAATAATTGTATACTACACAGCATGTAGGACAGCAGATGCTTTTTGCTTCCTGTTCTCCTGGTTGAGGATTTCAACTGCATAAAAAAGTAATTGTAGTACTGATATCCCTAAAATTGTCATCTAACCTAACAGCAAAGTGTGAGGTACGATAATTGATAAGGATCTGCACATTACTGCTTTGAAGGTCTTCCATATGAGCACATTCCTCAAGTAGAAGGGAGACACTTCTTGTATCCTAGCAGGAGGAACCTGTAGGTTCAGCAGGAGAGGTACTAGACAGCTGGTAACACAGCAAGACACAAGATGCTGTCCAAGTAAGAATTTGTTCAAAAGGGAAGGCTTGACCTTTGTAGTGCCTGATTGGAACACAACTTGAATCTTCTGGTCCTGTCAGTTACCTAAGTAAAGTCAGAGGTAGATCTGTTAGATGCAATTTTTCTTCCATGGGTAACTTCAGAGGAAAATACACACCCAAGAAAGCTAATCAGGCTGTAACAGGGAAAAGGACCTGAGCAGCTATGTTGAGCAGTGCAAAGAGAAGTTGGGAAAGAGAGTGTGATTGGTCTTGCACTTCATCTTGACCTAGACCCTCTCCTACTAATTTGATGCACATCAGTGATTCTAAGCCACTGGTTTGCAATGCATAATTCAAGTCATGAATCCCAGAACCTAGGAAAAAAATATTTGTGCCCAGGTGAACATGTTACATTAGAAAGTAATTTAAAACAATTAAAAAAAAAATCTATTCCAGAATACAGGGAGTCTTGGATTTGGGGAATGTGGTGAAGTATGGTTTGATTTAATGAATTGCTCAAAGACAAATCTGCACAGGATCCACAGCAGCACTTGTCAGGACTTGACTTAAATGCATTCAAACCAGACTATTAAGAGGAAAAACTTATGAATGGCATATCCTAACCTAGGTATATTGTGATGTGCTCTGAAATGCATTCTTACACAACTACACATGAAAGAAGATGTAATAGTTCAAAGAAAAAATTACTGACTTTGCTTTGAAGTAAGCGAAAAACATTCACACAGCCAGAGCTGTGACAGACAAACCCTAGCAACTCCTCCTGGAGTCTTTTACCATGTTATTACACCCAATTAGCTACCTCTATGCCTGTGCTTGCTCCCCCAGGCAGCTAGAGAGCTGTGTTCATGTCAATCATATTAGCTGAGATGCCAGTTTTGAATTGCAGTGACAGAGTTTTGGACCAATATTCCTTCCTAGTATCTTTGGGGATTATATCTTCCAGCCCTGAGACAGGAGAAACAGCTGCAGAAAGGAAACATCTTAGCAGATGGCCATACCTTCTTGCTTTGGTGCACATCAGTCAGCAGCTTCAGCTGTAGCTCCTCAGACTGCCTCAGAGCTATCACCTCTCAGGTGCTAATCAGCATCTCCTGCAAGATCTGATATGTGACTGCTAACATTATGGATAAACTTATTATGCACTAACATATCCTTCGTGATGTGTTAGTCTGAGATCATAACCATAAATTGCATGCTGGAAATGCTTTAAATATGGTTTTCAAAGACTCCAAAATCTAGGTACTGCTGAAAAAAATTAGGTGTTTGTTCTGTAAAAATTCATGGGAGTTTTCTCTTCTGCTGAGGCTTACAGCCTTTGAAAAGGAACATGCCAGTCTGCAAGAAACGTGCCACCAAAATTACCTTTGTTTTCTGAACAGCTGCTTCAAGTGAGCTGTTCATAATTGTCCTTCTGGACCATCTCTTGAGGACGTGTGCTAGGCTAGTCCAACATTCAACATGTAATTTAGGGATTTCTCAGATAGTTCTCTCTTCACTCTTCTCTAAGAGGTCTTTCTTGAGTCACAACAGTTTCCTCTATGGATGCTGCCAAGTCTAAATTTCTCATGGTATTAAGACTGGAATATCACAAGCATTACCTGATAATTTATATTTCTTTACATGGCAATGGAATTATTTTTCTCAATAATTTCAAGATTAAATGGTTAGAGGATGTGTCATTAAAATCAGGAAGGCTGAAATTTCTTCTTGAAAGCAGGTGAATATGTTCTCCAGGTTTCTTCCCCTGTTATTTTTTTAACTAAACATGCATAAGAATGTGCTACAGCATCTAGGGCAGCCCAAACCAAACCCAAGTAAATCTAAAAAGTACTTTATGCTACATCAATATATAATTAAGCTCCAGGCTTGTAGATGTTGATTTTCATGTGTGCTTTTCACAAGGATATTGCTGCCAAAACCTCATTGAAATGCTGAAATATTTAATCTTATTTGTACTATTCCTATCGAGATAATCAGCACTCAGGATATTTTGAATGACTGACAGATTATAACTGTTGCCACAGCAGTGAAAATGCATCAAATCTACATATTCTTAGGAATAGCTCACACAATGGCCAAGTAGTTTTCTAGTACTTGGAAAAAATTATTTCTTCAAAGTGTTGTGTAGCAATTTTCATGGTGCATTCATGACAGAATTTGAAGCTCTGTTTTAACTTCCAATATATAGCTAAGATATATAAATTAATGCAAATTCATCTCAATTGCACTGAAAACATCCTCAAAAAATAACCACTGAATCTTTCTGTGTATAATGGATGAGGAATGTACTGACAAGCCAGCTCCAAAACTGAACAGAAAAAGGAGGTTGCTAAAGGGGGGTCCTGAGTCACTTTTGAAAAGGAAGCATGTAGTTAAATGGAACAGTGAAGACTCAACAAAGTGATTAGTTTTGGAAGGAAGAATAATTTACAGAAAGGGGCCTTAAAGAAGGTGAGGTGTTGAATGTAGGTCAAAAACAAAATAAAGAATTGTCAGCCTTAGAACCATTAGTGTCTCAGGCAGCTTGAATCCTGAAATATGTTGGAGATCCAGAGCTAAAAAAGAACAAGGTAAGGCTTGCTCAGACCACAGGATATTTAAGGACTGTATAGCGTTAGGACAACCAGCACACATGTTTATAATGTTATCTACCAGTGCTTAAAACTGCCAGGCCATTGCTAGCCTGAATTTCACTTTTGCCTATTAAATTTAGCTGGTGTTGCTTATCTAGGTCCTTTTTTCTGCCTAAAGACTATTTGGCATTTACTAAGTCCAACTGAAGCCAAGTTAGATTTTAATCTTTTTTCACTCATTGTTTCTTGTTTCCAGAACAAAAATTGGTGAAAGTTGCATGTCAGGTTCATATTTCAGAGAGGCTCCTTTCCCAATATACTCAAATTTGTAGAAATGGGATTATTCAGAAGTGCTGCATCAGATAAGAGAATCCATCCAGTCAACAATACTGCTTTTCAGTCCTCCCTTTCTCTTTTCTATACACAGAACACATACATTCACAAAGTGACATAATGTTAGTTTACTGAGAGAAAGCAGAAATGTCAACTAAGCAATTTGTTTCCCAGACAATACCCATGGTCTTTGGATGATGTATTGGCAAAACCCCTTCTATGCTTCAATATAATGTGATGTTGAGTACTTGTGTATTTCAAATCTTTGCAATGGATTTTGAAAAACCCAAACAAAAAAAAAATTTCCCCCCAAACCAATTATATTTAATTCAGTGAAGAAATATTTAAAAAAACCTAAGATTTTAAAATTACACTTACCTGGTACAAAGCTTCCCTGGACCACCTCCTTATAAGCCCACCAGCCTTCATGGATTTTTGGTGAATTTTGTTGAGCTAAAAAGAAACAAAAAAATCCTTAAAACTAAGGCAGGGCATATGAAATATTTCATTACATAAATTTTGGAAACTGTAAACAGGGTGTCATCTGCTACAGAAGTCTAATGCTACTTAGTATTAGCAGAAGTACTACTACACATAGTAAAGCTGGTACCAAGATTTTTTTTCATATTTTTTCAAATCTGCTGCATTAGTAAGGCACAGATTGCATGAGATAAGGAAGAAAATTAGATTACCAAAGCCTTGTACTAAATAATTGGATGTCTCTGCAATTGTTTCAGTTATTAGAGAAGAGTATAACCTGGCATGACTCTGCACATTCCACAGGTAGCATATCCTTCTCTCTTCAGTACACATAAGATGAAACATGTAAGAAGGAGTAAAATAAGATGTTGTAGCAGACGTAATTATAGATATAAAATATCAAAGATAGGGCAAGAACAATGCTGGAAGTCCTGCTGATTTACAGAAAACTGGATCCAAGGAACAAATGAAGGGGAGAGACAGGTGGCTGTTGAGAGAGAACAACCAGGGAGACCATGCCTAGTGCCATCCTCTTTCTTGAACCCCAAAACCTCAATGTTTTACACCAGTTCAGGCAAAATGCATTGCAAGATGGAGCACGGAGTGACAGAACACAGATTTCCACTCTTCTGTGCATATGAAATCTAACTTGGTGCCAAAGATTTATTCTGATGGATCCTACAGGGACTTTGCTTAGGAAAAAGAGATATTTATAAAGCTTTCATTTCTCTGAATGCAGAAGGAGGAGGGGGTCTGTTGAGGACAGGGTTGAAAGTTTGTCTTTCAAAACCTTCTTCTAAATTCTACTCTAATCTAGGTTATGCAAGTTAGCAAGAGGTCCTATTAAATGAAAAAAATAAGCTATTCTCTATTTTTGAAACACAGTGAGACCCATACATGGATTAGTAATGGAATGAGAGAATATAAAATTAGAATGAACAGACACAAGAACAATTCTTGCTGAGAATCATACCTGGGACACTTACACCTGATGCACATGTAACACAGGTTTTCTGCAATTGGTGTATCAATGCCCATCTGACAGAATGGCACTGTGCCTGGGTAAACAGGTTCAACCTTATGGCTCAGGAATTGTTGCCAATGATTCTTCATATGTGCCACCTCATGACACTGAAAATAGCAAAATTATCTAAGCATCCCTCTTATTTCAGTTAAACTATTGTACTTCTCATTGCAATTCTCCCACTTGAGGACCATAAAAAGATATATGGGTGCTTGCTTTGGATTCTGATGCTTCTATGTTCCTTCCAGAGCACTGCTGCTCTTCCAAGGCAGCTCCTTTTTTTTGGCATGACCTGTCACATAAGATACTGGGGAGGCAAAAAGGTCTAGAAAGCAGTTCTGTGTTCCTAAAGAGTTGAATGTCTTAAAACAAAATTAATTTATGATATGCCAGAGATTTCTACTTTTGCCACAAAAACCTAGAGCATGCATTTCTCTTCCCAGAAACCTTGTTGCTTATGCAAGGCACCAAAATAAAAAGGTCCATCTGAACAGACACTTTGCTGTTAGGAGCAGATTACCTGCACAAGTGGCTCTGCAACAGCAATGTTAGCATCAGCACTGTATTCTGCTATTAGCAGGGACAGTACCAAATGCTACGTTTGTCCAAAGTGCTGGAAGATATTGAATGACCTCCATTTGTGACAGCAGTCTCTCCCTGGGTACTGAAATCACAAGTATCTGAGCTGAGGAGCTCTGCTGATATAACACCATTATGTCAGATCTCTTTCAATGCAGCTGCTGTAGAGGAGACAGGATATTTATTTGGATCTGATATGATACATGTTGCATTCATTTTGTCAGATTATTTTAGGTGTGTCTTCACTGTGAATCATAAAATTACAAGCTAAGTTTTGCAAGGTGGTGTGCATTTTTCTTCCTAGTGTATTCCACGTACAGGGTCATAAAAATGTACAGTAAAGAGAAAAGAGAAAAGATGCCAGTGCCCCACAGAGGGAGTAATCAGTTAACTCTATTTAGCTTAGAGGTTAAAATCAGTAGGTTTATGGTTTAAAGAGTATCTGTTGCTCAATAAGTAAAGCTATTTCAAAATTTTTGGATAATGCTGTATCAGACACCAGGTACCAGGACGCAGGTGCTCAAATATCTGCAAAAACTTTGGAGTGCAAAGAGGTCTCAGTGGTAATGTAATATAAATGCTGTAATTAATAAAAAATACTCCTGAGCAAATACGCTTATTTGCAAGATATAAAAAAAGCTTTCTACAATTACTTATTTATTTTCTATACTTAAATAGAAGATGAACAGGCTGGTATCTGATGCCATCATTTATGTCAGTCACATCTGAGCATAAGCCAAGAGTAAACTGCTGCCAGCGCAGAATTCTCCATTCATTTTACTGCTGTTTCACACAGATGAAAAGTGTGGAGAATAGAGCACTTAGGAAATCACAGCAGCTAGGAAAAAAAAATCTGAATTTTACTGATCTTAACTTGTGTATTAATCACTTTGCACACTTATCCCTCTTCACATTATGAGGGTCTTGCTTGTCATAACCTGGCTAGTAGTGCCAGGATAACCTTTTGATAGCATTTTGATCACTGTTAACTCTTCTGCATAGTTATGCAATTAACAGGAAAACTATGATCTGTAGTTTCATAGCAAACTTAGTGCAAAGTTTTAATTCATTGCTAATACTTTGGTGAGAAACTCACAGAAAAATGACATAGGTCTTACTATAAGAAAAAAATGCAACACAAATCTGCTGTTACAATGGTGAACACTGAAGATGAATGATATATTTATAAGGTATTACATGCTGGTGTAATCTGCACTTATATCTACCCTCTGTGTCTCACAGGCTATTGGCTTTACAGGCCTTATCCTATTTATCTCCAGGGTAGCAGAAGCTATTGCTTGGCTGTGTCATACTATTGGACTTTCCATTCAGAGTTTCATAGCTCACTCTGAGTAGCTTTAGAACTCTCAAGGCCTCTTCTTCTGACATTGATGAGTAATCCACAATGGCAGTGCTTTGTGAAAGAAATTCAAATTTGGGGAAGAATAACTTAATCTTTTTTCCTAAGCTGCATTTCCAGAACCTTGGCTAATGTACAAGCTTTCTAATTATCTTAAATACCTTTAATTAATGCATTTTGTATGTATAGGTTGCATACTGTTAAATGCAAGGTTGGCTTGCCTAAACTTTGGAGAAAATGCAGACAATCTATAAAATCAGTTTCAACATCTTCAGTCATATAAGTTGGCTCACATCAACAAGTGGCTCTTAAAGCAAAAGGAATACACATGCATAAAGGAGACATGAAAGCAGGGGAACTAAGCAGATTCAATTATCTGAAGAATCAACCCTTTGTAATTAATGTTCAGTTTGTTTAAAACAAGTCTGTTGTAACATAATTGAAGTTATTATTTCAGATGTTTTTATGTAGGCTTTTTATATTAAAAAACCTATCAAAACCCACTTCAGAAACTGTATAAAGAACCATTTATAAGTGAATATTACAGGACGAGAATGGTTAGTTTGCTTATGAATATTACAGCCTCCATTGTATGTATCACCATACGATGAGAGAGGGAAAAGAAAACAAAGAATTATAAAGGGATCGATAAATAAAATGCTTTCATCAGCTATGCCAGATTTTTTTTTTTTTTTTGGATAGTGTTTTGCTCAGAAAACATGCAAATGCTCTTTCATTAAGTTAATACTTTCCAGTTCCATAAATCCTTCTACCATGTGTAAAAGCTCTCACTTCTGCTGTGAATTCTAAACAGTATCCAACACAAGCAAAGCAGATGTGATCTGGTTTTATTACATCAGAGGGCAAAAGTAAGGCACCATCATGGGAGTTCTGCCATGGCACAGAGACCTGATTATTCTGTGTACTTTCTGTTTATGGTAATTTTCTTTCCTGATAAGATTCCAATTAAAAACCTGGGCCAAAGGTTGAGATTTCATAGAAGCAGACTCGTTTGTGTGCTGATAGTGGTGACAATCTGGAGTAACACAACAACATAGCTAACACCTTTATCTACTGTCCCCATGTAGTAGGGTTTTGATGAGAACCACCAAGTGTCCAGAGCAACTAAATGCTATTTGAAGGACCATAAACTAAGTCCATATTACTCCGCTCATTCTGTTTACAGTACTCAGGAGAAGTATGCAAATCTTTGGTATTATCTAGCAATAATTCTGTTAACAGGAAGTAAATATTATGTATAAGGCTCAGCTCTGTTCAGCAGAGAGAAGGATTTTGTGCAGATACTTTTCTCATCCCCTCAAGTCAAATACATTTGTGAATATTTTCACTAAAGAATTTCAAATCTTAAAAGGCAGGAAAAGAGCTAAAGGCAAGAGATAGCCAATTTAAAGGCCACTGAATAGAGCTGGCAGGAAGGACTCCAGAACATCATTTCTTCCTCTGCTCTTAATCTTGCAGGTGACTGCACTTTCATTTATCTGTCTGTAAAAACTGGCTTGTACTGCCAGTTATGATCCCATTGTTTGAGAAAGGAACTAGCACGATTTAGTAAAAAGCAAGATTGAGATCACATGAAACTGTGCTCATTAGGTGCTTATAGGTTGGGATGCACTCAGCTTTAGAAATACATTTAGTTGATAACTTCTTTGCTTTCTGACCTCTGAATGCTATAAAAACAGTTTAAGCGTAAACTGATGTTCAAGCAGGAACCATTCTCAATACTGTTTATGAAGAATATGAGATGAACATCCTAGGTAACCACATCCTGTATCATGCAGTTAAAGAATAAATATATGTTTTTGTCTGGTGGGTCCCAATTTGTAATAACTATCTTTCCCTAAAGCATATATGCCCAATCATGCAACTGTTATTTCAGTTCTAACATAAATGAACAAAAGCACAGGTTGTATCTAAAGCTTTTTATCATAAAAAGTTTAAATAACTTTGACTCTCTCTTCCCTGAGCACCTAAGTACACCAAAGTAAATGGATTGCACTGCAGGGTGAATTCCTTTATGTCACTTCACCCAATTTAACATCAAACCCTGCATACTGTTTCTAACTCAATTTGTAGAACATTAAGCAGCCCCATAAAGCTGCTGTCCTTTTAATGGGATTAATACAGGTGTTCAAGAGTCAGCCTACCTACATAATGTAAAAATGGTATGTTTGCCCTCTCCAAGTATTTTTTGTCTGAAATGGCTGGAATACTAAGGCAGTGTTACACTCAGGGCAATTTGCTTAGATTTTCAAAATAATTTTTTTTTTTTTTCGTAATTTCTTCAGCAATATTTTATTTCTGAAATAACTGAAAGACAGGGAACTTCCATGGAGCTCTCTATGCTGTCTGGAGAAAGCTGAGCAGCTTTGTTTGATATGAAGAATGCTGAAGGGTCTACCTACAAATTACTATCAACTAGGGATTCTTCCTCAAACCCCATACATATCTACAGGATTCCCAGTACTTTTGAATGAGGTGCATCTCTTTTCTTTCTCTGGCACAAGAGTCAAAATTGCATCCAAACAGAACTACTGCAAAAATCAAAGCAATTAATGCAAGAGAAAAATACACAGCTTTATTGCAGCAATTAGAACATAATTCTGATTGAAAGCAGTGTGGGAAATTCAAAGGGTAATGTCCAAGACTCAACACCTTTCATCTCAGTCACTGATGTCCTATTTAGGATTTCATGGCTCCTAAACCACATTAACATCATTTGTCTGTCTCAGCTTTTTCCAGAGTTTCTGACAGGAGTGTCAGCATACACAACAGCCTGCTCTGTGGTGTGTTGGATGAGTTAGTTCCTTTCCAATGAGTTGCTGAACTCGGGTCTAGATAGAAAGTCTGAAGAGCTCTATAAGATAATGCAGTAAGAAGAAACAAGATATCTTGTGATTTACCTTCAGAATAGCTCTTAACATCACACTGCATGCTTTTCACTCCCATTAATTTCAGTGTGGTTGGGAGACAGCAACTTCAAAGAAATGGCCTCAATATCCTTGAGCCTTTAAAGTTTAATACATTATTAATGTTAAATTAATAGGACTTCCTTTAAAAGGAAACCACTAAGTTCCTTCCTAGGAAGCCCACATGATATTGATGTCTCCTCAGGTTTCTGACCCTGGTTGCTCTCTGTATTCTCTAAACAGAAAGTTACCAATCAGTAAGAGAACAAACAGCCAGGGACTGTCCTCTTAGCTGCAACAGCAGAACTCTTCCCAAACCTTTGGCTCCAGGAAAGAGAAATTATTTCTTCAGCAGTCCTTCCCAGAGACAGCCGTGCCAAGAAATTAAGTATTGATCACTGCCAGACAGACTCAAGGGGAAAAAAAAAAGGTCTTCCAATTAAACTCAAGAGTTAAATCTGGCATCAGTTTGAGGTGCTACAAAATACACAGCAGCCTCCAATCCTACTGAATTCTACAGAACACTGAAACTCCTGGTCCAGAACACGAGATGGTAACATTCTAAAGAACTACATCGTAGGCAGAGAATTCATAATGCATATGCAACACTGTTGTGAGCATTTTACACAATATTAACAAAGGGATATACCTGAAAAAGAGGGAAGGAGGCTGCTAGCAATTTTCCTTAAAATGTCAGCAGAACCATGGATGCCAATCTGTAGGTCTTGTGCATGCACTGCTCTTAACTTCAGACAACCTTTGGGTGGGAAATGCACTTTCCTGAGAGAGGAAGAGTATTTTTCTCCTGGCTATCATGGCTACATATAAGCACAAAGAGTCACAACATACAAGACAAAGTCATTCAAAAGCTAATGACAAAGGGAAGGCAAAATTATTACACTGAATTTGAGTCAGAGACCTAGGTTTCTAATCATCCTGGGGTTGACTGCCAGGGCACAAATCCAGATCATCTTACAGCTCACTGGACTACCTAAATCCTCAGCACTTAAACATTATGTCCTGGTGCTTTCTGATATTACAAAGTAAAGAAATGTTTTTCTGGCCATATAATAACAGCTTTGCTAGCAACAAGAAGAAATGTAATGTCAGAGGATAAGCCAAGATATAGATCCATCTCAGGCAGTGGCATCATGACAAAAAAAATTGAACCCATCATAATACAGTTTTATTACAACTGCTCTTCAACCTTACCCCTGCAGTTTATCAGTCTCTTAGCAATACTGGTTCTTGATAATTAGAGATTTCTTAAAAGGATGGGAAAAAAAATGAAACAACTTTGTATCTAATGTTTTCAACTGTCAAGTGACAGCCTTTCTTCTGATATGTAGCAGTATTTTCAGTGGTGTGAACAAGGTTGTGATGTATTTTTCGACAAAAGTATTGCTTATGACTGAAGAAGAACTCATCTTGCTCAAACTAATGTTGCTACATCATGCAGATTTTCAAAAGAGCCCAGCTTAAGAGTATTCCCATTATTATACACTGCAAGTATAGAAGAATCTTGAATAGCAATGAACTCATTAAATGCCCTTTAAAGGGAAACCCTGTCAAACAGGGGTAGGATCATCAGGTGGGTGTGCTACCATACAATGAAGTGCCATCAGTTTTAAGGTGAAAGGTTATCCAAGCCTGGAAAAAATGAAGAAAATAAGGTTTTTTTTTTCTTTTTTCTAAAACCAGAATTGGGAAATGTGTAAAAGCTGAACTGAGGCACAGCAACAGGAAAGTGTGCCAGTCAGTTCTGCTGCCAGGATAAGACACGACAGATTAGAAAAGAAGATGTCTTATTCATATCTGTTGTCAGCCATGTTGTATTATATCAACATTCCCATTTATTAGTTACTACTTAGACATTATAATAATGGCAGCCATATAAATATATGAATTAAGAGATTTTACTGGTTTATTTTGCACTATTTTCAAGAGACATCCCCCAAAATTTTACTGATTTGGAAGCATTGTTTACTTATCCCACTTGCCAGGAGAAGATGGGGAAGAATTATTATTTTTATTTTATCTTTTTTACTTTGTCATGCTTCCGATCTTGATAAAAGACAAATCACTCTCCATACCTCCCCCCCACTTTTGCTTCCCTGCCAAATATCCCTCAGAGATTACTTCCATCATCCATCTGTCCATAGATGTGTTTATTCACTGATCCTGGAAGAAGTCATACCCTTCCCCCTCTCTGGACTGATTCCTGTGACAGCAGTGTTATTCTGGCACTCTGCTGCTATTCAGTTATTCCTATTCTAACCAATACTATTCTTGACTGGAAATGACACAGCTCTGTCTACCTTGGGTGACTGTAGAGAGCAGTTTATCCTTCTGAACTCTACTAAATGTTTTGGCTTCTTGGTCCTTACAAAGTTGTCCCCTATTCATCCTTCTCAGACATTTCTTCAGCCAAAAGCATCTCTATGCTACTTTCCTCTCTCTCATTTAGTTTTGAAGTTAAGATGGAAGATATTTCACACTGGCTGAGATACCTGTCCCTGCTTTGTTTTGCTGATCTAGAATTTTAATCACTTTCTAAATTATTGATGCAGAAATCCCAGGTAGAAAATACCCCATCTTCACTTGGGAATCTGTTGTTCATAGCTTTCTCTTTCTGTCTCTGACTTTGGACACAGATAAAAGAAAAATTAAAAAACCATTCAAGGTAAGTTTTAAAATATATATTTAGTTCAAGGGAACTATATGGAGAAATATGCCACTGCAAAGATTTCATCAGGGAAGTTTCAGACAGTCTTTTATTCTTTCTTGTAGCAAGAGGAAAGAACAATTTTTTTTTAGTGAGGGCAAACCAACTCGGGACTAGAAATTGAAGTTTTGTATTTTAAAGGTATATGTTTCCCTCATTATCAGCCTGCCATATCTAAAGCAGAGATACCTGCTAGTTTCCAGTGTCCTTTGAAAACCAGACAGCAATGCCTGTTATCCAGGTTTCTTCCACATTTTATTTATACTTGGAACTATTTTTAAAGACTTCTAAAGGTCTACTTCTCTTCTAACCCTTTAGATCATCAAGTTCCATCTTGGGCCAAGGCCTTTATCATTTAATTAATGTAAGTGCTCAACTGTTGTCCATCTAATGATATGTATCGATGTTAAAATTTAAAAATACAACCACAGTGCAGTAGTATAAAGTAATATACTCCAAAAGCAGTATGTCCAAGAGCTCCATTACATCAGCTTTAAAATATCAGAAATAGAGCGAAAGATCCTGGAATTCAGGTAATTTCAGAGAAACTTAGTTTGTCTCTGTTAAAATTCTTGTTGTATTCAAGTTTGATCAGTGAACCCTTCAAAGAATGATTCAGTGTAACTCCGGCAAGTTCACTGCTGTGCAAGTGCCTGGAGAACACACAACATGTCCTGGAGACACAGACCTCCCATACCTGATTATCCAAAAATAAACGTCTAATGAATCTTGCACATATGTGGAGCTCTGTGGACAGGACCAGAGAACAGTGGGATATACAGACCTGTAGATCTATTCCATAAACACAGCACCTAACAAAAATCATGTCCTCATCTTGTTCTGGTCTCCTCCCCTGTATTTCAGTCTTTGCCACTTAAGCCTTAGACTTTTGTATGCAGAAAGGGTTGCAGGTACAGATGACAAAGGCATTGCCAGCCAGACTGACCACTTCAAAACATCTGCAGTCCTGAAAGAAAAGCATTAACTACATTCTGCTGACAACTGACCTGTCATTTCCTTTACTATGCTTCGCCTGAAATCACACAGGGCAGACACAGGCTGCTCTGCTCTGTCTCTTAGTAGGTCATACAAGCTACAGCACAGAGTACCAAGGCACCTTGGCTCTGGGGCTGCAGGATCAGAGCTGGTTTGTGTCTGGGTGGTGAGGATCACAGTTAGATAAGGAATGGGGGGGGTGAAAATGCATGGAGAACTCAGTGACTCTGATGGGAGACGTCAGACTCTCTAGGAAGTCAGTTACTTCCAGTCCTTTGATCACTGGAAAACTGAATTTTATGCATAAAATCTCAGCTAAGACTATAAAATTAGAGTCCACTTGAAATAAACTCCCAATTATTAGGCAAATTAGTCTAGAGATTAGCATGTTTAAAAAAAATAAAATTGAATACTGAAATTAATATAAAGCAAACAAACTTCTGTTTGTGTCCCAAAAACTTTTTTTGGACACAAACCTTTGAGTTTTATATTATTTTCACAGACTATAAACTTCCCACTGTAGTAGCAAGAGAAATTACTGAATTCTGCACATTTTGGTTCTCCTCTTTGTATAAATGCCTGGCTAGCTGTTCCTGAAACTCTACACCAGGGAAACCCAGCAATGGCTGATGAATAATGCACACAAATCAAAGTCCACTGTACCTGGCTGGGCACCTGTGCAGTTAGGCAATGAACAATACCACTGACTCTGTAAACTTGATTTTGAGCCCTTTGATTTTGAGTTAGACAGATGATTAGGGTCAAAATTGGATGACAAAACAGGATGCATGGAAAGGATCTTACACCAGGGTCCTTTATCCAGCTTTCAGCTTCATACCAGGCCAGGTTCACTGCAACAGGCGTGTTATAATGCCAGATTTTTACTCAGTTCAGTAGCAGAAGATGCTGACATAGTCAGATTGACCCCCACATTGATCCCCACAACACTCCAGCCACATACCTAACAGGAATCATGTGTTTTCTTCAAGCCTTTTGGTACTGAGTATGAGGCATTTTCTTGTTTTTTGCCCAACACAACTTTATGCAGCAACACATTGGTAAGACTGCTCTTAGTTATTTCTTGTATTTTGCAGCACCAAAAATTTGTAGAGGTCATATTCTAGAAACAGTACAAAATACAGAATATTAACTCTATCCAAGAACTTGAGAGATCTCATTATTTAGTTTGAGAACAAACAGTTTCACCATGGCTGCACTTGCTCCAAATTATTCTACTGACATTCAGACCCTAGGTCAGATCCTTTCTGTTCATCTCCATTTTGCAGTGTTGGACCATGTCCTTTCTTTCTCTTTCTGCCTCCCCCATTCCACAGCACCTCATTCTGGCACAATCTCCTCCACATCAACTGTCTGCTCGTCATCCCACCCCAGCACCCTGAGCAGCTGTCTTCACCCACCCAGCCAGCCAGTCCCACTTACAGCAGATACCAAAATCCATCCCAAAGCACTTTGTTTGATGAAGGTATGGGCTTTGTAACTTATTTCAAGCTTATCAAAGAAATCTATTGCTCTCAGATGCTGATTCCATTTTTATCATTTATAGATGCCAGTATATGCATGTTTGTGATGTACACATCTATGTAAAAACGAGCATAATCTGGACAACCATAATAAATGTGAATGTTAACTTATATGAAAGAACAACAGCAGACCAGATCAAACAACCTGGGAAAAAAACTAGCTTATGAGACATGAGTACTTCCTTTAAAAATGGGTTACTGAAGAGCTTCTGGCAGTAAGAGAGGGGATATGCCTGGGGAAGTAAGTACCTGAACTATCACTGAAAATAAATTTGAGGGAAGTGGAAGGCACTGCTCTCAGCAAGGACAGAACCAGGGCCACAGGTATTGTTCTGAGCCCCTGCTTTTTACCAAAGGTTCTGAAAGAAAGCAATCCCTTTGGGGAAAGGCTGTGAAGCAGTGGTCAAACTCTTAGCTCCTAACACCAATGGATGCTTCTTGTTCTGCATCCTTCATGCCCTCCTCTTTTCTCTAGTAAAGAATTTTTAGAGCTGCTCCACTCTCCATTATCCCAAACCCTGGATGCTGGGGCAAACATGTTTGGGAACTGTTGCTCTGCAGTAATAGTCAGAAGCAAAAGTGTTGGAAAAAAGAATACAAACATAGGCAGCAAAAAGAGATCCTTCATCTTAAAACTTTCCAGCCTGTACAGCTAGAGGTTTAAGAATCTCCAGAGCCAGAGGTTCCACTGTATTAATTTGGAAATAACTGACAATAATAACAACAATTACAATAATAATAATAATAATCATCATCATCATCATCTTCTCACACTTCCTCTAAGTTCCCTTAGTACCTGAAGAGCACAATAAAGCCCACAGTTCTTGTCTCCAGGAAGAGACAGACTGCAGCTACTGCAAGTCAGATGGATATTTAGCAAGATCAGTGGAGTTGTGCTTACTTACTGTGCACAAATATTTAGGTTGGAGTAGCATCCCAAAGCTCTAATTAGGAGGAGAGCTACATACTGTCAGGTGCTAGGTGAGTACCTGGAGCCATGCATGTCCTATACCAGACAGGCCAGGCTGCCTTCATATGCTTCTAATTGGGCTCTCCTTGGAATGGATACTGAATCTGCAGCAGTTGCAGAATGTAACTCTTTATTTACTCTGCTGGACTGGAACGTGAGAATTACTTTACTCTCTCCCCTGTGAAATGCAGGCCTTGCCAATATACCAAAGGATGGAACTCAAAGTCTAAGGATAGGGTATAAAACATACCTTCATCCTCCAGGCTTTAAGTATTTGACAGGCTCATCAATTTATGTCTATCATAAAAAATTTGATCTCAGCCCTGTAGGCTCAATAAACTACCTATAGAAAGTTTCTATCTCCATCCAGCTTTCTGAGGTGACATTTTCACCTTCCTCTCCTTTTGGGGAGGAGAATAGGGGAAAAGCAGAAAACATAAGAGAGAGTACACATTCGTCTTCCTCTTTTTATATCCTGCATCAGAAAGAAATTGATGTTTTCCTGATGGCTACAGGTAGTTTATCTCTTCTCAAGTCAACCCTTTCTGACCTAGGTTTTGCTTATGTTTTTTTCATTGTGAGAGTTACATGATATTTTAGACAGCTAGTATAAGAAGTGTCTTAACAAGGCAGTAATGTTAGGCATCTAAATATATGAGATCCACAGAGTCATTTACATCACAACTAATCCACTCTATGAGAGTGATCAAGCTTATTATAAATATCTTTTAAAAATGTTTTGAGACTGATCAAAGAATAAAAGCTGAGTCCAAGGCTGGACAATTAATACATCAATTGATGTATAAATTCCACCCTGTACATGACAAGTAGAGCATTCTCCTGGGGGCAGTGTGACCTAGCACTGTTGCCCTTCCTCAGGAACAGTTATGTTCCATAAGGCACAAGGGAAAGGAGGCCACATAACCCACTTATTTCAGCATCACCAGAGTTTAACCTGAGAAGGCTTTCACTGGAAAGCTTACAACTCTGCCAGCTCTTTGTTGCATAGTGGATTTTATTCCACAGCTGAAGAACTTCTAAATAACAAAACCATGGAAAGGAAAAGCAGATTGACTTTTTGGCAGGAAGTCAATGTGCAAATACTAATGAAATAATCTTGGTAAGCAGCCAGACTCATCAAAGGTCAGCAGCTATGTAGTGGAGAACTTTAGAGGGTTCAAGTTATTAATAATTTTGTCTTCAAGGCTTTTGACGGTTTCTCTCCTGTAAGTTAAAGGCTTATAAACAAACAAGCAAACAATATTTGATGACTGAACAGTAAAGCTCTCTGCATCTCTGTCTCTGTGATTCTTCAGACAAGATTTTCTTGTTCCTATGGAAGCTACCAACCTGGTTCCTATCTATTTAGGACCAGAACTAAAAGCGACTAGGAAAATGGGCTGCCTTCAGTGCCTTTTCTCCCTTGGTTCTGGCACAGTTCACTAGGAAACACCCAACCTCACTGCTACACTGATACAAATACAGCATTGGTGGCATGTTGATAATTAGCACAACGATTTATTTTTATGCTTCTATTAATTGTACATGAAAAAGCATTGTTGTCCCACTCTAGACTGTATTGCTTTTCATTTTCTTAAGCTGGAACTTAAAAAAAGAGCTCTGATTTTCTTGATGTTACTGTAGATGGCCTCTTCATTTTGCAAATCTCATTGGTTATAACATTTGCTTCTTGGAAATCACCACAAAAAATGTGCATGAGAAGAAGGCAGTTTTTTTGCCTGTGCTCAGAAATTGAACTGAATAAATTTAAACTGGGGTTACTGTGTTAATTTTAGCCTCTTCCAAATAAACTATCTGAACTAATGCAAAGCAGGTTACTGCCATGTTATGAGTATCTACAGAGCTTTTTATACCCCTTTGCAGAAATTGATTAATGTAAAATAAATTTTTATATAGGTCTTTCTGTTAGAAACTTAAATATCCCTAGCCAAGAGAAAATCATAAACACAATAAAAAAATATTAGGAGAGATTACTGAATTTCCACTCCTTGCTGCTGTGCCCATTAACACCAGGTGAAACATGGAAGGGCTGAAGTGTTTCTTTCTGTAAAAATTATAGAGGTAGATCTCATTTCTACTTAATATACGACACATCTTTTAGCTTCCTTATCCCTAACACAGGTCTGCAATGAAAAAATGTGAATTAAATCCCAACCTTCCATGAACCACAGAATCAACAACAACTTAACCTCTCTGATCCAATAATTTAGTAAAGAAAGGCTTTAGAGAAACCAGATGGAAGCACTCAATGTCTGGTGATACCGATGTGTTTGAAATTGCTGGTCGGATCCCATCAGTTCTAAATCAGACTGATAGAGAAGCCAAAATAAGGATGCTTATCTGCTAGCTGGACTTCTGCATCTCTCACCACCAATTTGAAACATGCAGACAGTGAATTCCACACTGGCACAATGCCCTTTCCACTTGCACATCGAAGTGCTGCCTCTTCAGACAAATATACATTCAAGTTGAGAAAGCCTAAAAGTAACATCTTAGTTCTCATCCATTTAAAGAGTGTCAGCACTGCAGACATTACAAAAAGAGCTAAGCATTAAAAAGAAAGTGATCTCAAGGAAAAGCAAAGGTACCTCAGACTACGTATGTAAATGGAGGTGGGAGATTAAGTGTTGCAGATCTATAGGTTTAAAAGGGAAGAGCTGCTGACTGAAGCACTACCACAGCACAAATACAGTAAGTCTGAAAGAAATACACACATTTAACCCAATCTGTGAGAAAGTGGCACATACCTAGACTTGTATATTTTAGAAATATTTGTATTTTAGAAATACTGTAATTGTATCTCTACTGCTACTTGAAGCACAGAGTGAAAACTGCTCATGGGTAGCACAGTAAGTTACAAACTTTTAAGTGCTTACTGCAGTACCATGGTTTGTTTCCCAACATCTTTTCAGTACTTGGAGAGGTGTAGATGGAGATTTAATGAGCAGTGCATACCATCTGTTAATATTGCATTTAAGAGCAACTGAGAAAAAAGCATCAATACCGCGAGTGGAAGAGATGGCAGAGACTTAAAAAAAATGGACCACCAGTTCTGTGTATGTTCTCTGTGTATGACTGCTGTAAAAACAAATCCCTCAAAATGAGCAAATTATATCTTTTGCAGCTGTTGAAATATTTAAGTCAGTCTTAAAACTGGATTAGATGCAATAAACATTTAGGTTATCAGAGCTAGTGGGCGTGTCACTTCTCTCCAAAAGCCAAACTCACCAAAATGACACATCCCAGGACTTGACCTCATGCTCTGGGCTGGCTCCTCTCTCTAACAAATTAGATCAGATATTTTGAATTACACTGATTTATGTAAACACACAATCTGTCTGCTTATTAGTTTATATTTGAGCCAAGTGGGTAAAAACTGCTATTGTTCTAATAGAGTAGTGTTTCTCACTCCGTGGGTTAAATAAATAACTACTCTGGATGCCAGACAGGGGACAGCCAAGCCCCTTCTCCCTAAAGTGTCTAACCAGAGCAAGCTAACTCTGACAGCACAATACATTTCTGCTGCTAGCTTGGGTAATTCAACCTAACCCTGTGAAGCCATTCAGCAGGCAGTCACAAACGCATTACAAGGGTACAGAGAATTACCTCCTACCTCTCCACTCAACTAATGCTTGATTTGTTTGCAATGTGAACCAGATGAGGTGGGAAGAACAGCTCAGCAAGTTGCTGAAGTGTTAGCTGAAGATTAGGGTACTGTTTTCCACCATACTGTAGGCATAGACTGTAGACCCAGGTCTCAGTCCCTTGCAACATGCAGTTGGAGCTTCAAGGCTGCAAACATTAACTCCCTTATGTTGTGAATTTAATTAGTTCTCACAAATTAGCCTTCTGTAGAACATGACCTAAGGATGGGCTTCGTGTTCAGCTGGTCTCAGGTATTTCTATCCTAAATAGGAAAGGGGTCACCTTTTACTCTCAATTTCCAAATACCTATTCCCATTGACCTACTCACCTCACTGAGTGGCACTGCTGTTTTCCTGTAGGATAAGGACCCTATTTCTCAATATCTGGCAGGACAATAATAATGACTAGGTTTTTCACCTAGTCATACATATTTCTGTCATACATTAAGATCTTCTTTCTCAAAAGAGTTTTGAGAAATTGCCAAAATGAATATAAATGCTTTGGGTTTACTCCCACAGTCCCCATTTTATTTGAACACAATATTAGATCCAGAGAAAGAAATAACTGGAGGTCCATAGTTTGCATGAGGAGTTATCTTTGGCCTACTTGATCCTACATAGCTTTCTGACAAGAACAGATGTAAAAGCTCTTTGCAGTCCTTAATCAAGACATATTATTACTGAGATAACCAGAAGGCAAAAGAATAAGCCAAGTCACCAGGGTTCAGAAACAGAGATGGCTGCATGAAATAAAGGGTTTACTTTAATCACGAGATTTCCCTGACAGAGTTGTAAGTCAATTATAAAGACATGTTACCTTGCTGTATGTCAGTATAGATGTGTAGTATACATCTGTAGTAATTTAATAATAATAAAATTGTATGACATGCTGACCCTTTAAATCAATAATACATTATTTAAAATTATTTTAATGGGTAGCTTATTTAGAAAAATTAAAAACACATCTTACTTCCCTCTCCCAAGCAGATTACTGCAAAGGCAGTTAAAATGCTGAAATATACTTTCCTGTGACTTTTCTGCATCTTCTGCAGTGAACAACAAAGCAAAATATGTCTGCTCGTCTTCAGCATATAATGATAGGAATCAAAACAACGTTCAGAGCAAGACATAATTAGATGATAATTTGAGCATGCTTCCTATGAAAGAGATGGTCACATTGCAGTTTAAACAAGCACCAAAACTCAGATGTTTAGAGCTAGACTGTTATTATTTATTCACTCAAAACCATTTTTTTTCTGTATATCTGTATATATTGGATATCTATCTATTGGATATTGTAGATATCCACACCACTGTGGCAAGCGCCAGGTACTGGACTCATTTTATCAAAGGAAATAATTTAAAAAAGAATATATAATATAATTTTTTAATTAAATATCCCCATAACTCTATCAGCCACCATCATTCTGATTTCTTCCACATGCTATTCTCTCTCCAGTAACTCTGGTCTCTCCCATACTGCGTTGATGGAGACCTGTTGAAACTCTTCATGCATGTTGTTCACAGACCCCTGCTGAAACCCAAACCATTACACTGATGTACCCAGTCTCCTTGTGTCTCAGTAGATAGATGAACTGCTTCCTCATTTTTTTCCTTTTTTTTTTTTTTTAAATGTTTAGTACATTGTTTTTCACCTGAGGAAAACTTCTTACAGCTGCACATAGATTAGGTACTGAAATTAAGTAAAGAAATTACGTCTAACTGTGCTAGATCTCTGAGAATAGCCCTGAATCCTGATGCTCCAAAACCTGCACTAGTTTAGAAAACATAGTTTTCCAAAAGCTTGGACAGCCATTTCAGTTTTGGCCACATCTTCAAATGTCAGTATAACCCACTTGAGGGGACAATCACCTCTATTTATGGCAGGCAGCCCAGAGAGACATAGTGGCTATTTTGACAAAAAGGGACAGTGTGGCTACCATTTGTAATGAAGGAAAACCAAGATTTAATTTCTGTTGCTCTTGAGCATCTACTAATGCCAGCTCATAACTAAACACTATAAAGCTTTCTCCATCCACATGCACTTAAAATGATACACACTTTTTCTGTGCTACAGAGCTGTGTAAACTAAAAAAAGTACAAAGTTCTCTTCCATTTAAGAGCAGCCAAGATCACTGTCTCAAAGAGCAATAAATAATAGGATACTGCTAACACCAAACATCAAGAAAGATATTTAAAACCATTACAAATCCATATCTCTCAGTAACTTAACAATCTATAGGTTCAGTCAATTTAAAAGATCTAGGAACAGGGGTTTAGTGGATTAGTAACAACAGACCATTAATCTCTGCAGCCTCAATTTTTAATCCAGCAATGACCAAAGTGATTGAAAATCGTTCTGACCACATGACTGGTAAAGCTCCTAAGCACGGGTCTCTCACATACCTGGATCCCAGCAGCAGAGGTCACAGTCTGCTTCTAACAGGACTATTTGCCAAGACACCTTTACTGAACACTTTACCTTTACCTTTACTGAACACTTAACTAAACTCAGTGCCATCATTTTTGGCAGAGCAATTCCACTGCACAATACCTCTGTGAACTAAAACCTGATTTGAAGATTTTGTTTTACACTTCATTTCAGCTTATATAAGAAACCTTGCTCTTTTTCCCCTGTGAAATATCCAATACAAACTTGTGTAAAGCTAATATTTTTTTTTGTTTGTTTCTACATAAGATTTTAAATAATCATGTAGGAATTGATGACTCATTCCAAGAAAATGTCAGGAGATTATTTTTGTACAGTTCATACAATCTCAGTGGAAGTTATATCCAAAACACTTAGCAGTTTTAAAATATAATATTAATAGTATAATAGTAATATTAATAGTATTATATCATATACTCTGTTTTTACACATAAGAATAGTTTACTTAAAAGATTTTAAATTCTGAAGTATTCAGTGGCTAGAAGCAGTTCATAGGTGCCCAGTAATGTGGTGATATTATGTGACCAAGACACACTTCATCACTTGGTGCTCCACAACATCCATCAAGATAGCAGTAAAGAAGCTAGTGAAAGGTGGCCTTTCAGAAATGATTATTTTATTTATTTATTATTGTTATTTGCTGTGGTCTGAAATGTGAGTCACGGGTTCTTTTTAAGGAAGAACCTTTCTGGTTTTGTTTATCATAGCCAGGAGGAAATCATGTTTACTATTGTGAAAAATTGTGTCTGTTTCATTCAGGACATTCATAAAGTCAGAAATAGCAAATTATAATCCAGATTATTATAATTCTGATTGTACACTTTCTCTTCCTATGTTAGCCATGCTAGAAAAATCCTTATCTTCATTTTATCACACAAAAACCAGGTATGATTTTACCTGCATCAAAAACTATTTTCTACACAACAGTATAATTTAATTAGAAATTATGAAAATTTCTGCTGATTTTTGCTGGCTTTTAAAAAGAATGTTGTATTATTAATTTATTATACCACTGCTATTACTTGTTCTAGCAAAGCACTTCAGCACATCCTTAATCTTAGCTGTTTTGTACAACTACATATTAAAACTCAGATACAACAAAAGACTTAAGCATGCCTTTTAAGTTTTCCATTAGGCTAAATCTGTGTAGTAATGTATCACAATAAAAACTAAAGAGGGTGACTAAGTTTTTAGCTTGCAAGTATGAAAACATACTTATGCTACCTAATAAAAATAAATCATATTATTTATTACTCTGCTTTGCATCCTCTTCCACAATGAGCTAAATATCTGTGACTCTAGAGCATAGGCACAATTACAGACTGGCAAAGATGAATTGCTAACAACTTGGAGAGAGTGCCAGGGGGGCTGCTGAAGATAAAAATTATGCATCTTCAGATAACTTTAAATCCCACTTGCAATTACTAACTGCCACGAAGTACCCTCAGGATCATCTAGGCAAACAAGAGGAGAGTGTGGATTCTTTGTAGATTTCTTTCTAGCAGGCACAAAACCATACTGTAACAATAAGATACCACTTATAAATGTGGATGTGAACACAAATAACTGTAAAGTCAAATGGTGAAGCCAGGTAAGTATACTGGAAAGTAAAAAGAGGGAGTTACAGACATCATGGATGAAATGCCCTGGGGTGAGGATTTCATCACACAGCATATCCAATAACCACACCAGAATGTAAGAGAACCTGTTGGTCTGCTGAGAGCAAATTTCAAGTAGAAAATGTAGGGCCAAGACCTTTGGTGCTCTTAACTTCCAGTTGTCACCTACATCTGTGCCAAGTCGATGAGAAATATGAGGCAGGTAAAGTGCTGCACTTTGAGGAACCTATTTGTTATTCATGGGCACAAAAAAAAAAAGCAACCATGAAGAGGCCAAAGGAAGGAATGTTAATAATTTAAGCAGAATTTATGTAAAATTTAAATAACACACTTATGAATGAACCTGTGTGGGATTGAACTTCACCTTAATTTTCAAGCTAACTCTTGAAAATCAATTTAAGTTAAACTTCTATTGATATAATTCTTAAGTATACCATAAATACACCTCATGGAATCCTCACTGCTATTACTACAAAGAGAAAAAAATACCTTGCTATACACAGGCAGAGAGAGGACACAGCTCTGAGAGGACACGGCAGGCTTGGTTCCATCACCCTTCACTGCCAGGGTAGCCCCACAGGTTTAAACTCTGAGGATAGAACTGCATCCAGTCAAGAGGCAAGGGAGCAGAAATGACCACAAACTCACTGCTCAGCTTGGCTTCAAGTTCTAGAGCTTTAGACATGATCATTTTCTTGGGGCCAGACTGTCAGGTTTCATTGTCCACCGAATTTGATGAGTGTGCCACCATGCAGCGGTTGCCTCTCCCGCCAAAAATGGAAAGGCAGGGCTGGCATGGAGCTCAAAGAGATGTTTTTCGGAGGAGTCTGCAAGAGCCAGCAGTGCCACTAAGGAAGTCACCTTCTTATGAGGCACAGCCTCTGAGTCTCTTGTTATGAAGAGGGCAGGGAGAGCCACATAGGTCAGACACCTTCCTGCCATCACCCCACACCTCTGTGGTGGGGACACAAATTCTTGGCGAGAAGGCACGGGCAGCTCCAGCACCAGGAGGTGAGGAGCAGAGGGGCTCAAGGCTGAGGGCAGGCGAAAGGCTGAGGTCAGAGACAGCTCTGACCTGCTGAATCACCACACATGGCTTCTCACAGTTCTCTCCACAGCCTGCTCCAAGGCTGTTCAGGTAACAGAGCTGGCATGGATGAAGGAGATGGAGCCCAGGACTGGGAGACAAGGCTGCAGAACCCATGGGTTCCTCTCAGGGCCTGGCGCTGCCCTCCCTCCTGACCCTGGCGCCATGGAGACCTCATGCTCCGTTGTTACAATGAGGTGATTCACTTTCTTGATGAGGGGATTCAGTGTAATACTCTGACCAGAAGCAAGTTGTAAGCGTAATTCTAGTGCTGCAAGGCAGAAATGAAAATGAAAATGGACTAATTACTTAAATCACTGAAGGGCGACCTTTCACATGATATTTTACCTCAGTTTCTCCCTTTGTGAAAGTGTGGCCAACACCACACACTCCCTGCAATCTTCCAAGCTCTTTCACAGAAAAGCATCTTTTTTCTTTATGACAGAAATAGAGCACAGCTCTTCTCATTCACAACTTTCATTCTTAGAAAAATCTAGACAGCAGAAGCTTGCTCCTGAAGTAAGTTTTTTTTCTCTGCCACAGTGGCAAATGCAAATTAATGCTATTTGTAGTTGCCCTACTCTGTCATCTTGCCAAGCAAAATTTAGCTGTGGCAGTAGCAATCCTTCCTGACCTGTTCCTTCAGTTACCCTATGGCCACCATACCAACAGTGCAGCTATCAGGCAGAATTTGGAATGACATGGTCATTCCAATATCATTTTTCAAATGGTTCAGTTTTTCCATAGACTCACATACCAAAATACTCTGTCATTCATCTTTTTTCTTTTAGTATTAATAAGACAAATTCTTCAGGAGTCCTGTCCTGATAGTTGTTTTACTTGTGGTAGAATGGAACAACTCCATTCTGAGGACTATCGCTGAAGTAGAACAGGGCACTGTAGTAGTTAACAGTAGGAAAAAACTTGAATTGGAAACAACTCATAAAACTGACAAGATGATTTTTCAAAAAAACACCTTTTTCCTCTAAATCCATCTACTCATATGCTACTTGCAAAAGCTAGAGATGTCAACATGTTTAGAGGGGGAAGAAAAGGATAACATTGCCTACCTTTCTGCCCCCTGTATGTGCTTACATGCTACTTTAGACCAATTGGTGCACAAGTCTATCTGTTCCATACTTAAAAGCCAGATGACAAAGATATAATATTCTGAGCTCAATCAAGTTACAAACTAATGATAAAGTAAGAAAGAATGTCAAAAGGAACAGACAACATTAAGGATGTTGTCTGTCTTTTTATTTATTTTAGTGTTTTATTAAAAAGTAAATTCTGACTAGTTTGTGAATTACAGCTGCTGTAGTATTTTTTCTGGCAATAGTATTACAAAAGATAAAACTGTGTTGTTCATAACTGTCATCTAGTTTTGTCTGCTGCTTGAGCTGGTAATGAGATAATGACAAAACAGTTTTATATAGTCTTCTATTAACAGCCCAGATGGGCCAATCATCCACTCAGTCTTTGCTATGTTAAGTTTAGCCATAAACAATCAGAACAATGAAAACAGGAGCTCATCC
This sequence comes from Florisuga fusca, assembly GCA_038090715.1. NCBI lineage: Eukaryota > Metazoa > Chordata > Aves > Apodiformes > Trochilidae > Florisuga > Florisuga fusca. The sequence continues at coordinate 5,151,288 of JAAWXA010000030.1, read as the reverse complement.
TCAGCTAAATTACAATCTTTAAACCAAGAAAGAAAGTGATACTTTGACCCATAGCAACAAATAAGCTAAACAGCCTTTTAGAATAAGCAGGAATTCCTTGCTTATTGGTATACAAGGAATATCATAATTCAAATGGAAAGCCATTTCAACCCTTGCTGAATTTAAAATCTAGCTGTTGTAGCCTGAAACCTTTCCAAGAGTATCAAGGGCAAAACATCTCTATAACATCAGCTGTATCTTACAAACTGAAAGAATACCCTGGAACTGAGAGTGGCCACTTGAGCTGGGATTTTATTCCTGGTTTTAATAACTTTGAGGCTAGTATTTAGTTCAGGCTATCTAGTTCAATGGTATTTACAGTGATGTAAGTCAGCAAGGCAAGAGGTGCCTTTGAAAACTGAGTATCTTCATCACTGAGATTTGGAAAAGAATATCAGCAATTACCAATTTCTTTCCATCAGTTTAGTGGATGGAAAATAGCTCAGCATAATAAGTGCAAAACTATTCATGAACGTTCCCTTCTCCTACCTTTACATATACTAAAAATATGGGTGTTGTTTTCACACTTTAGCGCTTATCTGGTCACGCTGTAGCTGTAAACTAAAAAAAAAAAAAAAAAAAAAAAAAAGTAGACATTTATAGTAAACTACGAGCCTGTTTCCAGAGAATTTTAAAGCAGAAACATCTTCACACCTTTTGAAAAGGCAGCAACATCTCTGAAGTGAGAAAGCATTCAAGTGCTAAGGAACTGAGCATCTTTGGATACAACACGTGGCCTCCATCCTGTGTTTGAATGTGAGCAGGAGGATTGAGTCCACGTGGATTTTCAGTAACAGCAACAAACTCCATGCACGCATGAAGGTTTGCCCACACACGTGAAGCTCTGGATATGGGACAAAGCAGAAAAGAATACTATGATGGATTGGATGCCAAAAGCTCTTAGTTACCAGATGCACCAGGCTGCATGTTACACCTTCCTACATACCTAGTGACTACTTTCTTGCATATATATATATATATTTATATATATAATATATATATAATAATAATATATATCTTGCATAAATATATATATATTTATATATATAGCTGTGCTATGAATAAAACCTTTCCCTAGGATACTGCATTTCTTACTTAACAAAAGTGTCTGGCAAAGCCCCTTCTGTGACACCATTTGAGAATGATAAACCTACTTTCCATTTTTTTTGTCAAAACATAACTATGAACCATTCGCTGTTAGCTACTAGAGCCATGATATTCTTGTCTTCTACAAGACTACTTTATCTTGAATTACCTCAGGTTATACAGTGCTAAGGGAAGGAGAGCTTACAGACCATCATTCAACAGATAATTCAAGTTCTGTCATAATTTAAAGTTCCTATAGAACAACTCTGTGTTATTCCAGGTAATAAGTGCTCAGAGACTGCAGAAACAGCAAGACAGAAATTGAAGTGTAACTGTGTTAATACACCCCCAGCTCTCAATGCCAGAAGATGCCACATCAGATACTCAGTCCACAGTGGAATTCCTTGATGCACAGGATTTTTTAAATACCATCTTCATTGTCCATGGTACATGATTTATGTGCTGCCAAATGGGCCAAAGAAGTTACACCATGAAAGAGGATGACAGTGAAGGATGAATATACTTCCAAATACTAGAAGACCTATAGGACTTGCATGAATTTCATCTGTATTATTTCCTGCAAACCAAAACAATAAGAGGTAATATATCAGCTCATAGAAAGCCACAAAGATGTTGAACACACAGCTTCTATAAACCATTTTGTTGATGGATTAATAGAAAATGTACATAGAAACCTTCTTAATCAATGCTCTTGACAGTAGCATTTCCTTATTTAAATGAAGTATCCTGAAAGAGCTTAAAAACAGCATCCTGGGTTTTTTTCCTTGAAATTGATTGTTAATATCTAGAATAAAAAAAAAAATAAATTGCTCATGGTTTATACAAATCACTATACAAGCAAAGGTGTCAGCCATTATAGGATCAACAACAACCCACCTGAGAACCCTGATGCTAATCAATCTTTGGTGGTATTCTTACCCAGGAAAGCAATTTTGGACATCTTACTAACAATTAGGATCCTTTTTCTATATAAACAGAATAACTCCTTTGCCATGATTCTTTGTATCTTCAAAGCAACAACAACCAGAGAGGTCTTATTTCAGCATCCTAGTGACAGGACATCTTCACTTCCACTGCTTTGCGTTCCTTCTATGTTTGTAGTATCATTAAAAAGAACAAACCCACAAAAGTCATAATACAAACCATGGCTGGTTTTCCTGAGACTACAACTCAAAGGAAAAAATGTGTATCATGAGTTAGAAGGAATGAGAGGGCTTTCATTTCTTTCTCAAGGAGAGAAATTGTTTTCGAGATCCTTCAATCTCTTGTTATTTTACATCTGCACAAAGAAACTATATTCTCCTTTCAAACAAGCAATTTCAAATAGCAAAATCTTTAATTTGGTATACGAAGAAAACAAAAATACTCAGTTAACAAAGTTCAAAGATAAATTATTTCCCAAACACAGGGGCCAGTAACTAAAAAAAAAATAAAATTCCTAAATTGCAGTATAATTTCTTCCAAACCCAGCAATCTATCATACACACAGGTAACTGACTAATAAAAAAATATGTTTGGTATAAAATACATTAAAACATAGATGCCTTTCTTTAATACATGAAATTACTTTCCATAACCTAAATCTCAAAAAAAAAAAAAAAAAAAAAAAAATAAAAAAAAAAATCATGAGAGACACCAAAAAGCAAATTCATTATCTATTTTAAATAAGAAACACAACAGAACCGTGCTACATACAACATAATTTACATTTAATCATCATGTAAATACATAGCAAATGACAATGTGACATAACATATAACCTGTATTTATACATGATTTTATTAATAATCATAGGCTAACTTAATAGTCTATTAAATTCAGTGACTGACATCATCTCTCTGAAGAGCAGCCCTTAATAGGCTCTAATCCAAATAACCACTAGTATTAGTAGGAGGGCTGTCACACATTTAAATAGACATTGAATCAAGCATTTGCTAATGTTCAGGAAAGATCCATGCAGTCAATCAGTCTTGTCTCTTCTTTGCTGAAACAACTGACTTGATAAGGAAAAGAAAAAAAAAAAAAAGAAGAAAGAACACACTGCCCCCCTCCTTTTTTCACATCCCTGTAATTTGCAGCAGTGTACTCAACTAGTGTTTTTCTTAAGATGTTGAATGAATGAGCAGTGTTGAAGTGCTAAAAATACAGCTGCTGGGATCCACTGTTGAGACAAACCTCAACAGGCTTCATTACACCTTCTCTTACACTGCTATCCAGACATCCCAGCTAGATAATATGCTACATAGCAGTGTAAAAGGGATGACAGAGGAAAGATATAAAGCATTAGTGCTGGTCAGGTATCTACACATCTTAATCTTTTTACCAAGATGACAAATACTAAGGATTCGTGGAAAAAAAAAAATCCCTAGGAAATAATTAAAAAAGCCTAAAGCATGCACACATCATCTGTGTGGTCAAAATTCATTGATACCACATCTTTAAAAACCTTCTAACATTCACTTATTCACCTTATTGTCTCCCAACCCCCTTCCCCCTTCCCCCCCGAAAAAAAAAGGAAAAAAAAGAAGAAAAAACAAAACAAAAAACTAAACAAACAAAAAAACAAAAAAAGATAGAAAAAGAGAGAAAACAGAGATGGGTATCAGTCTGTTCTTAGCGCTAGAGGGAGATGGGAAGGAATGAGAGCCCCTGCAGGACTGATCCCACTGTCGATTTCAGAAGCCTGTTTTTCAATGTCTGAAGATAAGGAAAGGGGATGGGAAGGATTAGGAAACACTGGCAGCTGAATGTGTGGCATAAGGACCTGCACAGAATGGGACAGCTTCTTTCTGTCTCAGGATATTACTGTCAGAATGGCCAAGAAAGTGATGAGATTCATTTTTCCATTCTCACTGTGATATTCTAAGAAGCACCTAATTTGAAGGGAACTGGACAGGTGGCACTTCACGCTGAGCTAAATAGATAAGTGTGAGATTTAAATGACAAGAGGCAGCAGGTTCTGCTGCCTTAAAGAGTGAGACAGTGAATTATACTAATGGTACCAATGGACACAAAGTGGGAGGTCAGCCTGGGGTGCCACCAGTGTCACCCAAGTGCCTGGTGGCAGATGGTGCCAGTCTGTAGGGATAAAAGAAGGGCTGATGTACCCCATGGGCTGACAGCATGGCTGTTTGCTCAGGAATAAAGTTTTAGGGCAGGTGAAGGCAATATAAATTGACATAGATGCTGCCACCTCCAATGTCAGTGTGTCACCCGTCTGAGGTCTGTAAGGGTGGGTCAGTCAGGAGGTGCTGCAGAAAGCACAGTGGGGGCAGATGCTGCCAGGCTGAGATGCTGCAGGGGCTGCTGGCTGGGGGCTGCAGCTGGGAGCTGGCCCAGGCCAATCTCTGCATGGTCCCAAGGGAGCTTTGGAGCTCCATCTTCCTAAGCACCTCCAGGCTGGAGGCTGTTATGTCCGACCAGAATCACCTGCCTCCTCCCTCTGCTGCCTGTGTTGCTTGCGTATCCATTTCTGGACTTATGCAATGACTTGAGGACAGAACCAGCCTGCAGAGAAGTGGAACAGTGGGAGACACAGGCAGCCTGGATCCCCATGGGGCTCTCTGAAGTGTCCCAAACTAGAAAACTGGCCACCTCCCCGCTGCTGCCTCTTGCAACATAATTATTCCAGCATGACTGATACGACAAATTAACAAGGCAGTCAGGGCTTTTGCAGTACAAGGGAGTGTTTTCCCCAAGAATAAATTGTTCCAATCCTTTACGCTAGACACCCGGCCATGCCTATTCATTAATTGGACAAGCTCTGGTGACAACTGAAATTACCTGGCTTCTGTATACTAGAGAGAAGAGAGATCTTCGCAGCATTAAAATTATAAGCCTAAAGCTGGAATCCCAGACACCAAGGAGCTCTTTGAATGGGGCTGTTTATTTTTATAATTAATTTTCAGAGTACAGCCACAGTAAAGCTCCTTCTAAAGGTGTAGTGAACGTTCTTCAGTGTCATTCCTCCTTTTGCAGACCCTGAACAGTGGCACCAGGACATGACAACTCTGCCAATGAACCACAAACCTTTTAAGATCCACAGATCAGTTGAGTTTAAATACTTCACGAGTTATTCGTGTTGCGAAGAATTATCACAATTAGGATATCACAATTATCACATTAGGAATTACAAGCCTCAGCACTGTGGTTGTTTACTGCAACAAACCTATCACAGTTGTTACACAGCTATTAAGGGGAGAGAGGCTGATAGTTGACTTCTGTCACGATCCAGTCACAACTTGTTCATGTATCTTTATGTGATTTGGGTTTGTCACTACCTCTTGACCCTTATTAAGGGGAAAGCTGGTAATCCTGTATGGTATTTGGTATTTCTCCCCCCGCCCAATCTTTCTGTGCTAGCTGCCTACCTGAAATGCAGACGATGAAATTCGCTTGCAGAAGAAAAAGCACCTCCCAAACAATTTCCATCCTCCGATTCTCATACCAAGTGCATCCCTCGGCGAGAAAAAATAACAAAGATCAATATCGCAGTTTGAACGATCCCACCAAATTTCCTTTTGGACTTGCAGACTGTATTCCCCAGATGTGCTGACAACACATGTCCGAGCTCTCTCCCTTCACGGCTCAAGCGAGATCCCTTCCCTTCCTTCAGCCTCCAAAAAAGACCACGAAGCCAACTGCCAGCTCCAGGCTCTTCCTCCACGAGCGAGAAAAAAATCCACCAGATTTCCCAACAAGACATAGACAACAAAGCCCAACTGATCCGGTCCGGAGAGTCTCTATTCCAGAGCGGCAAGGCGCAAGTTAACCCCAAACTCAGCGCATCTCAGCGGGGCAGTGCAAGCGTGCCGGGGGAGACAGGCGGCGGAGGGAGGGGATTTCCTTTCCTGCTGCTACAAAATGAGCGGAAAGAGATTAATACCCGCTGCAACGCATGCACACCCCCACATTCCCACCCCACAGCCCTCCCCCCCCGCTGCATCCTGCCGCACCTCCGCGGCGCGGAGCACGTAGCCGCCGGCTCTCCCCAGCCCTGACGGGGTTTCTGCAGTCCCCGGCGAGCCCAGGCGCTTCCCGCCAGGCGACTGCAGGGGTCACTCTTACCCCGCACACGGAGCTGCCCTTCCCCGGCCGGGATGTCCCCGCCGCTGCCACCACCACCATCCCCGGCCCAGCAACCCGAGCCGCTCCGGTACCGCAGCTCGGCGGCACTTCACCGCCAAAATGCCCTGGAGAGCGGGGCTGGGGCTGTGTTACATTGGCTCTCGTTCCCGTCTCTCCCCTCTTCCAAATGTGAATTGAAGAAGTCGGGAGTCTGCAAGCATCGGTGGTTGCGTGCATCACCGGTCGGCTTCGCTAAGAATGCTAATATTTTAAAACTTATTTAAACAAGAAAGAAAAGAAAAACAACCGCAAAGTTCTCACGGTTTTGGTGGTAGGATGGGCAGCAAGATGAGACTGCCAAGAGTTAGCGAAGTACTTGCACTGCAATGCCGACCTAGTTGCATTCCCTAATCCATAATACTTCTGCATAGATTTCCCTTCCCTCATTCTCCCCCTTTACCCTCCCCCCAAAAAAGCAGTGTCAGTTTTGGGGCAATCCCTTACTTACCCCCAAATCCTCCTGCCTTTTATTTTTTTCAGCTCATCGGATTTGCCACTCCTGCCTGCAGTCCCAAAAACAAATCGAGGTCAAGCTCCGAGCCGTTCGCTGCAGCCACCTACCACCACCTTAGCTGTAAGGAGGTACCATAGCTCGTTGGGTTTTCCCCCTCCTCCCCTGATTCCCACTAGTTCGCCATTTCCCCGAGTAGGAGACTGGGCTGCGGGGTGCCGCGGGCCAGCGAGCGGCAACGCCGAGCCGGCGGGGGTTGCCGCTCGCTGGCCCGCGGCACCCCGCAGCCCAGTCTCCTACTCGGGGAAATGGCGAACTAGTGGGAATCAGGGGAGGAGGGTTTTGACCTCCAGAAGGAAGGGCTGCATGGATCCCCAAGGATCNGCCGCCGCCCGCTCAAGCACCGCCTCCGCGGCAGAGGGGTCTGCGGCTGGGACCGGGCCGGCACCAGCCGGGGGCGGGAGGGAGAAGGCAGAAGAAAAAAAAACCTCCCTCTCGCACGGCTGTCTTCGCAGGCACATTCCAGAAGCTGCAGTTCACTTTGTTTAAAATCTGGGTACATTTTTTTTTTTTTTCCTTTTTAAAATAAAATAATAAAAATAATAGTAAAAAAAAAAAAAAAAATTAGGCGCGCCTGGCGCGGGGAGAGTTTGGGTTTCCCTTTCTGCGGAAAGGGAAACTGGGCGCAGAGAGGCAGCGCTGGGAGAAGCAAGGAGCTGAGGGCTGGGGAGCCGCACGGCGCGGGTAGGTGGGCAGGGGACTGCCCCGAGCCGCAGAGCCCTGCGGGCTGACTCGGTCTGTCACGAAGGAAGGGAAAGGCCAGGGGCTTTGGGCTGCGAACGAAAATCCCGGCTCAGGGCAGGTGTGAAAAGGTGATCCTGAAACAGCTTCGGCTGCGTGTGCTTTCATTGATCACTGTAGATCACTGTAAGGCAGAGGGGGAAAGGGGGAGGGAGAAAGATGCTTTGGGTTTCAAACTGATATCCCAGCTCTTGGCAGGTGTGCAGAGGTCATATTACAAATACTCCAGCGGGGGATGCATGCATAATAGATTGAACATAGGTTGGTTTATAAACAGTTCTCCAGCTCAGGGCATACTTGTAAAACGCACTTTTGTCTGGATTCTGGCTAAATGAATGATGCCTGGATCTCTGAATGGGGAAGGAGGGGATCTTTAAGAGAAGGAAACACAGGCTAGCTTGTTATTTTCATCTCTGAGAAACGTGTAGGAGTCATAGGTTTCAAGTTATCCCGATAATATTTAAATGCTTTAGATCATATTTCTTGAGTGCTTCAAAACAACCGGATGGGACAAATCATCAGTATTTGAAAGGAAGAATTGGACTGCAGGCAGTTAGTAGGCAATGTGATTCTTGCATTAATTTGCTAGTTCTCAGGGTAGTGTAAGTGTTCTTTGCACTGCAGCAGTCTCTGGTGGTGTTTACTCCATCTCTTCACACGGATTATAGAGAGACTCAGGATTTTAGCAAACTAATTACTATCATCTGCCCTGTGAGAACAGTGAGGATGGACATGAGGCACAGTCATTCCTTAGGGTCAAATGACTTAACTTAAAGAATTCTCAGATTTCTTGATGGATTTTCATGGAATGGTGGGACTGTGCAGGAAGAGGCATTTATTTCCTTGGTAGGATTGCAGAATGCTGGGTGTCATTTGAATACTTAAGTTTAGGCAATTGAAAATTAGCCTTCCTGGGCAAAATGGAATGCACAGGATTTAGGGAACCAAGGCAGCCTATGGGGGAGCTGTCATTTTTCAGGTGGGCTGTTACACAGCTATGCCTTTGGGAACTGAAAGTGTTGTCAAGAAGCACTGAACTAGTATAGATTTTTAAAGAGGTTGAGATATGATTTGCATCTGGTTTTAGAAAAGTTAATGAAATAAAGGCTGCAAGGAGTCCTTCTAAATCATTCCTTTAATATCACATTAGCAAGTAAAGGCTCAAATCAGCAGAAGAAACAATTATTAAACCTCAGACCTTGCTTAAGTGTTCTGTGTTTTCAGCCATGCAAAAGAGCATATGCAATTCTCTTCTTTATGCTTTTTTTAAAAAAAATCCAAGTTAATATATCCTCCCCCAGTATTGCAAAAGGCATGAGTGGCTTCCTCTCTCTGTAGTTTAGATGTTTTTAAGCATACTTCAGGAAATTCTCAGTAAATGTTTCCACTGATATTTACTAAACTCCTTTACTCAGATAGATGAACATCTTCCAAGAGAATGTAAATTCCCCTTTGAGCTTTCCCAACAAATTTCTTCCAATAGCCTCCCAGTCCAGGATATAATGAGCCCACAAAGAGACCCTTATATTTTATGCCCATATTACACAAACATCCTTGTTCCAAAACTAGTCTCCTTGAAAATATGTCATTACATGTGGGAAAATGAATGTCTCAAGTAAGTAAGATGATGTGTTATAAAAGGGTGTGTTGTCCATTAAGCCAGCAAAGCACTGAATTGGTGTTGAGACAATGCCAAATCCTAAATGGCAAGCTCCTGTTAAATTCCTATTGATGTCAGTGGAACTTTAAGATGAGTTAAATGGCAGGAAAAATTAGCTAGTTGATGTTTGTCTGCTAGCGAATAGTCAAAACTCCCAAATATATTATCTTTTTTATGTGGTATCTTTATCATCCTCATGGTAAACCTTTTACCTATTTCAGTAGCCTGTGATAAATAAGTAATTTGTGACTCAGATTGAAAAATCTATGAGGGATCAAAGTCAAACTGAATGTTTTCTCCACCTGGAAATACAGTTGTGGGCTCATGAAGCATGTGCTTTTTAAAAAATCTAGATAAACAATAATGAGTTTATTCTGCTGCCATTTACTTGCTGTGATGTTATTTGATTGCTAATGGCCTTGAAGCGTGGTTCTGAAATCATCATGGTCAGATTGGCTGCTGCAGTTCCACAGGAAATCTTAGTTCAATAAAGTTGAATGGATGTCATATGGCACTATTCCAAAGCCCATTGAAATCCATTGGAATATTTCTGCAGACGTTAATGAGTTTTGGATCAGGTTTTTACTGTAGAATTTGGCACAGCATATTTGATTTCCACACAGGGGAGTATACGGGGGGTAAAAGCAGGGCATAACTCTCCCATGTACATTGGTGTAGCTTTAAGTTCAATACAAACAAAAATGCTGGCTGCAGCAGCCATGCATTTCCATTAACAATTCCTTCTGTAACTCACTAAAATGAAGAGGTTTTATATTTCCTGCATTTATTTGAGTTCCATTCATATTTACAAAATTGGCTGAACTTCTTAAACTCAATCTTGCAAACCTTAAGCTGTACTGAAGTCATTGGACTATCGTGTGCCTACAGGTAAAAATTACTGCAAAGTGGTTTTAGGCAGATGCCTAAAGCATGTTTATATATTTTATTTCTAAAATTTTTACTAGAAGCTGTGGTTGGGATTTCTGTCAGAGTTTGAGTACCTAATATATTAATTACAAGCTGGACACCCAGTTTCTTCAGGCCAGATTTAAAGAGGAAAATGTTTTGCTTTAGCTATGTAAATGGAGTACAAAATCTTCATGCATTTAAAGTTTTTATGCCAACATAATGCATTCCAACTCAGTTAAACAGCATTAAGGTTTGTACCTTCTCAGAGGAGCCAGCACCTTCACTAATTTGACTCAAGTTAGCTTGGATCAGGAAAGATCAATTGTAGAAATGGTTTTGAACTGGGCAACTTCTGAGCAAAATGAGCTGAACTGTGGCTCTCCTGTGTCGATGGAAGAGGTTTCTGCCATTCATCACAACTGCACTGCTGAATCTTCCCACTGATCTGGTGCAGCATCTTGCCTGTGTGCTCCCTAGCTCACTTCTGTCAAAATAAGTCAAATCAGCAGAGACCTGCTATTGAAGTTGTCTGAAGCTTCTGGCATGTTTCCAGCAATTAATCTGGAACAGTCACTGCTCTTACTTGTTTTCCCCTGTCCCAGGGGCTGCTAGCCCCATGGCAGGGATGATGGAAGAACTTGTGAGTCAGCTTCTGAATTACCACTGGGAACAGCCTAGGATGCAAGCATGACCCCAAATCAATGTTAAATCAAAACCAAAAAAGGGCTAATGCTGCAGTTGCCTCAGGTGGAAGAAAGCTCAAGGGTCTCTGAATGCAAATGGGGATTTGAAGATCATTCAGACCCAGGAGTCTATTAGTGGCCAGCTCAGGATATTTTACTGATCTGTTTACAAGAGTGGGACCCTAACTACTATTGAAAAAAAAGTGGCTGCTTGGAATAAATTATCATAGTGATAGCATTGAACCTTGCTGTCCTAAATGACATAAATATGACACTATTCCTCCTTGTCTCAAGTTTGTTCTGTATTTGTACTTATATTCCAGGTGGAAGTTGCACTAGTTCTTTATTGCAGTTAACTGAATTTTTTGTAGAAGACAAAAAGGACTTTATTGTTCAGACTGTATATTGAAATATCTTTCCATGCAAGTTCCAAGTCACTTCAGGTGAGGCACTAAAATATAATAAATTGCAAAAGACTACCAGAAAAATTCTCTTATTTCCATGCCAACAATTGAAGCTGTGATAAAGAACAAGATAAATATTTTTTTTAAAATAAGAAGTAAAAAATTATCTCCTCAGACCATTGGTACCCATTGTTTCCTATCTCAGGGAATAAGCATGGAATTAGGAAAGATTTTTTAGTTCTGATTGTGCCAACATTAACTATGTGGCTTCTGACTATCTGTCTGTGCCTCATTATCTTGCAATTATAAAATGGGCTACAGTTCAACGAGGAATTTGGTAATATCAGGCTAATAATTTGCAGTAAGAAAGGCAGTATTGACTTTTGCCACTTCAAGAGTAAGAATGGCTCACAAGTGCCCAGCTCCTCCGAGGCTACACACACCACCACTGACCAACAAAGACTCACACAGCTTCCAGTTCTCCTTCCTCAGCTCTGCTGCTGTGTGGGTCGTGGTGCACTGATGGTCCAAGTCAGCCAAGGAGAGCTCAAAGGCTCCACTTCACTGTTGCTCAGATTTCATTGCTGTCAGGAGTCTGCTGCCCATAACAATTTCATCTTTGTGTGTCCCTGAACGTCATCCTTATAGCCACGTGTCTCATTTTAAGCTTTTGGTAGCCTCAGTTAAGTTACAGAGATGCTTAAGTTCCTTCTTGGTTCAGAGGTTAGGGAAGTTAATATTAGAAAGCCACGAGCAACACGTGATTTGCTGAATATATAACTATAAATACTGAGCAATAATATCACCACTTAATTCCTAGTCCTCCTATTCCATGTATTGTTACTGTTATGCTTTCTGATATTTTCTGAGAACATCTTCAGTGCTTATAAGTCATGCTGACCTCACCAAGGAAACTGATCAAAAATTTAAGATATCATTGTAAAAATCCAGCCTGTAAGAATGCATCAGTGCAATGGGCATTGAGGTAATTCTTTTCTTGTATTGATGATCTTTATCAGAACTGAGATGGAATTTACATTTTACTGGTAGAGATGATGCAATTTATTTGAACTTGAAAACTTGTTCCAACAAAGGAACAAGGAAATGACTCTCAGTTAACTGTTAAGTCAATCAATGTGTTTTTCCTGTGAATCAGTCTATTCATTATCATAAAGACTTATTTTCAGTCCAAATCCCTTTTATATTTCTGAACTCAAGCAAACAGTGTTAAGACATCAAGTATTTGTGAAATAACATTCTGCTAATAAAAAAAAGACATATGCAAACTGCAGTGACTTAGGTTTTCTGGAAGTGAGAAATTAGCCACAAAAGTGTTTAAAACCTCATGCTATCTTGTAGTACCTCAATAAACCTCAATCACCTCAATAGGCTCTTTGAGAGCCTTGGCAGCTTTGTGCCCACAGAATTAAGGTTTTTTTGAGCAGGCACATAGGGTGGGAAAACTGATTTTTTTTGCTAGAATCAAAGTCAACAGATAAAATTGACTTCAGGTGATGCAGTGATTACTGTCCTTGTAATATTCTTGTTTCCCACAGCTGGGAGTATATTAGTGAACTTCCCTGTTAAAAATAATTAAAAAGATAAAAGAACAGGATTTGGTGGGAGGGTTGTTTTTGTAATAACTGAATGCAGCATAGTCCAAGAATGGTAGATGATGAAAAGGGACATTCTTTTAATCTAGCTTTTGGCTTCAACTCAGTTCAGAGACTTTATGGACTGATGTAAGTTATGCCAAACTTCTTGTGTTCCTGCAGGGACATTCTGGGAAACAGGGTTATTTGGTCCATACTGATGCCTCTTCTGTGTCCCCTTTTGTTCATCTATGCACTTGGCTTCACAACAGCTTGCCCCAGGGTCCATGCAAGATCATTTCTGCCACCTTCAAAGCAGTTTTGCCTGGTATGAGGGAGACAAAGCTTCTCTCATGCACCTCAGTGTGTCACCATATATTTCTGGCTATTTTCAAAGCCACCTGCAGCAGCTACAAAGCAAGAAAGAGAACTTCCTGACTTCTGTTTTTCTGCCTCCATCCTTCTCTCTTGTAAGTTTGAATTAATTAAAAGATCAAAAGCACTATGTATTTTTTGATATTGAGGGTTCTTTGTCATCTCAATCTAAAAGAAAAGAACACACATCTTGAAAATTATTCTGATATGGATCTTACTGGTCCCTCATCACAGAATTTGACAGCCAGTTGCCACCTGGTGTCTGATATAATTTCTTGTGCCACACGGAGTAATGGTGATTGCAATATCAGGTTAATATTATGTATGCCAAGGCACCTATGCTGTGAATTTTCAGGCTCTGCTGGTCTCAGAGTGGATTGAGTTGGGAAGTCACGTTCCTGCTAGGATGTAGGATGTATCTGCTTGCAGAATGCTTTTCCCATGTGCTAAGGTTTGCCACCAGTGCCTTTGGTAGGAAAAAGATGGACTTTGAGCTCACATCTTTTCTTGTGTGACAACGCAGTGAGAAATGGAGGAATTCATTAGTTGTTCTCTCTTGAGCTTTGTGCTTGACCCTAAAGGATGTATATCTAGGGAAAAAAACCCATATTCTCTGTCTTCTTTGTGTGTGAATATTGTTTAGGTTTGTGCACACAGGGACGATGAGAAACAATCTTGTTAAATTTGTTGTCTGTTTCTAGTCACTTTCTATAATAATACAATTTTGTTTTTTCTCGTAATGCATTGTTCTTATTTTCTGCAATTATGAATAGCAATAAGGAAGAAAGAACACTTAGTAAGTACTATCATTGTTTTCTCTCTGAAGTTTTTTCACATTTTGTAATCAAGGTTTTCTTTAAGCAGATCTTTATTCTGCAAGAAAATTCCTCACTTCCCCATGTTTGTTTGTTTGTTTGTTTATTATTTTTTGCAAAATCTGTTAAGATGAGATTTCTGAAACCAGAGAGTAATATGGTTGTTTTAGCATTAACCATTGTTCCCTGCAACTTTTCACATGTTGCAAATGTCCATAAAGCATCAATTATGAGCCTGAACTTGCTCCCATTAAAGTGAATGGGAGTTTCACCCTTTGATTTCAATACATTTCCTTTGGAATGAACCCTCAATTCAGCCTTTCACCAGCTGGATAACTTTCATCACAACAGTAATTCAGCAAATGGAATTATTCATGTGCTTAAAACAAATGATGCAGTCAGGGTTATTTGTAGGAGGCTTCCAGAGGCACAACATCTCATACAGCCTGACTACAGTTTTCAGTCAACAGCCTGGAATAGCCAGAGTCTGAAAGGAGCTTCCTCAGCCACAGTATGAACTGAACTTTTGTGTTCATTTGCAATAGTGCAAAGAAAAAGAACCCTCTTGCAACTCCTTCCTCTAAATCTTTCAGACTCCAGGAAGAATTACTTGTACTGATGCCTTTTTCCAAATGAGATTCATATCAGTTTTCCTCAGTAAAATGGGAAAATTGCTCCACGTGCAGATGCAAAAATGTAACAGCTATGCTTAAAGATAGCTCCGAAGATAAATACAATGTAACTCCTAAGAAAAGCTGTTACTCAAAAAATCCACAATGCCTGATCTGCAAGTGCTATCGGTAGATTTGTGGGACCTGTGAAACTTATACTTTGTCCTTTTCTAGAATGAGAGTCGAGGAATTGGCATCTAACACAATTCAAAGGGATGAGAACAAGCCTTCAGAAAGAAAATAAGGCTCTTATAAGGCTCTGACTTTTAGAAATCTTTATAAGCGTCATTTAGTGTCATTTTCAAATACCTTGAAGGGATCATAAAACCTTGCTCTTCTCTGATCATTGTACCACTTAGAAGAGGAAAGGTATGAACACCCATAACCCTGGAACATTTTTAACAATACTTGGGACCAAAGGGGATAGTAGGATGGAAGCTTTGATAAAAAAAACATAAAGATGTCATTGTCAACTATCTCAAAATATACATGCTTGTTGTAAATGTCACACAAACTGCAGCTAAGCGACAGATCAGAATTTCCAATATTTTTCAAGTGTTCCTGTTGATCAGTACTTTAACTCCTTTGTAAAAAAGCTCTATTCTGTGTCACACAATTTGCTTTCCACCCTTGTATCACTAAACCAAAACATAGATATGACACAATCAGGAATAGCAGGTGTATCAGGGTAGATTTTGACCTCTTAAGTCCTGACCCTGTGATCACTCATCTTTACTCGTGTTCACCACCAAGCTGGAAACTGCTTCTCATAGTGACATGCATGACTGCAGAGTCAGGTCCTTTTGGTGAGCTGGGGGTCTCAGAGGTTTAAATGCTTGAGGTTTGCCAACTTCTGGTAGAACCCATCCCTGCTACATGCAGTCTCTCACCCCACAGAGAACATGCTGCTTGTTTTCCTATATGATGAGGTAAGCCCTGTGGGCTAGGGAGGGGAGAGGAAGTATTTTTCTTCAAGTCAGCTACCCACAATATTTATGGACTTTACTATTCTTCATCTGTCAGTTATGTTCTGAGTTATCTTTTCTACAGTTATCTTCACCAAAACCAAGAGCCACCAATCTGCTCTTCCTATATAGTTTGCTCAGAAAAATTTGCATGTTTTTTGGCAGAACCATTGGACTTTTATTTGGGTTTAGAAACGTTTATCCTATTCAAGCAGCCTGCTTCTGAACAGAATAAAAATAATTCCTCAGTGGAGGTGCAGGTGCAGACTAGAGGAACCATGTATTGCCACAATTTATTAATTGCATTAGGTGTTTGGAAATAAATTTCATCACATATTAAAATCTGTAATCCCACTAAACTAAAATATAATTTGCAAATTACAGGCTGGTGAATAGCCTAACGCAGCTGTTAAAAATCTATTCTGCAAAGTGCAAGTAGTTAATAAATAGTATTACAAAACCTATTACATCTTTGATTGGGGAGAAATGGACTGAGGCTAGAAGTACATTATTCAATTAGATTTAATTCCATGTGATATGTGTTTTACTTTATTCAAAGTGCAGCCAGAAAAAGAGTCATGGTACCAACCATCCAAAATGTCAATTAATATGTGTCCAGAGCAAATAGCACACATAATAATCTTGTATAGTGCAGCTCTGTTGACTGACAGTGGAAGTGTTTAGACTCACTATGGTTCATTAGATTTCCTTATGCATTGTACATTAATTACAGCCATTTACAAAATAGTTGATTAAAATGTCTATATTCATATAGTGAAAACTTGTTAAACTTTTTTTCATGAATGTTTATGTCACCTTCACCTTTTCACTATGGAAATGTAGAATGTTACTAGGAAAATGTAAAATCAAGGAAAAGCCTGTCAAAGCAGGCTGCGAGTTAGCATATCAAATCAAAAGAACTCAGGGGCCTGCTAATTGGTAAAAAGTTAACTAAAAGCCTTGTTTTCCTAGAATTTTATCTCCTGCAAACTAACTTGAATTACATACGTACCCAATATGTAAATATTAGTCATATGTATCTGAGCAGCTAAGAAGTTCAATATTTATTTCCCAATTTGTAGCATTTTCCACCACATTTCATTCAATCTGTTAGCACTGCAATATTATCTATCTTTGCATTTATTTCCCAGTTTTTCTCATATGTTTCTTCTATTTAATTTATGCTCATTAGGAAATCCTCAGTATTGCAATCTTGCCCATGCCCACATATGGATTCCTCTCACTCTTCCTGTAACCCCATTTGCCATTATGAAGAGAGCAAGTTTATAATGTGGCTGTATTTCTATATGTAATACCATATGGTATGTATTCTGTTACTTGCATATGATACAGAAATTACCCATTTCAGAACTCTGATCACTAGATAAGTCCCTTTATCAATATAAATATCAATGCAAACGTAAACATTAGAAGGAATATCTTTTAAGACGGAGAGTTCTTGGAAATTCTGCCTGCAGCTGCTGCCCTGTCTGGGCTGAACTGTTCAGACACATAAAGCAAAAAAGGAATTGATCAACAAGTTTAAGTTGCATCTATTTGTTTCAGTGCTTTTCCCATGTGCAAAGCATTGTTATGTAAACTCACCAGTTAGTTTCCCCCAGAGATCCAGGAGCATGTGTAATTTATAGATATAGTCAGGCATTCCTTTGAAATGACAGTATTATGGGGAATGCTCTGCATGATTGAACTGAGCTATAGCAACAAGAATTGGTAAAGGGGACAGCTGGAAGACAAAGGCAAGGAGGTAACTTGTTGCTATTCTAGCCACGCATATTAATAGTGCTGCAGTAAATGAAATGTTGCTATATTTATTCTGTTTGGGAAAAAAAAAAGAAAAGAGAGAAAAAAGAAAACAGAGAAAAGAAAAAAGAAAAGAAAAAAAAGAAAAAGAAAAAGCAAGAGAGGATTTAGTAGCTATAATAGAAATATTTTTCACTATACATCCAAGTCCTTTGGTTCCTGTTCAACACTCCTGTCTTACATTCATCTCACATATTATATGTTTAAGGTTGGGTGTGGTTCATCATACTTTGAAGTCACTCTTGTAGGTGGCCTTCTGAAAGAGAACTGGTAACATAGTTTTATTACTAAGTTTGTTTTAAAGAATTAAAGCTTTAAATCTTCCGAAACTTCTCTCTTCTGATAGCTGTGTCTGTGACAGTATGGCACAGTAGAGCAGCAGAGCCTTGATGCTCATATGTCATTCAGGGTGACAGATCTCTTAATGGAAGTGGAAATTCTAGAATTAACATGGTCATTCCTTACAAATGCCTGTTAGTCTAAGAAGGAATGACTGGGAGTTCAAACTCCTTTTGAAATGTCTACAATCAAGGCTATTTTTATTGTTTTTTCTGCACTAGGAAACAATGTGAGAACAATGTTCATGACACACTGCTAACCAGAGTCATACAGACATTTAGTCACTTGAACATTACTGATGAATGGAGCTGGCTCCTTGTGATTACTAAAGCTCACACCCATTTTTCACTTACCATCAAAATCCAGATTTTCAGAAATACACATCTGAATAAAATGTACCTTCTTATATCCTGGTAACTGGTTTATGGGAGAAAAATATTAGAAGAGAGATTTTTTTTTTATTTAGTTTACTAAAGTATCCTCCCCAGTTACTAAAACTGGGAAGGATAAGAGTAAGGAATATTGCTAGAAAAGAAAATCACATCAGTTCAAAAGTGTGAGATGTCAAAGGAGATGAGTTAAGAACATCTCCACCGTGCAGTGAATATGGAATTGCTGTTGATAACAAAGTACTGAGAACAGACCTGTAGTTAGAGCAGAACCACCAGTACATCTGAAAGGGTGAAAATGGTATAAGTTCAAAACATGTAAGCTTTCCTTCCCCTGTTGCTCAGTATGTGACTTGAATTAAAAGGTTACTCTTCATCTCTGACATTCTCATATTTTATTGAATATGCAATACTCTAAGAAGACTGAGTAAAGTATCAGCAGTAGAAATAACACAAAAAAACACAGAAGAGGTCTGAGATATATAGACAGACCTGAGGAGAAAACACAACCATATTAAAGTCACTGCATTAAAAAATAAGTCGACCTGATTTTCTTCTGCATTGGAGCTTCCTTACACCACTTTGTCAGAATAATGGGACCATGAAGTGTACATAACTGTAATTACTCCTACTCCAAAGGTCCTTTAGGCTGACAGACTGGTATAAATGGAGCATTGTATAAATGAGAATTGAACCCGGTGTGGAGTAGATTGCATTCCACCAAATTCCAAATGCATTCTAGAATTTTAAATAGAAAAGTGGCAGAGAGATTTCCCTCTATAAAAAATACTTGTATTTCAGAGTCAACATCTTGTGTGTAGGACAATTTCATTTGGTTTCACTGTATCTTTTTACCCCTCATATAGGTATTATAATTTACACAAAGGTAGTGAACATGTTGCAAAATAATACTATTCAAATTTTGCACCAACTTTGTTCAGTTATGACTGCAAAAGAGACTCAGACTGTGTTATCTTACATGGTATAGACCAGTTCAGAGGAGCGTCAAGATACTAGAGGAAGGTGAGCAAAGAAAGGAGAACCACAGTCCCAAAATAATGTTTCCCCTTTTTGCCTTGTGAAGGGTGTTTTCCACCTGATTCATCAAACAGTTTCATCAAACAAAGGATGTTTTAGTAAGAATTCTCTCTCCAGTTCCTTGTTAGACTGAAAGGCTGGCTTTCTGTGGCAGCAATTCTTAGGTATCAGAAGCATCAAATACTGTGTGGAGTATGTTTTCTACTTACATAATAAATAGATGGAGCCTAGAAAGATGCTTTTAAAATCGTAAGATATCTCTGGGGTTAGGGTGAGGTCAGAGTAGATGGGGATGTAATACAGGTTTCTAACACGGAAATTGAAAAGCAAGTGAGAGAAACTGCCTTCCGAGGTTCTCCTTTATTATTTCCCTTTCTCCACTGGAATTCATATCAGGACAAGACCCACACAACACTTTGACAATCTCATAAGTCTGCTACAGTATAAAACGTACTGCTCAGGTGAATTGTAGCTACTGTGTCTGTATAGGTTAATGAAATCTAATCCTCCACTCTTGATAAAATCCATTAAGCAGCCACCAGCTGCTTCATTTGGAATCCCAGGTCTGTGTCTCTCCTTCTCTGCCATCTGTCAGTCAACAAGGTTTCTCAGGGGAGGTTTTCCTTTTATCAGGTTGACTTCTGCAGCCCTGCTGCTTTTGGTTCACTTGTAAAAAAGAATTGCTGTAAAATGCAATAATAATGAATATCTCTGCAACCCTATTCTCTATTTGGTTTGAATTGTTTTATTCTGGGAGCAGGCTCCCTAGAGTGCATTTGATAAATTTAAACAGGGTTATACTGATTATATACTGTGTTGTTGGGAAATATTTCCTTGCTAGCTAGAGCTAGAGCTCTAATAGTCTTACTGTCTTCTCTCTCAGTCTGAATACATGAATATCTGCCCCAAGTCTTTAACTGCAAACTTCATTAGGTAGAATATCATGACAAAAAGATATCTGGGGATTTGGGGCATCCCCAGACTTCTGGCCACATAAAAACTTATATGAGAAGATTTAACTAGCTCTGATTAGTGTCAGTGGAATTTAACTTGTGAAATTCCTGCTGGGCCAAGATGCATCCACTAAAATACTGGGTCTGCAAAGCATTTAGTCATGATCTTAAGTTCTTTACTGAATTGGAGCCTGAGGCTAAGCAAGTTTTAAATGGGAACATAACCTTGACTGCCACATACAAATTGCTAAGTTATGTAAAGAAACTTCTATTATTATGTTTTCATTCATAAAATGCAGTGGAATTAGTCAAGAGAAATAAACCTGCCACCAGTGACATGCCTGGAGGATAATCCCTAATTAGAAATGTCCTCCAAGGCACATGTTTGGTATTAGCTTGATCTTAAAAGAGGAGCTTTTGTGCTACTGAGAAATGCAAGTTCTTAACAACAAAAGTGAAACTGAATCACATCCTGCAAAGAAGTCTGAAATCTCTACAATCCAATTCTACAGTAGTCCTACCTAGTTAGAAATACATGATGCAATTGTGCTCTCTCAAAAGCCAGTGTTCATCTGCAAACCAGATACAGTAGGAATGAGAACAGGCACTTGAGAATACTTTAGTGAGGGGAAAAAAAAAATAATAAAATAAAATAAAAAAGAAGTGATAAAGAAAATCCAGCCACTGCTTCTCTTTCTGGTGGAGAAACAGGAGAAATAGCGCTGCTATGATCTCTGACCTTTTATTAACAAACTAGTCACTTCCAGAGGACAGTGATTCATTGCAGGCCACCTTATCTGTATTTGAGCAGACTCACCCCCAAGGAGTTCCTTTGTCATATACTGTAACTACAGATGGCAATAGATTCCCTGTACTAGAGGAAATACATTTATAAAGTTTGAAGTTCTATTTCATCCTATTTGCAATATGAAAGAACCTTTAATGAGATTTAGAAAATTATGGATAAAGACTACTTTGGCTTTTGCAATAAAAACATAATTGACATCTCTAACTAATGGGTATTGTTGCATAAGCCTGTAGAGAAGAATGGGTGCCTTATTTGAATTATGAATTGATGAAAGGAATATGATACCGTGTTTGAAGGTGGTACAAAGGCTGAAATTTTCGATAGGAATAACAAAGGATAAAATGTCTTTCTTGATCTCGCCAACTGTATTTTGCAAATCAAATTGAAGAAAAATTCCTGCTTTAAATCAAACATTGGGCAATCAGTGAGATTGATTGCATAAATTCTTTAATTTTATAATTGCATAAATTCCTTATGCAGAGTGGGTAAATGGTTCAACTCTGATTACCTTTTCAGACAAAGTTTAGCGTACTCACTGGTAATGACTGAAAAATTAATAAAAAACATCTTATGACCATTATGTCTGCTTCAGTACCTGCCCCAGCAAGCAATCTGACTACAAGGTCAGATGACAAAACTATGAAGGATCGAGATGCAACTACTCTAACATCATTTTTCTTATTCTAGTCCCCTTGCCACTTGTCAAGTAATAGCCTTTTCCAGATCACATTTCCAGTATCTGCAGGAAGTATTTTCTTGGAATTTTTCCATATCACATAGATGAATGTAACATCTGTGGACCTGTTTCATTTGACAATTTTAATTTTTATTGTATTCTATACTTAGAAGGATTTTTAGCTTTCCATTTTGATAATTGATATATTTTCATGCTATTATGCTGAATTCTTAAATTTACTAGGTAAATTTTGTCATGCAAATGGCAATCACACAATATAAAGTCTGTTTAAAGGGACAAGCCACTTAACACTTGTGTACCCCTATTCCCAGCTGTGTAAAACATTGCTGATGTTTATCTAGATTAAACAAGGGCAGTGAGGCAATATTCATTAATTATTGTTGGAGAGTGTTCTTATATCCAGTGAAATAAAAGTGTAGAATACAATGCTTTACCCTTCTAAAATACATTAATCTGAAGAAGGTATCTTCCACTTTTATGTGAAATAAATAAAAATAACACTTGACTTGGAAGCCCAAATTAATTCACTGATTTTGATTTTTTGGATTTTTTTTCCCTGTATTGTGCCCAAGAATAAACTTATAGAGGTGTTTAGAAATACATAAAGATACAGACAGGAACTTTATGGAATTTGCATAAATAATCTGTAAATCGGCTCCCAGTGGAGTCTGGCACCTAATGTGCAGTCCCAAGGGAATGCCTACCAGCATCCTGAGGAGTCGAATTTTCTGTCTATCTAAGCTGGAAGAAGCATGGCAGTTGAAGAGTTAATTTCCTTGGCCAGTATTTCCTCAGGTGCAAACCCTTAAGAGTATTTAGAGAAAAGGTATTAAGTGCGTTCAAGTGGGCTCTGTGTGATATGCCAGATCACTGGAGAAAGAAAAAGGTGGGAATCAAAAGGTGTTTGATATGTTTTGTGGTTTTGTTCTTTATCATTTTTTAAACACTATTTAAAAATTTTGTACTGAGTATGTAATATTTCAGTTTGTGTCTCTTGGTATCCTGGCAAGGGTTGCTACTGTGCTGCTTTTGAGTAATTAAACAGAAACTGTAAGTTAATAAATGGAGGTAGGGCCAAGAAAAGTTTTCAGTGGTCACTCTTTTGTTTCTTTGCCTCTCCCATTCGTTTGGAGTTTTGGAGCCAAACTGAGCAGCATATGGAGAGTGGCCGCTGAGGGCTAGAGTATTTGGCATTTTTGGGACAAAAGCAAATGTGTAGACTGATTGTTGGTGGTGCTGTGGTAGGGTTCCCTATGAGGGTTACGGCCAGGAAAGGTTTTCAGTGGTCCCTCTTTGCATTTTTTTTGCTAGGTGATTTCATATGGATTTTTGTCACCATGTTGAGCCACAAGAGGGGTGATATATTTGATGTTTTTTGGACTACAGCAAACCCGTAGCCCGATTGTTGATGGTGCTGTGGGTAGGGTGGCATGTGAGGGTTAGGGCCAGAAAACATTTTCAGTGGTCACTCTTTGAATTCTTTTGCCAGTCCTGTTCATTTGGAGTTTTTGATCCCTCTTGAGCAAAATGGTGGGGGGCTGCCGAGGGGTGGTATATTCGAGTTTTTAGTACAATGCAAAGCCATAGCCTGCTTGTTGGTGGCCCTGTGGGTAGGGTGGCATGTGAGGGTTAGGGCCAGCAAAAGTTTTCAGTGGTCACTCTTTGCATTTTTTTGCCTAGCCTCATTTGTGTAGGAATTTTGGGGCCATATTCAGTAACAGTAGGAGAGTGGCCGCTGAGGGGTTGTATATTCAAGGTTTCTGGTAAAATTCAAACCCGTAGCCTGATTGTTTGTGGTGCTGTGGGTAGGGTGGCATGTGAGGGCTAGGGCCAGCCAAAGTTTTCAGGGGTCACTTTTTGCATTTTTTTGCCAGTCGTGTTCGTTTGGACTATTGGGAGTTGTATTGAGAAAAAGTGGGAGAGTGGCCCTCGAGGGGTGGTTTATTCGAGGTTTTTGGTAAAATGCAAACCCATAGTCTGATTGGTGGTGGTGCTGTGGGTAGGGTGACATGTGAGGGTTAGGGCTAGCAAAAGTTTTCAGTTGTGCCTCCCCCCTTTTTTTTGCCAGGCCAGTTCATATGGAATTTTGAACCCTAATTGAGTAACAGTGGGGAGCTGCCAAAGTGTCAAATATTCGAGTTTTTTTGTACTAAAGCATAGCTGTAGCTCAACTCTTGCTTTTGCTGTGGGTAGGTTTTCATGTGGACAACCATGTTCTTTTTGATAGCTGTGCCCTGATTTTGAAGTTTTGTAGATATAATATATTGTTGGACCTCTCTGTCTTTGAGATCCTGTGGGTCTCATTTTGTACTGCAGACTTCAGCAGAGTTCTGAATTGGCAAATTTTTTAGTGAAGTCTTCCTGCAATGCCATATAGATCTTATAACCACTTCTATAGTCCCAGCTGTTGTTGTCACTTAATCTCCCACAGCTCCTTTAGGCCAGGATGTTTGATGCTAAGATGTTCTGCTTATTAGCATTGACTTCTCAGTCTTAAAGCAGGTCATTGTTTTTTCCTTCCAGCACACTGTATTTCTGTCCCAGATGTGGCAGTGGAGTTAAAGCAGTATTGATAACTCATCTCATTCCTTCAAAGAAACAGATATGATCACAGCAGAATAAAAAAAATGAATGCTAAAACAGAGGTAAAAGGGTGAAATATATTACACTGATGGCACTATGGCAACATAATGAAGAAACTGAGAGGCACAAAATGAGAGCTTGCATTTTCCTTAACTTTAGTAAACATGTTATTTTTGAGCTTTATGGATGTGATAACCATCAATAAGATTGATTAAAAAAAGCTGTAGAATGCTAGAATGCTAAAATTACACCACATTGCTTGCAGCTTCAGTGTTGCTCATGATTACAATGGGCCATTGCCTATATACACTGTTCTTTACAGGGAAAAATGATAAATTAATTTGTCTTCTTCTGTCTGTTTTTTACCTTGCCTAGAGCTTGTCAACAACTTCTTTTCAAAAATTGCTGCTATTTCCGTTAGCATATTAAAATCTGCTTCTTCAGCTTGGCAGAAACTTTGTTTCTTCTGACCAAGCCTGCACCAGGCGACTGTTTGATAGGAGCCATAGGAGAGTGAGTAAAACAAATGGCAAAATCTGCAAGGGCCAGACCCCATGGAGGGGTAAGGACAGTGAAACTGATTGTGTTTCAAGTGAAGCTGCTAGAAGCCTTGCTGTTACCATTATAACCAAAATGAAATCAAAGCCTGGAGGTGCCCTAGGTCATTCATCAATTCTACTTTTTGGGTGGTTGTATTATTATTTAAGCCTTAAACTCCTATTTATGAGCTTCAAAGAGCTTTCAAGGAAAATTATTTCCCCTTGACTTGACTGCATACCAGAAAAAGGAAGTCTGATTTACCTCCAACAACCTTTTTTATCCTTAGGATAAGGAGAAAGACTGGAGGTGTTGTAAGGTTGTTTGAAGTGAAGTGAAGCTGAGGAGGAATGGTCAAGGTGTATTTGTGTTTATTTAACTTAAAAATAGAGTTGTACTTCTGGGAGGCGGAATGTTCCCACTAGGGGAATATAAGGGGGATTAAAAAAGGAATTTAATCTTTCATCAATTTCTCTGCGGAGCTGACAGTGTTTGGGTAATTAAACTGTTTACCTACATTTTGTGTGCCTTCTGTTACAGCTGGCTGATGTCACCCTCTTTTTTTTTACTGTATAATTTATTGCATTAGCAAGTTGCTGAGACTTCACTTGCCTGCACACACTTCCCCCTTTGGAATGAAGAGAGAGGTCTTTGTATTCAGTGTATAGGTGCTTTAGGGATTCACTGAAGGAGAAGGATCATTGTCATTCAGAGAATATGTATATTATATTTAAAATATGCCAAGTTGTGCCTGGAAAGGGAGGAGGAATCCTTTCTCCTTTTGAATGGATACTTGGGCAATTGCAGCTCTGTAGGGAAGTCAGCCAAACTGTTTCTTTGAAATCTATTCATACTACTCTGAGTCTCTGACTGGTAGAGATGGCTTATAAACTAAAAGGGAACCATATGTGGTATTTTCATCATGTGGATGCTTTATGATTTCCTAAGGCTATCTTGTGTTGCTTTCTGGATAGAATGTTGTGTTGTGCTCCTTTCTATACTCTTTTTTTTCTTGCTCAGGGGAAAGCCAGCTAGACCCCAGCTGGGAGAAGCAGTAGTGGAAGCAATCAGACAGGGCCTCCTGCAGCACTGACAGGACTTCACCCTGTTCCTGACTGGTGGCTTGAGCATTTTCTTAATATTTTAAACTTCATACCTCTAGGTCTTTCTTGACTTTTTTTTTTTCATTCTGCCTTTTCTGTTGATTTTTTTATTTCCTCTCTGTTCCATTTACTAACTCCTCCCTGCACCTGAGAGAAGAGCTGATGATGTTGTCAGTGTCAGGTTGTGTAACTTTTTTTCCCCCTTTACAGAACACTGTCAGGGCAAAAAAACCTTTGCTACCCTGTATGTATAGCACAATGGTACCTATTAATAACTGTCTCTTTAGTGATCTTTGTTAACAGCAGAATATATTTCTACCATTATCTGAATTGTCCTGAATACGTGAAGCAGTCAGTTTGACTTGAAAAAAATCAACAGAGAAATTAACCTTAACTGCTCTGAAAACTCAGACAGTAATTTGAAAATCTGCTCAGGAACAGTGGTGCTGAGGCACTGTACCAGCCTCTGCCCCAGGCTAAGGAAAGAGAGGGAAAGAAGCACAGGGCATAGAACAGTTTGTGCAATACCTGAAAATCAAACCAAAATAAGCCGTGGAATCCACAGTGGATGTCTTGAGCAAAGGCAAACCTCAATATGATGAGATGCTAGCAAGGTGGAAGTTCAGATATCTCCTGGAGGTTCTGGATGTTATTCCCAGCAGGGCTGCTAACATGATGCCACTCTTGAGAAAGGCCAGGTTAGCAGCATATAGGAGCCCCAGAATGACAGAAATGTGAACTGAGAATTGCTGGCACTCTCTGGCCATGATTCACATTGAAATGGTATCAAATATATTCTTTTTTTTTCTCTCTGGCATTAATTTTGTATTAGATAAACAGGGAAATCTGAGTTCTATTAAAAACTTGCATGTATTTTTCATGCTGAAGCAGACGATTTCTGTGCTTGTTTATCAAACTCAAAAGTATTTGGTCTGTTTTTGTTGTTCTACATTATTTTTCCCTCTTGAAAATCTTGCAGAAAACAGTTCAATTATTCATTTCAACAGACTTTGGAAAGGAACAAATAAAAAGAAAAGAAAACTTGTATGGAGTGAACCATAAATTTAAAAAAAAAAATTAAATAAACTTCTAATTGTTCTCAACAAAACAAAAGCAAAAACTTCCAAATACACAAACAGGTTCTGAAACTTGAAACTGAAGCTGTTCTTATTGTGAAGCTAAAAAAATACTTCCTGAACTTGTTGAAAAGAGTTTTTTTCACAAAGCTCACTTTTAAGCAGTCTTTAATTCAGTGTGGCTGATGCCATTCTGATTTTATGCCACTTATTTTAAAAGTCAGTGATATATGTAGTTGTTAACACTATGTGGTAGCACTGCAGAGAAGGTGCTAATTAAAATAAAATTATTCCAGTAGAGATCATGTAGGTATGTAAAAGGAAGGGAGTAATCCTGGGGAAAAAGAAGTCTTCATGAATACTTATTTAGACTTACTGCATCTACAAAGCACATCTGAGCTCTCAGAACCACCATACCTATAAAACCAAGTGAGCAGAGTCAGTATACAAAGGTACTTAAGGATGCTGAGGTACACCCTCCACCCACATAGAAGAAATATGAAGAAATAATTATTTGTTCTTTCATGGTGTTGTGCTGCTGACACTTGTTTCAGGGAAGGTTTGTATTCCTTCTTGGGCACTTTATCAGTATTCACCCAAGCTTCTGCAATATGGTTCTAAGGACAGGAACCCTGTTGCAGCAGGCTTGGGTTGGGTTTATTTATTTATTTATTACCTTTGGGGAGGCTATTTGCCTTTACATTGAAGAGAATATTGCTAAGGGTTTGTTCAGCAGCTGATCTGAGCAAAAGCTCAGAAGTTCAATTGTTTCACTTGATCAAAGCAGTTGATGGGGAACATGGGGAGCAGGGAAGGCACTAGACTCAGGAGGAGGTGAATATCTTCTTTTCCTTTCTTCAATCAGTTCAGAGGATAGGGCAGAATAAGGTTGGAAAGTAGCTCATTTGTAACCTCGGTGTGATGGGAAGCCCTGACTGGTGACTCCAACATGGCCTCGTGAGCAGAGAGCCTGACCTGGGCTCTCTTATGTCCACACATACTGGCATTAAAAAATACAGTACTTCCTGTACTGGCATTAAAAAAGGAGTATCCTGGCTTGTGGGTTGGTTTGTAAATAATGTTGGATTCATACTGGAATATAATAGTCTGTGAGACAAATTTTCAGACCATGGGCTGCCAAACATTGGTCCTGTTCTATAGAGGCGTGAACACAGGCTGTGCTACACATTGATGTCAGGGTGAAATCTGAGCCCTGGTAGCTCCACAGATTTTCCCATTTCCATCTGCTCATGGGTTTTAAGGACTAAAGGGACAACTGTGATCATCTTGCCTGACCTGCTCTGAATGGGGAACATGAAGATGGACTGGGACTACAATAAGTAAGGAAAACTTTTTCTACCTAATGAGCATCTGAGCCCTTAGAAAATATTTCTTTTCTCAGAGCAGGGATGCAAGGTTCAAATCTTCAAATGGTTTATGAACGGAAAAAAAAAGGATTCACTAGGTTAATAAAGACATTTCATTGAGATATTGACATTTTACATTTAGAACAAAGATTTTAAACATTCTATAAGTCTGAAGTCTAAATGAAGAAATTTGTTATGACTTTTCAGCAACCTAAAGCTTTCTTCATTCTGCTAGAGCAGAAAATGCATCAGAACAACAACAAAAATAAATTGCACAACTGTTTCTTAAAAATGGTTATCAAATCAATATTTATTAAGAATTATTTAATAATTAATGAGCTCTGGTTGAGATGCTTCGGAAAACGATCCATACGAGACACTTGAGCATTAACTAAGAACTTATTGTCTAGCCTCTCTGACAGTCCAGAAAGAACTGCCTGTGTACCTTATTCTCAGATATTTTTGTTCTGTTTTGATATTGTCTGCTATGATGCATGTGTAGTTCTTTCTCTAGCCAAATAATTTATGTAGCCAGTCACTTAAATACTCTAAAATACTGGATGTTATCTTTACAGAATTAGTGTAATCTTGCATGGGGAATTGCTTCAGCCAGAATGAACTTCTCTTGAAGAATGAACAATGCTAGAGGAATTTCTGATGCCTTTTTTTCTGCAGCAGTATATGGTGCTCAATTTAGCACAGGAATCAGCTCATCAAATCACTTAGGAAGGCAGGTGCTTATGTGCTGCTGAGTAGAAGCTCCTGTCATTCTTTTCTTCCTTCATCCTCTTGTAAAAGAAGCAGAAAGGAATTTCTTGGTTTCCCAGGAGTGTTTCAGCTGATGCCAATACAACAAGCCTTGTTATTAGGGTGAATGCTCATCATGTTCTCTCTCTCACACATAGAGAGAATCACAACGATCCGACATGAAATGTTTAGAACATCTAGTGTCTGGTATGCAATTATTTAGTTTTACACTGCATTCCTACCATGCATTGCAATCATGCTTCATTGTTTTATTGATTCAGAGGTAATGTGTGTCTGAAAAGCTATAAATTTTATGTTAATTGGCACTATAACAACTGATTTTAGAAATACCTGGTATGAGTAAAATGTAAACCAGGATGATTAAGTGTGATTAAATAGTTGACTTTTATATTGTATATTAGTCATGCCATCATCCAATTAAAAGGATAACGCAAACAATTGTGATTTTAATTTTTAAGCCAGTGTGGGCTGCATTAAGGGGATTATGGAGCTTTATGAAGTACTCTGCATAATGTAACAATCAAGAAGAGTCTGAGTCAAAGCTGAGCTGCATGTGGCAAATTCAGCACATTTTAATTTCTCCTTGATATAGCTTTGGCCTCTATATTTTGAGTATGAAATTTAATGGAAGAGTGTCCAAGTTGTGAAGAGGTTTGCAGTGCAAGGTTTTAATGCCCTTTTTCAGGGATTCTTCTCAGGCTACGTTTTGGCATTGGCGTGTGAGTATTGAAGGCAGGATCACTGGCTGTGGGTTATGTGCTTTACTAGCCCAGACTTTACTCTTTCTTCAGTCAAGGCTGGTTTAAGTCACTGTGGCTACTCTGTGCCAGTAGCTGTCACAATATTTTATCCACTGAAGCCTGCTCTGTGCAATCTGTTGCTTATTACTGTTAGTGAGCCTTGTTCCCTTAATTAACCTAATGATCCTCTTCATTTCATCTGATTAACTGAGACATGGGTAAAACTATAGTAATGTGGCCTCTGATACCATTGACAAAGATGAAAGAAGTGTGCTTGCCCACATGATCATAGGGCACAATCCAGTGAAAGGTGAAGTGCAGTGCAAAAGGTGTTTCATTTCCCCCATTCCATTCAGAACTGTCAATGGCTAATCCAGTGTCTTCAAGTTAGTTATTTTCTTCCTGAAGAATAGTGTATTTCTGATATTAGGTTGTTATTGCAGTGCAGCTGACATTTTTATAGTGAGGCTTTTGGGTCTTCCTTGTATGAAAGTCTCACATGAATATTGTCAAAGGCAAAAAGTTGCATAAAATAGCTGCACATCTGTTGTTTTTAATAATGTTTGCACATACAGAGCTCTTTTAAAAATAATTTTATAAATGAACATTTTATGCATCTTCATTAATCTGTAATTCCTTGAGGTTTGTGTGAATTTACTGACAGTTTTATTCCGAAATTTCCTGATTGGCATATTGTATCACAGGGATTATGAGTGAAACTGGCAAAAACCAGATCCATAGTGTATATTAATTACCTAGACTAAAAGATCCCAGTGCTCAGTCATATCATGAAGAGAGAAAAAAAACCTCTTCTTTTTTAGCAGGAAATCTCTTAATGCAGCAATAGATTTATAATTTAGCTGCTGTAAATTTGTCCCTCAGAGTCTCAGTGTTATAACTCAAAGATGTTCCCACTGGGGACGCCTGGCTGTAGGAACATCTGCATTAGTACTCCTGGGAGGTGGTGATTTCAATGGTTTCCTGAAGTTGCAAGGGAGACATTTGCAACACAGTTCTAATGATACATAAAAGTAATTTAAATACAAAACTGTTTTTCCTGGTTTCCTATTGCATTTGACAGCCTCTTTAAGAAAGAGAAAAAGAGAATGGGGTACCAAGGGTACCAACCTGTGTGAATGTCATCTGAAACTGCATATAGAGTACAGAAATGCTAGGATTATAAAGATACAAAAATTGACTTAAGCCATTTTCCCCAAAAGCTTTTGAATGGCAGGGTATGTTTTACAGAACCCTGGCTGGCAGAGCAGAGACAGAACTTCCTCCTCTGAGCTCCCTGGGATCATCAGAAGTTGATTGTTCTAACCTGAAGATGGCAAAGGGCAGGGCATGAGAATCAATGTCCTGTGTGGTTTGCTCACAGCTCAGACTGAAATCTTTTAAGTAGCCACAGTATTTTAAAGCATGCAAGTGAACCATTCAGTGTTATGGGGAAAAAAATGGAACATGACTGAATGTGGCCTATTATGGCTCTGGAAAGCAGGTGGGGAATGAATTGCAGCCTAAAAATAAAGTGGTGTCTGAATGTGGTAAGAACCATGTTAAAGGAAGAAATTTGCAGGACAAACTATGCACAAATTTGGTGCACAAATAAGTCTGTCTGCAGCAGCTCTGGCAAAGCACAAAGTAACTGCAGTGAGTTGGCAACGGGAGTACAAGTGGAAAAATTAAAGAAAATCAAGCAGGTAAAGATAAAATGAAGATGTAAATGGATGCAGCCTTGATCTGAAAGAAAGTGTCTCATGCTCTTGTGGCAACATTTATAAGTAGTCTCAGACTAGTGCTATAGTGGTTGGTTCACAGATCACTAATTACATGGTTTGGGGGGGGGGGTTGGTATTTTTTTGTTTTGTTTTGTTGTTGGGGTTTTTTTTGGTGTGTGTGTGAGAGTGCAGCTGGCAGTGAGAGCAAATACTGGCATTTGCTTTGTCCTGAGGGCTGTGCTCTGGGTCACCCTGGGAAAAGAGGGAAGGGAAGCTCTGGGAGAGCTGAGGGGGGAGACAGGCAGGTCAGTGGTGTCAGGCAGGTAGGGAGTTGCTGAGAGAACTGACTGTGACCCCTGAGAGGGATCTGGGGGTCAGCTCAGGTGACACAGCCAACCTAGAGCAGCAGGAAGGGCTTGTCACCCTTGGTGCTATTGGAGGGGGTTGTTTCTGAGCCTTCCATTTTCTTTGTCTCCTTCAGCAGACCTGAGCCTTTTTTTATTTAAGAGCTTTTCTTCTACTTTATATTTTTTTGTATTTTGTAATAAGAAGGTGGCTTTAGAGACTGGGAACTTTTTCCTGTCTTTTGGTCTATTTAAAGGAGAGAAGGATAGGAAGAAGAGTCTACTAATTGTAGACTGTAAAGTTACTGTACACAGCCTAAAGTTTTAGCAGAGGTATGCCATCAGTCAGCCACGGAAATGAACTGCTTTCGTGCTGCAGGGGAAGAAAACCAGATATGTGAATTGAGATTCCAGTATCTATTATTTTTGATAATACATTTGTTTAAAGTGAGTAAACAACAAAGATTTTTGTTTTGTTTTCCAAAAATGGCATTGCCCCGGGGTCTCTTTTCCCAGAGAGTGGATGCATTAGCTGTCTTTGGAATGGCAGACATCCCAGAAAGTTTGATTCATTATTGTCATGATTTGCACTCCACTGTCTTAGCCAGGCATAGGTTGCAGTTTTACAGTTCCTCTTAAATCTGGTTCCAGTCTGGCATTGCTTTGTGAGTGAAGAATCCAGGGGCACTCTGGCTTCTACACAACTGAGAGTAGCTGTTGACATGACTCGCATCATGCTTGGAAAAATTAAGAAATCATTCAGAGCACCAAGAATTTGTTCAAATTGATGAATTCAGAGTCACACCAAGTTTTAGTGACTTCAAAGAAAATGTGACTTCACTATTCCTGCTCACACATAGCCCTGAAAACTGTTTGTATAGCATTTCCCAATCCATTCCCTTCTGTTCCCATAGGTGATAGATAAGTGGCCACCCCCAACACACCTCTTCATATCATATAACCCCAGAGTAGTGCAGCAGGTGGTATGGGAGCTGTAGGGGAATTGAGCTGGGTAAGATCTTAGGAACAACCATGTTGGAGGCAGAGAAAATGGCTATCTTCCCACACTGAAATATTTGGGTAATCCATTGCCATCTGTTTTATTTTGCAAACCCACTAAATTGGCCAACGCATTCAAAATATCACTGCAACTTTTTTCTCAAAGAGAATCTTAAAAAAAAATTAAGCTAGATAAAATTAGCAACACATTTTTCCCTGTTTGAATTGTGAATGATTTATTTACATTCATGTTATTGTAAGGCTTTGTGAAATAGCCTTTTGTTGAATAATAAAAAAATCTATTTCTGTGTAGCTGCATGGTGCCTTTCATAAATGCTGTAATCTTATTAGGTACTCAAATTATAATCAGCTGGTTCAGCCAAGTAGGTTGAAAGGCAATGACTCAACTGTGCTGTGTTTGTCTTGGTATGGGTGGTCTAGCACTCAGAGGCAGTGGTATTGGTGCTTGTGCTCAGCTATCTTGTTCTTTCCCTTGCTTATAGGATGTGATAAGTGGTAATGTCTACATGTACAATATTGGAAAGATTATGCCCCCAGTTTGTGTGAGTTCTGTGGGGCAAATCCAGACAGGGTGGCACCAGCAAGTCAAGTGAGTCACACAACAGAGCTCCCTGTCATTAATTTTTGACTGATCTGACAATCTTCTGGCTTGGAGTGTGTCTCTGAAGAATTATCAAGGGGAAATATTATAAAGGAAAACCTTACTGGAGAATTTGTTATTCTTACAGTTTCTTGAAAGATGGGCAATTAAAAATGGTCATTTACTCCAAAGTAAATTTCTTTCCCTTGTTCTTGCTTAGTGCTGTTCTTGCTTACAGTGTGACTGGCTGCTTTGCATCTCAGTGCACCAAAGCATTAAAAAAAAAAAAAAAGCCACCATTGACTGCCTTTATATCCAATTTCTGTTTCTTTTACTCTAATTGTTTTTCCATGAGAGACAATCCAGTGACGCAAGTGAAAGACTTTAGTGGTGTTGTAAATATCTCTGCTGATTAAGGTCCTAGAAAAATCTGAGTTCTGTGTTTTTCTTCTATGTTTTCTGTACTAGGCACTGTTTCTCTTTCTACTCCTGTTTCCTAATAAGCCATGCTGCAGCCCTCATGCTTCTGATTTTTATCTCATTTGACATTTTTGAGAGGAAGCACTCTAAGGAAAGCTGGATAAGAATGTAAATGAAAAACTGGTTTGGGGAGTTTTCTGGAAATCAAATCAGCTCATCCTTGGTTTTCATGATCTTTTGTTTTCCTATATCAGTTACCTACCTTAGCATTAAAACTGCTTTTTTCTTCACAGAAGTACTGGTAGATATTTTTGAACAAGTCTGATTATTCTCACGTTCCTTCCAGCCACCTCCCAGTAGTCCAATTACACTTACTATACGTTCAGATTTAACACTACAGAATGAGAAGTACATTACTTGTGTCAGTAGTGAATTTAATTTTCTTTGTGCTCTACTACAGCATAGAAGATGGGCATGCTCATCAGCCTTTCTCAAGGCAACACCTTCTCCAATATCAGTGTTGGGCCCATTGTAAGCTCCATGTTGACTTGTCTCCTAACACTTCAAGTGAATTTGGCTAAGTTGCATTGGTAATGGAATTCACTTAACTTAAAGAGAGGAAGATAACTGATAGCAACCATAAAATTTATTATTTAGAATTTGCAAGGTACTGGACATTCAAATCTATCACTCCAGCTGCTTTGAATCCTTCCTTTCTTGAGTCTCCAGGGGAAATCATCAGGAAAATCATCAGCCATGAGGAAACTGTAAACTCTTGAGAGGAACAAACTTTGCAAAATTAATCTTTAAATATTATCATTTCTAGAAGAAAAGTGAACTTAAGTTTTTTCATTTCAGTTTTTTATTACAATGTAAATGGAAAAAAAGCAGAAGTGTCTCCATGTAGGAATTTTTCTGTACCACAAGGATGAGCAACAGCTTTATGAAAAATGTAGAACTACAAGTGCTGCTTGCCAGATGTGGCAACCTATAGTCCCGGGACTATAAAGCACCACAGTATCTTTTACAGGCCTAAATCTAGCTATGAGTAGTTGCATTTTACATATCTGCCCACTAAATTCTGAGCAGCTGTCAGACTTGCATGTGGCTCTTTGAAATGCAAGACATAGGTGAAACCAAGTACAGTTTAAAATTAAAACAAAGCACAACACCAGCCCAAAACCTACCCAAAACCCCAAATCATAGACCTAAGTGCAGACACTAACACTGTTCAGTTATGCAATGAAAAACTTACTTTGTACACCTCTCAATTTTAGCCAGCTAGGAAAATTAATGCCCTAGCCTGAGGCCACTGTGTTAATGACCCCTAGCTATGCCGTGATGAAAGGTTTTGTACATCAGCTTCTTTCCTACTGCTGAAATTCTTTGTGGAGCTATCTCCTTTTATGTTGGGTTCTTTAAAACTCTAAATTCATAAATGCATCAAACACAGGCGTTCTCCTTTTTCATTCCTTCCTCATCACATTCAAATGAGATCACATTAGATTAGATGTTTACTGGGGAGACAGTCTCCTTTTCAGAGTGATGGTTATGGAGTCTTAATTGGTCTGGTGTTCTGAAGATTAGGCTACTCCCCACAGATAAAAAAAATTATAAAGCAGACCTAAAAGAAGGGTGATATCATGTTTTTCCAGCTGCTTATGATTCAGTAAATGTCTTCCTCATCTCCCCGCTTTACATCCATCAGGTATCTATAGCAAAAACCTGTGTGCCAAGGGCTGATATTTCTGAGAAGGCATTTGAGGAAAGAACTTTACCAAGAAGGCCCTGAACTCATTTGCTTTTCCAGTAAAATAGCTTTGTGTTTACAAAAGGGTCTTGCTTCAGAACCAGTGTTCTGCTTCTCTATTTCTATCCTTTCAATGTTATGGCATTATCCTAACAATCCCAGGTGAGGCCCAAGAACAGTGGAATTTCTGGGTTTGTAAAGACAGATAATCAAAATCAGGCATCTGAAGGCACCTGTGCTCTTTGTGATAGAAAAAGGCCAGCAGTGCACACAGATCACTGGCAGTGTCGAGGTGTTTGCTTGAAGTAAATAATTCTTGCTATACTTAATTATTTTGGTCTGCATAAGCTCAGATCCTGTTGACTTTCATAGTTAAAGATGCTTCAGACCTTATTCTGTGCATTGGATCCATTTATCAGTGTGATCATTGACACAATAAAAACCCTTTACAAACAAGCTTGAATACAGGCCAGAAGAAACTGAAGCTAAGCATGAGAAAATTTATAGATCCTAGGGCCAAGAAGGACAATTCAGATTGGCTGGTCTGACCTCCTGTAAATTGAGTAATTCATGTTTATTTTGCCCTCATGTTATTTTCTCAGTAAGAACGACAGCTTGCTTTGTCTTTTGCATCAGCTCTAGGATAGCTCTTAACCTCTCACTGCTATCATCTGTAAGTTACTGGACCATTTTGTTATAGGTTAAAGTGCAGTGGAAAGCTGTGTGTAACCTGGGATATGTTGGCATCTTTCATTCTATCAGAGCAATGTCCTAGATACACAAAATATCTGGTGTAGGGCTTTTCAAGGCATTTTTAATCAACTTGTATTAAATGAGCCCACTGGTTTGAATTAATCATGGCATGAGTACTGGTACAGATCTTACAAGTGAGAAGTTATCTTCTATTTAGTTTGCAACCCTTAACTATGGTATGATGATCGTTCTAACACCTTTTTAATTGCAAATGCTCTTGTTGGTATGGATAGTGATGATTTTAAATGTAGAGTGCTCTGCTGACTGCACATGAACACAGCTCAATTGACATTTTATTTAAGAGTATTTGTGGGATGCTATCTAAAGCACTGTAGGAATACTAATTCATTTCTGATTATCCAAGTGTGCTATTTGAACACCATTTTCTTTGTCTGATCAATATACAAGTATATTTGCTTTATTTGTGGGGGATGGCATTTATATTACTTAAATAGAATTACTGATCGCTTTTCTTGTTCACTTATAGAATCCTAATAACCAGTATTAAAACTGAAGCTAAGAAAGGCTTTTTAATATCTTTATAGTCTGTTTCAGTGGCTTATTTACACTTAATTTGCTTGCATGAGATCGTATGATACTACTCAAGACTCCTCACTTCCAGAAAATACAATATATTGATTTAATGACTGAAGTTTGAGACTCAAAAACGTGCTTTAATAAGGCCACTTGTTTTTGCATGTTAACAAAATGAACATGATAGGCAAAACAATCAGCAGTTAATCAGTGTTAATACCTCTGCCATTGCTACGAGCACTACAGAAGTATCTGGTAGCACTAACAGAAGTATTTGCAATAGAGCTCATGTTGTCAAGAATTTCATCCTAGTTTAGAAGTCATTGCAGAACTGAAACAATGTGCTACAGAATGAAAAAAACTTAGCATATCTGTATTCAAGCTACAACCATGTTTTCACAGAGGAAACGTAAGTGGCTGAATTGATTGCTCTTGATTTAATGTTTTTTGTAGGATAACAAATGGTATGAGGCAGGGGGAGTTGTGGCTGGAAAATTGCCTGATAATTGCAATATTGTGGTGTGGGTCTGTAAATGAGAGCCATTCAATATCTGAACAAACCATCGTCTCACTGCTCTGTGCACATACCCAAGAAGGACATGTATTTGTTCCTGCAGCTTTGCCTGCTCCTACGCCACCTTCGCCCTGAATTGCTCATTTGTCTCAGCACCATTTAGCTCTGAGGGTTTGAATACTGCCAGGGTCCACCCACCTCTGACAATAGACAAAACTCCTGTTTTGATATCTCTTCTTTTCTTCATTTCCTGGGAATCAAATAATGCTGTTCTTTAAATCTGTGTCTTCTTGACAGCTTTAGAACTGATATATCTTTATGATGGATGGGGGTATTTGTATCTCAGGTGTGTCAGGCTGCTGGCAGACTCAAGTGGTAATCAGTTTATATTTTGACAAGAATATGCAGATGCTAGATACTCCATGAAACTTATACTAAATCATGGTTTCTGGAAAACAAGTCACCAGCAACCTGAGCCCATTTCAGCTTCTAGCTCTCTTACTACTGGGTCTGTTTACTCTTGAACATGGTGGTAGCACGCATGAGAAATACGTAAAGGATGAATTCTTTAGTGTGTGTCTTGTGCATGGCTTCCTGCTTCAACTCTCATAACAGCTATTTATTTAAGATTTAATCACAACTGCATTCAGAGATCTGTGAAGAGGTGATTTTGACATTTTTCACACCTCGATGTTTAATTAGAAGACACTTGAAAACAAATAAAGAACTGGGGATGACATTTTACATGAGATTATAACTGAGTTCTGTAATTCCTGATAAGCAGGATTAGAAGGCAGAGTTTATGAAGGTGCTATGTGGAATGTGGATGGAATGTTATAGTATTTTATGGTTCTAAGATATCCATAGGAATAAATCATAGCAGAAACTAACAGAATAATCAACATTATAAGCAAGAAATCTGGACAGAACCAAGTAAGTTTAAAAAGTGACAGATATTGCTAAAATATTTTGAATTTCTTTCATTTTCAAAGCTCACCCTTACACACCTCAGTGCCTTGCACAATCAATAGTGTAAATTAATATGCAAAACTGCCAGAACAATGACAGGTGAATCTATAGCAGCTGTGAGCTGACACTGTTATTGAGCACTAAAAGAAGTGTAAGTTTTCCTGGTAGTTCTACATGGACATCTCTGCAGTGGTTTTAGGATAATTCTGCTCCTAGGTAAGTTCTATATACTTTGTGACACCATGGATTTCAATTAGGTTCCATCAACATTAGGGTCATTGTTTGATGAAAATGAAATTTTTTAGTGTTGTGCATGGATATCATCTACTCTGAATCTATCAAAATGTAATTGGAAAAGAAATGAAGTCTTAAATAATTCTATGTGACATCTTCAATTATTTTCAATAGAGGATTTTTTCAGGGTAATTAATTTGAGAAAATAGTGGTTTGATTTTTCAATTCTTTAAGTAGAGAGAGACTTTCTGTAATGTTGCAAAGAGAGACAAGAGG
Organism: Florisuga fusca; assembly: GCA_038090715.1. NCBI lineage: Eukaryota > Metazoa > Chordata > Aves > Apodiformes > Trochilidae > Florisuga > Florisuga fusca. Next base: position 5,112,355 of record JAAWXA010000030.1, on the reverse strand, counting down.
AACACAGACTCTTACAACTGCTCATCCCTCAGCACAGGCCAAAGGATGTTTTGGCTATAAGTGGTATAAAATAAGAGGCTGCTGTGTGCTAATGGCAGTGTTTTAAAAGTAGCGAGACTGGATAGAGCATAAATTCTGACACCTCCAAAGCAAGAAAAGGCAGTTTAGCTGATTGCAGTTCATTAAAGTTGACAGGATGGCTACAGTGTGCTTTCATTTTGCTGTTTTCTCACCTTTTGCCCCAAATGATTGACTCCGAGGCAAACTTGGCTGATGCTGGCATTCACTTAAAATAATCATGACAGAATTACTGCAACATTGACATGTTCCACAGCTCACATATTCTATGGGTTTTCTGACAATAGCCTTTTATATTTATGAATTCCTACCTTATGATGGGAAATAATGGACTCTTAGCTGAGTCTGCTTTATGCTGCTGAAGCAAACCAGGAGTCTGCTGCTATACCTGATGACAGATCCCTACCTGATTTCAAATGGCTGCAGAAACGTTGACATCAGTGGAGTGAAATCAGGCAGTTCTCACCAATGTCAAGACCAAGTTAAGATGGATTGCTACACAGCTTAATTGTGTTCATGGTTTGGAAAAAGCCTGACTCTATTTTCAGGAAACCAAGGAAGAGAGATGGTCAATGAATTGCTAAAATAAAAATCTGGCAAACCAGAAACCTGATCCATGTTCCTTTTGACAGTTAAAGGGATGAAACTACTTTTCCCTCTTAAAGGAGAAAAAAATCGATTGCAAAGCAGATTTCCAGTAACTAATGCGTGGCTTGAGCACAGCAAAGACTGACACACTGCTGATAGACATGTGCTGACCTGTTGCTGGTTTCTGCTATACATGTGCCTGAGCTCTACTTGTCACAATAAATACTACTCGAGTGGTCTCACTTTTCTTGCCACCAGTTATTTAGATATGTATTAAGATCAACCTCTGAACTGAGAGGAAGCAGATTGCAGCAATGAACTTGAAAGCCACCTTAGCAGATCTTGTTTTAGATGAGGGATCCCTCATGTGGGAATTCTGTCAAATCTAGCTTTAATTTTATTTTGATTTTTCCTCTGCTGAAGAACTTGCTGCCCTTTTCAGCTAGGTGTGCCAATGCCTAACAAATATGTCATGGAATATGCTCAATCTTTCAGCATTTGACCTGCACTTATTAAAATGTACGAAAATATTTAAAAAGGAGACAGCAAAACATGCTCTTCAGCTTGAAGTGTTATGTTATTATAGTGTTGGTGGTTTTTCCTATAATCTTATCACATAGCTTACAACAAATTTGACAATTAAAAATGCAGTTATACTGTTTGAAGTCTGTGGACCATTTCACAACTGTGCATTTTAATCTGCTCTCTTACAGTAGTCTACATTCTGATGTATATAACACAATCAAGGTAACACATTTACCCTGTACTGTCATAATGTCTGTAATTCAGAAAGCATTATCTTTAAAACCACATCTGCACATCTAATTTTTTCATATCTGACTTCCAGGCCTGATCATCCTTCAATTTATACTAAAGTGAATTAAAAGTAATACTACTGAATTCAGTTGAGTTCAATTGGAATAACAATGGTGAAGGATAAAAATATCTGGTGGTTGAAACAATAGCTATACAAATTCTTGTATTTTTTTAAAAATAAAATTCATAGGTCTATAACGCATCTTGACTGGAAAAAAAAACCAACCTGGAGGCTAAACCAATAGAACTGTTTTGCTGGATTGCTAGATTGCTACCAATTTTTACCAATGCACAAACAATAGAAATGTGCGTTTTATTGGCGACATGATCCAATATCACTATTTTTAATAATATGTGGGGATTAATTTTATTAAGGAGTGTTTCATAATAAGGGATGCTTCGTTTGGGCTACCTTTCCCTTCCTGTGTGATGCTGTGGATCTGTGGTCAGTACGGGGTGGTCCCTGCAGTGCAGCATTATCTGGGTGGCTGCAGGGCAGTGCTGAGGAGCAGTGCCTGGCTGCACTTTGTTGACTGAGGAAATGTCCTTTTTCTGCTGCCAGAAAACAAGTATGTCCAGACTTCATCTCATGATGTCTGCCTGCCAATATACCCACCAAATCCTGTGAGTCAGGCAAGCACTTTCTATTCTTCCTTTCTGTATTCATTTTCCTTTCCTTGTACTTCCCTTCACTTCTGGTATTGCTGTAGGTGCTTAGAGAGTATTGAATTCAGTGCAGGCTGCAAAGGCAGGACAACGTGTCCCCAAAACTGTCTTTTCTACCTAGTTCTGCAGGGGGATGAGAGAGTCCCTTCTCTTTTTTGTTTATTTCCTCACAAGAACTTTGAGTGGGGAACAAAACCACTTGGTGCTGAGAAGAAGGTCAAGGTGACCCTGATTCAGATCCATACAGGTGAATGCATGGATTAATAGGGGTCAAAATTCTCTGGCCTCCTGTTAGTAGAACACAAGGCCTAAGTACTAACTCCTGGTACAAACTTACACAGAGTGCTTGGGTTTGTTTGTGGCTAAATGGCAAATAGGCTGTAGTTTCATGTCCATAACATTGATATTGGGATATTTTTTGTGTTTAATATGTGGGTTTTATATAACTGAATTTAATTCTTGGGGAACTTCTGCCTTTTGGGTAGCTGCAAAATGACTTTCTGAAAAGTTAGAGAAGTCCATATTTACTGGGATTTCATAATTCGAGTGTTAGTTCTGAAATAAAAATGTTTTATTTCAGCCTTTTGGGAGTATGTCTTCTACATTTATGGGCTCAAACAACAAATAAAAAAACAATTCTTATATTACTTTGTAAAAGTAAACGTACATTAAATAACTTCCTTGCATAAAATCAGATTTGAAAACACATAACTAGGTTTCTCCAATACCCTTCTATTCATGAGGGTTAAAGCTTACAATCCACAAGCCCGTTCAAAAGCAGTCCAGCTCAGTTGTCATGGAGACTGCTGGGATGTTAGTGATCTGGATTATTATCTAAAAAGCCAAACCACTTCCTTGTGTGCTTCCTTCCTCTTCCCTGATCTGAGATTGAATCAGGCTCTGAAAGTGCTACATGCTCTTGGAAGCAAATTGCCTAATTAAATATTTCTCCCTGTTAAAGGAATGTTTAAGTCGAAGAGCATACCAGCTCTTAGCTCTGAACTCTACCTGTCTGTGAGCTCAAGAGTTTATTCTGTAAGAAATGTTCATCTGTACATTCATAAGCAGTAGCCAGGGGTGCCCAGCACTTTGGCATTTTAGGTTGACTCGTGTTTGTTTCTACATGGTCCTTCCAGTTGCAGTGAGGCAGGGTTACACACCTGTAGACCACCTCAGTTTTTGGTGGGTTTTTTGTTTGTTTTTTGCACAAAACCCTAATTCTTTTGGGATATATCTAGCTTTATGCTCAAGGAATGTTTTAGGGTTTTGTTTTTTTTTTCTCTCCTCACTGATTTATCAACTGAACTGAATAATGTGGGATGGGCTTTACTTAATGTGATAAGATTAAATGTTTAATGAGATCTGTAATTAAGTTGTCATTATTTCTTATTTGGTACCCTTAGGCAAACTTAATTTGAAGCTTGAATTACCAAGACTGCTTATAGATGACAACAAACTCAAATCTTATATAAAAAAAAAAATTAAATGAATCACCAGTCTCAGAGTATGACAGATGTTCTCCATGCAGTACAGTGCATGAGGTGTTGAAAAGCCGAAAACTGAGAGAGGAGAAAAATTCAAACCAAACAAACCCCCGAACTTTATTTCTAGTTCCTGTCCTTGAAAGACAAAATAATCTTGTTTATTCATTCCACTCCACTTTGCCCTCTCTGCCGTTATGCAGGCTCCAACGAAGAAGGTGACCCCCAAGTATTCAAAACAAGTCTGGAGTAATATACTAATAAAAATTCATGTGGTGTTTAAAAAAATAGAAAGGAAAGCTCAACTCTTTGTTCAAGGACCATTAAAATGTACAGATCATTTTGCAATACTTTCATTAGCAAGCTCCTTGCTTAAAAAAGGCCTGCCTATTGTCTGATGAATCCCCCACAGTATTATTGACTGTCTCGTCCTCTCCAAAGGCAGAAGTTAAAAAAAGTTTTTAAAAAAGTAGCATGGTGGAGAGTGATAACATTTAGGTTTCATATGTAGTCTGGCATACCATCATGAATTGGCTTTTTGCAAACTGTTTGACCCCATCTCATTTGGCCATTCAGCATCACTGAAGAGGTCCAGAACTCTCACTACAAGTAAAGGAAAATGCTGGATAAGGTCTACATCAACGTGCAGTATAATACTGGTGCCCTAAAGAGGACTTCTCTTTGGCAACTGTGAAAAAGTAAGGACAACAAAAAATAGAGGTAAATGTGAATATAAGGACTGGTATAATCTATCATGCCTGAAAACCCTTGTGAAATAAATGATCATTTCAATGATGCTTACATTCTAGCAGATCTTTTCTCAGCTTTAGGGACTAAGGGGCTAATGTTGCTTAGGAACAACCTGCATATTTAAGCACTGTTTTAAAATAAAACACCACAATTCAGTTAATGAATGCCAAGTTCTGAATCTCTAATTTTGGGACTACTACCTTGTTTAAAGGCTGTGAAAACAGAAGAGCAAGTTCTCAATCATTCAGACAGTCTGTAAGTTTTTCCAGTTTTGTTGCCTTCCAGTGAAAACTGACTGGTGTCATACCCTGAGTATTTTAAGTACCATTCTTTCAAGGCTGTGTAAGTAATTGGAAAAACTGAACTGTCACAATTTGATTCTGTCTCTCCACAAGTCGAGAGTCTCTTGATAGCAAGGGTTCCTGCCTTTTAATCCAACTATCCTGTTTTGTTTTTTGTGTTTTTTTTTTTCCCCCCTCATATCATTATTTAAAGTTGATGATGCAGAGCTGCATTGTGTCCAGTGGAATGCTGTGACTTCTACTGGAATCTTGGAAGGCTGAGAAACTGCTGCTTGATCTGGGTGGATGATGGAGGATGTGTATAACCATGGCTGTGCCTTTGGTGTAGCACCTTGAGACTACAGGGGCTATTCAGCAGTAAAATTGCAAGTTTTTAAATAAGTTTTGTGATCATCATCCCAGTGTAGCCAGTAGGGCTCTGCTCACCTCACAGTAATGTGGTTCTCTATGGGTGCTGCTGTTCGTAAGAAAGCAAGATGGAATACTATAGCTCATGCAGCTCCTTGGCCCATAATATCATCCTCCTCCAGCAGCCTGTACCTGGTGTTGTATTATAGCTCTCACAGAATAAAAAGTGTCTTCTTGGGGCAAATTAGGTCTGTGGCTGATCTTTTCTGTCTGTTCAGTTCTGTTCCATGTGAGAACAGAAAAGGCTCACGGCATCCAGGAGGTGTTTCAGTTTTCATCCGGATTTGCCTGAGTGCACAAATACTTTACCAGCTCGTGTCTTTTCTGTGTTCTATTGAAGGTTTTAGAATGATTCAATAAACATATTAAAAAAGAAAGGAAGAAGGGAAATCTAGATGATAAAGGGCTCAGAATCAGCTCGAAGAAAAACAGTCACTTGTGATAAATGTAAGCTACTTTGTAATTGATCACAATATTAAAGAATTTCAGCTTTATGGTCTCATATTACAGGCCTTCCAATCTGAAGTAAAACTAGATCCATGCAAGCCTTTTGTAAATAAGATCAATCAGAGCTCCTTTAAAGATTGCAAAGATGATGAAGACATTTTTTCCAGCTGTTTCTCTGCAGCCCTACCCATGCATCTTGCTGTCAGGTTAAGTCCCTGGTTTTTATTTTTTTGTTGTAGTTGTTGTTTTGGTTTGGTTTTTGTTGGTTTTTTTTTTCCAATGACAGTAGGGAAAAAGACTCCTAAGCTTTAGCTTACACCAGGGAAGTGCTTAGTAGTGCTTAGGAGTCTCCATGTCTTAAGGTAAACACGAGAGAACTTTGTAGGAGATCTTGCTCCAGATTAAAATTATTCATGTGTAGTTTTCTGCTTTTGTCTATGAAAAGGATGAGTTTTTATTTTTCTATTTTTCCCTTTGTGGCTGCATTTATGCTTCCTGCTTACAGTGAGCACAGGTTTCAATATCATACTTAATGCTTATTGCTATTATCCATCAATAGAGTGGCACACAATTCCACTGATTTAAATATAATTGAAGCAAATTAATTTTAATAACTAAAATCTGAACATTAGCATTAGTTGAAATGGGAATAAAATTGTTCCCATCTCGTGGTCAAATTACTGCTTCTTTTCATAAATTTTAAAACAGCTGATTGAAATCCTACCTGCCATTTTGGGGAACAAATTATTGCCATTATTTTTTAACAAGAACTTGTGAAGAATTCTATCAGGAGCTGTAGTTAGGCTAAAGATGAAGTGCAGCAAAAAGGCTGACTGCTGCACAAGAAGCATACAGCAGATACATTACAGCCTAATTTCCTAATACATGATTTTGCTTCCCCAAAGGATGGAACACAGATTTACGTTTTCAAACGGTATGAATCGATTGAACTGAAAAGAAAAATCAAAGCTTTGACTCATTGAAATAAGTAAATTTTCATTCAGGTGTTGTGGAATTACTTTATTGTTCATGCATGAAAACCTCAAACTGTTTGATGCTCGAAGTATTTTCACCATTGTTCCAACTTTTCCCAGTGGAATTGTTCTGCTGTTTTGATTTGAAATTGTTTTTTAAACAGTCTTCAGATTTCATTGGCCCAATTCTCTGTTGATATAGGAATACCATGAGGATATCAAAGCTCTGGGGAACCCCCATGGCACTTCTGATCTGTGAAGGGTGTAGGGTTGCTGTTGGTCCATGTTTACAGATTTGGAAACTGAAGGCAAGAAAAGATGTGGCTTAATTGAATTGGGCTCTTCTTACTCAGGCAAACTGCCTTGTTGACTGTGTTGAAATGTGTATGAATTTTCATTATCTAAAAGGGAAATGTTCCTGCACAACTCCACTTCTCCTCTGCGGTCTGGTATTTCACTCTGTGCCACATTCATGGCTCTGACCTGGAAGGCAAGTCTCTGCACTGAAAAGCTTTGTCTGACTGCTTGTATTGATTGGAAAATTACAGTGGGTGAGTATATTGGTAGAATTCCCCTTATAGAAAAATGTGTTTGGTGGATTTACTCTGCTGTCATCTTACCATGACCTGGTTGATTAAGCAGGTGATATTCCGGATTTTTACCTGCAGTGTGGAGCTGCAGTCCTTCAAGTACTTGTAGTTTTTTGGCTGCAGAAGTACCCTGCTCTGACAGTAGTCTTGTGGTTTGGAAAGATGTTTTCCTGTTTCTGTCACTCAGGAACTTTTCTCTAAGTAACTTAATCTATTTATTAACTTAGTCTCTCTACTTACAGAACTGTTTGATTTGCCTTTCTTTCTTTTTGCAGTGTTTTTGATGCAGACTGGCTCTTAATTTTAATTAATGCTTGAAAATAATGGTGTGTTTTATTTCTGCTCAAATTAACTGAACCATGTTAATTTCTTTTCTTCCCTGCTTTCCTCAGGAATAAAAAGTACATAAACTTTACTACATGCAGGTAGAGGGGGTCATGTTGTAGTTGATTCTTGGAGTAAGGATTAGAGTCCTTGCATATGAAAACTGCTAACACTACGTTAACATTAAAAATTAATGGTTGATGTGCATATGTGCACAAAGGGAATAGGCTGACTTCTTAATTCGAGATAGTGAATGCTGTTAACTTTCTTAATGTTTATTAAAATTAAACTTTAATTATGAGGCATTTGTTTTGAAGTTAATTTCTTTCTCTTTGCTTTGCCTTTGTGCTCAGGTTGAGAACTGGAAAGTGAGATTACAGAAATTGCTTAATTTAATTAGTAGTCTCATGGTAAATGTTCTGCAGAGCACTAGTGATTGACCTATGCCCTGACATTATTGAACTATAAAGCAAATACTCATGAGAAGAAAGTATGGCAAATTAGCAAATTTTCTAGAAAAGCTGAAAATTAAACTCTCCTCTCATAGCATCGTGGCTGTGCAAATCCTTGTCCTAACCTAACTCTGGGTTGCTCGAGGCGGTGCAAACCAGTCTACCTCAAACTCCTTGTTCCCCATCTTCCATCCTAATTTTCCTTTCCATCCTAATCCTTTGCATGATAGGCCTGTATCTCTGAGCTGAGATGAACAGGGGGTGGTTTGCATTCTGTGTTTCTGCAGGGCAGGTAAGTGACAGGGAGAGGCAGCACCAGGCTGTGCCTGCTCTGTGCTAGGGGCAGTTGACTTACAGGAGCATTTTGCCCCCCTGAGCACAGGTTGCTGGGGCTGTCTCCTCATCTAATATTAGGATTTTTAAAAAATGTGCAACTCAAAACTTCATCAGCTTTATACACACCAAATATCCTGAAGATAGGCTTGAGGAACAGTGTTTCAAACTTTGCTTGTATTTGCCCTAAGAGGCTGGGAAGTGGACTGTGGAGTATGGACTCTGAGACCTTCCATGAATGTTTAATTTAGCTTGATTTCAAACTTGTTCATTCCAAACAGTGAATAAGAGAAAAACCTCTTAGGACTTTCTTGGAATAACTATAACTATTTAAGACAAAAGCAAAATTTAAGACACTTGAAGTGTCTTAAATGTCGTGTCAATTAATTTCCAATAATTTCCTTACTTTCTAAACATGAACTCTGCATGTGGAGCCTAAAAGGAATCCATACCAAGATGGTAGTAGATCAAAGTGGAATTACAATTACTTTGGGTAATTTACCTCTAGAGATGCTAACAATTGATTTCTTTAATTTTATGTGAAGTTATTAGCAGCTTGTGAAGGAAATGGGATTTTTTTTCAATAAAGAGTGCTGGAACCCTATGTGTGAATGTATGGCTCTCTGAAATGTTTCTAATGCTGTCGTCTATCGAGGAAAAGCAAGCCATCTGCCACATTGATTATGACAGAACCTGTGATCATTTAATTTCCTAAAAAGATTAGATGCAAAGGAATTTTCATCCCTGTCAAAAGCTGTATGTTAAAGAGCAGAAAGCATGTCCCTGCTTACCAGCATTTCATGAGCTGGATTTCTTAAACTTGGACATGCTTGACTTCTCTGATCATAGTGGATTTTTTTTTTGAGGGTCGGGTTTGGGTGTTTGGGTTTTTTTGCATTTTGTTTTTTATGGGATTTGTTTGTTTGTGTGTCTTTGAGAATTTCCAGTACCTCAGAGCTATCTTGCTATCCTTTTCAAGGCTCCTGCAACTCTGGAGATAACAGTGCTGATGGGCAGACTAAGGATGAATTTTAGATGTTTTAATGACACATTAATTGAGGCATTGCTGCATCATCTTTCACAAACATTTTTACAAATCTAATTGCCTGAGTCTAAAAAAACCCCTTTGAAACCTTAATATCTAGCACTTATCTTAGATTCCATTATGAAAGTGTGCCATGGTACAGTTTAAAGACTTTCCAAGAGATTTTAGAGACTCTCTTCTCTAAAATTATGGTTTCTAAAGACATCACTTTTTAATTATTTACATAAACTTCATTTCTTCATCAAAAAGCAAAATGTGTACTATAGGTTGAAAGGAGCATACAATCCACTGATCAGAGAGGGGAATGAAATTGGGCTTTTGAACAGCTTTGCCAAGAAGATGCAATGAGTCCTAGAATTATCATCAGGTGCCAGCTTCATCTTGCTCTGAATTCTTAAAAGCAGCAGGACTGTTGTTTCATTAAAAGAATATGTCTGGTTTTAAAGTAAGAGGTTTTAATTAAATGAAGTTTGCTGCTAAATATTGATAATACCTGAAGTGCAAAGTCAGGATTTATCAAAGAGCTTGGCATGCTATTTCTGGATCCTGAAGGCCTTCTACCAAGCCAGACAGACTGTGGCAGTGCTTCTTCCTGCAGGCTGGCTGGGCTTGGAGCTGTGCTCTGGCTGGAATGCTAAATGGTCAGATCCATTGAGTCTTATGTGCATCTGCTAAGACCACTGATGCTGGAAGAACGAGGGAAACCGTCTGGCTCCATGACCAGAAGTTGACTCATTGCACATCAGAGCTTCTGTTGATAATGGAAATGCTGATCTGTAACTACAGGAGCTCCTGTGCCATTATAGTGCAATTGTCACACAAAAAGGGGGGGGTGTTTTTTGTTGGGAATGTTTAATGACATTTAGTTCAGCAGGTGGGCTTCAGGGAAAAAGAAGGCAGGGTGGATAAAATGCAGGGGAAGGGGGGAATTGGCAGTTGTCTAGGCAAGATTTAAATTTCTATGGCTTATTCCATTAACCCTTGTAACTTCTTGTCTCTTCTGCAGTACTTTGCAAGTAGGCTTAATGCAGCCCATGAGCAAGGGAGGGAAAGAGCTCGTGGTACTAATGATGTAAAACAGCTCCCAGCACACTGGGGAACTGGAGACAATATCATCTTCACAAGATGCAGTTGTATAGCCTCAAAAAGTACACTTCTCAAGCACACTGAATGGTAACTGAAATAAAGCCCATAGGCAAACCAGGCAGAAAATATTAATTAGCTGAGAAGGCACATATATCTGAAAAATTAATTTAAATCCTACAAAGCCCTTGCAGGACCACACTATCAGGCTTTTCAGATCCAAAAGAAACGTCCAACACAAATGTATTTTTAAGTACTAGTACTAAATAACTAGACCTCTGAACCAGTGATCTGGAGTCTGCTAAATTATGCACAATAGAAATGTTCATAACTGAGCAGTGTAAATGGACATGAGTTGATTATCATCTCGACCTCTTTGGACATAAAGTTCTGCTAGTCTTCACATAGTGTGGCAAGAAAAAATTACTTTGCTAGTGTTTTGTATTAGCCACGATCTGCACCATTGCTGAAAGCTTTTGTGACTTTATGTAGGTTATATATAATTCAAGGTGCAAGGGAGAAGGATGTTTGCAGTTAGAAGAGATCACTTCATTGCACTGCACAGTGAGGAATTTGCTCCCTCATCTCCAGGCAAATGCTAAACTACAGAAATGATTGCAATAGTTATTAATCACTGAAAATCAGACATGCCCCAAGCAAGAGTTTAACTGAATGCAGAGCTTACTTTATCAGACTTAAACCCTGATGTCTTTGTTTTCAAAGTTCCAGTAAATTGCTCTCCAAATTGGTATTTGTACAGACAGAGAATGAGCTTATAACTGGAGAGGGATGGATTGGAAAGAAGAGACTTCCAGGGATAGTACAGGAGAAGATATCCACACTCCTCAGGCTTGTGGTCTGTGTACACTGAGCTCCTGTCAGCCTCCGTGAGGGTATGGATCCTGCCTGTTCTATCCATATCCAAACTCCTGCCCAACTAGGACCTAATATTTCTTGTTACTTTTGCACATTTATGGGGGAGTTCAGTTACAAGACTTAGCTTACCAGGTTTATTATCATGCAGGGAGAAAAACTGACACCTTAGACAAGAGGTATGTGAAGCTGATATGGCAAAAAAAAAAAAAAAAAAAAAAAGGCTTCTATTATTAAAGTAAATGGAGTAATGGAAGAAAATATGTTAAGGAGACAATTTTCATTACTGCACATTATGTGAACTACTAGCTATAAAAATTAGTGTTACCTGTACAAACACTTCTGCATTAGTACCAGTTTTGCTCAGTTTCCTTACTCCTCGTAAAGCATCCTAATCTGTCTGTCTGTAGCATCCTCTGGCACACGATAGCCAGGTGAAACATTACTAGCTGACACTGTAGAGTTACGGAAGTGAAGCAATCAGTAGAGGATGACACCTTCCAATTCTGTGGACAGAATCCTCACCCACTCTAATGACAAAAAGAGAAAGGAAAAGAAAAATCCCATGAGTTTCAAACTGTAAGACTGTAAAATTGTGTTTTAAATGACAAACAGTTGCAGTCGGATGATCCCACTACATATATGAAAGCTTTGTCTATCTTTTTCAGTTCTAACTGTCTGAGACAGGGACAGGTGGATGGAAGGGCAGATTTTGATGGTGGGAGACAGCCTTAAAATGCAGACTTGAAGCAGTGTTTTCTTACACAAGCCTCTTCTGTCTTCTTTTTAATATCCACCCAGCATTTGAATTTCATGTGCCATCAACAAACAGCTGTAAAATTGTCATTACAATATATTATCAACTCAATTTTGAAAAGCTGTTTTATTTATGATGGTTTATAAACTGCTATTTCAAGAGAATGTTGGGAATTCTACAATAGGATGATCTAATCTGTATGGTCTCCTTGGCATGGCAGTGGGGGAGAGGTTTCACTCCACATTCCCCCATTTCCTTGTGTAATGCTCTACCATGTGCTGAAAGGCCTCCAGCACCATCCCCAGACACCCTCCACCAGTCAAGAGTTTGCAGCAGGATACTACCTGCAGTCTTTATACTTGGCTCCCTCAACACCATTTTTTTCTTTCTATCATCATTTTATGCCATCTGAACAAATAAACAAAACTTTTTGGAAGAATTTGTTGTTCTCGTGCTGCCAGCCTTGGAAGGATGCCAGAATTGATCTGGAAAATCACCTCTATGTCCCACTGTGCCTTAAATTGAGGGCAAAGTGTGTGCTCCTCCAAGGTGGCAAGGGAGAGAGGTGGGCAGGGAAAGCAAAGGCAGGTGGAGGACCCCTCATGCTCCCGTGAACAGCCCAGTTTCTCCCCTTCTATCTTGCTCAGTTTACCTTGCCCCCTCTTGTCCCACCTTAAGCAGCCCTGTTCGGGGGGGGTGCTGACTTTTTCTCTGGCCCCAGTGGATCATGCTATATTCTAGTAGAAAAATAGGGCATGTGATCTTCATATTTCCAAGTAGCTGAATGTGAATACAAATAATGCTTACCAATTAATCTTACATCTTAAATCGTTTTTTATTACCTTTTTGTAAAATGGCCAAATTAATCTTTGTATTATGTTGGGTGAATTTTCTCAAAATAGTTGCTGATCCAGATCAATATTTTATGTTTTCAGTGATTCTGTCTGACTACTTTTATCTAAAATCCAAATCTTCTCTTTTATTCAGTCTTGCAGGAATGTGCATTACTTACTGCAGATGAACAAGCATAGAAATGCATTGCAATCCCCTTATTTCTCCTCTTCCAATTAATGTGACAAACCTGGAATTACCAATATCATTACTGAAATACTAATTGCTGCTGCAAGGATTCTTGAGAAAAACCCATGCCCTGCTGAGACACTGTTCCTGAGAATATGTGGGTCATGGTGAAAAGCATCCCAGCTTTAGTAATACTTAAAAACCTGATGTAAGAGGCAATAATTGTACTGATGCTTTGCTGTCTGATCTGGTAAGATAGAGAATAGGGCTTTGTTGGCAGGAAGGATGAGAGCTGCAGGTTCCAGTTGCTGAACACCCAGAGCTTGATCCTGAGTATGGGCTGAGGTAAGAGCTGTACCCAGTCCTGTCTCTGAGCCATACAGAGCCATAATTATCATCCAGTGTAAAGGGAAGAGGCTTCATATGGGAAGACAGGGTCTGAACACTGTTATGGCTTCCTATTTTTGACTGAACAGTTAGAATGAAGGTGAGGTTTTTCACTTTGTTTCTTCCAGGTAACTGCACTCGAGGGTATTTTACTTTTCTTTGGGATTTGGCAGTGTCTGTTCTTTGCATGAAATAATTTTAAAAATGAGCATTGTCTTTTATATTAAAAAGAAAACTGGTTTATCCTCTGGGTGTAGTCCTTTTCCTTTTTTTTTTTTTTTTTTTTTTTTTTTTTATTCATAAATAGTCAAAAAACTATGAACAATGGCTGAGTATGACATAGTTTGTTTCAAGAGATCAGGACTGCCCACAGCTACTCTTGACTTCAGCAGAAATTCTGTGTGTTCACTTTTTCTGAAAATTAGACTCTTTGTTCTTTTCCTAGAGCAATGACAATCCGTGTCTCAAAGGTAAAATAACACCAGAAGCTGCAATTGTAACAATATGCTTGTGTGTTTGCAAACAAGTTTGCAAGTAAAATTAAAAAAAAAATAGAATTTTAAAAAAACCTCCTTCAAGATTTTAAAATCTTAAGTTTGGGGGTTTTTTTGTTGGTTTTTTTTTCCCAACCAGTATTCTGAAGGGGACTTTTCTCTTGCTTTTCTGTCTGAGTAAAGTTGGAGTAAAAAATGCATTTCTATTGTGATTTAGTCATTATCAGAAAGTAAGCTGCAGGTTCATGGGGCAGAACTGCAGGCAATGGGAAGTGGACAGTTCTTCTTTAGATACTTTTCCTTGTTCTTACTTAAGAATTTAAGAACAGGAATAAAAATAAAAATCAAGCCTGATGCCAGATCTCATGAACATGTATTTAGACACCTGAATAAATCTTTTGATTTTTCATATGTTCCACACTTTTTTTTCCTTTCATGTTCTCAGCTTCTCTAGAAGAAATTTGCATTCATTTTGGTGTCTAATGTTTGGAGGGAAAGAAGATTATTTTACCTATTTTGCTCGGAGACCTTATGTGGCATAATCACAATTATATTTTCGCAGTGAACAGTCTCTCTCTGTGCATACACATGAGAATCACATCTCTTCACAAGGAATAATTTCCTGGAAAGCAGCAATCATCCTCTGGGTCTTGCTTACTTGTAAAACTCCCCCTAGGTATCCTTCTCAGAAAACTGTTGGGTGGCAGAAGTGCCACCCAGGATATCATTTTGTGGTAAAGAAGGTTGTGTTTTTATCACATTTTAAACAGCTAAGGTTGAGAGGACCAAATGAATGTGTGTCTCAAACTATCTCTTTGTTTATCTATGAGACTATCAGTGTTTCAGCTTCTCCTGCAAGAATATCTGTCTTCAGTATTTAGGTAATTTAGATATGGGACTGGGAAGGTCACCAAAACAGTTCTGGTGGTGCCTAAATATGATTGTGGATCAGTGGCTGTGATCCATCTTGATGGATGCTCTGCAGTTACTCTTAAAATGGAAGGAATCAATAATTTTATTAAATGCTTCGCATTGGTTACAAATAGTAATTACTGTTGCTAAAATAATTAGTGGCTTTTAGTTGAACTTTAATGGTATTCCCAATGTAAGACATGTTCTCTACTAGTCTTTCTTATGGTAGATTTAATAGCTTTTTAATGGTAATCAGTGAAGGAAGGAAATTGAACTTTTCAGTGGGGGTCTGGTAGAATGAATGAAAATTTTATAACAATCTGAGTGGCATGTTAATTGCTTGATAGATACATTAAACTAAATGGCAAAGTGGATGGTATTCAAAAGAATAGGTTGAAAATATTCTGCTGACTCCAAGATGGCATGTCAATTTGAGTTTAGTTTTTTAAAGGCTTTCTAATTTAAATAATTATATGTGTTAAATTTTACTGTCTGTCGTCTTATAAAAGCCTAGTAATGAACTTAATAGCAGAGAACATATTTGAAAACATCTTTGTTGGAGCTCGCTGAAAATTTTAATGACTGCTTTTGATCACAAATAGCAATTTCACTAAATAAAGTATGTTTTCAGAAAGGATGTTGATTCTTCAGCAGGATATAGTCAAAGCAACACCTTTAAAATTTCTTTCTTTCCTTTTGTGCTTTTTGAGATTAACCAAGGAACTGTTCAAATAACTGCTTAATTCCAGTTCAGGTTTTTCATAGTGATTTGATGCATTGAAACGACTCAATTACCCATGGGATACAGGTTTTATTTTATGACTAAATCTAATCTCATTAATCAAAGTAGCTCAATATTTTATTTTTCCCTGTAGTGAAATTTAAATGTACTAACTTGCTACCCTAGGCCTCAAAACTTTACTTGTTGTGTTGCAAATGAGCTGCTGCACTGAGGGAGATTTGGCCACACTGGGAGTGACTGTTGATGCACCCCCTAAGTAAGCAATCAATAGTATTGATCTTGCTCAGGGAATGGTGTGCTGCTCCTAGGGCAGCAGCACATGCTGCAGACTAATAGGAGAATGAGCCAGCTCACCAAGATGCTGCTGACTTCAATTATGTGAATGAGAAGTGACTGATGTTGAGAAAGCTAAAGAATTAGCTGCTACCCAGGTTAGTGCAGTCTAAGCAGTGGGTAAAGGTGATGCACATCCTTGCCTCTGCAGGAGCTTTCCTATTTCTACCTGCGTGCTTGCACGTGGACTTGGAGCCTCCAAGAATGCTGGTGGCTTTTAAACTCTACCTCAAGTGTGGCAGCATGAGGTGAGTTGCTCTATGACAGCTGCAGTCTTTTACAAATAAAACAGATAATAGAAGTTGACCAAAAAAGATGACAAATTATTTTATAAACTCAATTTGTTAATAGCTTTTAGTTGCTTTAATTACTTTCCATGGGTAAAGGGAGAGCTCTAGTATAAATATTAATGTTGTGAATGAAACATGAGACCCTTCAAATCTTCAGGTTCACTTCAGAGTTTCCTTCTGGTAGAATGACTGATGGAATGTCTTGTTCAGAACTGGACTGACAACAAAAATTTTAGTTAAAAATAGCAAAAATTTTAAAGGCACTTAGTTCTTACTATGTCGATAGCAAGAGTTAAGCACATTTTAACTGACTTTAAAATCCTATTAAAAATTGGCATGCAATAGCACTTGCAGATATTAGGAAAACTTCATGAATTGGCAAATTTTCCTTTTTCTTTTTCTTTATCCTGCTTCAGAATCCATTTTCCTTTCCACAAAAAATGTGCTATTTCTTGCAGAACTTTTGTTGGGTAATTGAAACAATTTCTTGATAAGAAACTTCTATTCACGTCTAATTCCTATGCAAGAACAATGAAGAAATCGTCACCTAAATACCTTTTTGATAATTCCTGAGAACATCAACTGACAATTACTCACCTGTGCATATAGGTCATATCTGACAGTATCTAACTGCTTTCACAGTTATCACAGAACTAATTCAGATAATACAGGATGCTGACCAGGGCTACAAATATTTGCCAAACTAATGCAAGCATTTTTTCCAGAAGCCTGTTGATACATTGGCATTAACCTTTGCAAAAAGGAACTTGTCCCATAACTGCCTCTTACATTCTGTCCACTGAGGAGGACTAGTCTGGGATTGATGGTACTTCTATAACTCAGTAGTCTTAACAGAAGACAAACATGCAGGAGTTTTATTTCCATGGATAAGGATTAAAGGTGCAATCATTTAGTTTCTCTGCTGAGAAATCTTAAATGATTTCTAGAGTGTATGTATCTCTACAGAAGAGTGAGACCATCTCAGTTGTCAATGCTAAAAGTCCTGGTCACATGTTACATCCTTAAAATATGTCACCATAGTACTGGAGGCAATTTATCTGCTCAGTCCTCTTGTGGTGGTGGCAGTCCCCACTGATGAGGTCTTTTTCACAATTGTTTATTTGCTGTGGAGAATATTCTTCTTTTCCTAGGCAGAAAATTTATTCCATGTACACCTAGCACACAAATTTCATTCATATTTGACCAGGAATTATAAAAAAAAACTGCATGCATATAACTTTTCACTGAAAATAAGAAGTGTGCTAATAGCCTAATTGCATTTTCAAATATTTCTGTCTATGTATTGTCATCCATAAGTTTACTTCAATTTTAAATGCTGATGTGCACATTTGCATCTGCATGTCAAGGTCCCTGAATGCCTGGGGTTTTGAGAAGGTTTCTATCCTTGTGGAAAGCTTCAAAAAGTCAATTCTTTTGAGTTAAAGCAGTATTATTGGAAATACAGTCACTGGTTTTAATGTACTGAAGAACTAAATGTATCCTTAACCAGTCATAGCAGAAAGCCTTAAATAGGGTGAGAGAGACTTTATTTCATGTTAAGTATTTTTTATGTGAAAATCAAACAAAGAAACAACTACTCTATATTAAGTACATAAACTTTATAGGATAGGTCATGGGTCTTTCTACTTGTCAAACAATTTCATATACCATGTGTAGTTTATTTGAGAATTTAAGTGAGAGTATGGCATCTTGTCTGATACTGTTTACTAAGCATGATAAATCAGCTCTAAGTCGAGCTCCCTGATCACATTCTGTAGCCTTGACATAGACATTTTTATATGTATAGTTTATAGGTTTAAAGTCCCAACAAAAATTTTAAAAATCCATTTATTCAGCTTCCTTATGAATACAGCATTATTACAAGCACTACCATGTTTTGAATTTTTATTATGTATTGATACAGCTACACGTAGATTTTTTTTTAAAAGATTGATATTAAAATGCAGATTAATTTTTTTTCCTGATGTAAAAATGTAAAGCAGAAAACAATTTGTACAGATTGCAGTTAAGCAGAGGTACATGTAACCCATTTTGCCTTGTATGGAAGGCAAATGTACTGGTGGGATAATAACTTATTTAATACCTCCTGATACTGGACTGATGAAAATAAGAAATGTGAAAATGAGACTTGGTGCTGTGTTCCTTTTGAAAAGCTGTCTGCACCTCTCCCTCGATTCTGCATTTTCCTTACAATTTCCAGGCTTTCATTTGAAAATAAATTTCTCCTCCTTTCCTGCTAGGAAGTTATCAGCTATCCTTGTGTAAATCTGTGCTGACACACGATAATTCAACCTTGCTGAGAACTGTCTGCTTTTAAATTGCAGTGGCAGCAAATCCATAAACTGTAGAATTTACTGAGGGTCACATCAGAATTAAGATGCATCAGCACAGCAATTGTAGATCCTGGTCCTGCAAATGGTTATACTCACAGGCAACCAGCTGGATCTCTGGAGCAATTATGAGGTTCTTTTAAGGACAAATCTTGAGCACTAGTCCTCCTAGAATATGACCATATTTATTTGGTTAGGATGAACATCTGATGGGGGCTGAGCTCATTGGAGCTTCAGTCAGCTGTCACGTCCTATATGGATTGAATTAAAAGGTTTAGGATCAATTCTGGAAGTGAGCAATATGTTATTTAGCAACTTGTGCAAGCACTGGTGTCTGGTGATGTCTGAGGTCACTAATAAGCTCATGTTAGGAGTAGGGACATCCACTAGAGGAGTGTGGATGGGTGTATAAATGAGCATAGATCAGGCAGATGAATAAATTGCACAAGTTGACCAAGCCAATGGATGCAAAGAAAATAGATTTTAATATTTAGCTAATGAAGCTTTTAATCTAAGCACAGCAAAGCTCTGGTTTAATTGCTTACATCTCCTGGCCTGGGAGGATCAAAAGAAGTTCACTACTCCTCAGAGTGACCAAAAGACTGCAGATGCCTTGAGTTAGGCCAGGAGTGTGAACACAGCAAAGAAAGGAAAGCTACAAGACATCAGTGATACGCCTGACATGGAAACGTTCAAGGTCAGATTGGATGGGTCTCTGAGCAACCTTATCTAGTTGAATATGTCCCTACTCACTTCTGGACTTGATGACATTTAAAGGTCCCTTCCAACCCAAACTATTCTTAGTCTGTGACTTGTAGCAGGGAGGGGCTGGAGATGTTTTTTGTCTGTGGCTGCAGTAGAGTCAGGCCAGGAAAGTATTAGGAAAATCCTGTATCCAGGAAGATGTACAATAGGTGGACACGTGCATACACCAGGTAGCAGACAGAGTTATACCATGTTTTTTTATATTTTTCTGTGTTCTTTTAAATAAAAAAATCTATTTTTATTTCTTTATATATACAAGATTCTTTATAACATACAAGATCATTGGTCTTGCATAATATTTATTTATAGAGCAGTGGTCCTTTACCAAGCAGAAATAGAACAGGATTCTTTTCCTCTCTCATCCTCTGGCTTCAGATGAGCTTTCTCATCCCCTTTAAGCAGCTGTCACAAACTTTCACCAATGATTCTGAAATAAAGGCCAAATATTTATAGCAAGTAACACTTGAATTTGTCCTTCACCCTTTCTAGGGAAAAATAATCACCTAATGTCCTCCTTTGCTATCCTCTGAGGAAGAAAGAGTATTTTTTTCCTCAGTGGTAATGGTCTAGCTAGGGGAATTTCATTTAGCACCAGGGGATGTGAACATCACAGAGCGTTTGCTAATTTCATCAAGATTAATATAATCCTTGGCACTCGGTCCTAAATCATTGGTGACAGCTCATGGCAAAATGGGAAATATCACAGGGACCAATGACACTTGCTACAGCTTTCCCTTCAGCAATAACAC
Organism: Florisuga fusca; assembly: GCA_038090715.1. Taxonomy (NCBI): domain Eukaryota; kingdom Metazoa; phylum Chordata; class Aves; order Apodiformes; family Trochilidae; genus Florisuga; species Florisuga fusca. Next base: position 5,092,345 of record JAAWXA010000030.1, on the reverse strand, counting down.
TTCTGACGTATTTATCTTAATTAGCAGCAGCAGGAGAAAAAGAAAGAAATAAAGACAGAGAGAAATTCAATTGAGTTTGAGCAAGATCATAATTAAGAGAGCGTTCACTGTACAATTCCAAATGCAGATTTCTGATGGAGAAAAAGAAATACAGTTCACTGAAATGAAAGGCAAAAAATGTAATGAAGTTTAATGGAATATTTTTCATAATTTTTCCTTTTTTAAACATCAGCTTTAAATTCTATCACTATGTAACTCATTCAGACAGGCTCACATTCTGTTATAGTAAGATCTTCCTAGCAAAAGAAAAACAACAAAAAAAAAGTAGTGTCATTGCTGAGAGATGAAAGCTGAATCATTCAAGTTGTTTAAGCTTGAAATGCCTTTGAATATAAAAATTAAATGGGTGGAATGAAAATGTAAAATATCCTTTTTCTAGATGATCTTATTATTATCCCATCGTTTTCTGGGTTGTGTTTCTTCCTCAAGTAAATGTAGGAGTGCTGTACTGAGTAGCTCAGCAACACCTGTCTGTTTCCCCACTTTTACCAATACATGTTTGTGAAAAGGAAAAGAGAGACAGATTAAAATATTTTATTATTTTAATTAGTAATATGCCTCCTTTACAATGAACCAGGTCATGACTAATAATTCATAAATATCTGTAATTTTAAGTACCTAAAATGGAAACCAGGAATCCTACTGCTTTGAAGTTGTCTTATTTTGCTCTTCAAAATTTTTGTGTATTTTTCTCATAAATTAGTGCCCTAGAATGAGAGGTTTTTAGTAATTTTTTTTCTTTTTAAAGAACTGGAACAGGACAGAAATTTTTAGAAAGAATGAGAAAGGTACTGGGAAGGAAAGACTAATAAAGGGCTGAATGAACATTTATGAAGGAGGAGGTTCTGCACCAAATAACTGAAAAAAGTGTGTTTTGGACGTTTGTAGTGACAAGTGAGGAAGGTATCCAACAGCTTAAGTTCTGCAAGATACTTGTGAAAAGTGATTACCAAAGGACCTTGTAACAACAATGGCCTTGTAAAATCCTCTTTCATGTACACCTTTTTAGAATTGTTTACTCTGACAAATGCCTCTGCAAAATTAGGTACAACTTCTTTTCATAGGCACTGATGGGGTTGTTTAATGGGACCATGTGCACAAAAAGCACATTTAAGCATAGTGCAAAGGTACTCTGCAGGTAGCACATGATAGTTGTGTGCCTGAAGTATGAAAAAAATCTACACAATATAGGAAAACGGAGTTATTTGCAGGCCAACTTAGTGTGTGGCATTGCTGCTTATACCAATATTTCTGTTCCCTGCCTAACTGGATTGCTCTTAGGAGGTGAGCAATATTAAAGTCATCTTTTTTCCCTGCTGTCAACAGGGTCGGGTGCATTTCCCCCTTATTGACAAGTATCTAATAAGCTCCAATCAGCTCCCTCTCATCTTTTGGAGCTCCTGTGCTTATACTGAAGGCCATTTGGATTTGCAGATAGATTTCCCCTTCTGATACATTCTGTTGCACAGTACCCTGATCAGCTTTGCCTCGGAGGGCAGATATTCATTACTGCTATTAGTGATAAGTGATTTGTGAATATTATAAAAAAAAATCTAAAGAAATAAAGCACCAAAAAAAATTGAGGAAAAATACCCCCAAAGCTTGCAGAAAAATATTTGGTTGCAATGGTGTATACTGGCAGCTGTTCTTCAGCGTTTTCAATTTGTGTGAGCAATGGAGAAACTTCAGGCTCAACCTATATTGAATTCTGCCTGAGTTCTGCAGCCTATCTGAACTATTGGATTCAAGTTTTTTAGTAGTTTGTAACACCCTAACTGGTGGGTTCCCATGGTAGGTGTGAAAAAACATTTTGAGCAAGAAGCTCAGTCACCCCTAGTGAAATACATCTGAATTTAGTTATGTTGCCAAAAATGTATTTGTGGATAATGCAGAAATGCTGTATCATGACTCACTCCTGAAGGTATGCAGCAGTGAAAAGTGTGCCATGCCTGAGACAAAACCCATGGTGCTCCTGAAGTGGAATTGCTATTGAAGAGTCACGATATGTCACTTTATGTCACAATAATATGTTGACTTGCTTGGGAAGTAGTTAAACTCTGGTGAGTATGAAATATGGAATGGAATGGCAAGAAGGGCAACCAACCTGGTGAAGGGTCTGGAGAACAAGCTCTGTGGAGGAGAGGCTGAGGGAATTGGGAGTGTTTAGTTTGGAGAAGAGGTTTAGAGGAGGCATTATTACTCCCTACAGCTAAGGAGTTTGTAGGAAGGTGAGTGTTGGCCTCTTCTCTCAGGTAAATAATGTCAGGATTAGAGGAAATGGCCTGAAGTTTCACCAGAGGAGGTTTAGACTAGGTGTGAGGAAGAATTTATTTACTCAGAGACTAGGCAGGCACTGGAATGGGGCTGTCCAGAGTGTTGGTGAAAGCACCACCTGGAGAATATCCTGGGGATATTCTGTGACTGCACCTTGACAAGTTATTTTTAATAGGTATTGCTCAGGCTACAGCTTGCACAGAACACTGCACACTCTGGGCTGTGGAACACTTTTTATGTGCCTAAGAATAGAAACCCTTGCTCTTGATTACATCTGGTAGCTCTGACTTGAATAAATCAATCCATACTTCTTGATTATTTGGTAGTTTTCCTGGAAAAAAGGTGCAATCTGATTTGAAGGAGAGAAGGAGGGGAAGAAATCAGCCTGGCTTCAGTAAATGTGAGTTGTGTGCTTGGAGAGGAGGGATGTGAGGCAAGCCTTTGGGTTGCTGTCTCTGGAGATGCCCCGTGAGCAATGTGTTGGGGCTCAGGTGGAAATGAAAGGTGCTGTGGGTCCCGGGGATGAATTTTTCCTCTGGCATGGAAAGAGGCTACAATAGCTGCTACAAACTTATTTCTTATTCAGCTTCTGGTCTCTTCACGTCTCACAGGTACTCCACAGGGAGCCTCCTATGCTGTCTGCTCTGAGGAGTGGAAGGTTTTGTGCATATATTCAGTTAATTCTGAAATCTCAGATGTCATCTTCTCAGCCCATTTCCATAATTGCTTATGTGGAACCAAATCATGCAGCCATGATAGAAATGGAAAAAAGGTGGGAGTTGAAAAAAAAACAACAAACCCAAACCAAAACAAAACCAAAAACCCAAAATAAAAATAGAAAATAAAAAAGCCCCACATAATTCCTGCCTTCCCAAACTGTGTTCCTGATCCCTTGTCCATGACAACCCATGCAAAACTGTTAGTATTATGTCTTTTTAGCCTTATTCCAGAAGTCTTGAGTGCAACCTGTATAAGGTAAGAGTATGCATTTTCCAGCGTGCTCTGAGGAGCAGTGGTCTTCACAGCATTATATCTGTAGCTCTGAGATTCTACAGACACCACCTCGCTCAAATTAATGGATTTATATGGGTTTTTTTATTTGTAAAAGTGCTTTCCTGCTTTTTAATATTTAAGTAGTCATTTTCAGCTCTCTGAAACTGTTCCACCTGTTGCCCCCTCTCAGTTCATTTATCCTTTTCATGCAGACTGAACTCCGAGATCTCTTGTGATTTGTGGCAAACTTCTTTTAAATCTTGACTAATCCCAGTCTTACCAATGTGGTTATTGCTTTGGTGTCTAGTGGCAACTGTACAGCAGATACGTGATTTCCAAAAGAAACTTACTGGATGATGTCTGCTTCTACACCTTCTCCTATCTTTCATTTCAGGATGCTTTGGGGTTTTGTTTTTCTTCAAGAGGTGGTGCTTAACCACAGTCCAGTCATACCCTTTGAGAACCAAACCATTTTTTCTAGTTGATGGGCTGAGCAGTATGTAGCAAGTGTCTTAATTTTGGCCTCTAAAGTCATTAAAGTTACAAAAATTAATTCTGATATGTGCATAAAATTGCCTGAACAAAATTGCATTTCTTCTTGGGAAGCTCACTGAGCAGATACTATTCTATTATTGTCATTGTACAGTAAGGGCAAATGTTTGTATTGTTATCTCACCTACATTTTAATAGTCTATAGTCCTGTTTTATTAAGTATCTAACACACGTATTTGTAGTTTCCTTCAGCCTTGACTTCCTTCACAGCAAGTATTTCTCTGCAGAGAGTGAAGAAAATACTTCTAAGCCCCTAATATTCATCTTTCCCTGACATGCCTGGTTGTGATATATTAATTGTTTTAAAATAACATTCATTAAGACTGTGCTCATCCCTTCAAGATTTTAAAATCAATGTCAGAGAAAAAGAAAGCCTTTATTTCAAATTCTTTTCCTGATTATCTTCTCTCTAATTGGCTTTTGCTCCTTTCCAGTCAAATTTTAATTTTCTCCTGTGGCTGTAAGACACTGTCTGTTTCTATTTTACTTTCTTCTGTCTGACTTTGCCTTTCTGGCCTGCTACTCTCTGTGATTAATTTTTATGGCTTACTAAATAATGTGCAGGATAAAGACTCTAAGATGAGCCTATGGAAAAATCACGATCAAGGTGTGCCTTGCTTTTCAAGAGCTGCTCAGTACTTCCACAGATGCCAGCTGCTCAGAGGCCCATCCAGATTTATTTTCAAGGTTTCATATTTCACAGAATGACCAAGTGGTGTGTGTTGCTGTAGAGCCAGTGTCTCCCCTTTTTGAGCTTTGTGACAGACCACTTTTAAATTTTTTATTTCTGAACTATATATGCAATTCTAGATGCTTTTACTAGTTTCAACTATAAAACCCAGAAAAGTTCAGCTCCCCATTGAAGTGAAGCATGTGTATGGAACTGCTTAGTTAACTGTGAACATGCCAAATACTAATGGCAGGTTTAAAAAAAATCTCAGCCGCACCTAAAAGTGCTAGAAGGAGGAAGATACTTGTAAGGATGAAGAGAACTTGCCTTAACATAGTAAAAGCACAAGTAAACTGAGAGAAAAGGCTGTGTCAGAGAAGGAATTCAATCTTACTGTTGGTAAATATTGGCTTCATCAAGTACAATGCAGGATGCAACATATTCTAGGCAGATACATTATTTTTTAGTACTTTCTTCAGCATGAGAAGGAGCTATTGTATTCTACACTACATCAAGTATATGTTTGCCAGTGGACTTTATTAACTTATTAAATCAGCAAGATGAAATAGCCACTTTGTTCTATTTAATTTAAAGCAATAAAACTAAATAATAAAATTGTGGCTTCATAATGTAGTCCCATGTTAGATAAGAAAGTCTTTTATTCAATATTAGAATTTCTTTCAGTGGTATTGTAGTTTTGTTTACATCCATACATTTAAGTATGTGGCACTACATAAGGGTGTATCTGATGGCATCTATCATGTAATTAAATGTGAAAAATCTTTGCTGATGCAACTAATAAGGTTATTAACTTAAATGCACACAAGTCTAAAAATTAAAACCAAACCAAAACACAACAGCACAGCAAAAGCCAACCCCAAAATGCTTCTAATTATTTAAGGCTGCATATGTTATATAAGGGCAAGTATGGTAACTTTGATTTTCATAGATCCATAGAGCCTAAACCCCTACCTCTTGTGTACTACAGCCACAGACAAATTCTGGGCAATTTTTGTATTAGGTTAAAGTTGCCTGTGTTGGGGGGGTGTAAATTTATGATTATAAGTTAATAAATTTAATGCAGTACTGAGTAGCTTATTGAGCATGTCACCATAAAGTACTGTTGAAAATAGAATTTAAAGAATGGGATGTTAGTAGGATTGATAGATTTTGAAGCTGACAATTTAAAAATCCATCTTCTAACTAACTGGGGTTTCTCAGTTAGCTGGTTACCTCACAGCTGTCCTTGAGAGGATTTCTTGAACCTACTTAATAATTCTCCTTTATTGAAGTCATATTAAACCCAACAGGAGGTCTGGATGCCTCTTGCTATCTCAAGGAAGCACTCAGCTTTTCAGGTGCAACTCAAAGCTCAGATGCTTGTATTATGAATAAGGAGGAACTTGTCAAGTATTTCATTTTAAGGTGTGAATGTGTTTGCTATTCACAACTGTGTGACAGATTTAGGATAATAATTTGCTGGACTGGCAAAAGCTTGTTAGATCACCATCAGTAGCAGTCAGTTTTAACTCTGAGTTCAATGTTGTGTGATAATTTATGAAACAACTGCTATGTTATTTTAAATATATCTGTTATTTTAGCTTTTTGGTTTGGGATTTGACATAAATGGTTTGAAAAAAGGCATGCTTTGGTTCTGCTAGATAATTCTTTGTAATAAACTTTTCAACTGAACATGGATAGAGGAAACAGAATAGTTATGGTACAGGTTATATCTCCGTTTCCTATACCCATCTGCAGTAGATATAAACACAATTATTTGACTCCATCATTCCATTTTTTGATGGAGCCACCCTCTATTATCAGTAATCCCAATGGTCTACATGAAAGCCCAAATGACTCAAGAAAACTTTTTATCAAGAATCTGTTGATGTTTTTGAGGACATCTTTTAGATCTCTGCTCATACTCTACTTAATAGACCTTTTTTTCTGTGCATGTAGAGAAGGCTGAAGAGGGTACAAATATTACCCAGTTCAAAGTACCTTGTAAGCCTATGAAAACACCAGTATATTGTAGCTTAATTTGTTCTTTCAAAAAAATTATATTTCTGAGCATTCTTTAATACTACTTTTGATGCAGTTTTTCCTGAAGGCTGCAGGAGCTGAAGTACCCTAGATATGCTCTTTGTGTGCTATAAAACCCGCACGTGAGCCTTCTGCAAAGTTTATGGAAATGTGATGTTGGGTATGAGACACCATTGCTCTGAAGTAGCTGTCTGGTTACATCCTTGCATTATTTTACTTTATAAAAAAGCATGCACAGCTAGGAGCCAGGCCTGCTATCAAAAGCTCTAGAAGGGATTTTTTACCAGTATATCGCTAATCAAAATATAAGATACAGAATCCTGAAAAGGTCACCATGGCAAACAGCTGAATTATATTTCACTGAATATATTAGGGATTTTATTTCTAATATGTCATTCCAAAGACAAAGACTTCTATCACACTGGAAAATGACAGGCAGATTTTTTTATTTTGCTGCATATTGCAAAGCAAACAAGCAGTTTCAAAGTCAGGTGGCTATTATACATCATGACATTTCAGGCCACATTGAAGTCTTATTGGAGCTGGCCACAACTTTGCTAAAGTAATTAGAGATTTGATTAATTTATTGCTATTTTATTCAAGTAAAATAACTAACAACTTTGGCTTGGAGGAGCTGTTCTTAAGATGGATGTGCATTGCTCCCATATAGTTGGAGGACCTGTGTCTATGCTCTATCTTGCCCTGGTTTGCTTGCTGTGCTCAAAAGATTAGATTAGAATTGCCTCTAGGAAGGAATTATGAGGGTAAAGACTTCTGGTGTGCAATACCAAAATGTTATGGATTTGTGAATGGAAAGAAATCTGGTGAGGATAAATGTTCTAAGGCTCTGGTAGTCTATTTAAAACCACAAATGTACAGTACACAGTTTCTTCATAAGACTGAGCTGATGTGGAAGTGGTATATAACATTCGTCAGTTTCTTTATGTGTTTAATTGGATAATTTGTGGGAAGCAGAGATACATTCTCTCCTGTATGTACTTCTGAGAGCCTCCCCTTCTTTAATTATGTAAGAGACTTGATTTTGTTTTGATTAGTCTTGATTAAGAGTTCAGTCTATAGTGGCTGTAGATTATTCATGAATCAGCCTTTCTCCTTTGATAGAGAGAAAATTGTGCCACCACCTCAAATCTTATAGCAAATATTTCACATTTACAGGCCTACTGGGACAAATGAAAGAAGCAAATATTTATTTTTCTTGTAAGTTAGAAAGCAGTTGTGTTGCTGTGGAAGATGAGGTAATGACATGTGCTCTGTGCTGTTTGTCATGTCCCAAGCCACAGGGACCCAGATTCTGCTCACTGGGCAAAACCATTCAGTAATGTGTAGGCCTGTAATTATTATTCATTTATTATTACATTAAAAAAAGAGGGATCAGTTCCCCACAGAGCTGAGCACTTCAGCCAAGTCAGTGTAGGCAGGTATGCTGGAATTACAAGCAGGTAACAGCATATGTTTTAGCTTTTAGGGGCTTTTAGGATGTGGGGACCAGGGATTCCTGTCCTGAGTTACCTTCATGAGAACCTTCTTTCCACTGTTTGCAGAGAGAGCCCAGAGGCATTAGCATCCAAAGCTGGCTCTTGTGGAAGCCCTTCGAGCTGTTCCAACTAGTTTTGTACACTCAAAATCCCTGGTCCTTTAAAAATAAATAAATCCCAAAGAAGCCACCTTGCAGTTTATTATGTGTATGGAAAATTCCCCTTACATTTTTTCGCCTTGGTATGGGTGTTTTGGGGACCATAATGGTGTAAGAGCAGTGTTCTTTGGTTTTATTTTTCTCTTGTACACTCTCAAGTAGTTATTTCTGCACATTGTTACACAGCTACTTTAATGAACTGAGGCTTGGAGCAGAAAGAAAGAAGGTGTGTTAGTGTAGGTAGGATTATATGTTAAATACTAAGGACTGTGTGTGTTCTGAAATTTGCCTCCTCATGAGTTCTGTTGAGCCAAAACAGTCCCATCAACTTGATGTGGTTTCTGTACAGAAGGAATAGTTACCATGAAGCTAGTCCAGGACTAAGAGAACACTACTTAGTGACTACTTAGTGGGGATGGATATGGGCTTTTTTGATTGCTAAAAATTTATTTGGTTACAGCTTTCCTATACAATTCTAAGTTTTTCTGGAATTCATGATTTTCAGGAATGTTACTGAGGAGCACACTATTGAAGTACAGATGATGTCTGCTTTCAGCTTTTCTGTTTTTATTTATGCTTCCTTTCTCCCAATCCCACCAAAAGACCAGTCTTGAAAATGTAGCCCAAGCCCAGCTGTAAGTTAAAAGCTGGAGACCTGATGGGAAAAAACCCACAAGAATTATAAAGGAGGGAAGGAAGGAAGGAAGGAAGGAATGAATGAAAAGAAGAGAAAGAAAAGAAGAGAAAGAGAAGAGAAGAAAAAAGAAAAGAAAAAAGAAAAGAAAAGGAAAAAGAAAAGAAAAGAAAAAAGAAAAGAAAAGGAAAAGAGAAAGAGAAAAGAAAGAAAAGAAAACACAACCTTCAAAAAAAGGAAACCAAACCAAACCAAACCAAACCAAACAGAAACAAACACCAAAAAACCCAAAACAACCGCTTCAGGTTTCTGGAGGATATTGTGACAATTTTGTGATTTGGGGAATTTTGATATACTTTACTAAATGTAGCAGAAAAAAATAATCTGAGAAAATTCTCATTTTGCTTTATTTAAAGATTCCCACTTATTTCAGTGGGAATTATTTTTCTTCAAGAGAATGGCTTTTTGAGGAATTAGTACTCATTTTCTATTTGAGCTGAGATTTGCTCTTTTGTTCTGCTCTACCATCCCCTGTGTCTGACCAGTTCCCTTGACAATGTCTGTAATGAAACTCCTTTCTTCGAATACTTATCCAGGGACTAAGCATGCTAAGCTGATATGGTGAGAAATGAGTGTTGCTTTCCTGCTCAGCTTACTTGTACACATGTGCATAATGTCATGTGTGACTGTACTTGGTGTGTCTCCTGCACCAACATATATGTATGCGGGGTGGCATCATTGTGAAAAGTATCCTTCCATTTTATTTCCTTTTCCATTCTGTTTTAGATGTGCAGAGTCTGATAAGGTTATTTCTTAAACTAGTGACAGTTTAAGATCCAAACTTGTATTTTCTCATTATCTGTCTTACCCCAGTTACTTATTTTATTATATTCATCACTGGGTAGTAGAATTTATCAGTTCGTATTGCAAAAGAGATAGCATTGAGGGGAAGGAGAAAAAGATAAATTTATATTAAAATTATTAACCTGTTACTTAATAAAGGAGTATTTGTAGGATTTTGGACTAAATATATCAGTAGAAAATGAAAAAAAATTTATGGCACAGAACATTTTTGATGCCTTTTGTCAGACAATTTTGTCAAGTTTCTTGAAAGCTTCAGGTGACATTTAAAAATAATCCCTTTGAATCTCTTATAAATTACACCAAATAGATGTGCTTCCTAAATAGAATTAAATACTTTTTCATTATGTCAGCAATAAATTCTGTAACCTCTTTTAATTTTTAAAGATGATGTTGGGCTAGTAAGTGAGGATCTGCACTGTGCAATATTAGAATAGATGCACTACTGCCTTGATCCTGCCTTCTGCTTTTTGTAGGTTGAGTTAAGGTTGTTTCTGTTCACAGATTTTTATGTTCACTTAATATATTAATTTGTAGGTCTGAGGTCTAAGATTGTTCATCTTCTCTGCTATACTGCAGGCTGTTCACTTGCTTTGGTGCTAAACAGTAACCATGCAAGTATGATGAATGCATTGATTAATCATTTCTGTGTAAATCTTTTATATTCCAAATTAAGTGAAAAAAAGAGCTGAAAAAGAGCTGAAAACATTTATTTGTTTTTTTATTTATTTACCTAGTTGTCTATCTATTTATTTGTTTATTTATTCATGCCTTTTGCTGGAGCCTGAGTTGACAAGACCTGTCTATCCTACAAATCCACTACTTCCTCCAGCCCAGTTCCTGACCAGAGAAGTCAGACATCCCCAATTTAAAAAAACCGATAGCATCCAGATGCAAAAGTTTACATGTTACATTACGAAAATTTAATCCCATTAGAATGTCTCTGAAGGACAAGACCTTAGGATAATGTAAGAACAGGACAAAAAGATTTTTTTCCTTCTTTCTTCCCATTTTGAAAGACACACACATCTAAAGCCTGTCACCTAAGGGTGTCAGCAACTTGCAAAAGGTCTGAAGGCTCAATAAAAATCTTCCCCTGAAGATTGGATGAGTATTTGGGTGTTAACATTACAGAGGCAATTAGGTAACCCCTTTGCCTGCAGATAGTCTCTTCAAGTGATCTCTGAAACCTTTTCAGACTCTCCCAGAACACCCTGCTACTACTCCTGATAGTAATGAGCACTTCCACAGTGCTTCTTATCAGTAGACCTGCAAGTGCTTTGCGAGGGAAATCAGTAACATGATGTGCACTTTAGCAGGGGAAACAGAGGCACAGCAGAGAAAAGTGGCTATTAGCAGAGCTGGGAGTAAGACAGATTTCTTGACTCTAACCGCTGCCTCTTTTGGAACTTTGTCAGGCAAAGAGACTCTAAACTAGTACTAGAGCCACAAAGTCTTCTCAGGTTTCTTATGTCAACACTTGGAGTGAGGGATATCAGAACTGGGACACTGTATCTTGTCAAGCCTAACAGTCAGGGATTGTTAGGTCTTGGTGCACAATAGCAGCAGGTGAGGCAGTGCCCTCCCTAGAAAATACTATTTCACTCAATAAAATGTTTCTCTATATAGCAAAGAGCAGGTTTTATTTCTGCCAAAATCTTGGCAACCAAATGGAAAAAATTTGTCTGTAGCTTGGCAGCCAATATGGATTGTCATCAGGTTCTTTGCTAGACTGTTAAAATTAATCAGGTGGCAAACTTTCATTATGCCAGGTCTAATAAATAAGAAATCCAGGCTCCTAGCACTAGAAGCATCAGTAAATAGAGCAGTACAATGAAACATCTGAGGAAGCTCCTCAAGAGCTAGGCAAATCAAATTAAACTGCACATATACTAAACTATTTATTTTTGTATTGAATCTTCCATACAAAAGTATCATAACCTATTACATGCTATCTGATAAAGTGCAAAGGCCACCAGCTTGGGGATGAGCCATTGCTATGTACCCCTTTGGCAGTTCCATTAGTGTTGATGATGCTGTGGGAATCAGCATATATAGGGAAATTATAAGGAGATGGCTCACAGAATTTGCTTTTCTTGTTAAAGACTAACTGAGGCCATTTTGCCTAGGAGTAGACTGTGACTTGACACAACGTCTGGAAAGAGTCAGAAAAATGCAAGAAATATCACACAGACAGCAAGAAGAAATGCATTGTTTAAGAATAATAGACTTAAGGTATAGTGGCCACAATCTTCACAGGTCAACTAAACCTGCAATGAGTTTAGAAAAAAAGAAACTGTGGTAGTTGGGAGTTGTTAGGAGCAAAAAATTTGCAATACGAGCTACACACAGAATTTTAAGGTTAGTGAACTAACAAACTACTGGAGCCCTTAGTGTTTAGCACCAGTGAATGGAAGAAAATTAATCAGAAAGCATGATGCTAGTGGTAAGACCCTTAGGCAGTATTTATTTTAACTGTCTGAAAGTTTCTGGAAGCCACTTTGTGACATGACTATCATCTCCAAAGCAAGAGAATAGGTTGAAGTGTCTAAAGGAGCCTGGGAAGCTCACCATCACTTTGGATGCCTAACATCCTCAGGCTTTCCTGAAAATTCCACAGAAAAATCTACTTAGGTTTGTGGGATCCCTGAATTTAACCAAAATGGCCAAGAAGGAAAACTGTCCAAAAGAGACGATGCACAGACAGACCAGGCAGCTGCCTTTGGAGGAAATCTGCAAGAGGCTGAGTAGTTACTGTGCTGCCTGGTGCTCAGACAGGGGAGCTCAGCCAAGTGCTCTGCTTTGGATTTTTGCTGGGTCTGAGCCTGGCAGTCCTTTTTCCAAAGGTAGTAGACTGGGGAGGGGTGTGTTTGGTTTATGGTATGCCTTGTGATGAAACTCATTTGTTTATGTGCCAGGCTGCCAAAATCCTTGTGGTGGATTCTGGCAGCGCTGGCACCGTTGCCAAATCCAAACCAAGAGATATGCAACACACCACTGGAGAGATTTGTTCACTAAATTGGGATCAGGCTCAACAGTTGCAAAGTCTTTGTGCTTGGCACTTGGGGAGTACAACTTGCTGCAGATGAGGGCTCTCACCTGGCAAATTAATTTCCACTTTTAAATTGATCCAGGCTGAAAACTGCCTGACTCTGGCTGTTACACAAGTCCCTGTGCTACAAGAGGGCAGATACTACTTCATTGCTACTTCTTTGTTGCTGTTTTGGAAATAATACAGAAACTGTTTTACTGTTTGTTTATTGACTGATGCCATCAGTAGGATACTTTTTTCTGTTTCAGCACATGTATATTTATTTGACTACACTCCTTCCTTAAAGTGAGCATGGATGGAAGTTCATGATTACATTGTGCATCTGCTGTCACTCCTTGGTTTGAAGCCGTGCAGGGTAAGTGCTCCTCCCAGAATCCTGTGCAATCTGTTCCTGGAAGCAACAAATGCTTAGCCAGCAATGCAGGACGTTCACCAAATTAAGTGTGAACTTATTGAAAAAATAAAAGAGCAAGAAATATATACTATTTTGTGCATGGGACTGGTAGCCAGGACTTTCAGAAATGTAGTCTAATAGGAATTTTCTCTCTGATTTTAGGAAGTTTCCCTATTCCCCCTCTGTTTCTTTCTTTTTATTTTTAAAATACACATCTAAAGGTATGTTCTAGCACTAGAGTTAGCAGCTCAGTGTAGTGTTCTGCTCTTCTGTGGCCAATTAATCAAGATCCACTCCCCTCCTGCAGCTGCATGCTAAGGCAAGTCATTGATCCCATAAACTAAAAGGAAATGGCCATGCCTCAACTCCCTTACCACCTCCCGTTATTATTTGCTATTTTAAAGCCTAAGCATGATGTAAATTTTTATGTTAGTAGGGTTTATATCCAGAATTGATATTCTGTTGTATTCTCAAGTCCTTCTTTCTTGTTATAAACACAGGTGATGAGGGAACCTTTGGGTCTAATGCAAGGCTGCCCTTTGCATTCCAAATACAATCTTTTCACAATTCAATTATCTTACACTGTTTCTTGAATCTCTTACATGGAAAGAGAAGACAAAAGCTAAAAGCAGGGGGATTTTGATATGGATGAGCCCCATAGGACTTGCAAAGTTTTTTATGGCCTCTTCTTTGATAGCTCATTGAGGGGTATGGGGTTTTGGGGTTGGCTGGGCTGGTATTTTTGATTGGTTTTCTTTACAGACTAGATGGTTGGTGTTAGTTACAAATGAGACTGACAGACAGGATGAATAATCAGCGAGTCATAGTGACAAATTAAAAAATAACAGTAAAACTCTGTTTTTCCCCATAGTGTTCATTGTTTTAAGGGCTTTCTAATGTAGAAAATTATTCTGGTATCAGATAAGGTGTGAATAAACCCATGCAAACCAGTATAGATTCATAGGACTCTTCTGACACCAGATGAAAAACAACTTCTTTTTGCTTATGTAATTTAGTTTATTTTCAACAGCTGCACTTTTTTGTAGGACTGCTGTCAATTAAATATTTTAATCTGTCATGATTTACCTCCATAAATCCAGGCGTATGGAGTATTTTTTTCATCTCCTGTATTTCAGTGTGTTGTGCAGCTGTTTTCTGTTTTTATTATATATCTATCTGATCTAGAACCTTCCAGGGCTGGCTCTGTTTTACCAGTGAATAAAATGATTCCATAAAACATGCTTTGTAAAAAAACCTGAGGTCCTGCTGAATGACACGTATTGTACAAATGTATGACCAGATGTTACAGCAGGTTTTTGTGATCTGTGAAAGAACAGGATGAGTCTCTTCCTCACACTGGAAGATGGTGATGGAAGAGTGGGAAGAGTGTGAGGTAGGTGATACTGAAATGGCTCCCAGGCAACACTGGAGATGGAAAGATGGAAACACCCTCCAGTGGGGTAGAATCAGGTTTATTTAAATGTTACTCTAGATTAAGATCTGTCCCATAAGCTTTCTCATACTGTGGCTGATGCAGAAACTATTTGCTGAACCCATTCTACAAAGCTTCATCTTTATGATCAATGGTTCAAGCTCCATCTATATTTTAACATAATGTGATTAAAAACATGAATTTAATTAATATGGAGAAATTACATTCTCACTTTGTTAGTATAAGGACACTATGTCTGACCTAGTTCTGCAAATGTTAGGAAGGAAATGGGAAGAGAGAAGTGCAATGTTGTAGCTGATTTTTAATCTACTGGGAACTCCTTACAGGGTGAGAATCATTTGTTCCAATGATTATTTTCTCATCATTCACATATTCAGCCACATCTGCTTCTAAACACAGCTGACAAACTGACCTTAATTATTTCTAAGTCTGTAAGGGGGCATATTGTAAAAAGCAAACTCATCTGACTTAAATCAGTACATTAAAGAGCAACCTTTTAATTAACTTAAGAATACTTTCCCTTGTTTATTGTGACATATTTTTACTCTCTTACCCAGCTCTTAAGAGCAGAGTCTTACAGGTTCCCTGTGGAATTCTGTTACTATAGTGAAGTTTGCATTGAAATTTGAACCAACGAAGCCTGTCGAGTATTAAAAGGTTTTCTGCCAAAAATTTAGTATTTCCAGGAACTGCAATGCAATTGAAGCTCTGTCATTCACATAAAAGCAATGAAACCTAAGCATCAATTTATACATAAGGATCAATAAAACCATAATCTTTAAGTTTTTCTGCTAATCAATGTGTTGATCAGTGGCACTTTAAGGAACTGGAAAAGATTTTTTTTCTACATAATGAAATTTCATAGGAAGCATAGGGCACTTTTGTAAGTTAATGTTAGGTATTGCCATTGGGTTTTTTTTGTTTTTTTTTAATGCTTACTCTCAGGATAGAGGCTTATGCAAAGAAATGCAATTTTCCCACAATGTTCAGATAGCAGTGTATTTAAAATGGGAGGTGCTGTTCAACACCTTGAAGTATGTTTCTTATTTTTATGAAAATTTTGAGGGATTACATGAACAAGCCACCTTCTACGACCCTCAAAATGTACTGGTGATATTGCTTTCTACAATGGTGATATTGCTTTCTACAACTTGAGCCTAGAAGGAGTAAGACCCTACTCCCACTCTCAGGTAGTGGAGTTATTTTTTCAACGTCAGTGATCCAGACTGGTTTTTCTGGCGTGCTGACAGACCATAATAAAGGTCGTAACAGTTACTGTCTCCAAACTCCCAGTGACTTGAATGGGAGTTTCAAGTGGGCAATATTGAACCTAAGAATTATGGCTTGAGAGAAGCGTGTCTGCTAATAGTAATTTCTGAAAAACAACAGGTGAAAACCAACCTTAACACTTCTGGGGAAGAGAGAAAAAGGGAGAGTTTGGAAGGTGTGTGCAATTTCTTAATTTCTGCTAATAATATGTAATCCTTGCACTGTCTGTTTTATCTGTGGACTTCTGATAATAAAGATGACGGTGCCATGGAATAATTTTAGGTACAGGAAAATGAACTGATTAATCCAAGTCCTTTGATACAATGAGATGGGAAGTAGGTCTCCAGCTTCCAAACTCTTACAAAGCCCCTACAGAAAGCCTGGGATTTCATTGCTTTCTGTGCTAATTTCTGTATAATCAAACTGAAACACTTTGTGCCAATATGAGCTTTTTTGAAAGCTTGCTTGTAGTGATTTTGTTCAATTTAGTAAGGAAAACTCTTCTCAATTTTATGTTATATACAAACTCACATTATATATGCAAATAAAATTAAACTGCAGTTTTTCAGATATTTTATTTTTAGTGAGTGATATTTCGTTCCAGGTTGATGAAGTCAATAAATAATTCATTATAAATATGGTAAACCTGTAATATGTATTCAAGGCAGGACCAGGGTGACAGTGGGGCTAACATGTTGCACAATTAAATTATACTTAACAAAAGTCCTTTAGATTCACAGCCTTTATGGATGACAGTAACTTGCAGATCTACACAAACTGATTCCCACACAAAGGAGGGTGGGTATAATTGCTGGTTTTGTAGCTGCTTTTAATCACATTCAACATGCTTTGTATTCAAAACTGCACTTCCAAAGTTTGCTGTCAATATTCTCCCAGATTCCCACTGTTTGTCACTGAATGTCATTTATTAGAGAAAAAATGATTATTTTCTCAAAAAGTTGATGAGAAATATAACAGACCTGTGCATAAAGATGTTAAAATTTTCCCGTTTTCCACCAGAGTCTGGTACAGAGCTACTCTAATGTCCCCTCCCTTCCTCTGTCTAATGTCTCTGCATTAGACCCAAGATGCTGGACCCAGGGGAACCAGTGGGGTTTGGCTAAATTTGGAAAGGAAAACCAGAGAATGAAAGGGGAATAAACACTTCTTTTGAACTGCAAAATAAACTTTGTCTGAGCTCTTTGAGAGGTCAGCACCAGATACATGAAGCGGTGAAGAGAAGAAATAGGACAACCTATGACTTGAACCCACATATATTCACTGGACATAGGGTTAAAAAACAGATGGGAAATATGCTGTGGCCATAGCTGGCACTCTGCAGTCCCTGCAAAAGGTTCTGGGGTTAGTTAAGATATTTAGAATTTTGTTAAAGACTGTGATGTGCACCACAGCATTTATTTTGTCTTTCAGCTTGAGTGGTTAGCTAACCAAACAACTATCAAGTGGGTACCAGATCGAAAACGCTTGCTTTTTGTGTTTTACACAAATAACCTAAAGCTTAGTGCCCAAGGAGAGAAAATCAGCTTACACAAATCATCAGAAGTCAGGTAGCTAGGGCCCTCAGATGGTAAATCCTTATGTGTGCTGTTGTCAAAATTAGTGGTAGTGGGGAACCTTTTAAAACCAATGTCTCGAATGCAGTGCAATGGGAACTTATTATTCAGTGAACAAAAGATGTACTCTAAAAATGTAATAAATTTAGTAATTTTCTCTTTTGTGACTGTACAATGTTTGCCTACCTAGTTCTTCCTCTGCCTTTGAATGATTAATCTTTTATATCCCTGCTTGTAAATTGGTTTGTTTCTTTGGGCTCTTATGTTGCCAAAAGGTTATTTTGACGTGCTGCTGAGCTGAATGAAATTATCCCTATTACATTTTACTGATAATATTTGTTGTCTGATCCTTTCCCTGTGAATGTTTGCATGGGATGAAATGCTGCCTTTCATTTGCATGATCTTGCTTTACTTACAGGCAATTTGCACACAAATTATGATCTCCAGTGCAAGGGGTTAATTATGAAAATCGGTGATTAACAGACCCTTTATCAACAAGGGATTTGATGCTCTAATCACTATGAACAGGAGTAGTCAGTGCTGGTGTGAGACTTAAGAAACCTGTGCTCATTTCCCTCCTCATCCTTCATTTATGGATGGTGTCTGGAAGTCCCTTAAATTCTGTGCCTCAAAAGGCACATTTCTATGAGAAAGCATGACTCGTGGGGTAGGTGAACCTTTATCTTCCTAGATAATGCTTATTTTATAGAGGATTTGTGAAAATAAACAAAATCATAGTTTAAAATCAAAGGTGTTAGAGATGTACAGAAATTATTTTCCTTGTTAAGTATGGATGCTTCTGAGAGTGATCCAGGCCACGTGCTAGGGTTCACCACTCCTGCAGCCAGACCTGCAATGCCAGGTCCCAAAAAGAGAATATGTCCTTTCAGAATGAGACAGATAATTCATACAAGTCCTAGGACAGGGAAGATGGTGAAGACTAATATATTGCATCTGTTAGCTTTTTCTAACTCAGAGTACAATTAAAATGTGAAATTATTTTTAGAAAGTTATTGTTAATGGTTCTTTTTGGCAATCACATTTTCCATTTTCATATTGTTGTGACATCTTCTAACTGGGTTTGGCAGTTTCATGAATTAAGTTAAGTGCTGTTGTTCAGCTTGATTACAAGGAAACTGAAATATGGCCCTCGTGGGTGTTATCTGTCATACTGCTAAATACAAAACCAACATAAAACTCTGCTTGTTTCTCTAAGAGCCTTGCACACCATGCTCTGAATCTGTTTCTCTAAGGTAATGACTGCCTCCTACTCCTGCCAGAGGTGTCTTGGTCCTACATCTCTCAGTTCTATACTGCTGTCTTGTGACACTGGAATTTTGCTGTGTTTCAGACTTCTGAGATTGCAAAGCCTTTCGGGGAAGTCTCCTGAAATTCTCTAATCCAGTCATCTCCAAAATGGAAAATGACTTCTGTGCTTCACCTGGAGAGGAATGCAGTAATTCACAGGCTCTTTGCAACTGTAGCTTGTGTTCCTCTCAGTTGTAAAGCGTGGGAAACCCATAATCCAGTTGTTAGAGCAGAACATACTCCTCCTATAATCAATAATCCCATTTATGCCCCCAAGTTAGTCCTCATGTTTGTGAAGGTCTTGAAGGTAAAAATTGAAATGAAAATATAGTGCTAAATCTTTAATGTATCACGTCTCTTCAAAACTTTTGTTACTTCCTTTCTGTCTTTGTGTCATCTTTAACACGGCCTATAGTCCATGCCTTCTGTGCACTGTTTAGTTAATATCTGCTCTCATTTCACTTTTACAAGGGAAGTGCCAATTGAGGCTTCTCAGAATCTTATCTCCAAGTGGTTTGAGCCATGTTACTTTGTATGCCCTACTTGGAAAATGTGTGACTCAGGAGTGACTCAGGGTCTGGAAGAATTAGAACACGGAAGAATAATAATCTCTAATAATCTCTTAATAAGAAAATTGGCTGCTATCAACTACAAGAGCATGCTTTTCTTTCTTTGCTTGCACAGAATACATGTGCAAGCATCAGCGAGCCTTGCATTTTAAAAGAAAAATTACACTTTCTATATGTTTAGGCATTTGTTTGACAACATCCAGCTTCTATTTTATAAAAGATCTTTATGTTAAAGAGCACACAAGATTCTCCTAATCTTAGATCTCTGCTGCAAATATACTTTTACTTCCTCTTACCTGTCTTTCCCCTGTTGCTGTTAACACAGTCAGGATTTCACACAATTCCCCATTCAGGCACTTGTGATAACTTGGGCATTTTCAGGGTAGGACTGAGACCTGAACTGCCAGTGAAGAATGTTTCTGAGGTGCTCAGAAAATATGCCAGTGTGTGGGACATAAATAACAAAAGCATATTTTTGTCTCCTAAATGGTATGCTTTCAGGAAATGAAAAATTCACTGTGACCTTATTAAAAGCCTGATTTTATTTAATGAAGTTACAAATTGAATAAGTTTTGAAATTAATAAAGAATTCCATACTTTGAATTTTCAGTAGGAACTGATTTTAATTTTGATAGTGCATGGCTAGTAACAGCTGGACAGACAGCAGCTGCATTGTCATATTCAGGGACTAGTGCCTTGTTCACAATCTGATTTTTAGCAAAGAATGCAGAGGTACAGTTTTGCTGGTAAATCAGCCCCTGAAAATTCTGTACTGAGAGAATTCACTCTTTTTATTATTTTCATATGTAAAATCCTCCATGGAATTATATATACTTGCATTATGGAACAAATAAGCTGCTGCAGGACAGCTTTTTGTCTCTTTGAATATTACTATTTAAAAAAAAAATACATGCAAGCATTAAAAGAACTGCCCTCATTGCAGTGGGACTGTGGTTAGCAATTTTAATTTATAAGACTAAAAATCTCAATGCTGTTAATAAATCAAGGGTTATACATAACTGATTTCAGTTGGTTTACAAAGTAATTTTTTATGCTGTTGCTAAAACCATCAACTTTTTCATAAAACTAATATCCACAAAGAGAATCTGAACTTTGCATGGTTTGATTTAGTTATTTATGGATTATTGCTGACCTCTGACTTGCAGTACACTGGCAGATGTAATCTACCTAATGCAATAATTTGTATTTACTTTAAAGAAAGTTTTATTTTAATCTGATTTGATTTGCATCAGTTCCTGTTATCAGATCAAGAGCAAAACAGAGCCTAAAATATATAGCTCTTGGAAGCATGCAGCAGCAAAGTTCCCAGCTCCTGGAGGGATTCCTTTTGATCTCATTCAGAACTAGGTTAAGGGGGTGTATATGCATTCAGAACTCTTGGAAATTATTGTAAAAATCCTACTGCAAATAACTAACAAATTAATCCATTTCCTCAAAAATATGTGGTGTCCCTATCCTGTAATTCAGGATTTGGCCTATCATTTCATCTTTTAAAGCAGAATCAAAGTACCTGAATTGTGAGCAGCAGTTTGCAACAGGAATTGTAAACTTCAGTATTTTTAGTATTTTTTTCAGTATATTTAGTATTTTGGTTTGGCTGTACAAATGAAACCAAGAATTCAGATTAGAATAGACAGAAGAAAAAAAAAAAAAGGAAAGCCACGTGTCAGTACTTGATAACTTCAAAGGTTTTTCAAATCTTTGTTCAGAAGAGGACCTTGTGGCTCTTGGTCTTGGATTCAACCTATGACTTCTCTTCATGTGTTACAACAATGCAGTTGGACTGTGGTACTGCCATTTGAAAAAAAAAAATTTAAAAAAAAAATAATTACCTAATCTTGAAAACAAGGATGAGGATGAAGGTCAAAGTTAAAGTAATTCAGTGCTCTGGGTGAAGCTTCAGGGGGAATTACTTTTGCCTTCCCTTCTTGTAACAATGCAGATCCAAACACATTCTGTTCATACGTGAGTTTAGCATACACAAAATCCGACCAAAAAACCACAACGCATCTATGATTTATTTAGCTGAGATCAAAGACATACAGCTGCAAAGAATCAAATTAAAATTTGATGATGCAGCAGGCAGGCTACATCTATTATTTAATTTGAAGGTTGTGATCTTATACAAAATCAGCTTCCAGTCCTCACTTACACTCTTGGGCTGCAAATATAGCTGTACTCCACCATTTTTATATGAATTTAAATCACCAAAATTTCTCAACAAATCCTTAGATATCCTATATGGAATTTGCTGTCAAGGAGGGAGCTAATAAATTCCAGCTCAAATAAGATTCTGACCACATGGTTGCTTACCACTAGCACAGGTCAGCTTATTTTGCTCAAAGGACCAAGGCCAGTATAGTTTGAAAACATGACTGATTACTGCAGCGTGTTCAGAGTGGACAAAGACAGAGCTTTTGACCTTTTCAAACTACTTAAGGAGTTTCTGAAATAAGGTTTGGATTATTTATTAAAAAAAATGTGTATTAACTTTCTGAATAATTCTGTTTCATGACACTGGGCAGCTCAGAACTAAGCAGTCTAACAGCCTTTTTCCCTTTCCTTTTTCTTGCTTAAAAGAAGAGAACCCATATTTCTGTGATCTCATTGACAGAAAATGGAGGAAAAAATTACTAGAAGAATTAATTTGAAAATTGTTATATATCCACTAAGTTATGCAAACACTGTCTTAAAAGTGAGGGTGCTTTAAGTTGATGTTTTTGGCTGATTTTTGTACCTAAGTAACAGCTGTGGAGATTGAACACCTTATTGCCAAAAGATTTTCACATGTGGGTACAGCCTATTCATCTAAGCCAGAGCTTCCTTTAGGTACACAGCATCACCCCAGGAAATTTGTCCTATTTAGATGGGTCATGCCTAAGTACTAAGTGGTCCAAAAATTGTGGACAGGTGCACAGGAAGCCTGATCTATGGAATGGCACCATCCATGCTCCCTGTAGCCTTGCTCTCCAAGTCAAGCACATGCTAATTGGTTCCCCTCTCTCTACCAGGCTTTGTGCCCATCTTCAGAATTATTACAGCTTTCACATCAACAGTGGAATTTCATCTGAGGCTACAGAGTGGCAATTTTAGATCTGGTTATCTGCTCCGTGGGTGATTGAAGTTAAGTTCTTTTATAGTATCAAGAAGAAGCACTTGCAGGGCTGGCACTGCTCTCAGCTTTGAAATGGCCATCATTAGCTGTGAAAAGGGTAGCTGCTGCCTCTTAGCAAAAAATTCTGACTAAAGGCATGTTCCTGGTCCACTCATTTGTGCAGCTGCATGAGAACAGTAAGATGCTGCTATATAAACCAGCTTTGTATCCTTCAGGGTGTGAAGATGGAAAAAATTCTTGCCTGCCCTCTTTTAAATAGCAAACCTTTCTTTATTCTTCAGCATCCAGGATAGCAGTGATGATGACAACAGGGAAAGAGCAGCAGAACTCTTGGCTCTGAGGTTTAGGGAGGAGAACAAAAGTAGGCTGAGAAATATTGATCCCACTTTCTTTAAAGCCTTTACTGCTCAGCCTGGGAATTTGTTGTGAAATATGTAAATTCTACATGGCCAGAATCCACAGGGTTTACCTGAGATTTGGTTTCTTTGCAAAGTGCATCAGGGGAGTCTGCTGAGAATATCTGTCCTGTGTTACAGGCTGAGATACTCCTCCATATATCTCATTGCTTTTATAACCACCGAATATGTTCACATTTCTCTTTTTTTGAAGGTACTCCAGTCGTCTAATTCTGGCATTCTTCAATTTAAAAAGAAAGACAAAGACAGATCTTAAGTGGTATTTTTTTTTTTTTTTCTTCTTCCTCTTTTTTTCAATAAATTAGCTAGAAAGCCCTCTATGCTGTGGTTTTACTCTATTTCACTATAGAAAATTTAGAAAAAATGCATCACAGAGAGATTAAAAGAAGGTTAATTAATTGTATCAGTAACAACAACCCTCGTATTTCAGGTTCACCTGCTTCCATATACGTTTGGATTTGGATGTGCTTTGAAGGTCATTGAGCTCTTGATGTTAAATGTGTCAAGAGAAGAAGGCAGAACTATACTTAGCTCAGAACCATGGAAGCTGTGGTTTTGGGGATTCTGCTGGTTGGTAGACTGACTATTTCTAAGTGAGTCTACCACCAGTGAAAGAGCATGCAAATGAGGGAAATATTTTAATAATGTATAGTGGGCCTTGGATGATGTATATTTTTGATTACCATTCTGTCTGTTTGGGTTTTTTAATATTAAGCTTAATCAAAGGAAAAACAAATTTCAGTTAATAAAAGGAAAAAAAGATGTTATCCAAATCTTTAGGGGGATACAACAGTTAATTGGATTTCAAGTGCTGTAGCTACATCCTCAATAATGTTCTATTTTCTTTTCAGAATTACCTTTGTTTAGTTCCATTAGCCTTAATGTAAGGGGTCAGCTTTTAAATTATACTGCATTAGTCTCCTGGTTTCTTTTGCCTCATTCTTTCTCTTTTTCCCATATGGCTTCTCTTGTAGCTGTGACCCACCTTGCCAGAGGTCACTACTTGTAGCCACAAGAGAGAGCTGCTGCTGGAACTGACAGTACTCTTCCTAATGATTCCTGTTTTCCTTCCAAGCCTCCATTGTGCACTAAGAAGTTAGAGCTCTGCCTGTGACTCTCAAAACTATGAACTGAAGCTACAATTTGCTTCTTAAAATCAGGGTTTACCAATAAGCTTGAGTCTTTCATATAAATAAAAAAAAATTAAGAACTTCAGTTGGCAGCACTCACTGTACCTTCTGAATACAAATGAACAGATCCTTGGAATTTACTTTCAGCTCTGTATGTACAGAATAACTTATTACATATGAAGCTGGGATAAACTTATATTCCAGGGTAAGCATTTTCTATGTTGGGAAGTAGAGGTTTTTAAGCAGGGAATTCAGCAGGTTGTTGTGTTGCTGTCATTGGCAGGCTGAATTTTCTTTCTTTCATGTTGACTGAAATTTCATCATGCCACTGTCACTGTGTCTAGAAAATCAAATTCTAGTGTGAATTTAGCTTAAAATGTGTTGCTAAATGTAGATGGAATTGGATGACAAAATTTGAGTGCCTATTATAACTTCTCATGTAATGAGATTTGTGAAGAGCATTAACTTTCCTTCTTTGAAGCTTTCTGAAGTTTGATTTTGATGCGTTCAGATAGACAAATAGCAGGTACTTGGAGTCCAATTTTTGATGTGTTTAAAACCCGGTTGTATATTCACTTGGTTTGAATTGTGAACACTTCTTCCTTATGGAAATAAGCCCCTTTTTTGCAGTGAAAAACTGGATTAGCAGGTTACAATGGTGTCAGCCATTACATTTCTGTTTCTTGATTAATTGCAAGACATGCCTAGCAGGTTTTTCACTCAATTCTACCCTTAAATTCCACATCCTTAAAAGAAGAAAAACATTCCCTCAATATGGCTGAGAGAAAGGACAGGTAATGATGAGAAGTTACAAAAGCACTGTGGAAGAGCCAGTCTCCAGAGACAGCATTTAGTTTACCCTAAGTTTCAAAAATGTGTCAGGCTTGTTTCTCTTTCAAAGAAACACAGACCGCTTCAGTGAACCTGACATCTTTTGGAGCTGACCCTATTAATTATTTTTGACTTGCTGTGTATTATACATCCACTGGGATTTGCAGAGGATCAAGTACAGTATTGTCAAGGGCTTTTGTTTCTCTTTTAAATGTACTTGGGTGTGTTAGAGTTTATATGTAAAACTGTCTGTTGTATATGTAAAACTGATGCTGTGTGATAGTTTTAGAGATATAAATGGATTCATCTTAAGGGAAAAACATGCATTGCACATTAATAAAATGCACCATAAATTCTGTATCTACTGCTTAATAATTCAGGCAGCATATACCATGCACAGTGTCTAATTTTCCTGCAGATCTTAACTTCTAAGACTAAGTTCTTCCAGTAGAGCAGTATGGAATATGTTCTTCAAGAGAATTCTCTTTCTCAATGACACAAATACCAAATTTGAATTCCTAAGTCTGAAAGACTTGCTCTGCATTAACACCAGTGTGATAGAAAGCAGAATCTCTCCCTGCTATAGTTCGCTCTCCCAAGACCACTGACATGGGGAAGGTGATAAAGGAATGTTAGTTACAAGACAAAAAGAAAGGTAGTAACAGTTAAGGAGAGTAATGTGCTGACAAGAAGCTAACATAAGTGCTGAGAAAACGCATCCTTTTTCTGATTCTTTTTCAGTCATTGAAAGGAAAAAAAAAATGAACAAAAAGAAGAGAGGAAGAAGGCAAACCAATAAAAATGTGCCTTTGCAAAATGGAAAGTTGTTTCCCCATTGTCTACACATCTAAAGATCTTAATTACAGAATGTATTGTTTCATGTTTCAGTGTAAAAAAAATGAGATAGGACTAAGAACAAGGGGTTTTACTTTTTTTGTGGGGGTGTATGATGTTTTGTTGTGTCTTGGGTTTTTTTGGGGTGGGGGGGGCTGGTCCTTTCTGGGAGGGGAAGGGAGAGAAGGTGCCATTTTTTATTTTAGGGTAAGCACATAACTTCTCAATAACTTATCTTTTGTCAGAAATTCACCTGAGCTCTAAGTCTCCACAATGACCACTGCTACACAGGATCATTCTGAGTTTAAAGCCTAGCCAGACAGTTCTGCCTAGGTCATACCTGCACAGGAGGATTTGCTATAAAGAGTGGGGGAAAAATATTGAAAATTCATTAATCCAATCATAGCAAATTGCCTCATCATTGTCAGATGCTGTTTTACGTTGCAAGACTGAATTTAACTTAGCACTCTGACATCTGTTACATCTCTTCTGCATTTTCTGGGTTTTTTTTTGTTTGTTTGTGGGGTTTTTGTGTGGTTTTGTTTTTCTTTTTTTAATAGCTTTTATAAACCAACTGTCAAGTCATGTTATTGCTCCTGTTCTCTTGCCTTTTTTTTTTTTTCCAAGCTTCTAGGCAGAGATTTCACCAAAAATAAAGAAAAAAAAATTCGCCTAGAAAAATGATGGTAAAATAGGTAAGAGAATTGAGACTACTGAAGAGGTACACTTGAAATATTTAACTTAGCTGATGGATCTTCTCTGAATCACTATGGGTTTATTCCATAGACATTAAGAAGAAACTAGGTATGAAGAGCATGGTGGATATTATCATCCATCAGATAGCTTCCCACCTGAACAGAGATTGCAGGTAGATTGTAAATTCCTTTAAAACTTTTATACACTTCAAGCTTTCTCCCTGGTACTTGTTGTAAATATTATATTGATTATTTTAAACCAAGAATAAAATATCAAAAATTTTATTATCAATATACTGTGCGGTTCCTTGGTTTCAAGTTCAGCACCACCTTATAAATTAAATTAGGTTGCCAGTAAAACAATTTTTTTCTTCTTTGCATTTTCCTGTTGGAACGTACTTCTCTCTGCATGCACTTCATATCAGATGTTTAGATCTCAAATGTGGTATTTTTGTTTGGGATTTAGGTAATACTTTAAGTAGGTAATTTTTAAAATTTACATAAAGAAAGATTTTTTGTTAAACTGCATATTTTTAATTTAAAACATTTGTAACAAATGCTTCAGCTGAAAGGGTTTGAAGAAAATTCTGTTACTTTCAGAGATTCTGAAACATTCTTTTTTTGCAGCTGAAAGCACAGACTGCATAGTGTGTCAGACCCCAACTCTTCCAAGACCTTTGTGTGTGGTCTTTCACTTTTAGACTCATCCCTGCTTTCTGCTAATTTTTGTCAGTTTGATATTAATATATTTCAGCAAAACACATACAGCATTTAGCATCGTATTGTCTGTGGGTGAACAGAAGTTGATGATTCTGTCTTCATCCCAGGCACCTGAAGGACAGATGTCACCCTGAGCACAGCAGAAAGGAAGTTAGTAGTGGAAGGGACTTGTAGCCCTACACCCTGTGGCAAGGGGGAAACCAGATCAGCCCCAGCTTCATCTTAACTCTGCCTTCCTCCCTGAGCATGAGTGCTCAGGAATGGACAGAATCTTCAGGCAGGACCCACAGGCCTCTGGTGATTTCTATCTCTTGAAAGACCTGTGGTAAGACCTTCTTGTTTCCTTCTATGACTCTCAGTCTCTACACTTTCTGCAATAAGGTATTGAGTTCTCATTTTATCTGCCAGGCCCAATGCCCTGAATGTGAAGAGTTAAAAGACAGAAGCAGTTTGAGCTTTATTTTTTTTTTTTACAGGGGAAAAAAAATTATTTCATTTTGTTTCAAATTTTCCACTTTAACTCAAGTAAAAGTCACATAATTAATGATCACCAAAAATGAATATGAACGCTCAATCACTTGATTTTATTGATTTTGACTGCTTAATTTAATTTGCCTGCTTCATCGTATTCAATAAGAAAAGTTGAGCTGCAAGAAGGTAGACTTGTACTAAAAACATCAGAGACCAGATCTGTTCTTTACTTGATGACAGGGTAATTTTTCTTGCTGTCAACAGATGTAAAGGTGTTTAATTTTATTGATTATTAAGATTTTTTTAAATTATTTTTTGCCCTTTATAAGAATCTTCGATGAGACTTTACTTCTTACAAGGTAATACCATGTCATCTGTCTTCTCTGTGATCAGCTTGCTCATAATAATACCAGTAAACACATGGCAGATTTAAAATTAGTATTTAGATTTCTCTCATTTCTAGACACCACTTATCGATGATAACGACTGACATTTTTGTTCCCCACAATTCTCAATTCTGATTTTGTTATTTTAAAATCTTTGAGGCATAAGATTAATCCTAAAATTTGAGTAGTTCTTCCTAAAAGTTGAGTAGTTCTGGGTTTGGGGTTTTTTTGTTGGTTTTGTTTTTTTTTTTTTTTTTTTTTTCTTTTTTGTAACCTTAGAAAGTGGTGAATCTCTTATACATGGTACAAGGCCAATCTCCAGATTAGACCCTGCAAAATCTGAGCAGAATTCTTGACTCTCTTTATTTTGGTGTATTTTATCACCTTGAACAGTATGTGGCAAGTTCATGTATCTCTGTAGAGGCTGTTCTTAGTCGATGAAAAACAGATGTGAGCCAGATGCAAGATGTGGACATGTGGACCAACATCCTCACATCCACAAGCCTGGAAATGATGCATATGTGTGACTGTCAGTGCACAGAGACTTTTGGAGGAGCAGTTGACCTCAGCACCGGGGACAACTTGAAAGTGTTTACAACTTCAGGGTGTACTTGGGAATTAAAGGCAACCTAATAATGCATTCTGTTACCCCTGAAAAGGGAGAATCACTTCAGTGAATATGCAAAATGCAGACACTGTGACATCTGCACCTGGAAGCTATGCCAGTTTCTCAAGTGAGTTTAGAGTTTGCATACTCTGCCCCCACCTTCTGGTTGAGAAGCGTATGCACAGATGATGGAAAAAAGTACACTCGAAAGGGAAAAAAAATCCCAAACCGTGGGAATGAACTAATTCTCCTGTCATTTACATAGTTATAAAACAAGCCAAGCATACACTCAAGGAGAATGTTAATGACCAAGAAGGCAAACAGATAGCCCGACTGTTCTTCAGGTGGTTCATGATATTTGATGATCCAAGGAAAATTGTTTTTGAGAAATGGATACGATGTTAAAAAGATGTTCAGGCAGATAGGGGTCACCTTTTGATTTTGGTCAAGCAGAGTAAATTTGATAGATTTCTGCTACTTTAACATTGGTTGCAATAAAGGGTGGGTTCTGGGGTTTTTTTGTTTGGCTTTTTTTTGTTGTTTTGTTTTTTTGTGGTTTTTTTTTTGTTTTGTTTTGTTTTTGTTTTGTTTTTTTTTTGTTTTGTTTTTGTTTGTTTGTTTGTTGTTTTTTTTTAAAATCAGAGCTTCTCAATATTAAATCCCCTGTTCGCTTTATTTAAAAGCTCAGTGTCATTCCACAGAAACCATAATTTGCACTTAAGTCTCATGTTCATTCCATAGTGATGATGGTTTCTTACTAGCACAATTCCTGATGCCCCAGGATCACTACTGCCAGTGCTGCTACCCAAGGGAATTTCAGCGTCCTGGATCCTTAAGGAAATGGTTTGGAGTCTCAAAAGTACCCAGCCAGCCCCAGGTATGTTTTCTAGGAGCAGAAACTTTCTTTTTTCCTTGCTCTGTTGATTGATGGTTGGGAGAAATATGTGCATAACCAGCTAAGAGAAGGAAACAAAATTAGCTCACTGGACACCAGCTGCAAATACCAACATGGCAAAGGCTTTTCTTCACTCAACAGACAGAAGTATGACAGTGTTTCAGGAGCAGAAGACAGCTTGTCCCGTGACAGCTTTCTCTTCCTGCTCTCAACCTCACATGCCATGAATATAGCACATTCCAGCTGCAGGCTGGGAAAAGTGAATCAGTCTATTGTACTGTTTTTCTTCTCTACACAAATTTAGGGTTGGAGAGGTTAGCAGTGATCCACTTGGCTGAAGCTTCCTTCTCTACCATACAACTCAATGCCCTGGCTGCAGCAGCTGTGTGTATGGAAATAAGGCTTCCAGCAGACCAGTAGTTAACATGAGTATGTTTTACATATTCTGTGAGTGTCAAATTATAGGAGATAATATGCATGGACAAGTTTTATTCATGGGAAACCAAGAAACCAAGTCAGCTTTTTATCAAACTCTCTTTTCCATATACTCTTGTCTACCCCAAAAAAAAGGAAAAAAGCCCAACTCTGTGAACACCAAGTTTGCAGTGTCACAGTGCTGTATGTCCTCAGCAGTTGTACGCTATTTACCAAGAATATTAATATATTGCTGCTGCATAGCATATAACTTGTATTAGACTTCCTATTAATGTGCAGTATTAAATCAAGCACACTGTGCCTTGAACTCCTCTCTCGGTTCACCTGTGTAATTTACCATCCTCTCATGGGTACAGATACTGCATTTCAGAGAAGTTGTACTCCTGCAAGCTGGACAGCTAGATAGTTCTGGGCAATTTAATTATGCAAATGGGAATTTAGTTTCTCGGGAATATGTTATCAGCATTACTTCAAAGACTTGCATGGAATTCTCTCCTATCATCTTTTTTATGGGTTATTTTTCTTTGTTGAACAAGTGAAAATGAAATATTACAATGCACTGAGAAAATCTGGTGAGAAAATAAATGAGCTGGATACATTTGCAAATGTCTCCTGTTCCAGTTGTAGGCTGATGAGCCAGGAGAAAAGGAGATAGGAAAGGAAGAAAGAACAAAATTTCTGTCCTGCATATGGACATACACAAAAAGTGGAATTTAAATTAAAATAGCAGTAAATATGGGTATTTTAAATCTCATCACAGAATAGAATTCTAGGCTTTAGCATTCTAATTATGTATTGAAAAAGCTGCTGTAAGTGGAAAATTTCTCACAGAACTTTTCATTTTGTAAAAATTATCCCTTTACAATTCTAAAGGATTCTGTATTAAGCTGCTAATGGTAGTACAGCTAAAATATTTTATGGCCTTCAAAAGTAAACATTGTGAAATGAGCCTAGGAATTGAAGAATGGCTTTTTTCACTCTGGAAAATGAGAAGTTGTGTCATAATATATGTAGAGTTCTAGGGACATGAAAGACTCTTTGCATATTAAAGTCTAATCAAGAACCTCAGTGCACTGGTGGAGTCTCTCTAATGCAATGAAATCAAAGAAAAAAATCATTCTTTTCCAAATTGTATTAACATTTTGATCAACTATTTTACTCTTACCCCACTTTTTCAAGCTTTTGGTCTTGGGTTCACCAAGAAGAGACATTTGAGTACAAGACTGCTGGGGCTGAAAAATCTTTTTTACCTACTGTCTCTTTCTCTGCATTAGTATGAGAAAGATGTGCTCATCTGCATAAATGTCTTCTCCAACTAGACTTATCTCTGGGACAGTTTTTTTCATTTTTAGACTTTTATTTAATTAGTGCATAATTTCTCTTTGAAAGTGAATTCTTTGAAGCAATTTCTAATCTCTCATAGAAGAGGACAAATTTATAACTTCAGGTCTCATTGCCAAGGCGTGATGGCAACTGTAATTGTAAGTGCAGGTCAGAGCTTCTAATGTATCCCAATAGCCTTAAGTATTAAAGAGTCATAAAATAGCTTTACATTTCCATTTTTACAGTGTGCACCCATCTTTCCACAATGCAGGACAGCTTGTAGGCACCCAGCCTGCAATCTCAGTCAAGAAGGAGACTTCTGAACATTTTTAAAGGGCAGGACTAAACTGTTAACTTGGGGCAAAAGAAGTTTTTTGCTGTCATCATATCAAATGAAATCATCCTTCCAGTGACACTTCAGAATTAAAATTCTTTCCATGAGTTAAACCTTGCCTATTTTATTGCTTTAGTTCAAATATGTACAGACTCAGTTCCTTGGTTAGACCTATTTGATCTGTGTCTCTAATGTGACAATCAGGTCTGTTCTGTCCACATAACAGACACTTTTCTGGTTATCTTTCATTATTAATAATAATTTCACAATTTCAGACTGAATTACTGGCTTCTGGGTTCTCTTTCCTCTCTAACAGTGACTGCCTCTTCAGTCTTGCATTCCTTTGTCTCTGCTGTCTGCAGGTCATGAGACTTTTCAGCACAATAAATCACCTGAAGTACTTAGGCACTTTTGGCTTTTAATCAATCATCTCATTTGTATTTATTATCCGTTTTCCATTGACCATGGAATCCATCTCATGGAGCCATCCTCAATGAGCTTGTAACAAAACCTGAAGGAACTGTGGATTATCAGTCCTTGTTTGAAAGGTAATCACTGTCTCAAAGAATTGTACTAAAAAAGTTATTACAAACCAAACTGTGAAACTCAGGCTTTTCTGAACACCCTATTCTACATGCACATTTCAATTTACAAGGTTCTTTTGAATCAGTGACTTAAAAGAGTAATATGCAACATGGGTGACAGACACCCAATACTTCAGATTTACACATTCAGTTGTTTCTTTAATGTCACTGTTCAGTGACACCATCCATTTCTCCATTGTCTAGTTCATTGGTATAGTATCTTTAAATGAAAGACAGTTTGAAAGCACAGTTTGGTTATCTGGATGGAAAAAGAAAGATTTAAAAGCACAAAATTTCTATTTAATATTTTTACTATTTAAATGCATACTATTTAAAATAAGCCACATACACTGTTTGAAGTAAACCACGTGTTACATAGCACTGTTGCCAGCCATTAAATTGGCCAACATGCCCATTTGGTTCCTGTTAAATAGCATTAAAAAATTATGCTCAATGAAAGGTATGTACATTAATACCTCAGATACCAGCCAGGAATGCCAGTCCTTATCCCAAACATAATTTGCCAAGTCTTTCTAAATAGAGAACACAAAGAAAGTGGAAAGAAAAAGGCTGAAAGATATAGACTATAGCAAAGGCCAAAAAACCCCAAAACAAACCAAAAAGCAAGCAGACATAAAACCAGAAAGGACAGAAAGAATAACATCAGGATAGTGATGAAGTTAGAACAAGAGATTCTGAGAAGATGACTGAGAAAGAAATTGCAGTTGATTATGATAGATTTTTGGAAAAGTAAGTTCCCAAAGTAAGACTTGCCACTTTTCTTCTTGCTTTTAAATTGTTTTTTGACAGTGCTACCTTAAGTGTTACGTGCCAGCCCTTGCAATGTCTCCCCTAAACAATGGAACCCAAGATGCAGCCCAGCAGAGCAATGAGCACAGCTCAGGCCCGACTGATGTGGGGCTCTGGGGCAGCTGATATGCAAGTGACAGCTACAGAAATGATAAAATAATCAACCTTTTGACAATTACCTCACGTGATAGCATCACAAAGCATTAGGAGTCAAAGGGGGGAAATAACCTGAAATTCAGTATTAATTAGTGAATAATACTTCATACTGGCACTCAGATTTTGCGAGATGCAGTGTGAGACTTTTCAAGTCTTTTTTCTTTTCATGGTCACTGTATCATTAAATTAATTTTGAGGGGTTTTTGACTGGTATTCACTCCAGTCACTCACTAGTAGTGATACTTGTGGTGAATGCTGTAAATACCCAGACTCTTTAACAGGCAAATTGCCCAGTGTGTGCAAATTGATCAGAGGAAGTTTTAGACCAAGGGTGGAAGGAAGGAATGGAAATGGCAAGAAGGAAAATGTGAGAGTGGATCAGTTTAAGTGTTTTTTTTCCTGCTATGAAAGTGCCAGGGACTGGCCCTGAGATGGGTTCATGTGACAAGCATGGGTACAGATCAAGAGATTGTCCCTACCCTGCCAAACATAAAGATTCAAATAACAAAACAGAGGGTCAGGAACAGTACAGTGTGTAGGTGACGAACTTCAGTGCAGAGAGATTAAAATTACAATCCTTTTACAGTATGGACAAGAGGGGAGAAATTTCCACTGCAAACTGCAGCTTGGTGCAGGTACACCCTGGGCTTTCCTGAGCTTTTTAAATCACCCAAAGCAAACCACCTCCACTTGCTTCTCTGATAGAGAGGAAAGCTCCTCACTGGTGTGATGAGTCAGAATTTATTTAAGAGAAACTGTAAAGGATACCTTAATTATGCTATTAGAGATTAATGTTAAGTCAAGCAGTGAACCATGAGACAATTACTTTTTTATGGTTTAACCACTTTATGGTAATTTTTACATGCATTTCAGCAGCATCTCCTCTCCCAAGTCAGGCAGGTGCTGCATACAGAGTAATTGGTCCATACTCAGAACACCCTGTACAGGAGAGATGAGAAGCCCTGGGAGGGAGGAGAAGAAGAACCACAGGTTTCTAGAGTGGTTTTGCACTACATACAGCAGGAATAGTTGCATGTCCTGGTTCTGGTATTGTGTATTCTGCTTTCATGAATCATTGCTCCCTAGTGAGTACAACAACTTTTCTACAAATGCATTTGTCTCTTACAACCCTATTTTTGTTAAAAAGGTTTTGGCTAAGGAATTGCAGTTTAGCTGTGCATTTGTAAACTGTTTTCTTCATGTGGGATTATGTATCAGGACTGTTTGGTGTTTCCTGATTCTACTGCATGTCTGGATGACTTTAAAAAAAATGAAGAATATATAGTGAATAATATGCTCTATTCAGGTTTTGAACTCAATTATATGTTGATAATATTCTATGTTAAAATATATGAAACCCAAGAATTTACTAACATTTACATACATGTTCTGCTAGTATTAAATAATACAAGCAGTGAATTCACCTACTCATTAAAAAATAATGAATGAGTCATTGTTTCATACATTCAGCCATAGTTTTTAAACTCATTATGTATTTCTGATATTTATTTTACATGAAAGGAGAGGGAAAAATTATGGAGAGGCTTTCAATGGAAAAGAAGAATACAGGATTATATATTGCAGTCTTTCTCAAGTGTACAGTTCTCTTGAATTAAGCAACCAATAGAAGGAAAAGTAAGAAAAGTGATACACCAGACCCAGTAGCAATTGTATATTTTCTCAGAATTGCTCACGTTTGCTTCTGAAAATTCATATCCTGAGGCAGAGCTGAACAATGAAAGAGAAAGCCAAGCATGTAAAATCAATTGATGTGCTGGCCAGCTACCAGAACATCTTTATTTGCAATAACCATGTTCAACCATATTTTATATCTATTTGTCACTGAACTCATTGGGCAGAACAAAAACAGTGTGAATGTGAATACCTCATGAATATGCACAGAAAATGTTCCTGGTTTGGTTAAATATCAACATTTATACCACTCTTTTTGTTCTTTAGGGTTTAATAAGAATGACAGTGGGTGCTGTGGCCTAACACTGCTCAGCAGCATTGCTTTCTTGGGTATTCTTGATATGAAATTTCAAAACACACATAAGATGAATGTAGATACTGTATTTCGTTTTGGCATATTAAGCATTTCTAAAAAGCAGTAAATGGAGGGCATGTCCTCAGAAATACCATACTCCTTTTGAAAGCAGACCCTCATTTTGAGGGAGAAACAGCACCTGATGATCAAAATTCTTCCTCTGGAAATATTCAAAACCTGCCTGAATGCCATTCTGTGCAACCTACTCCAGGTTAACCTGCTCTGGCAGGGAGGGTGTTTGGACTTGATGATCTTCAGAGGTCCCTTCCAACCCTCAACCCTTGAACTCTGTAACCAATAATTGTGTTCTGGCAAATTACTGTTTTCCTAGCAGAGAAAGTAACCAATATTAGAAAGCAGTCCTTATTGCAGCAAATCTTGTTTTACCATTTCGTTCAATTCCCTGAGAGGAAGGTTTTTTCTTTTCTGAAGTTGCAAACTTTCATCATTACAATTATTTGAACAAAAAAAAGATTAAATGGAATTAATGTGGTGTTTTTTTCAAAGAAAACACGTAGTTTTCAAGACTTCTTTCTCTCCTATTTTTCAATCTTTTTAAAAGAAAAAAAGTTTTGACACTGACAATATCTTGATGTGTGGGCTTGTCTTGTTTGAATCCTCTTGTGTTCTTGCTTCTGTTGTACAGTCTGCTGGTTCATGTAAAAGATTTTTAAACACAATTACAAATGGCATTGTATTCTTAAGTGTTTTGAAGAATCTGAATCTTATTTGGCATAAACAATAGACTTATTTTCAATATCTTATTGAAAACAAAACAAAAAAGAAATAGTAGGAAACTGTATAATGCACTTATTGGCATGCAAATCAATATTTACTTAGATAAATACTTAATTACAGAGGCAGCCACGTGTCATGATATTCAGTTATCTGCTTTAAGTGATGCTTGTATTTTCAAACTTCTCTATTTCCTTTCTCTTGCAAACCTCAACACATTCTCTAGAGGAGTAAATAATATCAGTCTCATCCTACACCTGAGAAATAGAGGCATGAGCTGGGGACAGTAGCAGTCTAGGATCAAGCACACTGCTAGAATAAGGAAAGGAGATTTAATGATATGGTGGTCTAGAACATGGGTTTTTCTATCAGATGCTGAGGCTGATATCTAAACGAAAACATCATTAGGTATTGAAACATTCTTCCTAGAAAATGAAGTCAAATGAATGAGGGTATATGGGATAGAATAATATTTTCTTCTCAAGCTCCCACAGATGGTCTCTGTATGGACTCAGCAGGCTGCTGGTGATGTTTTTAAGATTGTGAGGTTCATGTGGAGTAAGTCAGCTTGAGGCTAAAGTGAGTTTGCAAGTTAGTGATGAGGGGGATTGTTTTCCACAAAGGGAGCTAAAATAATTTACCTCTATATCTTACCTTCTCCTTCCTCCTCCTTTAGCTGGCAGCTGAAAGTTGATAAATGTAGCATTGTCACAAAAATGCAAGGGGAAAGGAACAGTGCTGTAATTTTTACATTTGGTATAAGTTAATATGGTAGAAGTCTACTTAAGAGATGATAAAGTATCAGCACATGGAGGAAGGTACCATGACTACTGTATCCTGCAATGAAAAACAAGTCTTGTCCTGTAAGTGGTTGTCGTGCTAAGTGAGTTTTCATCTTCTGTGCAATCAGAGCACCCTGTGTTAGGAGACGCTCATTGATGATCAAGCGAATGAGAAACAAGAGTGCTCAGCAGGTTTTAAAGGAAATCAGGTGAAATCTTCCTTCAGATGCCATTGTTTCTCTTTATGCTGTATTGCCCTGGTCTAATACAATGATAAATCTTCTGTCATGTCAGTGTGTGACACAATGTATTTGTGATGAGTAATGTCCTGAACATGAATTTCATTGCACCACAGTAGAATTTACCCATTTTTATACCACCCTTGGCCCATACAGAACCCAACCCCCCAGGCATGACTCTGTACAGTGCAGAGGTACAGTATTGATCCTGTGTTAGGGAGCTCAGTGTTCCATGGCCTGAGTTACCTTTGACATGTAACAGGATGGAGGCTCAAGAGGCAGGTTGAATAGTTTATCACAGCCTAATAATCAAGCTGTGATGGGGAGGGGAAGCTGAGTAAAGGCCTTTAGCCTTTAAAGCAGTACAGGTGGTTCCAAGGGCTGTCCCTGATTGCAGAGGGGATAAGTAGGGCAGGAGGGGGGACTGCTTAATTCAGTTCTGGAGCACAACAGAGCAGGAGCTATGGGTGGTCTGTTCCCAGGAACCTGGAGGAGGCTGAGAGGGGTTAGTGAGAGGCTGAGCAGAGCCTGGGGAGCAAATGTAGCATCAGAAAAAGGTGGGTGAAATGCTGTTAGAAGCAAAATTTTGGGGCTTGTTAAATTATTGTTGAGAGTATGGTTTAGGAAAGGAGGAGCTATTGTATTTACAACGGTTTTATGTGAGGAAAATCTTTATCATCCCTTTGGTTGAGTCAAGTAACAGATGAACTATGGAGTGTCTTACAGAGGAAAGCGAGGAGGGATTTTTAAAGTCCTCTTATTTTCCTTAGGTAGTTTTATGGAGCTGCTTGTAGTCCCATGCTACCTCTTTCTAAACAACAGATATTATTATGCCCTCAGGTCTCCTGCCTGTTCCTGGCAGACATAGTAGATGGTCTCTGTACCTTACCTGAGACTAAATCAACTGAAGTGTCTGAGTTAGGGAGGGATCTCTGTTAATATCTGTTACAGGAAATAGGGACTATGTAGTCATCTTCTTTCAACTAATTCAGCTACCTCAGTAGGAGAATACTCAGGACTCACAAGCCAAATGAATTCACCTGGGGGGAAAAAGAGGGAACTAAAAGAAAACACTGGATCTGGGGGAAGGAGAAGGAGCCTGAATATCAGTTTGCTCCCTCTACCCCTTCCCCTTGTGCCAGGGACTGCTCATAAGGCAGCGAGTGCATTTTACTCCCCATAGCTCAAGGCTATGCCTGGAGGCACCTTTTAGTGTTATCCATTTTGTACTAAAACTTCACACCTGA
The DNA here is from genome assembly GCA_038090715.1 of Florisuga fusca. NCBI lineage: Eukaryota > Metazoa > Chordata > Aves > Apodiformes > Trochilidae > Florisuga > Florisuga fusca. The sequence continues at coordinate 5,054,172 of JAAWXA010000030.1, read as the reverse complement.
GACCAGCCAGAGTACTTTCACAGAGAAAAAAATTGTAGTGTGGTGGTTGGCTTTGTTCACAAAGGGAAAGTGTCTCTTAAAAGTAATAGTTTGTTACTCACCTGGATTAACACAGACTTTCCAAAGCAATTGTAAGAACAGTAACATTACCATACCCAATCTCCCCCTACTTTTACACAAAACAGTTGATTGTGCATATTTATATTCACTAAACTTCCTGGCACATCATCTAGGTTGTTTTTTTGTTTTAATTTTGACTGTTTACTAGTACACCTGCTAGATTAAAGAGAGCAGAATGTTAAGTTCTGTGATGCTTGTTTGGAAGGGCATACTTTCATAGTAACAATATGATGCTAAAAGATATCTGCTCTAGATGTAGTCCTTTTGATGGGGAAATTTCAATTAAGTCTCTTAAAAGTGCTGCAACAGAGTTCTCACAATTCTTTTTTGTGTTTCTACCTCCTTCCTGAATGTCTGCAGTTGGTACATTTTGTTTGTGCTGCTGGTACACAAGTGACTTAGAAAAAAGGCTCCTGTGTGATAGTCTTATTCTTTCTTTCCTTTTTTTTTTTTTTTAAAAAAAAAACTGCAAGAGGTACATTTTGACAGTGACAAACCCTTAGTATAGCATTTTCGTAGCTGAGCCACTTTATAAAGTCCTCTTGTATGGGTTCCTGTTCTCTCCCAGTGTAAGAAAGGCCAAGGTGCATAAACCTCCAGCTGCAACACATCAGTTGTTAAGATGATAGGAGTCAGCTGGTTTCTATCAGCTTTGCACTCCAAGCTTCAGTTTTAAGGTAATTCTTGCTTCAAATCTTGACAAGGTTTCTTGGTAACTAGTTTGGTAGTTGATATCTTTTGTTTGTTCTTAACAATACAAAATATTAAAGGTTGGCTGAGAGAAGAGGGAAGATGGTTTCATGCAAGAAAATGGTTTCCCAGACTGTAATTTTGCATTTCTTGGTCAGAATAATGTTTTTTCTCCAGCTGTGATAGCTTTGTGCTTTATTACCGTACTCCTATGCTAGGATGAGTCTTAGGGCTTTGTGCTCATCCATTTTTTTTTTTTTTTTTTTTTTTTTTTTTTTTTTTGAGGAGCACAGCTGGGTTGTGATTAAAAAGAGAGAAGCACAGCTAAAATCTACCAGAGGCAGGTGTTCCTCAAAAAAAGGCCATGAACCTGAGGAACTTCACAATTTGATCCTTTGAGAGGCTACATGTAAAGGTTTTTTTACTCCTGCATGTTGAGGTTGCTAAACTGACTCTTTCTACACTGTTAAATTAATTTTTTCCTGTCTGCTCCTGAATTTATGTCACCCTCCCAGCTCTGATGTGGCCTCTTTGCTCTGCCTGGAGCTCAGCTGCTTCTTACCATTTGGATGATAAGAGAAAACAACAGAAGAAATCCCTCTATGCAATGCAAATGATTTTGTGCTGGGTAGTAACTCAGGGCTGTTTTGATAGCAAAATGGTGGTGGTAAGAAAATTATGCTCTTAAACCCAGAACAACTTTAATACCGTTGTTCTTACTAAGGAATTGTGGTACCTTCCTTTTAGGTGGTGGCCAAAGCACTTCTCAGGCTTTCAGCTCAACCTATGCGGTTTTCATAGACTTCTGGTACTAGTACCTCAGAAATCAAAGTGAAAACTTCAAATCAAAAAGGCAAAACCAAACAAAAACAAGTCCATAAGGAAAACTAGTTCCCTTTGGAGTCAATAGATAGGTTTTAAAGGACTTTTGCTGTTCTCTGAAGTGCTGTAAGCAGAAACAAAAGAAAACAAATGGAAATAATAAAATAATCTCAGTGCGGATTACTTTGTGTTACAGCTTGGACTCGCTGATTTTTATTGTTCTCAAAACTGCAGAATATCTCAGGTTATGGTAAGAGCAGGATTACTTCATTTCATGATTGAACTACATTCCTTCTTTGGCTTGCCTGAGCTCTATCAGGACAGGGTCTGCAGGGCTGCACAGTTCCTAACTGGTAGATTTAACAAGTTCTCTTTCCAGTTTCTTCCTTGTACTTACCCTTTGCTGGGACCAGTTTCAGACCAACTGAGTTTGTTCCCTGAACTGTGAGAGTTACACTCAATCAGAGGTGACTTTCCTGAATTCTGCTGGTTTTTAAGGTGTGATAAAAGATGAGAAGTAGACTCTGTAGAGTTGGAAGTCAAAAGGGAAAGCTAATAAAGAGAAATGGATTTCAAGGGAGAATGTAAATACACTGGATGCTTTATGAGGATCACTGGTAGAGGGCATAAAATAAATGATGAGAAAACAGGGTAATGGTTACTAGTGAATGCAATGTTGGTGGGAGAGAACTGCACAGAAGATTAGTGGCAAGAGCAAGTTAAAACTTGGCATGTTGAGAAAGACAATACTTGTGAAGTCTTGCAGGGGAGATGTGACTGCAAGTAGAGGTGGGATTTTCAGTTTCACAGAAATTTCTGTACTCCTTTGGGTAAGAGTGGACCTGAAAAGTTCAGGAGAGGTAGTGGACGAGATGCCAGAATCCTTTTGAAACTGCAGGGGATGTCCCTTAAGATGAATGTGGTTATACAAGCTGAGGATTATCCAGGGTAATGGAGTGAATGAAAGCATGTCAGGATTTGCTATTATCACAAAAATGACTAAATCCTTATTAGCCTTACGGTAAAAATTATACATGCTGGATCACTGAGCTCTCATACTCCTTAAGGCAAGGGACATCTCAAGGCCACTATGTTAGTCTGACTGTCAGTTTCTTAAACACTTAAATGGTATGAAGCTTTTCAGGGTTCCCAAGTAAATGCAAGAATACTGAGGGCAGAATACATGGGTCTGAAGATTTGTGTTGGAAAGCTGAGTTTAAGACCTTGAGAAGGAGCATATTGTAAAGCTGGCTGCTGTATTGCTTTTTCCCAGAGAATATTGCATTCTAGACTTGAATGTGTATTCCACTACTCATCTTATTAGTTGAAACTCACAAAGTTATTCAGTCTTTCTTTGTGCATTAGAGGCAATATTTGACACCGTGGCAGCTGAAGCAAAATAGATGGTATACTGCTGTCTTTAAGATGCAAATGCCTCCAGTAACAGGAAGGCAATTAAAAAAGATGAAAACTAAAAAGAAGCCAAAGATATGTATAAATTTGAACATGAAGTAGAAAGAAAGGCAGTGCATAATAAAAATAATATGTAGAAATGCTTACAACTGTTTTGAATTATAATCCATTAGAGACCAGCTCAGAGCTCTTACAGTCTTCACAAGTTTTGATTTGGGAGAAAACATTTCAAAAGCATCTTCAGGGTCATTACCCCTGCCACTCACATGATTTGAAATACTCACTTGCTCTATGATTATTCTTTATTCAAAGTGGGATTCTGGACTTGAACAGAGCTTCTCTAAACAGACAATACCTGTGCCATGAAGCTGCCTTTACTCTCTTGCCTGTCACACCTGCAACCCCTTAATGAATCTGAGTATTATCCCCTCTTGTTATTCCAGGAATTCCCTTCAACATTTGATAACCAACAATGCTCATTGACCTACTCCAGTGGTGCTTTATGTGTTATTTATTGGTCACTGGATGTGGCCTTTGTGGTTCTCTAATTTAATTGGATTTTTTCAATTTACCTTTGTTTGTCTCTGGTACATTGCAAACATAGTTAATTGCATGTGAAAGTGCTCCTCCTAGGATAACTGTAATAGAAACTAGAATATTATGCCTGTTTTCTCTCTACTTATCATACAACAGTGTGTTTATATTCTGCATGTTTTTTTATTAAGCACTAAGACAGCATTCTGTAGGATGTAGATTGTCTTTCTCTAGATGAATTTTTTTTTTCTTTGTAATATTGTCCATCTGACTATTTTAACCCAAGCTTCCTCAGCTTTCTGCCCCTTTTTCCATTTCCAGTTACAGATCTGAGTGCTATTCCTTAGTACACAGTCTAATTCCAATAGTGATTAGTTTGGTGACTGGTCTGCATAAAAGGCTTATGATTTTATTGGCCCTCACAGCTCAGTTTATTGGAATTATTTGGTCTTCAGCAGCATGGTTACCACAGCATTGTTGTCAATGACTGAAATTACATTCTCTGTGCTGTGGTCTAGGAGTTTGCATTGAGCCCTGGTTTATTGGTATATCTATGATGTACTTAAGGTGGCAGATCCTGGACTTTCGTGAGGCTTAGGATGGCCTCGTTAACACAGTGAGGGCTTCCTGAGAAATCAGAACCCCGAAACAGCTCTGGCTGGAGAGCTGCTGCTTTGTATTGATGTATGTAGATGTGCAGTAGACATAAAGAATGCAAGGCAGGCTTGGCAGGTGGTGCAGCAGGATCAGAATAGTGGATCAAATGTCAGGATGTATTCACCTTCTGCCAGAAGGTGTGATTCAAGAGAAAAATATTATGAAACTGCTGACAAAGTCTGGTGGGTCAGGGACTTGTAACATTTGTCATTCAGCCCTTTTGGTGTTTCTAAATGACAGTGGAGAAAAATGAGGCAGGCTGGTGCATCTGTGACAGAAAGAAAATTTGATTTCTTCTTTTCCGTAAAAGAGGTAGCAGGGTAGTGCAAAATTATGTACCAGAGGGCACCTGCTGGAACATTTTTGAGTTTTTAAACTTCTAGTATCAGAAGCCATGTTAATTTTAAATGGTTTGACTGGATCTCAGCGTAGCTGGGAATGCCTAATGATTAAATAATTCCCATGAAAAGAACAAAGCACTAAAAAAAGAAATAAATCTTGCCTTACCACCAAGCATCACAGCAGCCCAGAGGTGATTGCTTATAATCCACTTACTGGGAATGCCTTTAATCTGCCAAGATGTTCACCGCTCTGAAGTCTTTCTATCACATAATCCATCTGCTTCACATGAGGGGTTGTCTGCCTTGGAGCTTCCAGGAATTCTCTGAAGGTCAGTGGTGTAAAATAGTTGAGTGAGATCTCTTATTTGTAAAGCTACATCAGTTTGGTTGTAGTTGTTTCAGGAGGTTTGAAGTCTTGGACAACGTGCCTTGAATCAAACATTTGTAAACAAATAAGTTTTTGAAACCTAAGATTAGATCATCTATTCTTTGAGAGATTAGAAATAAAACAGACTTTGGATTTGAACCTGAAAAGAAGGCTTTGTCTGAAAGAGATCTTCAACAAATAACAGACCCTGTAATCCAAACTAAAGACAAGCTTAATTCATTTTCTATGCTGTACCCACCCTACTGATTGACTGCTACCTAAGCAAAGATTGTTTTGCCTTATTCACCAGTTCAAAGATTGAAAATTGACTCCTATTAGTTGCTGGAAATTTCTATATATGATTTAAGAATGTTTGGTTTAAGAAGAAATAACAGAAATAACTTTTAACCTTTGTTCCAGACAGATTGGCATAATATCTAGAACTACAGAAGATCAATCCCTGCTTTGAACTTCTGAATCTATTGATAGAAGAGCAGACATTTTATCTTCATAGAGGACAAGGTCAACTCTTTTATAAAACTTGGCTCCTATGTAAATACAAATCTAAGTGGAGCAAAGAATGATTTTTCCTGATTTATGGTGTGACCCATGTCCTGTAATGTCCTTCAGATCTGATTTAATGCTGGCACAGTCTCTGGGTTTGACTTTCCAGTTATTGGCTATTCATCAAGAAAATGGATGAATTTGATCTATTGTTTTATCAGGTGGGCTGCTGCTACTACTACGTACTTCACAAAAGTTCAAATTGTTCAAGCCAAAAGGAAGGATTTTATTATTTTTTCTCTCCTTTTGCCTTAAAAGTTTTCAATGTGAAGGATTAAAAAAAAAAAAAAAAAAGTCAAGAGAAACAAGTATCTTAAAGTGTTGAGAGAGATGGTCCTCATGGGCCAGGCTAAAGATATTCTGAACCACAAAGACACTGGCACTTGCATACACACCCAGACTCACCACTTAGAAGGAAGGTAGTAGTGAAACGAAGAAAAAAATGGTGCCAATACAGAGGTTTCAGAGATCTTCTGCCATCTTTCTGAGTGCATAGACATGGCCTTTAAATAATATGAAAGGTACTGAAATGGTACCTGCCAGCTTCAGTGGTGAAAGTGGAGCCACAGCAATCACCCAGTGAAGCCACTTCCAAATGACATCTTCAAGTGAATTTTTAAAATCCTGATAAATAGGATAAACTAGGTGTGTTCACCTCCCACTGGCTTCATGTACTGCCTCCACACAGAGAGCCTTGCAGTATTGAACTCTAAATCAGTTGATGCATTGTCTCAACTCCCTGAATAGATGGCCAAGTCTTAGCTGAATTTTATTAACCTTGCCTAATTTTAACTGTGGGCTAAACTCTGCTTCCTTTGCTTCTACAAATGATCCCGTTGGTTCCAACTCATATAAGTTACTGGAGTATTATTTGCCTTTGAAGTATTAGTCTACATGAATAAATTAATTGATTTTAATTAAATGTGAAGTATAGAAGCCATTCAGGAAGTCAGGGGAGATTTTGAGACAGAGACTAAATACTCTCTTGTTACAAATTGAAGTTATTTGCCACACTGCCACTGAAGCTAATTTTGGAGAAGCTCGAAATGAACTGTGGTTTTAAACAACATGATAAGCTAAATTAAATCATCAGTTACGCTCTTCCAGTCGTCTGGAGATGTGACAAACAGAAAGCTTTACGACCAATTCAAATGCATCCTGGATATTCTGAGGTGTGAAGGCAAGGGTGACAGAGCAGCTTCCCTGGACCTGCTTGGAGTGGTTATAAATGGCAGTGTCATTATGAAGACAGATAGTCAGTCCTGCTAGGAATGGCTAAGCAGGTAGCTGCCTGCAGAATTTCTGCTGTTTGTCACTTTCTTTTGGGTTCAATGTCTACTTCTGTGAGTTGGGAGTTGCACCAGTCATGACTTGAGACCTCATCTGTAGATCAGGATGCCAAAACCAAGCCAGTGGCCTATGGAACTCAAGCTGGGATTTTTTGGTTACTTCCAGTCCCTTATCAGTCCAGATGACTTGGAATTGCCAAAACATGTGCTTGACCTGTTTCTGCTGCTTCTAAGATGGTGTGAGTATATGATATGTTGTAGTGACTGTTGTGATACTTCCTCAGTAACCTGGTAAATCTGAGATTACAGGTTTAGAATATCTCAGAAGTTTAGGAACTACACCATAAAAGGTTCAAGGAATAACAGGTATTTTTGCAAAAATGTTTTCTGACTTAACCTGAGACTTGGATATAAGATTCTTGAGGGTTTATGGAAGACCTCTAGGCTGAACTGTGCTAAGTGGCAACCTGCTCTCTGTAGCAGCTTAAATTAACTGTCTGTAAAAATTATCCTTATCTGTAAATTATCCTGTCTGTAAAAATATGTAAAATATTGGCTTGCTCTATATTAAAAAAAGCCATTAGTGTTTGTTTTTGTGTTTGGTTTGTTGTTTGTTTGTTTGGTTTTTTTTTTTAGCAGTTTGATCCCATTGCATGTATACCAAAATGAGAGCATTTAGTCTCTTTGCTAACAATCAAACAGGTATTACCTGCTGAGGCAGAGGTTTACCATCTGTAGTCAAAATCCTGTGATAAGGAACGAGCTGCCATCCCACAGATGGCAGAAGTTAATAGTCTCATCCTGCCAACAAGACACATAAAAGAAATTATAGTCCATAGAAAATAAAACAGTTCTGATGGCTTGGAATAGATCTGCACTGCCCTGTACTTTGTTCCCTCATTTGTATAACAGTCTTATTGTTCTGCTGCATTTAGTATTATTTTTAAATCAGCATAAATAATTAGTGGGGGACTGCAGGACCAAGATGAAGAGTCAGCCTGACTTAATTTTCAAAGGGAATGCTGCCACTCCCATTTCTTTCAGCTGCAGTTAATGAAGGGTGATAATACCATGTGTAAAGCAATGTTTGAGTCTGGTCTAAAGGATGATGTTGCCAAACTGTAACAAGTACCTTAGTACCTAAGAACATTTGTTCTTAGAGGGGGCTAGAAGTTTATTCTCTTTTTCATAATGCAGTTAGAAGTAAATCCAGTCGATGGGTTTTGTTTTTCCAGTAAAATTTTTGTCTTTTGTTGCCTTAAATACTAAGGAAAAATTTCACTGTGGCTGACTTCCTAAATTGTAGTGTTTTCCAAATGTGATTTCTACCATCTCCAAATACTGGACCTTTTCATACAGCCTTTCCCCTCCACCCCCTTAATCCTCTGGAAAGTTGGTTGTATTGTATATTCTGGTTATAGGCTGCCAAAGACCAAGCTGGTTGTAGAACTGAGATCTGTTCCTGTCAGAAGCCTTCACTAGTCTTTAGATTAAGAGTCCACTGCAAGTGGAATTATATGGGTAGCTGTGAAGCTGGATGAAAACAGATAAAAAAGAGAGTTAAGAGCCAGATTAGACAAATTTTACAGGGTACCTGAAATATGAGATTAGGCATGTGTCTGGGATAGGAATAAAGTATAGAGATGGAATAATAAGTGAAGCCCAGTACATGTGAAGGATGTAGATATATTCACTCATTCCTAAGCACACCAACAGAAATCCTTCTGATGTGGGACAAGACTGTTCCTTTCTGTAATTGTGCATGTCAGGCAACACTAGCACAGATACTGGTCAGTCAAAGAGATGTTGTCTGATAAATAACTCCCTTTGGTTTGAGATTTTCATTGGAAACATTTGCTTCACTGATACAGTAATGCAGTGAGACTTCTATTGCTCGTTTTCCCCCTTTTCCCCCTGCTGTTTTATAGAGTAGTTTTTCTTGTAATACTTATTGCTGGAAAATTGTCCATTTTCAACCCTGATTCTGCTATCGGCTCTGCCAGATCAAATCCCCAGCAGCTACCCTGAGGAAGGACATTCCAGTCTAAACACTGTACTTGTCCTACCAGGGTTATATGCTCTCAGCAGTTCTAACCAGTAGTAAGTCAATAAAATAATTCTTAAGTATTGCTTTTCTCTTACTGATATTTTTAAATTATATTCAGGTGTCAGATTTTCAGTAAAAAATTCTTCACAATGGTCTGTGCTATTTGATTAAAAATGTGATTGCAGGAAAAACTAACCTGCATAATGTCAATGTAAAGTTGAACAATTTGTCACCATTTTAACTGAAGTACAATGTAAAAATAATTACAGTAGTTTGATTATTTTTTTTATTGCAAGAATTATTTTGCAGCATAAATATATTGCTGTTATCTCATGTCAAAAACCTGTTAGCCATGAAATTACAAGATAATTTGGTAATCATAAGGAACAAAATAAGCTAAATTTGCTATTCTTCTAAATGGGAATCTGAATCTCTGCCAATTGCTTTCTTAATACTATGAGCCTGTGTCTCGGTTTGGCAATACAATTTTTAGGTCAATTTGAATTTGTGCATTTGCTTACATAGATACAAACTTAGTATAACTCTGCATATTGCAGACCTCTAGGAAATTAGCTTCTGATCAAAAATAGGTGTTTTTTCAACTTGTCAAATGATGTAATATGATTTTTTTTTTTTTTTTTTTGAGTAAGACATTTTCAAAAATTATGCTTTGCTCAGGTACAACGAAAAGGCAGAACACTGTCAGTTTTGAAGGGAAATAGTAATTACAAATAATTTGTTTTGCTCACATTAGTACAGAAATGGCAATATAGTCTAAATGCTGCGAGTAAAATTAGCTTAATATTTATTTTTAGTGTGCTATAAAAATATTTCTGATAGAGTTTTAAAGAAATATGCTGTTATTGTCATTGTGCTTCTGAGTCACAGACACAGGATGGTGCATCCTGGAATTGAGCTCAGCTGTCTGGGAAGAAAAAGTGCAATCCTGTAGGCTTCAGACCCCTTAAATGCAGATTAAATTGCTGTAATGTGGGAAATGTTTGGACATGCTAATGTAGAGTTTCCTTAGTGCAGTAATACCAATGCTTTGGTCTTGAGTTCCCAGGTTTGGGCAAATTTTGTTCCATTCCCGCTTCTACTGTTTATTTTTTCCTGATTTTCATGGGAGATGTGCATGTGGTTCATGCATGTGAAGTTAGGACTGATTCTTGCAAGGCTTGCCATGTGTGAGAACAGGCTTGGTGAAGTAAATATGTAAACTGGGGTGTTTTGGTAAAGTGCATGCACATACAGTGCTTGCAAGATCAGATTGGACTCATCCATAGGACAGCAGATGGGCCAAAGTGAGATACTTGTTTTCAGTGGACAGGGAAATAAAAGCTTTTACCAAGCTGAATGTTGCATCTGATGATCGTGACAAAGTTAGTGGCCATGGTGAGAAGAAAGAGTAGACTGGAATTCCCCTGTTAAAACAGTATTTTTTCCAGGTCTAACACTGCATATGAAAGAGCTTGTAGTTTAAAGACCCCATAGCAAGAGCAGATTTTTTCCACGTGGTGTTTGGATTCATTACTGTTTATTTTATACAACTTTTTAAAAGTGTTTCAATGTATGACACTTGTATTGCTTTCAGTGATGTGCTCTAGCATAGTTTGCACTTTCAAAACAAAATTATTAGTATCGTACATTTGTGTCACTTTTTTTTTTCTCTGAGTTACTGCAGACAGAACGGAATACAGTATAATTATATTAATTAATAGCTTTCCACATATATTGTAAATAGATGGTAAAATAGGTCAAAGAAATTGCTGAAACTTGAATCTTCCATGTCCTACAAAGTATTTTTAAAACACTTTTCTCATCATCTGTATTCTTTCAACATTTAGTTCACTGAAGTTCTAGAGCTCTGCTCAAATTAGGATGTATAGTTTTAGTCCTGTTTAAATCCAGTCAGGTCACAGAGCACACATTCAGGACACATTTCAGCTGCAAAATTCAAACTTGGCACTTTTGTAAAATACTTCTAAAAACTTTTAAAATACAGATGAATTCTCAGGCAGATATGGAATAAATCAGGAGCAAAACCGATCAGCTTAATGAAGTAGGAGAGAATGAATTGGTGTTTATCAAATTAATCATCAGATAATGAACATTCCGATCCACAGTCACAAAGAGATGAAACATTGCAGAGAAATATGTCAAGTGGAGAGCAACAGGAATACAAAGACAAAAAGATTAGAGGGGAGATTTGTTAAAAAGAGTGGAAATTGGTGAAATACCTAATAATCATGAAGCCAGGGATCTTATATTTAGTCATGTTGACAGCTTCAAATTACCTGTTTTAGGGAATTGTTTCCTGCTGCTTTGTGAGTCATGGTTAGAATATGGGACAACGTGCATCCTGTTCTTTGTTGCTGTGACATCCAATGTAAAAATGTGGCTTTATCACAAGAAAGGTGCTAATGCTAGATTTCGGCTTAGTCTGTGCAAAACCACAAGATGTTCAATTAAATGGAATCAAATGACTGAAATCTCCTTGGACTTTGAGTGTATCTCACCTTAAGTATACCACATAATCTAAGATTTTCTTCTGCATTCAAGTGATCCGTCAGTGGGGACGATAGACCCTGTTAGTCTTGTTGGAAAATTATTTAAATATAACATTTAAAGTGTAGCTTTGACTTTGCCTCTGACAAAGCTTTGCTAAATTTTCTTTCTCCATGATGTTGTGGATCTTTCTATAACTTTAATAGTCCTGATCATGGGAGAAAAGGTACTTTAGTAATGCAGGAATGTGAATTGAACTAACTAGCTCCCAATCATGGGCAGCTAATTATCAGCTTTGCTGTTTTGTATTAGGGTTGGATTATGAGAAGATGATCTACAATAGCTTGCTTTTGACACAGGAGATGGTATTGTGGTTCTGTGTTTAAGGAATAGCAATTGTGGCCTTTTGTTAATGGAGTAGACAAATAGCTAGATTATTTGCCTGCAGCATATATAGAATGAACACTGGGGTTGTTTTGGTACCAGACATCTTGATAAGACACTTGCAAGGGTAAAATGTGATAATAGTGTAGCCATAGTAATGCTGTTGAATTAGGATTGATGTAATGTTAAATATGGAGATTGATGTGACATGAGATGAATAAATTTCTAACAGACTAACATTCTGGAGTTATACTGTTAGGTGCTCTGGTGTGTGGTGGTTCCTGTTTTTCTAGTGGTTGGCCAATCCCAGTTACCAAGCAGACTTGGTAAAGGCTTTTGTTTTCCTCTGCTCTTGTATGTGTGGAATGTGTCAGGGGGACACATGGGGAGCTTGATCTTTCCCCAGCTTTGTGTGGGAAATTCTTGTTTCAGAGCCAGAACAATATTTGAACAATAATTTGCAGCAAAATGTGTGTGTTGCTCCAGGAGGTGGGTTGAGCCCATTTCTGAATGTGGATTCTGCTGATTTGCCTTCTTCACTCCACTTCTCTCTTTTCTGTGAGATATTTTCAGTCTTCTTGCTAGTCAGGGGCAACTTCCCCTTGAAAAAGTGATCTCTAAGAATTAGGTACAGCAGTACTAGCTATAGGAACAAAATCTTAATCTAATTAGTATTAATCTATAATTTCTGATTCTAATATATTCACTCTGCATTAGTATCACATTTGGCATTTTATGGTCTGCCTTACCTTCAGAACTGTACTTTAATCAAATTCTCATGTTTCTTCTTATTTCCTGCTGCATTACTTGTTGCCTGTTTGGTTCAGGGTACATCACCACAATTATTTGCCTCTTTAATTAGCTCTGCATCATGAATCTGTGCTGCTCACCAGCTTTCTTTAGATGGAGTAACAGTTTGCATTTCTGGAAGAGCATAACAGTTATAGCTGCTGGAGTTCCCTGGGCATCTTATGGCCAGTGTCTTATATGTTAAGACTTCTGTTCACTGCACATGGATACAGGATTTAAGGTCATGTATTGCAGCCTAAGGAGTTTCTTTAGCATCTAAAATACATTCATCAACAGTACAAAATGCTACTCTTAGATTCAGGCTCACTAATGGTGCCCTATCCCTGAAAAGCTACTTGAAGTCCGTTTCACTCGGTTAAGTTTTGAGGTTTATGTAAAGCTGAGCTACCAAAAACATGGAAAGTGTATGGTATTAAAGACTCATCAAACCTTCCCTCCCTCTTTGGAGTGAGGTGCATACTGCTGGGGAAAGGCTTGGTTGTACCTACAAGAGAAAAATGTTCATTTCATGATAAAAGCAGAACATACTACCAAAAACTTTGTTATTTTGATCTTTTACAATTATTCACACTTTGCAAAAGGAGCATTTTTATTTCATTGATTCATTATGAGATTATCAAAGTGTTCTCAAGAGGATTAAGATCCACAGTTGCCATAAATTTAAATTGTAATTACCAACAGTTAAATACCTTAAATGGTTTGGGAAATCTCGGGGTTTTTTTTTTTTATTATGTGACATTATGCAGTGCAATTAACCTGCAGAGCATGGAACCCTGAGTCTGAGCAGGTGCAATAGTGATTTGTGCTGGTGCCAGCTCTTTTATTTTGATAATCATGACTTCATTCAGGGGTCAAGAGCTTCTGCATGGCCCGTGATGGGAGGCAGCAAGTGCAAGTCAGAGGAAGGTCAGTCCCACTCAGATTAGAAGAGCTGCACTCTCAGCCAAAAAAAAAAATCATTTAAGACCATGGTGAGCAGTCAGTGCAGGAGGATTGTGCTTCAGAGTTGTGGACAAATATCTGTTCTTAAGTCTTTTTTTATCTAATGTAAAATACTGTGAAAGATCCTATTTATATATGTATATATATCACAGGAGCAACCAATTTCTGCTGTCCTGTCAGTGGTGTTCTGGACAATCTGCCCAACTGGTTCATTAGATTCTACTGCTCAGGAAACTTTCACGCCACTTTCTTGCCTCATGTATTTTTGCTTAGCTTTACTTTTCTTTCTCTTGCCCATTGTTTCTAAAATTCAGGAATAAATCTATGGTGACACTGAAACTTTATCTGTAGCTTAATAAAAAGGGCAATATGATCATTTTATGAATAGTGCAGAACCTTAAAGACTCCAATTATTTATCAGGCTTCCTGCATGATGTTTGGCAAGTCGTCTGCTCTCCCTGCTTCTTGCACATCCCTCACAGAAGTCATGCATGCTCCATGCATAAGGGAAAGGAAAATTAAAGGTAGTGTGCAAAGTTCTGACTGAAACTGGAGCTAATGTCTTCGTCCCCAAATCTGCTGGAGTACATCTTTATAAGCAATACTGGCACTATGATACTTAAATGTGACAAAAGCTAAATTATTTTTTTCTCATCTCAAGTAGAAGTCTGAATTTGAAGCATTGTTATATAGCAATTTCTTCATAAAGAATATGTTAAAACCAGCATTAGCTTGGTGTTTCAGGTGTTAGGTAGTTTGAAAAGAAGAGAACATCAGAGAATTGAAGGACAGCATTCTAGTAGGATTACCTTTCTTCATAATTTCACTCAGTTTCTTATCCCAGCCAAGTAAATTGTATGAGGGGGAAAACATCACTGTGAAACCTTTAGTAGGCATTAGTAATAAATTGTTTTGGAAGATTAGGAATGTTTTAAAATTGAGCTCTGTGTGATGCTCCAGGTAAGCCAGTGTTGACATACCCTTCAGCTATAAATTACTGGAGGAAGTGAATGGTACCAAGCTGGTCTAAGTAAATGAGCAGAGTACATTAGTTCTGTCAAAAGGTAGGTAGAGGATGGAATGAAATTTTGCATCATGGGTATGAGAGCACTACTTTGGGAAATAAGTACATTAGGGCATGCAGCTTTCTTAGCATCAGCTATTATATCCTTTTAAGCCATATTTCTGATAGTACATTTCCTTCTTGAAAACTGGGAATTTGTTCTATTTTTATACAAATTACCTCACTGCAAATTGGCATACTCTGCTGTGTACACAGCCTTCTGTGCTACACAGGGGCCACATGGCAGTTATCAGACACATGCATTGAAGGACTTGAGTAATTTTCCAAACATTTTATATTGTTTTGATTTCAGATGAAGTAAGTAGTTTTAGTGCTGAAGGGCATGTAAGTACTCAAAATTTTTGCTTAGTTTATTTAAATTGTCTTTTCTCTTATTCCTTTAAAAACATTCCTCTGTCTACTGCGTTTTCCATTTTTATGTGCTTGAGCAGATTTGTGACTGATTGCCTTTAATGTCTTTCATGAATCTGAGCATATGGGAGCTCATCCCAAGATGTAGCTATACAAGGATGTTAATTTAAAGAAGGAGGTCAGTTGGAGACTTCGTTAACTGTTTGAAGTGCTAAATCCCTCTGTGTCAGGAAAATGAATGATGTTTTTGACAGCTGTGGTACCCCTTAAAAATGAAATTCTGGTACCAGTGGTTTCACAAAGGCTTTGCTTCTACAGGTAGTGGTTAACTCTTTGTATTAACCTGCTGCACTACAGAAAAGACCCCTAATCCTACCTAATGTCTATCCATGTCATCACAGGAATAAGGGAGTGTGTTCCCTATGCTACCTATTTTTCTGTGCCTCCAGTAACATGAAGAACATTTATCACCAGCCTTTTAATACTACCTTCCACTTCTTTTTTCATCTTTAAACCGTTCAGTGATGTGTTTTCCAATACAAATAATCACTGCCATATGTGAGGTATGTGTTTGAGAGTCTTCAATACATACAAAGTGTTTCTTGAACAACAGAGCTAGCAAAGCTTGCTTTTCCTTTTGACTTATCTCCTGTGTTTCCTGTACCCAGACGAGTCTTAATCCCAGCCTGTTGGTCAGGTATAAGCTGCTAAGCAACTGGGTGGGTAAAACATCCCTCCCTTCTCTCTGGGCATGCCTGATCTCTTTCCAGTTGGTTTGTTTCCTGAAGCTGTTAAATTCCTAACACTCAAGCCCTCTGCTTCTTTGTCACACACAATTATGGTTGGGCAGGTGTAAAAGCTGATGCAGAGGGCTGGCAGACGCTGTGATGCTGTAAACCTTAAAGAGCCCAGGCTGAAATAACCTTCCTGTGTTCCATGGTCCTATGTGCCATTACTTAATGTAAGTTTGCTTGAAATAAAAGCCAGGCAGCTTTCCTTCCCTGCAGCACTAAGAACACTCATTTTCCTTGTTACTGTGATAGTGCCATGAGTTCCCAACTTTTCCTGCTTTTTGGAAAGAACTGTACATCCTCCTGTGCTATACAGCTCTGCTCTGTCAGAAAGCTTCTTGTCTTTTTAAATTCCTTTTCCTCCTCAGTTTTCTTTTTCCAGGGGACCACTAATTCTGTCATAGGTGTTGCCACCACCTTCCAGCTGGTTTTCAGGGAGAAGCAGGTATCTGCCCAGGGAGGGCAGGGGAGAGTGGAAGTGGTGAAAAGCTTCCTGCAGTTGGCTTGCTTTTACTTTCTCCTATGCTGCAGAGAATTCTTCATGTTGTCTTTTTCACTCAGACTGCTTTATCACCTTCAGCAGCCAGCCTTGCCTAATCCCAGCCTGTATCAGTCAGTGATACCTCTTCTGCCTTTCTCTCTTTCCTTACTTTCAACTTCTCGCTGTTTTCAACACCTTCTTGTGTGTCTACTGACAAAATCTTATGAACAGATGCCAACCTGCACCTTGTCAGATCTGTTCAGAAATATGCATCTGGATGACTTCTCTGCATAAAACAAAAATAATCAGCATCCTTGTTTAGTCTCCTGTGTATATATCAGATGATAAATTCAAGGTCATTTAAGTTGGAACTAAAAAGGTGTGGGTCAGATTATGCTGTGTTCAGGATTCCGGTTAGTTTTCATGGTATACAGTTCATGATGAAACGATAATAATCACTGTAGTTTCATGTGAATTTTGCACCAAATCTGATATGGTGAAACTGAAATAGTGACCACCTTATCTGAAAAGGCTGAATGTCTAAAGAGGATGATAGATAAGTCCCTTTCAGGGATACCAAATGTTTGAATTTTTAGTAACTGGCCCAAGTCTGTTGGAGTTACAGAGTTGATTATTTTGCTAATTTCTCCCCACCCCAGTTATGTCTGCTTTGCAGCTCATTTCATTACCTTTTTCATCTTGACTGAGTTCTCTTTCAGACTTTGAAGAAAACAGAGGCAATACATGGATATTAACAGTGAGTTTAGTCTGAATACCTTAACATAGAACATCAAATGAATCAATGTATTCTTCTCCCACTTCCTTTCAATTTTTATCCCTTGCTATCTACCAGATAGATTATTGGGCTTTTTCTGACTTCTCACACCACACTCCAATCTTTTTTGTTGTGTTTTTTTTTTTTCTAGGTTTTACAGGTATGTCTAAATCTTTGTGGTGTTAGTGTCAGGCTACCTACAGTTACTGAGTTCCTTTCATACCACAATCTGAGAGCAGGATGAATGAATCCTTTCATCTAAGTTCATGTTTCAATATTATTAATCTGTGGCAGATTGCTGCCTACCAAGATAAAGGCAGCCAGACTGCTATAGGTAAAAACAGCAGGCTGTGGATCATGAAAAGTTTCATCAGCCTCTTTTGCATGGAGGTCCTAAAAGGTGCTTAAAGAGTTTGCGTTCATTTAAATAATTTTCATTATCTTTCTTGTTGCCGTTGATTTGTGGTCTCACGTTTACGCTGGGTTTCTTCACCTCTAAAGTTGTCCTTATCACAACAAGGGTAACAGAGGTGAATCCAGTTTTCTGTGTTTCATCTCTCGTGTAATTTTGTCTTGTGCTTTTTATAGAATGACTCACCATGGAAAAGACAATAGTTACTGGCAAGCTGTTTTCCTGGAAAAAACAAAAAACCCCAACACTAAAGAAATAATAAAAAATCATGCCCCTTGGTATATTTTTTCAGGTGAATAAAATGAACTAATGATCAGCAAACTGGAAAGGTGTTTCTCTTGTTTAGTCTTTGGCTTCTGAGTGTGGAGTTAAGATTTTTCTGGAGGAATTTTACTGCCTTGACACATGCTTATGTGGCCACTTCTGATACAAGGGAAAAGCTAAACCTTGTTCACAGTGCCAGGTGGTGTGTCTTAAGCTTATTCAAAATAGTCATTTTTAGGTCTTGTTTTCTTTTATGTGAGGTTATTTGTCCCTTTTGTTTTTGTTTTGTGCCTTTTGTTTTTAGAAAAAGAAAACTCAAGATTTAAATGCAAAATTTTGGATTCAGCTTTGGAAGCCAAGCACGTGGCTGTTGCACAGAGCCCACTTTCCGGCAACAGGGTTATTGGTTCACGTATTGGTTCATGGAACAGCATTCAAGATTGGGCATCAGTGTAGCCCATTAATCCATAAATGTTACAGATAAGTTCTCATGTAAAATCAATGGTATTGTTCACCAGGGAAGGCATTACACAATGACTTTAAATGTTCAGAAAAAAAACCCCAAACAAACCCGCAACGTTTTTTTTTTATCTTCCTCCCTGTATCAGCAATGTGGATATGAGTGCTGTCCTTGAAGGCAGACAGCAGACAATCTGATTGCTTTTCAAACTGAATGCCTCACCTGCTGTTTGTAAACGTGTTCTTCTGTCATTTACCCTGTTACTGAACAAACACTCATTGATTTCTGCTGCACGTGTTTTTTTTAAAGCAGCAACATCCAAGATTGGACACAAATGCAGAGCCTGTCTGCTTAGTGAGGTATCCAGTTCAAAACTGCAAGCTGCTTCAGAAACTGGAGCCAGTACTTTTTATTCTTATTGATTCTGCTAATAAGGAAAATGAACACAGCTAAAGAGAACACACAGGCCATTAAATGCACACCTGCCCTGAAAAATGTGAATTGCATTTGACTTGAATATAGGTGAAGGATAGCTTTACACAGAAAAGGGGTTAAGATTTTATGAATGTATATATGCCATTAGAACAGAATAAATTGCAAACCCACTGATGCCAGCATTGTGTCAGAGGGCAAAGTGGGTTCTGGAATAGGATCCGTGTTTTCAGTAAGAAAAAGGCACAGTGGATTTATCAAATGTAATCTTTTTGTTATGGTAAGGATTGTGTATGTCCTTAATGATATGTTTGTTTGGTTTTTTTTTTTCTTGTCTGGAACTTTTACAATGTGTCTTAATTATTAGTTCAGTTCTCATGAGCATACCAGATCAGTTTTTATGCCCCTGCAGCTTTTGTTTTCCAATAGTACTGAGAGGCCTCTGGCTGAGTGTTCAGTACTGTGCAAATATATAGTGGAATATAGACAGTTTCTATATGTTTGTGTGTTCCTGACACACAAGACAAAGTGTGAGCAAAGGCAATTCAATTAAAACACATGATAGAGAAAAGCAGAGACTTAAGCTGCAATTTTTGAGAAGGTCAATCTCCTTTTTATGATTATGTTAATTTTTGAAAGCGTTCCTAGTAATTGAAATATGAGTACAAAAACAAATCTGCTCCAGGATGGGATTAATTCAAGTGCTCACGTTAAGTCCACATTGCCTTTAGATTTCAGAAAATGAAATTCACTCACCATTCAGGTCTGAGATGCAGTTCTTCCTATTTTGAACAAGTTTTACAGTACTGCTAGGAGAAAGAAAGGATGAGGAACCCCTGGTTTAGCTCATAAAGCAGACTACAGAAACCCCTGGTTTGGCTCATAAAACAGATTACAGAAAACTAAATTTTTGTGCATGACATCCCCAAGTGTTGCACAAAGATGAAAAAAAACAGGCAGCAGAGACAAACAGTAGGGCTGTTAAAGCAGCAGACCAGCATGAGTTTGGGCCTGTCTTGCAGGTGTAGCACTGCTTGACCATCACAAATTGTTGCTGTCACAACATTTGATAACACCTGAGACTGTGTAGATGTGTCTCTTGTTCCTTAGCAATTAAATGCTAACCTTTTAGTTATGTATATTCTTTAAACATCATCTACAGTTGCTTCTCTGCCTGTATAAGGTGCAGGTTCTGTCAGTGAAATTCAGTATGGCTGCTCAGTGGGCAACAAGGAGGCTCAATGGGCTTGATGAGACTTCTGTATCTATACTTACCTCCTGGGCTAGCCATTTAATTGAATCTAAAATCAATTTTCAATTAGTGGTGGTTTGGCACCTCATATTAGCTGTTAGAGTCATGAATAAAGAGAAAAACATGCAAATCTATAATTACTTTTACCTTAATGAAACTAACATTAGCAGTGTTAAGCACACAGCACATGTCCTCCTAAGAGAGAGTTCAAAATGATGGTCAGCACTGACGGGTCCAGAGATGCTAACTATAACCAGGTTGGCAGTGTGGTATTACTGCATTTATCAAGGACAGGTCAGATAGAAATACTTTTGTCTGATCTTCAAGAAATCCCTGCATAATGTCCTTGTGCATTAGGTTATTTTTGCCTCATGAAATAGAAGCAAAAACTCATGATAGTCATGTTCAGTCAACACTTATGCCTGGAACCAAACCCAGTGCTGGAAAAAAAAGATAAAATCACTGGAAGCTTCAAACTGAATTTCTCTCAATGACAGACTTGATGTCTGATTTAGACAAATATTTTAAAATGTATGCATGACATATGTCTGAATGCTCTGGAGAATCTAACAACTACAAGTGGACTTCCCATTAAAAGTTACCTTAAAATTTCTAAGACCTTGTCTGTCATTTTCCATTTGGTGGAGGATATCTCTCTTGGAGTGGGAGAGGCTCAGCCCCTTTTCTATCAATGCACCTGCATCACCTCATAGAGGAGATCTGGTCAATAATTTTGCATTCAGGTCCCTACCACATGTCTGTTCCACAATGGCCATTATTTTGCAACCATTACCTTTTAGGCTATTTGTTTTAAATTGTTGCAACATAAAATCAATACAACAGAGCAGGTCTCAAATGGTAAACACTGAAAATGGGAATGCTGTTTCTTCTGCTAACCCTTCCACATGTGTTTTCATTATTTTTAGCACTGGGGATTGTGTGCTTTGCTTTCCTCAATTTCCAACAAGTTCTACTTCCCTAAACAGCCTAGGTGGTTTCCTTCCAAGTCTTTCAGTAGAAATGGGATATGTTTAATGACTAGGACTGGAGAAGTAGGAATGTTATGAGCATTGATTCATATTTTACTAGTTTTATGCATTATTATGGACTGTCCCATTAAAGGACAAACGGGCAGCCTAAAAAAACCCAAAACAAACAAAACCCAACAACACCCTCTCCCTGCACTTTCCATTAGTAAATTACAAGTTATGAAATAATTTATGTGCACATGTGGTGTCTGAGGTATGAATTAGTAATCATTTCACTTCAAGCAGCTTTGTCTGATTGCTGTAGGGTTGTTTTGTTTTGTTTTTTTTTTTTAATATTCACCCCAAACTCTGCCTATAGTGACAAGGAAATCCTGAACAATACCTGAACGCGGGATCTTGTGAGCACCTACCTAGATTCCTCTTCCTTAGCTGTGTTTTAAACACCCAGGGATGGCACAGAAAACTGGCTGATCATCTTACTCCTGTGTGCCTTTCTCAAACATCTATTCTGGTTCTTAATGACAGACTGCTGCATTCTGCTTAGGCTTGGTAATCCTCTTATGGATGTCACGAGTCCACTTCCAGTAGGAGGACTACTGTGCTATTGCTAAGGAAAGCCTGGGTCCCATCCTGCACCAAATACAGATCAAGTGTATTTGCAATAAGCAGGGTTTTAGCTCTTTGGTCTCCTGCCAATTTGAACACCCGATTTCTGCTTTGCTGCAGTGATGAGTGTTAGAGCTGCATTGATTCAGTCTGACTGCTCAGGGCCTCAGGACTCTTCGCTGAGCAAGGGTCGAACAAGTCACTGGAGTTTCCCCCCATCACACTCGCTCTTCCTTGGTTGTTCCCTTCATACAGACTGGCACCATATTGATTCTTTGCTACTCAAATGATCCCTGGAGAACAGAGCAGTGCTGCTAGTGTGCTGATGTATC
The DNA here is from genome assembly GCA_038090715.1 of Florisuga fusca. NCBI lineage: Eukaryota > Metazoa > Chordata > Aves > Apodiformes > Trochilidae > Florisuga > Florisuga fusca. The sequence goes on along the minus strand of JAAWXA010000030.1, from coordinate 5,032,455 downwards.
AGTGTCCTTAGCTGTTCTTCCTGTTCCAAGTCAAATACAGGTAGTCATGGAAAAGTTGCAAGAAAGTTAGAATGGTCATAAGGATTTTTGTCTTTCTGTCTTAATCTTTTTTATCGCTGCCTAATACATATGGTTTTCTTTAGTCATACTGTACCTACAGATGATCTTGGTTTAGTTTCCAAGCTTAAATCTCTTCCTGTTATGTCAAAGTTTAGTTCTAAGGCTGGATCTTAGTTTTTGCACTCAACCCCATTTCTACCCTTTTCCAGTACTAATTTACAGTAACTCAGAGCAAAGCCCATCTGGTGTGCTGCAGTTGAAATGGATTTCCTGCAAGCAGCCCTGTGTATATGTTAGTATATTTTTATGAATTCTTTTATAAACTGATATTTGTATATTCAAAGAAATTTTTAGGTGTGTGTGACAGTTCTAAGGAGCAAACAACATTTCTTTTTATTACAGTTACTTTTCAGGCTTAACAGTGGGGTGGTTTGAAGATGAGAATTCCTTTGAAGTTTGGTTTTTCATTACTGCATTGCTAAATAAACTTTCTGGAGGAGAGCAGGGAAATTAGGTGCTGTTGATCTGTATTCATTTTGTGTAGCTAATGCTATATTTTTTCCCCCTTCTCTCCTCTATAGACCCATAAGATCCTCTGTGCTTTTGAATTAAGTGTTGTGCTAAACAAAAGAGGGATTCTTGATGCTAGCCCCATCTTTTGAGGGAATCGGGATGAAGTCCTTAGTGCTGCAGTGAGTAACCTGCCCTAGGTGGCACTTTAACAGGGTATTCTCCTTTAAACAGCTCATCAAATGCATGGTGACAAAGATTAGCAGGAATACAGTGTGTGTGGGGAAAGGCATCTGCTGTGAAGGTGCAGCCTTCACTGTGTAGAGGACTTTGGGTACAATTTTGTAGGAAGATGCCTGATGATAAATCTCCTTGAAGACGCTGGTGATACTCAGATGTATTTCTTGCCTATTTTCTAGTGCATCTGGGCTCTTCTCTGTTGCTCCTTGTTAATTCTTCTATGGCAATACAATGGTTCTTCAAAGGCAAAAAAGAATACCAAGCAGTAAATACTGAACGTTAATATGAATTACAAAAAATAGAATATACAGTTGTTCTAGGGAGAAGCACAGAGATTCATAGGCCTGGGTACCTAATGCCATAAAAACCAAAATACCCCGAATCTTTACAAGCAAACCAGCATTAGCTGTGTGGAAATGAATGATTGAGATTGTTCTTTCAAATTTGTGGATATTTATTGAAATTTTAAATGGGCTTATGTGTTAGGAAAAATTGGCAACTAACTCATTTTTCCTCAAACATATAACTTATGGCACAGATTCTCTGTAATAAGCAACAATTCAAAGGCTTAAGGAGTTTTAGATGAACTGCAGCAATATATTAATAAACATCTGCATCTTACTAAGTACTTCAGTTATCTTTAATGACTTTTACTGTTGAAGTGTTCTAAAAGTTTATTTACCAGTCTCCATTTACATTCATGAGTATAGTTATTTTTAAATCAAAACATTTCCAAGCACTTTAGCTCAAGGATATTTTTTCTTGTCTCATAATGTTTTTAACTGTATTGTTTTATACCAGTATTGACTGCTGCAAATAAAAGTAAAAAATAAGAAAATTTCTCTCCCTGGGCTTAATAAGAGGAGCTGTATGTCATCCTGTGGAGAAAAATCATGATGAGGAAACATTGCAGAGAACCCACCATCATCTCTTTTGAGCTTCAGTTTGGCTGGTACTGGTGAATTAATAAAGATTGTGGTATACCATCGAACAGGCTGGTGCTGGGCATACCTGAGAGTTATAGACCATATAGCAACACTGTGCTCTTCACACTGCCTGTTGAGAGCATTTCTCTGCTGATACCAAAGCTGTAGCAACACGGGCTTCATCTCCCCTATCCATACCTTGGTGAGGCCAGAGTTTCCAATGTCCTTTTACAGGGTAAAAGCTGATGTGAATTATGCCTCTTTTCTTTCTGTGGATACAAAGATAACGTGGGGACTGGTCTGCTCTCTTGCACCTGGAATATTTATTTACATATGCAGCAAATCTTCCCAGGAGATGTTACCCGAGTGCTGGGAGCTTTGTGTAACTGAAATTTATTTCACGATGTCATTTAATCCATATTGCATAGCTCTTTCTTTTTCCTTCAGTGCTTTCATTGGCAGAACATTGTTATTCTCAGAACCCTCAATTACCTGTGATAACTCCACTGAAGAACAGCCAGTCTGGGAATTTTGGAACTTGGCATGATTTGCAATACTTTTTTCAGCTGTGGACATTGATTATTGCTATTTAACCTTTAAAGATAAATTCTGTGACACAGAAAAATTGGTATAATAAATAGAAGTTTTCAAGCTTTTTTTCAAGTTCAGAAATAACTAGGCTGTATGCAGAGGTGCAAATTCTGCAATTTGTGCACTTCAGTTTTTCAAAAATTTATATTTGCCAGAGAAAGTGTGTCATGGATCATCTAATTCTATGTTTAAACCTGACAGTCCCTTACAAGAAAGGACAGATCAGTAGTGAATATTAAATTATAAAAATGAGGAAGAGTTCTTTCAAAATGAAGAATGAATTGGAAGTGTCATGTATTAGAACCTCTGAACAGTAATGGTATAAGTAACTGAAAGACTATCAGGCTTTTTAGATAAAAACTTGATCTCCACAACCAATAAATCTTTCTAAAATGTTGACCTCCTGCTTATCTTGAGCCAGTTCAGCTATGGTGAAATCATGATCAGAAATTCTCAGTCAAGCTATTGTTTTCTAAATAACAGGTGGTTGTTAAACTTCCCATATATCTGTAACCTTGACATGGAAATACACAGTGATGCATAGGAAGGGAGAGAGACAACCCTGGAATGCTCTTAGTCATCTTTGCAACTGTCTGAGCAAGTATCTGCCTTTTTAGTGATTTAAGTTATCACTGTTTCAGAGGAAAAATTATGGTTCTGCATAGAAAGCAATGTGTTTGGTATTTTTAGTAGAAGATAAATCTCCTTTGCTTTGTTCCACTTTCAAACACGTTATATGCATTTCAGGACTTAGGCATTTCATGCTAGCCAAGTAGATTAATGTTGCAATTACCAACCATGGCAACTGGACCACGTTGGTGATGCCATGAATCACAGTGTCAGTAACAAACTACCTGTAGCTAATTGCTAGCCTCAACCTCATGGTTGGTAAATGGTTGCTGGACATTGCAGCTAGACTTAAGTTTCACTCTTTACTCTTTGTCAAAGAGTTTGTCTAATGAATACGGAACATCTACAGTGTCTTGTGGTGGAGAGTTCCAGAGCTTACCTCCATTTTTAGTGGAGGAGGAAAAACACCTCATTTCAGTCTGCATCCCTCTAGTTGTTTGGATGCCTCCTTCTTACCTAGGTATCAATTGTTTTTCCTTTTGGGATCCTTCCAAAGGATTTCTGCCTTCTTGGGCAGGCTTGATATTAACTGTCTTGCTACATGTTTTAGAACTTGAATACTGAGTAATGTACAAGTGGGTATTTTCACCTTGCAGTACACTATCAACGAGGCCCTTGTACTAGGCATCTGTGAGGAGCATAGAGGAAGGATGCTTATCCAGAGAAAGCAAGCAGACAAGAAAATCTTTATTGCCAGCACTTTGACTTGTTTATTCACCACTGAGCAGGACACACTTAGTGACCTGAAGAAGATAAGGATAGAGAAATTTATTCTTTTTGAGGAATGAGATAACTGGTGTCCTTCAGGCACGCACTGTTAAAGAACAGGACTAATTCTGCCTATGTTATCCTTGGTTTTTTGCTACAGAGAAATTCAGCTTTAAGAATGGTGCTACTTTCAGCTGCCTTTTTAGGCTGCTGAGGTTATGTAGGGAAGATTTTCAGTAGTGGCTGGAGGACTGGGATGTGTAGCTCAGAAAAGCAGCTTTGATTAGTCTTTATACTTTCCTTAGACAAAGTTAGAGGTGCTGAATATATGATCCTTAAAGATGTTTTAATTAGCCCCAGTGGCAGCCAAAATGGCCAGCAGCTGGCTCTTGGAGAATCTTGCCCATCTCCCTTTCCCTAAAGCCAGGCAGCACTGCCTGGCACTGCCTTACCGTGGCAGGAGGATGCTCCACAGCTGGTAATCTGGGAGCATTGGCTGAAAATAATTTCTGCATGGAAATAGAGTTTTAAAGGTATGATTTTCAGATAACTGCAACAAGGCATGGATGAGAATGAAGAAATGCATAAACCAAAGACTTGTTGGCAAAAACAAATTGGGAAACCATCAGCAAGGCTTTAGTTTATGCAGTTTTTCATTCTCATCCATGCCGTGGTTCCCTTGTTGTGGTCTTCCTTGGGCTCAGCAATGGTTAATGGTATTGAATGGTGGCTCAGAAATGGAGCACCAGGCACTAAGTGTGTTGAGTTAAAGTTTGTTAAAATAACGTTTTCTCTCTTTTCAGAAGGCTGTAGAGTTGTGCAGCCAAACAGTAGGGATGAATTAGGGTTGCTTAGGTCATCTTACTTCTGGCTTTTTCTGATATTGGAGTGCTTGGCTTTGCAGCCTTGATTATGCCATTTAAACAAGGTATGTTTGTGTCTTGTTTTTCCAGGAGATTCAATGGATAAGAATTACTAGTTTTTTTCAGGGGTTGGGTTTTTTCCTTTTGTTTGTTTGTTTGATTTGACACACAATTAAAGGAATAGATTCCAAGAAAGCTTTCCTAAATGATTCTTGCAACTCTCTCTTTAGCTTTAATTAGCAAATTACTTCTTGCAAGTCTATGAGATGGAGAGTCTTGTTTCCTGGAGTGATTTGATTGGCAATTTAGAGGTGATTTGTTAAACCAAAAGAGCTTATTTTGTAAGATTAAATATGAAATTGCAGAAGTGCTCAAGGGCATAATTGCCCTGTTTTCTCCCAGAAACATTATTGTGCATGAAATGTGTACACCAAACATGTTTTTGCATTATTGGTATTGAAAAGAAACACAGTGTTGAGTTCCTTGGAGCTGGCAGTTAAGTATCCACTCCATCCTTAACCATGTTCTTTGCTGGAAGCCCCCCAAATGTTATTTTAAGTGAAAAAAAACCTTGAGCCATAATCTTAGCAGATTTGTAAGTAATCTGATTCTGTTCCAGCCTTTAAGGTTTTTATCTGGTTAATGTTTCTTAGCTTGTAAGCTCATCTGTTTATATGTGCAAGAATTTACTGTGTAACAGTTTTTTTTCTAAATAGTAGATATAGTCCAGGGATTCTAAGACATCTTTAGCTTCATGTCTTGATGTGATATATCTCTGGCAATTAATTCCTCTTTCTCATTGTATTGTTTAATACATCATGCTTTTAATATCACTTGAAAACCTCTTACATTCAGCGTATGTAGGCTGCATTTCTTCAGTTGATTGGTAAAAGATAACAACTTTGTATTTCCTTGCCCTTGGACAAACTTTTAGTTTTCCTTTTCCCTAGCCAATGCAGCATGCTGCTACAGCCCAATTGTATCCTTAGGAGATTTTTTTCTTTTTCCTTCTATTTGAGTTTACTTTACTGTAGTATTTCGAGTTAGACACTCAAGCCTAAAAACAGTGACCTATGATTATGGAGGGAAGTATCCAAAGCTGAATTAATTCTAGATCAGGCTCCACAATTCACTAAGAAGATCAGTTTTAAACAGAACTTCTGATTTGGTGATTTTTACATTAGCTTGTGTAGCTGCTGAAATTTTATAAGGAGCAACTTCTCAGTAAAGGCCAACATCAACCACCCAGTTACATCACCACACCAGTCTGGTTTTATTTACAATAAAGAAATCTCATAGACTTCACTAGATTTGAACATATGCCTTAGCAGAAAAGCTTTTTGTTTGTTTTTCCTCATTTGAACTTCCACCAATGGAAAAGCTTAAAAGTTTATAAAAAGCTTAGCTTTTGTAAGTTGTCTAGGAAGAGATTGGCCAAAGGGGTACTCTCAGATGTTCTACACATACAGAGCAAACTCTAAAGTGAACTGGCAGGGAGCAGGGCACAAAATTGATTGGAGATGCTTTGGACAGAAAACAGACATTGTGTCTTTTAAATCAAATGACTGTTACAGAAAGGCTGCAAACTTCAGGCAAAAGATAAAGGCCCGCGGGTCTCTAATGCTTTATGCTATAAATAGTTATTAATAAACTACATTTAATCTGTCTCATTTGACTTGATGGAATGATTCAGAAATGAATAATTACCCATTCAGCTTCTGAAATGTCCATGTGCAACATTTCTATTGTCTGTTGTCACTTATTGCTTGGGACTTTATCTTGTGTTTCAGTAATAGCTTAAATATTGGTGTGGTGGAAAAGTGCAGCTATCAGTCATCAGCCAGTTAGATAAATCATTGATTTTCTTAAAAAATTTTGGCATGCTTTATGTACACTGTTCAGGAGCTACTCATTACTTAACCCTTCCTTGTTATATTGAGGCCTTCATCAAAGCTCTCTGTGTTCTTGTTGACAGTAATGAAAGCAATGGATCACTGTTCATTGCTCTCACAAAAACCTCAAGTATCTGATACACTGTCATTCCCTGCTGGTCTTAAAATCCACTACAGTTTTTTTTTGGTAGGGTTGAATGTACCACCTGAACACTGCAGCTGGGAGGAAATTAACTGTTCTGATTTTCAAATTCCTTTGAACAACAAACAGGGAATACTGTAAGGATGAAATTTTATTGTATGGATCCCACGTACTGCTAATATTTAGAGCTGACATATGACCTCTTTAATTCTCTTTAGTTTACTGCATTTCAGTGTTAAAATCGCCTGGAATTCACACAGGAGTTGTGGTTTTGTATTGGTAGGTTTCCCTCCACCCCAGCTGGGCTTCCTATTACAAATCTCAATGTGTAAAAGCTCTGTCTGGCTGAGAGAAGTTAGTTCCTTTAATATACAGTATGGGAATTGCAACTTTCCATTCTGTTGAGCTGTTCATGGATGTTTTCTGTGGACAGCCTGTTGGCTATAGGTATTGTTTATACCTGAAGGCTGCTCAAAACTAGCACACCAGTGCCAGGAGATGGTGGTGAGAAAACATTTCTCACGAAGGGTTTGTATAGATAGCAGTCCTAATTCACCACTGGGACCCTTTTTCTTTGCTAGTGCAACCAGGCTGCAATGGAAGAATACAACAGGGAATCTGTCAATGCTACCTTGAACCTTTTTAAAGTGTTGTCATTCCCATTACTAAAGTTTCTACTGAATTGTTTTTCCTTGCAAAGTTGTTGAGCTCTGCTAACCTTTCTGTAGAACAGAATGCAAAGTATTTTGTCCAGCGTGGATAACTTGGATCATCTCTGAAAATGAGCTCACAGCATCCAAAACAACACATTAGAAATAAATTACGTGTGAGGATTCTCATGGAGCTGAAAATAACAAGATAGCAGAGAGGTGTTGCAGATGGTTGGAAATAAAGCTCTGAGGGTTTAGCTGGCTTGGCACTGTAGGGAGAAGGCAATGTCATCTTGCCTTTAGCACTGGATTTTCTCATTGTGCATGGGATGATTTCAGTAAGTGCCAACAAAGAGGTATTAAATCTTAGCTCACTCAAGAGTTTGGCTGTTTTGTAGGGACTTCAAAAGAAATTGGAAAATGAGGTATGAACAGAAAACTTTTTATGTGTTAAGGAATTTCATTTTGTCCCAGAAGCCACAAATCTCACTGCACTTATTACTGAACTCCCTGTGGATCTGATAAATAATTGATTTAAGGGGTCTGTTCTTGGAGCTCAGGGGAATGGAACAGCTGAGAGATCAGCAGCAGGTTTGCACAAATACCTGAACAGTGACACCTTTAGTGTTGTATTGATCAGCCCTGGTGAAAGGGGGAGATTTGTGGGGGGTCAGGAGCTACATTATGAAGGGCATAAACGCCTCCTTGGCTTTAGCCCTGTGAGATATGGAAGGAAAACAAGCAGTTAGGTTTGAGGAATGACCGGTACTTGGGGAAATGTGGTCCTTGGCTTCATACCCAGAAGAAAGCACATTTTGTTATGATATATGGTAAAGGGGAGTAAGGAGGACTTAAGGGGTTTGAAAGAGCAGTTACGAAGCTACTTTAATGAGTAGAAAAGAAGCTGTTGAATCCTAAGCTACTGCAGTATTTGGATTTTCAGCTAGGTGTTCAGCTCTCAGGGTGCCAAAAGAAGATCTCAATCTGGCTTTAAATGATGATGTTAGCTTAAAAAGCAGTGTTATCCATAGAATTATTTTCTCTGTGGGTGGGTAACTTAAAGATAAGATGAAAAAGTGGTTTTAGTATCTGGAAACTAAAAGCTTCAGGGGGGTATTTCATTATTGGTCCAAATATTAACATTAAACATTTCCTAGTGTTGCTCACACTTTGTTATGCTAGCAGAGGTGCATGATATCTGGCTGCACTGGGCTTTGATAGTATGAGAACAGAAAAAAACCCTCTAACTTGCAGCATTTGTTTGGTTTAGCTTTATTATAGGTAACTGTAGCTATTTGTTCTGTAAGGGAATCTGAAAGTTCATGGAAATATTTCTAGGCGGTCAGAAGTCTTGTTTGGATGATCACCCAGGCACCTAGGGAGCTTGCCAGACAGGCAGAAGAGTCACATAGTGCAATTTCAGTCATGACATTGGTATTTTGATTGGGTTTTCCCTGTTCCACCTGGCTAACATAAGGAGTTCTGGATAAACTCAGGATGGGATGGAGTTAATCAAAGTTCATTTACGACAAGTTCATTTTGAGGCTGATTTGAGCCTACTGCTCAAAGGCTCTGCAGTGCTGGTTAAAAATTTAAAGAGGAGGCAAATTCTTGACAAAAATTATGCTAATTTTCCTCTCATTCTCAGAATTCTGAAAAAAATGAGACTCTACATCTGGAAAGAGCAAGAGCTGAAATGGACAAAGAATAATAGGTAATACACAAATTGGCAGAAGTTCAGAGTATCTGCACAAAGATTTCCTGTAACAGCAATGGTGTACTGGCAGTCAGTATCCTTCCCTCTCTCCAGGACTGTGCAGAGAATAAACCCTCTTCCATTGCAGAGAGCAGTGAAGGCACTGGGATCTGTGCATTAACTCCCTTACTCTTTTTGGATGAACCTGGGACAAAGACTGGTGACACTTGAAACTAATAAGCAGAGACCCTCTTGGTGCTCAGAAGAATTTTTGCTGTGTTGTTTGAATTTTCTCTGTCCCTACATTAGACTCTTTTATACATGATCTCCCTCTCTGTTTATGCCTGTCTGGGTACAGTGAGTACTGATGCCACAATTTGCCATCAGTCTGGCTTGGTCTTCAGGTGCTACGTAAGAAATATGAATAATAATGGTAATATGAAGGGAACCTTCTTATCAGCTTTGAAGTTATCCAGAGTATGAACTTGAGTAAAAAATGGCAATGTCATAATGTTTCTTGTTTATGAACTTGATCTGATCTGAACAGATAAGGATAGATAATAATAATAATAAAAAAAAAAAGGTAAAACATGCACTATAACATCAGAATGTTTTTGGTCATGAAACGGGGACTACGCAATTAATCTGGTTTTCCAGAAGCTAACAGATACTTCCAAATGTGAAGTTATTCCAGTTCTGCAGAAATGAAAGGGTCTAAAAGATCATCCTCAGCAGTTTCTGTTGGGACTGTGCCCAGGGTATGTCATATATTTTGTAATTTTTTTCAATTAGATTATTTTTTCTTTTTCAAAGGAGAGGATGTCTGACTCCTTAATGTAATCTGGTTCATTTACTGTTTTTATACTGCTGAGCCTCTCACTGTAAATGCAATAGTGCTGGCTTAGCACAGCCCTTGGTAGACCTCCTGGCAAGTTGTTCTTCTTTTCCAGTGGTAAATCTTACTGGGGTCAGGAGCTTTGCTTTGGTTGTGATGTGCAGAAAGTTTCCATGGCTCTCTTAGATGCTGGGAAGGATTTGGGTGTCAGAACTGTAGATACATTATTCAAAACTGAGGAACATCTCCAAAGGGAATTTCTTAAAGAAGGTCGTTTCCATCTGACCTTCTTTAGCCGTTTGTTCCTTGGGCAGGTGGTTGGTGTGGGGGTTTTATGAGAATACCACATTTCTAGGTTTGCTGTAGCCAGGGGGCTTGGTGTGCAGCTGCTTCAGGGATCCTTGTGTAGCAATGGTGGATGTGTCCTAAAGGCTCTGTGGTACTGCTGTAGTTGACTACTCACCCACTTAGGACGTGTCATTTCTTACTACCTGCTTTTTGATATTTAATGATCAGTGAAAGGACTGCATGCTGTGGCTCCTTTTTGCTGTGAATTGTAAGAAACAAACTGATAAATCCAGGCCCTGTGGATAAAAGGTGGAAGCATCTGTTCAGAGTGGCTGGGTTTTTCATGAGAAGCAGGAACAGCTATTGAAAACAAGGTTGACCTCCAGAGTGGAGTATAACTTAAATGTTCTGTGAAACTTAATCACCATCTGCTTTGAGTTCTGTTCATGCTGCAAGAGGTGACTAAGTAGACTTAGTGCCTTGCTGTCCTCCAAAGGAAAATGTGAGGATGGAAACTGATAAGCTGTATTGCCAGCTGGCAGTTGCTTATCAAGTAAATGTTAGGTATACTCTTGGGGCTACCAGGGAGATATTTCTACAGTCTTCTTCCTTGGGTAGCTATTATTTTTTCTTTTTCTTGCTTATTTTAGAAGCAAATGGTTCCCAGGTTTGACTAGATGAACAGTGAAATATGTAATAAATGTATGCTGAAGTTAGACAGAAATTCAGATTGGGAATTACAAGTGCAATAAGCACTTAGGCTATTTGTTCACTGCTCTGATTTTCAAATGTTCAGTACATGGAGATAATTGTTTAATAGCAAACCATAAGCAATCACATATGTTTGGTCGGATGCTCTTAGACCATGTGGAAAATGACAGTTAAAGTTTGCAGTGCTTTGTAAGTTAGGAAAGATGCTTGTTTCACTGCTTAGGGACATGCAGACTCTTCCCACTTGGATTATTCATTGTGTGATACAAATTGTAAGTACAAGGGGCACTTGGTCCCTCAGCAATCTACAAATGTGCTGAAAAATATAACAATCTATAAAAGGGAATGCAATTACAGGCCTAGAGTAGGTAGACTGAAGTGTGAACATCATCTTAATCCATACCTTTTTTGTTTTCTTGTTTGTTTCAGGAGGAGGTGACTTTGGTATTGTTGTAATAATTGTGTTAATGACAAAGATACTGTTAGTAATTGCTGATGGTACTGCAGTGGCCCTACAGAATCTGAAACTCAACATCAGCTTGTATATCCATGGATGAAATGTTTATTTTCCTTAGCATTAGCAATCTGTAGTTCACTTATTTTTCTGTCTGGGAAATGTTTAGTGCTACAGTATGGGGACTGATAACTCTCAGCTTGATAAAGGAAGGCTTCATGCAAACTAGGACATGTGCAAGGACCATCAGGAAAATAACTAGCGGGAAACACTTCTGCTTCTGAGACAACCTTAATTTTTGCTTTTTTTTCTTTTTTTTTTTTTTTTTTAAGAATTTCTCTTGCCATATCTTGGTGTAAAATTAGGGGCAAAATGAAATTGTGCTAGTCTAAAACTGTTAGATTAATTCAGAGATCTGGGGATTTTTGGTGAGGGAACAGGTGCAAAATGCTTGGGTTTTTCCATTCCTTCCCCCCTTTCATTCTCTTCCTGTCATTTTTCTGAGTAGGTTTCACATAAATAGAACATGAATGGAGTTGCTTGCTGAAATCCAGATGGGAGGATACAGAGCAGTTATCATTTTGATGTGAAAGATACATCAGCTTTTATTTAAATTATGTAAATATGCATGGTCTTCACTGAATAAGTGAAGGCAAACTGGGAGGCATAGGTAATAATTATATATGGAAGGTTTGAGCCCTTGGAACTAATACACACACAAGCTTTTCAATTTCGAACAGCTTAATATTGTAGATGAATCACTGACCTGAGCTTGCAAGCAATTATCCATGTGCTTAGTTTTAAGCACTTGTGTAGTACTGTTGCAGGCAACAAGTTAATTGAAATTTGGACCAAGTGTACAGTCAGATCAGATTGGAATGAAATTGTATTTATTTTTATTATTTAGGTTCTGTATTATGAAGTTGCTCCAATTATTGCAGAAGCTTTCCCCCTCCAGGTAATACTGTCATTAGGGAGCAGGCAGAAAAATGCATCCTTGAGAATAAACTGACCACAGCAAATGAATCAAAAAGTTACCAGAGCACCAAGACTCTGGAGCAATTTCTTTCTTCTGCTTCTGACAGGGTCCAAGCTGAACCAAATGGATGGTCTTGACAACTGTACACTCATGCTGTGTAGTATTTACTAACCATGGAACACAGGCTGCAACTTTACAGAGGGCAATGAAAATTTTGAAAGAGTCGAACGGGTGCCAATGCTGTAACAGGCTTGAATTATTATGAAGTGAAATATGAGACATGAGCTGTAAAGGGACTCAGACTCCATCTTGAAAAGCAAATCTATTTGTTGTGAGGGCTTGGAGAGAGCTGTGCACAAGCATCCATATTAATTTTCCTCATTATAGAAATAAAATCTTTCCCCTTATTTCTATCTCATTTATTTTTATTTTTTCAGAACCATATTGTTCCCTAAAGAGAAGTTATTTTAGGGAATAAAAATGTGACTTGGTCTGCATGTCAGCAATAGTAACTTTTTTTTCCCTTAGCTAGCTGGGCCAGCAATAATGAACATGCTGTTCTTCCACAGCCTGAAAATGCTACAAAAGAAAGTGATCAACCTAAGTAAAAGCAAATATATGTTATTTCCTTTTAACCAGTTGTTTCACATTTACATAAAAGACACCTTCATTGGCTGTGGAGAACTTGAGAACAACTACAGTTGTACCAACTGTGAAGCTCTTGTCTTTTCTACTCACATGTAAGAAGAAAAAAAATAAAATAGTACTGTTGACTTTATCACCTTTTCAATAGTGATGCATTCTCTTTGTATGTACCCATCCCCTAAGAACCAACGATAGTAGAGATTTTCATTTCTGATAGAACTGTCTTTTAGGGAGAACAGAGCTACTGATTCCTGTACATATGGAAAAAGATGTGATATTGCACTACAAAGATTCTACAACAATTATGATACTTTCTTTCACTAAAATATTTATTAGGAAAAAAAATTGTCTTTAAAAATAGATGTTTGGAATTAAATAGTCACTCAGCAGCAGAGAACAATTGTAAAGTTTCTCCCCTGTAATGTGTTTTTTAAAATACAACCTTTAAAGCTTGCAGTATCTGCATGCAGCTTAGAATGAAAGACTTATTAAACAATTAGGGTTTGGAGACAATGTAATTGTATTTCACAATTTATTTTTTAAATTAGAAATTGTCTCGAACATATCTGGAAACTTTTATATTATCTCTAGCCACTTTGTTATTAATAGGTTTTTAAACAGCTATAGCATATGATTAGCAAACATCTGAGAACATTATGCATATTTTATATGGCACATAGTCACCCATTTATAATTTATAACATACGTTGCTGAAACATTTATTAAACATTGATAGTTGTTTTCATATTACCACTACTGTGTATTAGAAATATAATTAAATCACTCAACATCCCCACAAACTTTCTTTTCAACATTTATTGTTAATATTTTTCAATCTATAGCAGCATAAAAACGACCATAAAGTATCATAAATGATTTATGTAGTCATCTCTACCTGCTCTTTTGTCATTTAGGCCACACATAGCAAACCATTGCTGTACCTTGATGTAAAATTACCAGTCTGCAAATATCAGAGGCAATCCACTGTACTTCAAGGAAATTCCAGGATTTTCAAACAAAACTTATGGGTAACCAAGGCAGTTACTGAGCTGTAATGACCTCTTTTAGCATGTCAGTTTGTTCAGCAAACAAGCCTCACTTTTCTCTCCCTTGCCCTCGAGGGCTTTTTGTGCTGTTTAAAACCTTACTGCTTTGCAATTGCAGCTTTACTCCAGCCATTGTTCTGCACAGTTCTGCTCTTCCATTTGCTGTTTTAGTTGTGCTGTTATCACATCTGTCTCCTCCCTGGCAGGTTAGAGAATAAACTGAGGTGGAGAGGAAGAAGTTGAAGGTCTCTGGGTATAAACTGGGGTGCTGTTTGGGGATGTGCAGTGGGAAAGTGATGGAGTAGGGACCTGGCCACGGGTGAGCAGATAACTCTTGAGAGAACGAGAGGAGTAAGAGTGCTTCTCTCTTCCTGCTGCTACTTACATGAAAAGCATCTTTAATATAAAATGCTGAAGCAGTTCTTGAAGCAGAAGGCAGAGTTTAGGGACCCAGCCTTCTGCTGGTCACTTTTTCCTGCATCATTTTGGTACTATAAATCTGCATCACAGAGTTCTCTAGCCTGACACGTGCAAGATTAACAATCTTCTTTATTTCTAAAATTCCTTCAAATATCTCCTTTGGATAGCACAGTCCAGATTGATATCTGGCCTTTGCCAATGTCCATACATCATGATTGACAGTTTTTATGAGCTCTGCTTTAATGTGCCTTTGCAAGTATAAGTTGTTTTGCTGCACTTTTGATTTGATACCTACAGAGAAGAGAGTGCTTCTGAGGCCTGTGTAGGGAGTCAGTAAATGCTGCAGAATATAACTTAGTTAGCTTGCAGGAGAAGTCCTTCCACGTTGCCTTGGCATCCAGTTGTTTCATTACTGCTAGATCACCTGCTGTGATATCATTGCAATGGTAAATGGATATTTTGCAAATGTCCATAGTAAATGGACTATTTTGCAAATCTAGTCCCTGGGCCACTAGATGTACACTTCTCCCTTTGGAATATTTGAACTGTGCCCCTGAATCAGTACTAGGCACTTTATGGTAATATTTCAAAGTAGTATCCTGGAATCCTCAAGATACACATGGCACGTTGTTATTTCAATGGTGTTTATGTTGATGAATGAAATGTTTGGTTTTTTTTTTTAATCTATTATTGTGTACAATTTAATATCGCCCATTCTATGTCCTCCTAATCTAGCTAAGTTTCATTCTCTGAGAAAGAATTTACATGCCTTACAGATATGTTAATAGAGCTTGGATTTAATGAAAATTACATGCGTTCTGAGATGCCACCCTGGAAATGTATGAATTAGTCTATTTTGGTACCACTGTGATAACTATGATTAGTAAGGACCCCAAATTGTGTTTGAGATTCAGAGGGATTAACCTTGGTGCTGTGGATTCTTCCTGGTTAAGTGTAAATTTAATTGTTCCACTGCTTGTATCCAGCTTGCAATCTGTAATTTGCCAGTCTGAAGGGGTTTTGTTTTTAATAAGGGAGGAAACACTGAAATCCTGTTATAGACCTGATAAATCCAGGCAAGATAGCAGAGAAATTTTACAACCAGGAGTTGCTGTGTTTTATGTTTTCATGTAGAGTACAGAATATGCAAAGCCCTTGATCCCTCTGAACAGCAGCATCTGCTCTGTGCTGCAAATAAATGACCCGGTTCCTCCGGTGTTAGACTGGAGGGAGCTCCAAGGCCTATGGCAGAAATGTTTGTTTTGTTCTGTGAGCATTAACTTTTTTCTCTCTGGTGCTTGATTGATGGATAAGGATACAGAGAACAGTGTCCAGGTGTATTGGCTCATGTTACCAGGTTTCATTTCTTCATTGTTACTCTGTGTAATTAGATTACAACTGAAAGTAATGCTGCTACTCCTCAGGTCTTAAGCACAGAAGTTGGTGACTTGAGTTTGCACACATAAATTATACATAAATCTGTTCGAGGATTAAGGAGATTTGATTTTTAGAAGTTTTAAAGAAAGGAATTGTGGAGGCTTTTAAAATCCAGTTCTAGCAAGTTCTTTTACAGAATCTCAGAGCTGAGGCAAGCGGTAAAAAATCCATAAAAACAAAACTTCAGAACCAGAGAGGGCTGTGATGCAAACATCCTGAGGCAGTGTTCATTCTGAAGTAGTCTCATTTAAAGTATTTGGAGTTTTCCCAGTGCATTCAGCTATGTAGTTTGCCATCTTTCACCTATTCCATGCAGTTTTAAGTGCTTACACTGTGCTGTATTCACTTTTAAGACACATAAAAGCCCATTCTTTGTTAATCATATTTGAATGCCATGTTGGTCACTCATTTCACTACAGAAGGTTGTGAGGGCAACTAGGCTGCACTGATGTGATATTAAATCCCTTCATCCGTGGGAGCTCCTCAGGGGTTTGACTCTGCAACTGTAGCCTTGCCCATCTGTTCTCCCCACCTTTGCTAAGTCAGTGCTCAAGGGAAGCTGCTGGCTCCTGTACTGGGGGTTTTGTGTATTGGACTAGTTCCTTACTGCTCCTTTTTCACAAATACAGACACTAGTGCAAGATGGAGAGCTTTAAATAATGGCTGAGTTGTAACTGTTTATTTGTTTCCTTTGTCATTTTTGACAGGTTATCTGTGATTGTTTTGTTAATTGTCACTTGCAAGGAAGGATGCCATTTACTCTCTTCTCTATACTTATACAAACCTAAAAAATATCAGTTAGCTTTATACATATTTGCATGAAACACTACTGTTGCATTGTAGGAGGATCAGCTCTTAACTGCTTGACAGGAGAGCGTGTGTTTGTATAAGGTGTAGTATTCATGACTATAAATACATTTAAACCTTAGAGCAGAGCTGTTGATAATGCAGAGCTATCATAAGGATTCAGCAGGCTGCTCTACAGATTGTAGGTTGGATGTGAGTGACAGTGCATTTGAGCCATCTGGAACTGGCAGTTTTGGGGACCTGGCTTGCTGCAAGCCTCTGGAGGATGCTCTTCCCTCCTGTCTTCTCCCAGGCTTTTCATTAATGCAAGGGAGTCATGCTGGCAAAAGCTGGAGGCATGGGGGCTTAGACACACAATCTCCCCTCTTCTTTCCCCCACAATACTGGGTAGATAAGGGAAAACAGTAAGCAATGCACATACAGTTAACCTACTGCCTCTTTATATTAAGGGAGCTTAGAGTTGATAGCAACAAGGAAAAGTGCAATTGTAAGCTTATTTACTACATTTGTTAACCATCTGGGATATAAAACCTCTAAAGTGAAGGAGCTGTCAGATTTCATTCTAGTTAACCCTGTGGAAGCAAAAGGCTTGATTTTAATTTATTTCATCCGTCATCCAGTAATGTCAGGCATTTAGTAACCACCTTGGACAAAAAGCAGCACTTGCTGGGATTTATTTTTTATTGTCTTGAAATGATCACATTGTCATAGGAGCTAATTACTGACTGAGGTTAAAAGGGGTCAAAAGGGCTCGGTCTGAGGGATACGGCATGAGGTCATCAAAGGGTGGAAAAATCTTGCTGTAAGCTGTCAGGTGCTTGATGGTGCTGTGAAGGGTGGTGGATCCATAGTGTGGGAGATGCTACAATAGGAGAGGTGCTCCAGTTACAGGCTGCAGGAGACAGCTTAAGTCTAGTGGGTGACGTGAATGGTTTGAAGCAGAATAAACTCATTTTAATGGCTGTTGTAGATGGAAAGCAAGTTGCTAATTTGGCCTCTTGAAATGGAGAAAATAAATACCAGAGAACTGGGCTGACACCTAGAGGGGGCAGAATACAATGAAGATGCTGCAGCATGCACTGCAGAGTGTTGTGAGCTCTCAGTGCGTTTGCACAGAGGCAGAACAGTGAGGATTCATCCTCAAGAGTTTCTTGAGTAAGAATGCAAGAAAAAAACACAATGCAAGAAGAATTGGAACAAATTGTGACAATTTAAGGTACTAAAAATATAACAATGAGTAATGGAATGGAATGGTAAGCCTTGCTTTATGGTGCTGAAAAAACCTTGTTTGCTTTTGGTTTGTAAAAGCAGAAACTGGGCTGTGTTCTTGAAAGGCTGGGTTTCATTTAATAGTCTAGAGACATGCCAGCAAGGCTGAGAGTTGGTGTTGCTTTTCCCTCTAAACATTAGTGAACAAAAGAAAAGAAATTAAGAAGATAAATTACTTGAAGAGGGGAAAAAAGAACTAAGAACAGAATGTCACAGCAGGGAGCCAAATTTTAGTGGTGCAACATTGGCCCAAATGGAGCAAATCGATGTTAGAGGAGGAAAGGATGTGCCTCTGGATTCTGAAACAAGTAGAGGGGGGAAGATGATTCAGTACAGATCAGTGAGGGGGAGAGAAAAGCCAGTATCAAGGACAGGGCAGAGGATGTGTTATTACATAAAGCAGATGTAGGAATTCCCTGGGAAGCAGGTCCATTACCTTAGTGGGAATTTTTTTTGTGATGTAGCAGATTTGGGCTCTGGCCTTGAGATATGACTGCTAGATGCTGAATTACCTGTCAGGAATGTGTACAAGTTAGGAAGAGGTGTGGTTGCCCCCAGGAAAAATGAATAGTGGAAACTGTAGCCCCTTGCAGTGTGAGAGTTAAGTGTTCAGCACTACTGAGAATTAGGTTGCTTCTGTGCCAAAATATGGATTTAGTTGCTTAAAATTAAGTCTGCCTGTGTCCCAGTTTTTCCATCTGCAAAATGTATTACAGCAATTTTAGCTAATCCTATTAAATTGTAGTAGTAGTGTTTCACTATTAATATATCTACAAGGACATGCATCATGGTAACTTTACCCCATGGTGACTAAAATGTCTGCAGTAGCACGGTATAAAATAACCAGAGCCTCTGGGAATCTGGAGCTCTCCTTTTCTAATTGGTTGACTAAGAAGAAATTATGCCAATTTTTTCCAAGTAAAGATCTGGTCTGCCTTTACCATGAGGGAAGGAAAGCAAACTATTTTACACAGAGATCAGAGATTTTTCTGCTGCTTTTCAATCCTGATGGTTTAGGGTAACGAGGGATCTGGTGAGGAAGCCCTGTCTTTCCTTTCCACATGAAGTTTGTGTGGGATTTTTTAAATTCTTGCTGTTTTTTTGTTTTTTTTTCATCTAACATAATTCAAGGGAAGACTCAGGTACCTTCAAAATGCAAAGATTTTGTGTAATGAAAAGACTTCCTGCTAGGCAAGGAAAAAGCTTTGGAGGTAATTATAGCTCTTTCTTCAGCATTTTGTTCCATTTAGTGTTTTATTAAACCCCTCACCTGATCTTTGGTGTGTATATGATAAAAGGAAGTTTGTAGTGTAGTCAGCTCTGACAGATAATATAATTCTTTTAGCTGGCAGGATGTAAAATAGGACCCATAATGGATCAGGATTTCCTCGGAAATCTCTGGCAAGGCTAATTATTTTTATCCTAGCCACTGAGCAATCACTAGCTCTCCCACAGTTACTCAGTGCTTCTGACCTTCCATATTTCTTTTACACTTGTGCAGAGATCATACCTACAGTCCCTCAAGGACACAATACCTGGGTTACTGTTTCAGAACAGAGCTCCCTATGAAGGACAATTTTTGACTGATGCTTGGGGCATCCTCCAAAGACACCAGCATAACATGTTGCATTGCCATGGTACTAAGTGGCAATGCAACTAAATAAAAAGCCATGTTTTTTAGGAGTCAGTTATTAATAGCAACCATTATACTCTGTTGATTGCAGTGGCAGTGCAGTAATTACAATATATCTAAAATGTCACTGTTGGAAGGGCTGTAGAGGAAGGTTATGGCTTCAGCTAGAAAATAGGTGCTTACAGCTTGCTGCTTGAATAAGAAACTAAACAAAGAGGAGGCAGGGTGATCTAGAAAACATCCCAGACTGGTACTGAAGCCACAGTAAGAGACCACAGCTGACTTCCCTTGTGTTTTTAACCTGAACTCTTGAACCTGGACATCTGTCAGTGCTCCATGTTTCAAAAAAGCTGGGAAAAATGATGGCAGGGGGAGAGGGGTATTGAGCAGGCAGCAAGGTCCTGGTGTTTGGTATCTGGTCCTGCTATCTCACCCCTTTCTGCCTCTTCTTCTGCACAGCTGCTTTCATTTTCTCTGCTTAGGAGCTAAGGCTTAATTAAGGCGAGGCTTTCAAGTGTTCATCAATATGCTGTAACATTTTGGGTGTCCAGATTTTTTCTTGGATATCCCGAGTCTATTCAGCTCTTCTCACTGCTTATGGATGCTTGCTAATGCTGAATATTAGTCAAAGGTCTCCAGAAATATTTAAAATCAGAACTTGCTTTCAAAAATTTGATTAACCTTCTTAAAGCATTAATTGTTTAATAAAACTAATTAGCATTTAGATATCTTTACTGGAGGTTCCTTGTGAATGGAGAGCGAAGAGTTAAAAGACCATGTTCCTTGCTATTGTAGGCACATTCTCTTTTGAAATGCTGTTGTCAAGCCTCTGACTGTACCAATTAAATAATCACCAGAGCTACATTTCCATTCAGTTGACAGCCTGTTTCTTGTCTCAGTAATTTTTATGGTTCCCCAACCAGAGCTCAATATACCACAAATACAGAATAATTACAATGAAGCGAAGTGTTCTTTTGCTTTCTTTGAGAGGTACATTTTTCAAATATTCCCTAGGAGGAAGTTTTACCAAAACCAGAAACTTTATACACTGTTAAAGCAGTAACTGAAACTATAATGATGCAATTAAGCATTAAATCATCAATCAGATGCTCTATGCTGCTCTACAGTTCAGAAACAGCCAAACTAAAAGGAAAAAAACTGAGGAAAATACATGACAGGTCAGTATATGTTTTTAACAGTTTGTTGGACTGAAAATGGAGGAGGCCTTATGAGTTTATTGCCACCAAACATTTTAATATAATGAGAAGCCATCAAGGAACAGGAGGTAGAAAAAATAATCAGCAACCTCCAGTGCCTAGCACAATATTGTCCTTTTCCATAAGCAAAGACTTTAAGCTCTGCTTTATCCCATACAAATAATATATGCTGCTTATAAAACTCATTTCTAATGCAGGCTAGAACAACTCTACAGATGGGAAGCTGCAGCACAGACATTAAATGGCTTTATGGGAGTTGTACAAGAAACCTGAGCATAACTGGAATTCAAACCAGGGTCTCATAACTTGTAGAGGTTTTATAGAAACTAATGGTTTGTCTTGCTGTTGTGGCAATTATAATAATATTTTATGTGAGACCAAAAAAACCTGATGCTCCTGAAAACTGTTCCAAAGGCACGTCTGGGATACCTGCTAAAATGATGCTGTAAAGTGGTATAATAAATGCCCCAAATATATTTCCTATCGAACTGCAGATTTGGCTAGTTCATGTAATGAAACTATTGTATGTATTCTGGAATACCTACTGTTTATAAACTTTTTTTTCCCCCCCATAATTGCTGGAGGGAAAAGCTCCATTCTCCAAAGATTCTCCAAAGTACAAAACCATTCTTTACGACTTTTAAAGCCTTTATATTGCTGGAATAGCACGGTAAAGCTCCTGCATATGAAAGCCTGAGTTACTAAAACTATGATATTACTTCTACCAAAGGTAATTTTTAAAAGTGCAGCTATACTTAGTAGGGCATGATCCTTGCAGCTAATGAGATCTTTCCCTTTCACTGCATCTACCTGGATTTTTGCTTTGCTGAGACATTTCTACAAGCTCTCTCTCTGTAGAATCCTCCTTTACAAGCACACATGCAGTCTGTACTCTCCCCCTTTTTTCCTAAGAAAAACTTATTTTCATTATTGTTTTATGTGGGGTTTTTTTAGGTAATTATGCTACTGGAAGTCCATGTTGTTATCTTTTTAGTAGCAATTTAACTGTTGTCACCTGAAAATTTGTCCTCTTATTTTTGTGAGTGCTTGAGCTACCATTGGATTAAAAATGAGTGAAGTCTTACTTCTCTCATCCCCTTTCTTGTATAGCTTGTGTATGGTAGCTGCATGCAGCTGGATACTCCAGTGGTTGCTGCATTTCAAACTATCAATTTTGAACTGAAAAGCCAGCATTTTGCCATAACCCCAGGAAAGCATTTCTATGATCAAAATTGCATATGCCAGAAGTGCATGCATCCTGTACATTCTTTATCTGCAATAGAGTTCGTTTTCCTGCATCATATTGTGATTCCATATTTTTGAAATCTAAGCATTTGATTGATGTGGTAGGTATGTGTGATCCACTGCTGCCATCAGGGTTACTAAAGGTTATACCAGATCATTCTGATGTATCTTAGCATAGATTTGCTGAAGTCAAAAGAGCAGTCAAACCAGTTGACATCTGGCCCTAAAAAGTGATCCAGACCGTAGGAGTGTTCTGGCTGATAAACAGGAATGATGTGTTTGTATTCCTGCTTTGTAGAGTCAGAGCAAAGCAGGCTCTGCAGGGATGCTGAGATTGCTTGCAGCGATATGTTCTGTAATATGAATCCAAATAAATGAACAGACAAAGCTTTCTGTTAGGGTAACCAGCTCGCAGGGGAAGAGTCCCTTTCTCAGATACTGTAGGTGCATTTTTTACAGCAGGGGAATTTCTGGGGAAAACCAGAGAAGCTGTGGGGTGCAGTCTCTGGACCTGCCATGGGCTCATTTATCATCCACATAGTTATGGATTGATGCACAAACAACTTCTCCATTGCCAAATCCCAGCAAATGGTGCCCAGTGACAGCAGTTTCCACAGAGGTACCTGAGAGAGGGCAGATGTGGCTCACCAGAGCACAACACTTTACACAGAGATGCAGTAGTTTTTTCCTGTATTAGCTCTAATAGGCTATAGACTTTTCCTTTTATTTCTGTAGTAACGTAACTGAGGAGCAAAGCCTCTAACCATTAGGTTGAAAAGGCTTATTAGCATTTGTCTAGCTTAGTCTTTTGAATTCCACAGGTAACTAAGTCCCAATCCTGGGGAATTTTAACAGACTGTTTCTTTGGGTCAAGTCTATGCTAGATGATGTTACCAGTCATTCAGAATTCGGCCTTTTTTCCCCCTGGCAACCTTTTTATACATCAGCGTAACATGTAACTATGTGCCTGATGAGCTTGGCTCTCTTCTTGCTGGACCTAGGGTTTGCTACAGAACTAACTGAGATACAGTGGTAAATGGACCTCACTATAAATGAAAGTATTGCATTTGCACACTCCTACAACCTGCTCTGTCTTTGGTCTGGAGCACTGGGTTATGATCACTAAGATGAACTGTGAGAGTTAGGGAAACTGGAAGCTCATAAGAAGAAGGAAATACTCTCTCCAAATGGTTTCAGGACCTACTGGTGTCAAAAAACTATTCTTCATCTTCCAGGGGAAAGGACAAGTAGCTTTCCTGAGCCTCTCTGCTAAAGTTTGGGTTGCTTCAGTAAAGAGCAAGGTGTCAGGCAGACACTCTGCTTCCTCAGTGGTGTGCCAGGTGTGGTATCCTTCTTTTTTCTCTCAGCTGGTAAAATTGTGTAACTCTTATTTGTTTCTTAGCTCCTTGGGCAACCAGGGACAGAGATCCTAAGGCAAGTGCCATCGAGCAAAGATTGCTAACATTGCACAGTGTTTCTCCAGCATGTTCTCTTTGAAATGCTTAACCAGCAGTAATTATAAGCAACAAGTAAAGGCAGAAAAACCACTGCAAACATTCTGAGCAGTCCCACGCAACCTGAGAGTGCAGGGGTTGCATCGTGGTGTGACCGTGTCGATGGGTGTCAGCCAAGTGCCACCAAATGAGCTGGCTACAGCCAGGCTGCAGCTGCTCCTGTTCCCTTCCCTCTCAAGGCAGAGGAGGATTCTTCCCGACAGAGAAAATGTTTGCTTTCGGGATGCTAATTGAGCTTGATCGCTGGGCTTCGCTGACATCAAATTAAGAGAGATGTAGAAAATGGGAGCACTGCTGTGCAAATTGCTGTGGGGGGTGTCGGGGTGAGTGACCAGGCTGCCTTCCCAGCCTCCTCCAGACCTGGCTGCACTTCAGCACTGAGGATTAGAATGCTGCGAATGGATTCTTTCTCAGGTGACTGACTCCTTTCCCACAGCCTTAGGTATAAGCCAACACCAACACCTATCTGATCGGGTGTGTGCTTCCCTGATGAGCTGGCTGCCAGCAATCAGCTGCCTCTGTTATCAGTGGTGGTTTGAGCGTGGCAGGCACTTCTTTGGGCTTCCATGTGTGAAGCTAGGATCAGGTCTCTTCCATCAGTGTGGTCTCGAATGGTAATAGATAGCAGGATATTATCTGTGCTATCAGATAGGGGAAATAATGGGATTGAACTCAGGATATTTTATAGACTTCATGTCATAAAGTTTGATTCAAGCAGCTTGAAAGGCCAGTACATCTCTCAGCACGATAAGTTTGACATGCACTGCATCCCTAGGGAGAGGGTGCATCTGTTAGCTGCTACTTCCTTGTTGACCCTGTCATAATCAATAAGAACAGCTCATCAGAATGAAATAATTTATGCAAAGAATATGGATATGTTTCTCATAAAATACTCCCAAATCATTAAAATAATTTTCTTCTGTATTATGATCAATCATTATATAGCAATGTGCATAAAGAAGAGCTACAAAATACTGCTTTCTCTGATGATTTAAAGCTCTCTGAAATACTACCTGGAGACATAATTACAAGTCCAATGTAAGTCCAGGCTTATAGTACATTTCCTGTGGGCATTTAAAAAAAACAACCAAACAAGCTCCCCAAAAATTCCACAGCAAATAATAATAAAAAAAAACAAAACCAAAAAAACCACTACCAAACCAAAAAAAGAAGCCACCACCAAAACAAACTGCAAATAATTGTTAATATTGTTGTGTGGGCATATAGGGTTGGATAGCTTAATCTCATGTATAAAACAAAACCAATTTTAAATGGTTCTTAGAACAGAGATGCAAATTACCAGTTAAATTATACATACAGCTAGTAAGGGGAAGATTAAAAGGTAATGGAAGTAAAGCTGAGACTTCCAAGAGAGACTAAAAATTTTCTATAGAAATCTATAATTTGGAGCAGTCATAGAACATTCCATTGCAGTGTTTAGATATTCATATCCCCAGTTAAGTATTTCTATCTAATTTTCATTTTCTGTACAAAAAATCTGAAGATAGACATTTTCTTTCCTATATTTCCATTTGTAGAATAAACACACACACACACACCCACACATCCAACCCCAAAGTATCAACTCTGTGCCTTGCCCCAGCTCTCAGGATCAACACCCTTCCTAGGGCACTCAGTGAGTAATTCTCTCAATGTATCTCTGTAATGGACCATTATTCTGAGACCTTCAGCACTGGGAAAGAAATATATCCTTGTGCAGTGGGCTAGCTCAAGATCGATGTGCCTCTTAAATTCTGAAAATAGGTCTCAAGTGTGCTATCCTTCTGTCCAGCAGGGAATTTCAATTCCCAAAGCATCAACTCCTCCTATTTGATACAGGGGTGTTACTGGAAAGCAGAACTTCTTCCTACTTGTGACTTTTCCATTGCATTTATCACTGTTTAGGTTAACAGAGCTTTTAAAAACCTCTAATTAAGGTCTTAATTCAGAGGCTGTTCTGCAATCAACCTGTGGTCATATGCCTCCAGATTTCTTAGGTGTTAAGGTGGAGATGGGTCACAGAGCTCAAAAGTAACTCCAAATAGTTCATGTAGGCTGACTTTGGATTTCATACTAACTGGGATTGTCCTTGGAGAATTATTTGGGGCAAAAAAAAAAAAAAAAAAGACAAAAATCTGTCACGGCATTCTCCCACACTGCCTCAGGGGAGAGCCTGTCATCTGCATTCAGATTTATTTGAGAACAAAATGTTGTAGTTTGTTCCAGGCTGGAGCACACACACGTTTACATGCAAGCTGGAAAACTGGGAGACCTGTGCACTGGAGTGAAGTAGACAGCAGCTGGATGGACATGCCAAGGTATTCTTCCAGCTATGACTGAGTATTAAGTTCCTTTTATAGCTAAAACCAGGAGCATTTGAGAACCATCCATACCTTTTTATTCATATGGTACTATTTACACTTTACAGTCCAAGTCCAGGAATCTCATAGTACTAAAAGAAAATTAGAGCATTCAGGTCAATTTATGTCCTGTTCACTAATGGTGGCAATCTAAAAGTGTGTATTTAGGCTTGATCAAGATTCAGTGCTACTGAGCTTACCTGTCTCTCTCCTTAAACATTGCTGTGGTCTAAACTAAACACCTCTTAGTAGAAAATCTGACAGTTTGTGGATCTTTGGCAGTTGTATTGTTCATACAGTAATAAAACTCCATTTTTGAAAAGCATTTCTTTTCAAATTACACCATAATGGCCTTCTGTCTAGGTGTTAGCATGTTCTGACATCACAATTTTTTGGAATACCTCCACGAAATGTCATATTTCTGTAAGGGCTGAACAACCTGAGAAGTTCCTGCTGAATCAGGATTCCCAGGAGCTGAGGACTAGTTTTGCCTCTGACATGTTGCAGCCTCTTAGAAGTCTGAAATTAATTTCCATTGGTTCTTTACTGCTACAGGTATCTTTCTGAACTAAACCTGTTGCAACAGATTCTATGGCCTTTGTTTAGAAATTGTTCTGCCTTTGCATAAATCAATTTGTTTTGTGCATTTTTATATGTGGTCGGGGGAATAATTTCAATTTAGAATTCCTCCAGAAGTAGTACAAGCATAATCTTTATGAGGCAATCCCATCAATATAGATTGACTATTCTTATTTCCTAACACTTGCTGAATTTACAAGCCTTTACTGATCCAGGATTATTGGTACACTGATACTATCAAGATGCAGCTGCTCAAGGTATCTTCTAGTCATCTATTCTTTTTTCTTCCCAGGCTCCAGTCAAAAATCCTAGAACTAGTGAATCAAGCTGGGGAGGACTGGTGCTGTTGTATGTTGCTGTTAAAGAGAAGCAATTTCTTTTTACTTTCCCATATCTCTGGGGAAGTAAAATTGTACTACTGCACTGGGAAGTCTTCCCTTGCCAAACTCTTCTGGCTGAGGGCTCTGTCTCCCTGATACAGGCTGGCAGCATGTTCTTCATTCTCAGATCATAAGGGGTTTTGTAATCAGTGTCCCCTGGTGGACATCTGCCCATGAAGTGGCAGAAACAATTCATGGGCAGTTCATTGGCAAATGAAGCACACATTTTCATCAGCTCCCCCTCACTTGGAATTGCATCACATTGGTTTTGCAGGGGATGTAGGAGACACAGCAGCCGTGAGAATGGCAAACTACCACTGTCTTCAACAGGCTTGCTAGCAAGCAATAGCACTGTCTTTTGGCTGCACAGCTATCCAGGCTCTGGGAGAGCAAATAGATCGTGGTATTATAGCACTATACTGTGCTCAGTTCCCTGTGTCAAAGTGCTTGAAAAGAAGGGGGAGAAATTAGTGAAGCCTGGACATCATTTTAGAGCTGAGAAAACAGAGACTCAGACTTTTCATTGGTTTTGTAATTTAGTTTATGCTGCTCTTTCTTTTTTATTTTTTCAATTGATATGGTATTTTTGTTTTAATAAGATGTGTGGTCTGTATTATGCTATTCCAAATCTGAAATTTATGCTGTGTAGCTCACACTCAGCAGCATAATAGTTTTCCTGGCTGAATAAACATTATACCTCTAACTCAGTTATGGCAGCCAAAGCTTGTGGAAAATGTATTTTAACATACTTCTATAAAGTTTTAGAGTGTCTAAACTTTATGTGCTTTTTGGAATATGGGGAGTGCAAAAAAAAAAAAAAAAGAAAAAAACAGGTGATCATGCGTCATGGTGGAAAGGCTGGAGGCAAGAAATTGTAAGGAACATAAATTTGTTTAAAGACCTCAATGATTTCTGATGAAAAGTGTTTTGTGGTAGTTTGTACAAAGCGTATGGGCCTAGTCATGCTGTTCTGTCCAAATGTGATAAAGGACTTGGATTATTTTTGCATCCAGTGTGGGAATAATCATAATAAACCTCTAGAAAGCATTCTGCAAATATTAAATTGGAAATTATCAAAATACTAATTTCAGGAAGGAAAGCATTACTGCCTCAAGAAATTGCTAGGTTAAATAACTTATCCAAAGCCAATGAAAAAAACAAGGGTTGGACCATATTTATTATTGCAAAATGAAAAAGCAAATGATACTTGGATTGCAGCAGAGTTCATAGCCCTAAATTCCTATGCAGTCAAGAAGGCTTTGGGCTTGATGGCTTCATCCACAGGACACACATCTTCAGGAGAGGTCATAAAAGTGATGTCAGCTCAGTTGTCAGGGGAACAGAACTGCTGGTGCAAAGCAGAACGTGCTGCAGTATTGTTTCCTGGCAAGACAACTCAACTGAATAAAAAATCCTAGTGGAAACAAAGCACTGGGGTAGACTTCACCATACCAAAACTAGAGGGGTTTTACCCCATTTCTGCAGCCCCACTCCTGCAGCTGCATTGTGGTGCAGATTGCAGAATTGCTTCCCTATTAGAATTTGCATTGTGAGATCTGGAGAGAGTTACCCACAGGGATTTGACTTCTTTGCCAGTAAAGATAGAGGGAGGCTTTTCTGTCTCTTGGGGAGGCTCAGCAGTAGCAGAGGGTATGAATTAGTAGGTTATGAGAGTCTGTTACAAAGCTGCCTAATGTTAATCTCATTGGATGTATCTGTATTTAGAATTAATTGTGTTTCTGCTGATACAGACTTGCAGAGGAACTCTGTTTGTGTACCTACTCATTTGCATGTTAATGGGGTTCTCCAGGGTTTTTCCTTGATCTTTAACAATAGGAAATCCTGGCTAATTGAAATTTATTTGAAAAGGTTTTATTTGCCTCTTGGGTTAGGGACAATAGACTATAACAGCTGAGAAAGGCTGCAGTGTTCATGTTAGCAAGTTGGATTTTAATACCTAAGCATATCCACACTGGTAGGATAAATTAACAGGAGGTGAATGGTTTACACTGATCCTCCTCATGCTAACACCCTAAAATTGGTTTTGATCCAGCCTATTCATGTAGTGACTGCATCCAGGCAGCTGAGGTGGAAACTCTGGAATTTTAATGGAAAAGATGCCCTGCATGTAAACCTTTCCACATGGCATCGTTGTGTGCTTCTGAGAGATGGATCTGGATCAAGAATGTAGGAATGACAGTGCACAAAGATCTGTTCCCATTACCACCACTAACACTCATAAATAATTTCAATTATTTACATTTATTATTAACACTCAATAAATAAATTCAACCTGAACACTTGAATTGTCCTTAAATGCCATGTGTTGAATCCTGGCTTTGTTTATTCTGATGTCTTTGATTCTCTAACCCCCTTATTCCCCTCTCACTGCTGAGACATTTCCATCTCAGATCTTGGGGGAGGTTTGCATGCAGCCCCTTGCTCCCAACGTGACTCCTGCCTAGAAATGCTGGAAAGTGGTGGCGAAGCATGAGAGTTGCTGTAGCAGAACAACATACTCTGAGAATTACCTCTAGGCTGGGAATGTTGTGATGGCTCAATTTATCAGCTGCCCCCTCTGCCAGCGCCATCAGTCAAAACTGGAGCTGGAGGTCAGGATTTTAGTGGGGAAATAACGTTTTGGGCGAATGATGATGATTATTTGTTTGGGGGGAAGGGTTGTGTATTTATATGACTTATTCTCTGTGGCCTGCATTTTCAGCTAAGGCATGAGAGTTGTGCTGATGTGCACCTTCTGGGATCCTTTATTTTTAAGCCAAATACTGTGGGGTTTTTGTCTCGTTAGTGCCCAAAAAATATTGCAGGACCCGATTAATACTTCACTAATCTGTATTTTAGAATCTCTCTACGATTTGGTAGTCTCGGTCCAGCTCTTTGCAAATATTTTAATTGCTGGGTCTGATATTGATGTTTGTTATCTGACATTACATTTCCTAGTACAGGACAGAGTATAATCACAGCTGAAGCACAGCTGTCAAAATAAAATGAACATGGAGTGCAGCTATTGCTTTAATGGTGTTTAAATACTCATTAACTCTGAAAACTTCGCAGTCCAAAGTTTTTGCTGATAGTGCAGTAAGCAAGGGGCTACCACACTTCTGTAACCAGAGTGCAACTGGATTTTTTCTTTGTCATGGGAGAGAGCTGATTAATGCTCCAAAGGGAGCTTGGAGTTGCCTGCGCTCTCCTGGGGCAGGGAAAAGTCAACGTGACAGAGAATGCAACAAGGACAAGTCTGTCATCCTGCCAGAGGAGATGAGGGTCTGGAGGTATGGCTGTGGGTGCTGGATGCGAGGTGGTCTAAGGGTGCACAGAGTTGTCCCTGTGGAGGGTTGCTGAGTCAAACTGGTGGAACAGGTGAGGTGTGTTTCAGGTGTGCTCAAGGCAGCTGTTTCAGTCAGAGGTGATAAGCCATGAAGCTGCAAGCCCTCATGGATGCAAATAGATTGTGAAGTTCACTTTGTACCAGTTGAGCACCTTTTTTGAGCATCCTCTTGTTTTCAATTACTATGAGAATCCATGGAAAGACTGGACCTGGACAACCTTCCATCTTTTGCATTCCACCCTGCTCCCAGGGGAGTGTTATCCACTGACATTTCTACAGGAGAGGTAAAGATGGAAAGGCTCTACCCCAGTGCACAGTTATCTGGAGTCTTTTGTAAAAGCAGTGGAAAGCAATTAAAGACTGGGAGACACTTGTATTACCAAGTGTTGAGCTTGAGGCAGAACGGGCTGTAGTCACCAAAAAATGTTGCTCTGTCATCCTGTTTCTCCACATGTGGACAGGTAGAACAGAATGACAGAGGAGAGAGTAAATTCCCATGTTGAGGAATGGTGACCAGACTTCCTTGACTTCAATGAGTCTATTGGCACCTGCCTATGAGGGCAGCTCTTTTTTAACTGGAGTACATAGTGATCCTTAGTAATAAAATAACCCCAAAAGGAATAAACCAAGCAGCTTCTGAGGTTGTCTGCCTGCTCACAGGCTTCTGCTTCAGGGTAGCTACAGTGCTTCATTCCTTGTAGCAATATATCTCTGCAGATGTCATCAATCTTTGCAAAATATAATATATTTTATTATATATAAGGAAGCTCAGTTTGCTGTAACTGACAGCAGCAATAGCAAGGCAAGGCACAAGAGAAACTCCTTAATGCTCCTTGGGTGTAAATCCACAGTACCATGCAAGCAAAGAGTCTAGTAAGGAAATGCAAATTAATGTTCAGAGAGATTTTTTTGGTTTATGCTTTTTTCTGCATTTGCTTGGCAGGTGTTTTTGCAGTTGACTAGAAATGATGTTAAAGTGAGCAGCAGATGTGCATCCTGCAATACACTAAGATACTCTTAAATCAATCTTTGTTTTCAAAGTCTTTTGGAAACTCGAGAGGGAGAAATAGAATATTAATAGCCAAATTGGTTGGTAAACTATGCAAGCACTCTTCAAAGAAAGGTTGTGGTAAACTTTAAATTGGTCCTAAGAGAGCTACACAGGACCATCATCAAATACAGCATTTAAATGAGTGTGTGTCAGGACTATTTTTTTTCACTAACCGGAGCTTGGAAGTGTGAAATTCTTCAGAATTCAGAAGTCTTGCTGCATGGAACTGTACCATATACTGCAACTTCTTATCTTTGTTGTTATTAACTGTGATTAAGTGGATTGCCTCTAGGTGCTGGAGCTTAAAGCTTGTAGCTTCTAAAGGATCATCCTGTGAGACCATTTTAGTGGTTCCAGTGGCAAGTTACCACACGGTATCCTGGGATGTCCTGCTTGCCTGACATCTCCCATACATGATTTCAGGTTTTGACTCCCACCTTGCCCCTTAGAACCAGACTACATATCCTTATCTTCCACCTTGTCAGGTTTTCATTCAAGTGCTTTTTTTTGTTTTCTTGCATGTTGCCCCTTCTTGCTTTAGAAGGTTATAATAAATTTTCAGAGCTTCGCCTCAGACTCTTAATTCTTTCTTGAAATCTGTTGGGATATCAGAAATAGCACTGAAGTATGTACATCAACCTTTTTGTCTTGAAGCAGCCATTCCATTTTTATGATAAAAAATACCCTTAATTTCAACTTTTTAATTTGCATTGCTCCCATGTTTTCAACACAGCCACAATTCAAATGCATTTCAGGCTCCAACCAGGTGAGGGTGGGAAGGAAGTAAGAATAAGAACCCAAAGAAGCTGTTACTCATCCAAGTTTATCTCCAACTCCCCTCAAAATCAGAGTGAAATAACAATATGAGACAAGTGTTTCTCTGGGGAAACACTGGAAAAAAGATGCCAGCAGCTTTACCCACACAAACCCTCATCCTTTGCCACTGATTTCACAGAATCTGGCCAGATTCTGCTTCTGAAAAAGAAAGACTGTGGCAGGCAATGTGCACATAAAAAGCGTCAGTATCCTCAGCCTCCCAGTCTCTCACCCTGAAGACACCCACATAAATTTTGGTTTTAATTAAAAGATGTTTTGATTGTATGAGAGCCACTGCGTTTCCAAATGTTGCAGTCTCCTGGATGTGGAGGATTAGGACTCCAACCCTCAGGAAGGGCTGGGTGCAGTGGGTCAATTTTTGGATTGTGTTTTGTTTAAGGAGAGAAATTTTCTTTATTAGCTCCAAAAGACCTATGGAGGTAGTTGTGTGCTTGTCATCACAATATCTAAGTAGGTGAAGGTCAGGATTTGGCTGTGTTCTTATTAGAACAAAAGCTGTAGAATGCAGAGGGAAGAAATAGAAATGCATTATATTTTCATTTTGCAGCTGAGTATTGCAGATAGAAAGTTTACCTTTCCTGCCCTCTTCTGATGGACCCACTGGAGATGATTTTTTTTTTTTTTAAGCCTGGAACCATCAGCTGCAGTCTTTCAGTTCACTGTTGTACATCTAGCTAGTTGTGAAAAGACTTTTGTTACTTATTCAAAGGTCAGTTGTTCCTCCCTTCTTTCCTTAGCAATGTGTTTGACTAAAATGTAAACCTCTGTAAAATTTGAAGTGGGAGAAAATGCAGATGTTATGTTTATTTCCAGTAGTTTTTAACCTCTGTCCAGGGAGACAGAAAACACAGCACTGTGCAAAATGTGCCTAAAGCTACAGTTCTTTTATTTCCCTGCACAGTGCCCATAAGAAGAATTATTAAACATGATTTTCACAAGGCAGGCATTTGGTTTTTAAATCAGGATTGGAAGATACTCTGGGGCTTAAGAGATTTATATGTTATCACCTCTTTATAATTGTTTCTGTAAATGGATGTGAGAGTTGAATCACTTAGCATCATTTGCTTTGCTGAAGAAAAGCAACGAATTTTAAACTTACCTTATTTTCATATCCAAGCAAGTGATCTGCTATTGCTGAGAACACCTTGGTGTTAGGGCGTATTGCTGCACATATATTGCTGCCTTTCCCATGTGAAAGAGAAAAAAATACACAAATAGTAGCTCAAGCTGTCAGAGCTCCAGGATGTGTTCATTTCTTTGAAAATGCAGGTCTTCAGTATTTGAGTAAGATTTAAAATGGAAAATGAAGGTAAAATACAGAGTTAAATCTTATGTTATAGACACCTGCTGCAGTCAGTGACACTATTCTTGTATGTAAAGATAAGAAAATAATTTAAATAGTTAACATTAGAATTTATTCACATTTCTCTCTGTGAAAGAGTGTTTGTTTGTGAGATACAGAGAAAAGTATATTACTCATAATTTCATGTTAGGATTAAGAAAATTTTTCTCTGGTGTGGACCATAAAACCTCATGAGCAGCAGTTCTAGGAGACAGTCTAGGACTGTGTAAATAAGTTACACTTATTTAGACCAGAATAATGCATGGTAGTGTCACAAAGGAAGCTATGTGGTCCTGATTATTTCTGTGATACTTCAAGATGTTAGTTACATTTCTTCCCAGAATATTTAGTGAACGAAGTTCAAGAGTAAGTGCAGAAAGTGGTTTGCAAGCTTTAGCCACTGAGTAAGCAGTAGTTTTACTGTTGGTTTTTGATGTGATGATGTTCCAGTCTTGATTGACTGAGAAACCTGTAGCCTAATCTTCCAGCCAGCCAATAAACCATTATGTTACGTGCAGTTATGAGTTTTGACGAGTGTTTCTCAACAAACTTGTCAGAGCACCTTTTCATCCTGCATCCCAGGGAAAGCCTCTTATTGTATGCAGATAAGCAATGCTTGAAACCTTGAGGCTGCTCTCATTGGAGCCTGCAGGTACTTCCCTGGCAGAAATATAATGAAGACATTAAGATTCAGCATTAAAGTGCTCTTGTACCCTCACAGTAAAATAATTAACTCTGCTAGTTCGACGGCTTGATACAGAGCAAAAGGTCTGTTTGAAGAATACAGTGTCACTGATTAGTTTTTGTGATTGTATGTATTGATATTCCAATACAGACTCAGAAGACAGTGATCTGTCAATGAACTCTGTTGCTGGCAGGCTCCTGGGGTGAAGTCCCAGGCTCAGGTAAGTCTGCACTAAAATTTCCCTTTGCTTCCACCCGTCCAGACTGAATGCAGTTGGGCAATTGAGCTCGCTCCTTTGGCAGAGATTTGTTGCTCTAGAGTTAATTACTGGATAAAATCACAAAACCCTAAACAAATAAAAAGCATTAGTAATCCTAAGCAATAACTAGGAGAACAAAAGTGTCAAGTTGGTATGAGAAGTGTGGTTTAAGTGAACAATAATAGAAATTAAGCACTGAGGCTCAGGGTAACCCTTGATGCTTTACCTCACTGGCTTTTCATGGCATTATAAACCAGTAAGCTTTAAACATGTGTTTTTAATAGTGGTTAGCAACAGCACTTTCATTAATGTTCACTTTCCTTAAATTCTTCTGCAAGATGTGCAATGATAGTGTTATAGAGGACATCTGTAATTCAGCAGGAATTGCTCCATTGCTGTCTGAACTTATTTTGACCTCTCCAATTGCAGTGTTGTAAAAACAGAACTTCAACTGCCTAATGAAATACTAAAATGTTTATTTTTAGCTGTTTAAATTTAGTTTCATTGGAGTGGTTCAAATTTAAATATGTTGACTAATTATTAGCTCCAGAAGCTTGTTTTCGAAGGTCAAGCAGCCTCTTGGCTTGGTAATAAGAGGATGGCCACAAGTACATATACAGTATTATGAAAAGCATTTAAAAGGCTTCATTTTCACAAAAACTACCTCCACAAGGTGTTTGTGTATTATTTCTTATCCTTATTTAAAACACTACCATGAGAGAACTCAAAATCAGGTATCTCCTATTTCTTTCTTTTGTGATAGGCTCAGGTTACTTTTAGGTCATTTCAGAATGTGGGGCTTCAAAGTTTGCTGTTGGTTGTGTGGTACCCAGGGCAGCAGGACTCCATTCCTGAGAAGCTCTCTTAGACATATTGTTATAAAAGCAACCCAAGTCCAATATATAAAAACTACTTTTACTTCATATGTTACGGTTTTGATAATTTTTTCTACTTATTTTGAGTCCTTTTCTTTTTCTCCTTGTGTGCTTCTAGTAATCTCTCATAAAATGTCTCATAAAATGGCCATTAACATCAGGTAAACATGATAGTGTAGAGTTAAAAACAACATATCTTTCTAAGAATGGAAGGAAAAAGTCAGCAATCTCATTAGGCTAAAGACTGAGGGAACCCATCTCAATTTGCTTGGTGCAGTTTCATTCCAGTGATGTATGGAACCAATTAAACGTGCTCTCTATAGCACAGGAGGTATATTATCTATTTTGTCAAACTTGCAGCATCTAACTTAGATGTTTTGGAGAACCAATTTTAAGATCCAGAAGCCTCTAAAGAGAAGCTCAAGTGATAGGAGGCAGTGCCCCAGAGATGTGATTCTGGCTACATGTACTCTTGTTAGCCCCTTCTCTAGGTCTGCAGAACAGTAGTTTTAACCCAAATATTTCATACAGCTCTGGTTACTTCAAAATGAGAAGTGCTGGACAAAAGATTTTCACTGTTCTGTAAAAGGGGTTGTATCAGACTGTTGTTGTCCACAGGCCAACGGTAGCATTACAGAAGGGGAAAAGCTGAAGATTTTTAAACACCTTGAGAAAACAGGGTGGGTGTTTGGTCTCCAGAAAAGGATCCAAGAAAGAATGGTAGGTGATGTTGTGAGAGTTGGAAACATCAGCAAAGAGAGAAAATGCAATTTTAGGGAAAAGGACTACTGCAAATTCTACAGTGTGGCTGAATAAAGAACATCTGATTGATTAATAGCCCGAGTAACCCAGATAGAAAAGAGATAACAGCCAAGATATATACTGATACAGAGACAGCTGGAAAATCAGTCTTTGCATGTTAAATTCAGAGAAAAAGTTGCCTGTTTTCTCTTTTGCAGGACAATATTGGTACTGAAATATTTTGTACTTCTATTTTTTGACAGCTTCTCTTTCTCTCAGAGAAAAAAATGCTGGGGAAAAAATATTATATGCACTTAAAAAAAAAAAGGTTGAGAGGGTCAAAAGAACTTTCTCTGTCTAGAGAAATGTGTAACTCAGGGGGAATCCACAGGTAGCTAGTTAGGGCTGTCCTGTGCTTCTGGGTAGTCCTGGCAGTATGATCCATTATTACTACTGTATAAATTGGAGCCCTGTATTTAAAGCTTTTGCTTTGAAAGATGTAGGCATCAGTCACATTATTCAATCATTTTTCTTTTTAAACAGAGTGATGGTGATTCTTTTTTTTTTTTTTTTTTTTTTTTTTTTTTTTTTTGAAGTGTAAGGCTGCCTAAACCAAAATAATCATTTAGATAAGCTGCGTGCTCAAAACATTTTTTCTGCTCCTATCAAGAAAGCAGTTATTTGAATATTGCCATGTTCCTGGCTGACACATCCCTTTCAACATCTTGTTCAGAAGCACTGTAGACACAACACAGTAAAAGCAGAACAGCTATTTTGCCATTTTTCATCATTGGCAATGTAGCTAAACCCTCCATGAAAGCTCTGTCTCTGGAAGAACAGGCGCCTGACAGAGAAACTGCTCCCGTCTGAAATGAATGGAATTGCTTTCTCAGATCTGTGGACTTTTATTGGGACAAAAATTCAATTTCCAGATGTTTGCTGAGGGATCTTTGGCAGCCCTTCTGCTGCTCAGTGGCCGTAAAGCATCCTGTAGTGCATGGGTAAAAGCAGTGGTTATGATTGACAACTACCCATAAGCCTTCCTTTTAATTTAGGATGCACAATGCTGGAATGTGATTTCTGCATGTACTGTTGCTAAAAAAATTATTTCAAAATGAGACTCTTATGTTTCCATTAAGTGGAAGAATTTCTTGTGTGCCTATAGCATCCCATGTACATTTTATGAGCCAAGGGAGATAAACAGGAGAAGGGTTCCAAAGCCGTAGTCTGCTCTTTGAATGTGGAAGAGATTTTCCTGCTTTTAAGGAACACAAACACGTTTTGGGTATGAGAAGGGGAATCAGACAAACCCAAGAAGCTGTTGTAGTACACAGCAAGCAGGCAGTGTGTACCAGAGGCACATCAACTACTGGTGCTTACAGAAGATTCAACAGAATTTCAAGGGTTAGAAATTTGTTTTCTCCTAAAATACAGGGTCAAAATCAATTCTTGTATAATTCTGCAGGGTTTAGAGAAGTAACTTCAGTAAATTTGGCAGGTCCTTGGGTTTGCAATCTTACTGTATTTAACCATGACAGAGGAAAGGCAAATCCTGTGCTAGCACAGAGCTGGTGGAGGAGGTACCAGCACTGTAATGAACAACATGAGGCCGGGGTCTCCTTAGTAGTAAGCACACTCAGCATCTTGCAACAATAGACCCTTTTAGTGTCATCAGAGTTTATAGGTCTTGCCCAATTGAATTATATAAATAGCTTCAGGTTACAGCCCTGTAAAATGCCAAATGGTCCTTTCCAGGCTGCTGAAAGCACTCAGGTCCCATTGACCTCCAGCTGAACTAAATAAAAGTTGATGTCAAAAGGAGTTAAATGAGTTCTTTCTCTTTGGGAAAGTTTTGAGCAATAAGATGAGTTTTTATATCAGATATCTACTCT
The DNA here is from genome assembly GCA_038090715.1 of Florisuga fusca. Classification (NCBI taxonomy): domain Eukaryota; kingdom Metazoa; phylum Chordata; class Aves; order Apodiformes; family Trochilidae; genus Florisuga; species Florisuga fusca. The sequence continues at coordinate 4,994,700 of JAAWXA010000030.1, read as the reverse complement.
AGATTTTCTTCTTGTGCTTGTTTCTGGTTTTATGTGAATATATGTATATGAATCTTACACATAAATATAAAATATGAGAGGAGGAATGAGCACCAAAATTAAAGGTAGAAAAATCCCAGCTGACAAGAGGTGCCTTTTTTCATAGGGAAATTGCTTGTTGCATATTATATTCTCAACTCTGAGCTTAAATTAACTAATATGTTATTTTCCTCATGAGTTTCAGGGCTATACTGTAGGTGCTTTTTGTCTTTATACAGCAAGATATTTGTGTTCAGCAGCATTGTTTGGTTATGACTTTGTTTTTGTGACTATCTATGTACAGTTTTTACCCAGAATGTAAAAAATACACCCTAGAAAGTGTTAGTGAACCTGGGGCCTCTTGTTGCAGATTGGTTCCATGCTGCTGCTGACCACTTTGGGTTCTGGCTGTCCAGTCTGACCACAGACAGCATCCTTGGGGGGCTGTGTGCACCAGGCTGGGTGGCCTGGGATGGGCTGGTGGGGAATCTGCTCTGGGGAGCAGCTGTACTGGGTAAGGTGTACAAACCCCCAGAGATTCTCTTGGATAAGATAGGCACTTGTCAGGGTTTATAAGATGAAGTTCTCAAGAGGTGACCTCAAGCTATGGTTCCCACCTGGCAGTTAAAAGCAGCAGAGTCCAATTAATGAACCTCACTGTGCCTCTCTGTCACTTTTGTTCTAACAGCCAGGCAAGCTTGTTTTCAAACCGGGTAATCCTGAGCTATAGTGATACAGATGCTCAGGAACTCACTCTATAAAGCCTGATCTCTTAAGGTGGAAAATTGCTGTGGAAATCTCTTGAGAGCAGCTTGTCACACAGTATTTTCACTGCAGTGTAAGCCTCCCACTACTGCTCTTAATGTTGCTCAACTTGAGGGGGCTACCACCATGCAGGAATGCATTTCTTCTCTGACGACTGGCTTGGGGCTTTTGGTTAACTCAGAGAGGTCTCAAATCCTGCCCAAAATTGCTGCCCTCCCTGTGGATGCTGTCTGGGCACCTGGGTCAGCCCTGGCCTAAGGTCTATGTGTGAACACAGCAGCTCAGCTCTCCAAAGAAACACCATGATACCAGTTGATGGCCTTGGTGGTGTGGTTGGTTGTCCCCAGAGTGCCGGATGATGTGATCAGTTCCTTTCACACAGCCCGTGCACTTCTTTCATTTCTAACAACTCATTCTTTTGCTTTCTTCGAATGTTTGGGTTTCCTCATGTATGTTGGCTTCTGTGTTGTGCTCATGTACTGTGATGTCTTTGTTTATACCAATGCAAAGATTACATTGCTTTCATTATGCCCTTTTAACTCTAGTTTTTTAGATTTACTTGATATTTATAACTGCTGCTCCTCATGTTCTGTTCTTTTTTTAAATTTCCCACTTTTCTGCTTTCAGTTTTTTTTTTTTTTTTTTTTTTTTTTTTTTACAGTTCATAATTCCAGAGTATGTCACTACCAAGCAAAGGCTGTGAAACAGCTAGAACACTGAAATTTGCTTTTGCTTGGAAAAAAGTAATCTGTCTCCCAGTCTGTAGACAACACTACAATTACAGCCGGGACAACGCTGTGAGTTAGATGCTCCTGGTAGTGTCTTCAATGTCTGTCATTATAAATACAAAACAGAGGGCACAAAAATAACAAAACTTGGTGGGGACTCAAAGGAAAGCCCTCAACTGCACAGAGGCAGTATTTGTCACATTTGCTCAACATAGGAACTGTAGAGGAATCGAGGATCCTTTAGAATGGATTAGTTGAAGTTGACTTTATTGTCACGTTTGAATTCTGGGGGTATTTTATTTATTTTCATATCTGAATTCTGTTAAGCTAGAAATGCATTTATAAAGTCCAGGAAAAAAAAAAAAACCAAAACCAAAACAACTACAGGAAGAAACACCACAACTACAAACAGACCAAGGAAAAGCAAAGTGAACATATTCCAAATTAGTAAATTAAAGAACTCCCAATAGTTTGAATTGTTTTATACAGTGTTATTTACTGATAATTCACCCAGTAAAAATACATGGATTTTGGATGTTTTGTAAGAGTTGCTCCAGACAATTTTTTACCCACAGAAATTTATTGAGGAAATACATTATGAAGTTTTCCTTCATTCAGCAGCAGCTTAGACATTTAAGAGAGTGAGAAATAAGATTATTTGATAAAATCATCTCTTTCTTCTCTTAAAGCTTTTAAAAAAATTGATTAATTAAAAAAAAAAAGGAAAAAAATTATAGTCTGCAAGATGTTCTTTTTGCAGAATAATTGAAAGAATGACTTAAATTGATTGATCCAGGGATCTGAAGAGAGATTCACTTTTTAGTGTGTTTTCAGTTAGGAAGAGAAGTTCATGGACACATTTAGAATCTCAAAGGGATGCTGAAGTAAATAATTTTTCATGGTGAATTACAGTGAATATATGGTGCTGTATGTGTGGTAAAGTCATTTTTTTATGTGCCATTAATTATCAGTTTCTCAAAGGAACCAAGGAATGTATTAGAACTTAGATTGTCTGGGATGCTCCCTCCAAGCAGCCAGGAAGAAAAAAATGTCTTTAAGATTAAAAGTTGGATTTCTCTGTAACCTCTGAAGAAACTTTTATGTTTTACATTTTGCCTGCAGTTCCCACCTAAGTTATGACATAAATATTGCTCAGGAACTGTGAGCACATAGAAAACCAAACAAACGCTAAAAGAAAGTGATGTTTCAAAGGTTCTTCATAATAAGGAAAGGGGTATTTTTATCTAGTCAAGAAATGTTCTTGTGTTGTTTCATGTGTGCAGTCTTTGAGGTAGTTTTGAGTTACTGCCTTTTTTCCTCTCTTCAAAACGACATTTCAAGTCCAGCCATGTGAAATCCATGTATTTCAGTCAATCACATTTAAGGCTTTACTTGATAGCACGTGTTCTTCCTATAATATACTGGGTTATCACCTTCCAAATTTGACACAGCCAAGGCTTTGGGGTGTGATAAGAATTATGAATGCAGTGTGCAGTTTCAACAAGTCAATGTAGCAATCTGCACTGGCAGAGTAAACAGTTGACTCTCATTTGACAAGCAGCAGTCCCAGCACTTAGCTTGGCCACAGTTCCTGCAATTTGTTTTCATTTATGTTGAACCACTGAAGTCTTTTGTGCTGCCATTAGCACTTTGGAAGCATTAAGGAGGAAAGTGAGATGGATTCAAATCCATATAGGTACAAAATCAAACGAATCTTCTTCTGTAGCTGAAAGTGAAATTCTGAGAAGCTCGGAATTCTTCAAAGTCGTTTCTCCAAATTCATTGTAGAAATCATCAAAGCATTGTTTTCAGCTTTATCTTAGTCTGAAAAGGAGAAGTTACTTTTCCTGACAAGGCAGTGTATTTTATATTCCACATACAACACAACGCTTGCTCGAACTGAACTCTCATTTATGTTTCAGAGCTATGTATGAGAGGAAAATACATTGTCTGCAAAACGACTACATAAAATTGCATTTGTGGGAGAGTAAAATGTACCTAACAAACCTGTAATTTCAAATTTACCATGCATATAATTAAACAATATGTCTTCAAAATACACACATTTTCTTGGGGTTCCCGGGAAAGCCCACACAATTGTCTGTTCTGTTTTGCTTTCTGCCCATGTTGTGAAGCTTGGTTAACTTTTTTGCAGCTGTCAAAGTACATTTACTACAGAAGAGGTCTAAGTTCTTGTGTAATTCAGAAGGGAAAAGCCCTGCTCAGTTGCTTTTGCTTCATCTTTTGTCTTTACAACACTTTAAAAGCCTCATGTCATTAAGATTCAGAAACAGCACTGGTTGAAGAAAATTTTCCATCTGCTAAAGAGGAGCATGTTTGTGTGTGAAATGTGTGGGTTTATATTTAAAGAATTATTTCCTAATAGGTAATTTTTAACAGGGTGTTTCTAGGGTTGGGTTTTTTGTTGGTTTTTTGGGGGGGGGGGTTCGGTGTTGTGTTTTGGTTGTTTGTTTTTTTTTTAGGTTGTTGTTGTTTTAGCATATAATCTTCTAAAAATGTAATTGTTAAACCAATGAAATGGAATTTGTGAGCTGGGCTATTCTAAAACAAAGAAGTTTTGGTGATGTTTGGCTGAGACAGCCTGAACTTGTGCGAGGGAGGAAGCTGCCAGGTCAGTGAATAAAGGATGTAAGGGTGTGTCTTACGTGAAAACTGTGTCCCAACACCTGTGCAGTGAGATGTCACACCACATGTCAGCAATGCAGAGAAATGCCTGAAAGAACCAAGTATACTATGGCACAAAATGAATAAAATGAGGTAAAAAACGGTATCATCTTACAATGTATTTAAACGTATTAGATACACAGGAGCTTCATTCATGAATCTGTTTCCTCTGAGGTAGTCAGGACTGTGGATTGCCTCTCATTCCTGCTCCAGAAAAGCTGTGCAACCATGTTCTGACATGGAACCATCTGGCTGAATTCTAGTCAGTCAATGCTTCAGTGCTCTGCAGCTCTGGGTCACTGGCAAAGCACTTCTGTCTTGTCACTCTTGAGGAATTCAAGTTAAGCAAATATCTCTGCACTTCTGAGGGAGCAGTCACAACTATGGATTACAGCAAGGAGGCAGAAGGAAATTATTTATTTTTTCAATTAATTTCAACAGAAATTGCATCCAGATCTCTGCTCCTAGCAGCCTGCCTTCATTTAGATGAGCACAACAAAACAAGCAAACAACCTCCTCCTCCCAATTCAAAACCAAAACCACACACAGAAACAGAGATTAATTTGAACTCCCAGGGATGATGATTCTTTGATTTTTGGGGGTTTTATCTGCAGCATCCCCCCCACTGCTGAGCTCCTGAACAGAACATATGAGTAGGTGTGGATAATCTACAAACTCTTTTTCAGTAGAGATTTCCAAGCCCTGGAAATTTGCTGACCTTAGCCAAAGACTTTTATCACTGTGTAATTACTGTTTGAACATCTTGGCTCTCTCTTTTAGTATTATTTACCTATTTTTATCCACATTTAGCCTTTCATAACTTGAAACAGCTGAGAACTCCCTCCCCTCCATGTATTCCCCCTTGAATCTGTGATCATCATGCCTAGGTGACTTGAGGTTTGCCAGTTTAGTTTTACAGAAGGTTTAGTTTAATGCAAAAAAGATCAATACAATCAATTTGCCTCAAACAGATTTTTATTATTTATTTTTCTCAGCAGGAGATATAAGTGAATGGGGGAAGATGAGATTCATTCAACATGAAAGGTACCCAAGTCTGCTAATGAGTCTGCATTGTTATAATTTTAATTCTATTTACTAAATAATTTCTTTCTGAAGAATAGAGTATCATGGCTTCAGGTTAGGGTTTAGTAGTTTACATTTTGGGGAAAATTGTAATTTGCATAATACCTATTTATTCTTTCCCTGTGTTTTCTAAATTTGGCTTGTCTTTCATAATACTACTGGCACAGAAGTTTGACCTATATTTGCTGAAAATGTTATGTTGATGTACATTTCAGAATATTTCCATTTTCTGTTTTTGCAAAGGATTTAATTTTTTAGGGGATGTAAGAACAAAAATTGGCTTCTTTGCACAGTCTCTGAAAAAAAAATCTAGAGTCCTTAAGGAAAATAGTGTAATATTGTTTGCTAGTAGTCTCAATAGAGTTAAATTGTGATTATTTTAATTTTTACAAATTTCATGCAGTTAGGTTGGAATTTGTTGAAGATTCCAGCAGTGACCCAACTTGGTTCCTCCTGAAGTTGGTGGAAAACTGCAATTACTTTCAGGAGGAGCAGAGGCCAAATGCAAAGATGTATGAAAATCCTAGGTTAAAAATTGAGAGGTGCATAAGTGACTTAAGACCACGAGTCCCATTGGTTTTCATGAAGGGTGAATTTCTTACATGTAATTCTGTGTGTCTCTAGCACAAAAAATGAAACTGAATTTTGTTGTAGGATGAAGCTGCCTTTCAGAGTAGTCTGTTCAAGTGTTCTGAGGAGAACTGGGCTCCTTCCTGTGTAGGTGCAGTGTTGTGGTTGCATCCATCCCAATGATTTAGAGATCCACGCTGATTTTTGGCACACTCAGTTTAACAACAGCACTTCTGCAGGGAAGTGCTGCCCAGTCTGAGTAAAGATGTCAGGATAATTAGTATTGCTGCTTCTCACAGTCCATCAATTCGGAAGCAGAAGGAAAAGCTGCATGTAAAAGGTCATAAAACCAAATCTGTGCATCAGCTGGAACTACAGCCTCCAATTTTCTAATCTTCTGGGCTGAAACCTGCAATTTCTTCATTCAAAAGTCCCAGAGATGTCACTGGGTTTATTTCAGCTCTTGAACAACTCCACTGACTTTGTCATTTATAGATGGACCAGCAGAGATCTGAGCTACTTGTTCTGATGGGCATGAAGCCCCTGTACAGGGCCCGAGTGGTTTAAGGGGCTTTAGAATAAGGATCCATAACATTCACATTTGTGCTCAGATCTTTTCACACAGGAAGGAGAATGGGAGGGAATGTAGAGAATGTGAATAAGGATCAGCACTGTTCTGGTCTCAGTATGGCAAACTGGGGACTTTTTTTCACATAGGTCCTAGTGTAAATTTTATCATCTTTTTCAGATTTTAAAGTTCCTGTAGTTTCTCTGTGACCTTTTTAACTCCAGGATCTCTAAATTTGCAGAAATAAATATAAGTTTATATTGACAAAAGATCCAAACTCCTTTGAAGTCAGTTAAATTTTTTTGAGGGGACCTCAAAAACTTCAGAGCAAATAATTATTTTTCTTAAAAACTCTTTAGAAAATGTGTTTGCCTTTCAAAATTGCCCTCTTTTCCAAAATCTTTTTAATTACTTTCTTCATTTTTTACTATTATTCACACACTTGTTTGTATGGTGTCTGCCTGAGGCTACTTTGACACCTTTAGTACACAATCATAAGCCATACTTGGACTTGCCTGAAAAGAATTATTGCTTTAAAATAAAAATGAGATGTGAAGCACATCAGGGGCACCCTGCAAATTAGATATTATAGCTATCTTTATACTTTTAGTCACAGATGCAAATAAAAGTAGAATTTCTCCTGCATGGACTTTTGACCTGGTTTTGGCTAGGAGTAAGCTTTTAGCTGTTATTGGTTCATAAAAGACAAAATACTGAGGTAATTTACTGGCTTTTCATTTTGCCTTAAGGTTCCTTCTGTATAATCACTCAATAACCTGGTTTGTTTGTTACCTCTACTATATTCTGAAGCATTTTCCCCTTTTCCACCATTACTTGCACATCAAATTTTTATGTGCAGTGGAGTATTGGAGCAATCTGCAGTCTGTGAAGACATGTTTTGCAGTATACTGTAAATAATTTGCTGGTATAGGTCATGAATACTCATACAAACACTGTAACAGGAGGGGAAATCCGGGTGCCTCAATGTTGAAGATGCAGATTGATGTAGTGTTTAGCTAAATTTTCTGGCTTAGCAGTCATGGTAATGTTAAATGAAAAAAAAAATCTAAAATCAAATGTTTATTACCACCCCAACTACAGATGTCATTACAACTCAAACATTTCCATCTCTATAAACAAGAACCTCTGATATTTGTCTGCTAGTGCATCATATAGAGCTGGATTCTACATATTTGCTGATGTTCCTTTTTTTTTTTTAATATAAGCAAGCCAATTTAGTACATGCTTCCTCAGTAAACAGTCTTGTCATATTTTTCCAGTGCATTAAGAATTTTTAAAGTATTTTAGAGTTTTTAGTGTAAGGGAATAAGCTGGGGGAATTAAATTTATTTACCTCCTCCTAAAGTGGAAAAGTGCTCACCTAAACAACTTTGAGTAAGGCTGAGTGGAGGATACGCAGAGCTAACTGGAATATACATATATTTCCTTTACCAGTTTCAATATAGAATTTCAGTATCAAACATTTTTTCTACAAAGCAGAAGCATAATGAAGGTAATGTCCCCTGTGGTTCTACATGGTGGGTTGCTGATTTTTTTTTAATTATTCAAAATTTTATTCAAATAATTTTTAGGCAAAAACTTTGGGGTTTTATAAAAGAAAGTTAATGAAAATTTTAAAAACAAGCACGTTGAAAATCCAAGCATTAAGACGTAAAAATGATACATTGAAAATTAAATAGTCCTTTTGTTTTAATAGCTTGTAAAATGAAAATATGATGAAGTGAAAGTATTTTTATGACTTTGTAGTTCTTCCAAGGTGTAGTACATTTAATTATGCAATTACAATACTTTTTGCTTTGTCCTGCCAAGGAAGGGAGCTTATTGGGGATGTCTGGGGACTCCAGAGATGGTACTCCTTCATCAGAAACACGATAGCACTCCAGGGAGCTGGCCCAAGCCCCTGCCCTGTATCAGCATCACTGGGAGCAGAGTTTGGGAAAATAAAGAGCTGCCAGCTTGAGTGCAGTGGCCTCTACAGCACAAGTGAGGTAAGGAGTTAATAGCAGGTCATGAAGTGTGTTAGCAGGCATAGAAAATATAAGTAAACACCTGATGAGCCACTCATGATCTATTGCCCAAGCAACTAATTTGTTTTTCCAGAGGCAGAGTGGAGGTTATTTGCAGCCTGTGTAAAGCTGTGTTTCTTGTCAGGATGAGGCATGGAGCTTGCTTTGCTCTGCTGTCTTTAGCGATAGAACAATGTTTTAAAATCACTGGCAGTTTTTAAAATGCAAAATGGTGAGCTAGATAAAGCTCCAAATGGGGATGATGTCTGTTAGGTTTGTAGGAAAAAGGAGATAGAATAATAGGAAGTAATGAGTCCTGGCAGGCATCCTTCTCTGTTGGCAAGACCCAAATCAAGGCTGGCACCAACGGAGTCATTGCACAGCACAACAGAGCTGTGGGGATTCCATGAGCAAGGAATTATTTCCTTATCAAATGTACTTTTCACCTTGAAATAGCTAAAACTAAGAAGCCTGTTATCTTCTGTTTGCTGTACTCTGTAGCTTTGAAATTCCCCGGTAGCTTTCAACGGAGCAATTGAACCCTGTTTTGACACAGCGTGTTCTTAAGAATCAGAGAAATTTCTGGCTACAGATAGTGGTATTTGGAGTATTCTTTTTGAGAGTTTGGGGTTTTTTTGGCCTATCAACTTAGGATCTTTCTGTTCTGTGAGGAATTTGGGGTTTTACAATTGGGCATAAACACATATCCAAGAACACCAAAGAATTTTCAAGTGTGACTGCTACAAAAGGTTGAAGTTTGTTTCTACTCTTTTATATAAGAAAGGTGGAAGAAAAAAAACTGAGTAGGATTCATTGAAAGTAGTAAAGAAAAATACTTTTTAATCCTAGTGGCATATTGGTATTATACATTATGAAAGGATGTTAGTGAGAGAAGTTGATACTATCTATCTTCATTTCCAAAATTGTCCATTCAAACACATATCTAGAATACAAGTACATGCAACTGAATGTATGCATTGTTCTTTCATCTTGGATTCATTGTTTTTTTCTTTTGTTTTTTTCTTTTGTTTTTTTTTCATACTCTAATGCATCATTCCTAATTAAAGGGCATAAAACTGTTCTTTAAGTTTCACACAAAAAAAAATATATAGAAACATCATTAGTGAAGTGTTCAGTTTTTATGGACTTCTCTGTGGGGTGCAGTCCCTCAGCTGAACACAAAACCATTCACAGACACAAGATATAACTGTTATATTTACACCCCCTGCTAGTGGATCTTAAAATTTTCTATACCACCCATTACATGGAAGTCCTGAATCCAGAATTCCTGGAGCAGCATATTGAATTTGATAGCTGCTAAGTTCCTGATGGGAGGTATTTAATGGCTCTCATGCCTTACCTACTTCACTACATAAAAATGTTTAATTATACAGAAATATTGCTGTTGGTTGTTCTGATCTTAATGATGCACATCTGTGGAGGCATATGATACCTGGAAAAGTAAAGCTGCCACAAAAAGGGGACAACTTACTGTAGCAAGAAAAGAACCTCTTGTATCTGATTCTTCTGAGTAAGTTAAGCACTTGATGCTTCTGCATATCTGAAAGCTCAGGGTTAGAAAAAATATTATTTACAAGGCTTCTTTTTTTTTTTTTCTTTCTTTCTTTTTTTTTTTTTTTTTTTTTCTTTTTTTCTTCTTTTTTTCTGTCTTCTTTTTTTCTGTCTTCTTTTTTTTTTTCTTTTTTTCTTTTTTCTTTTTTTCTTTTTTTTTCTTTTTTTCTTTTTCTTTTTTTCTTTTTTTCTTTTTTTCTTTTTTTCTTTTTTTCTTTTTTTATTAGTACATGCAGCTATCTCAAGAAATTGTTTGTGGTCACTTGTTTTATTACACATAGTTTTTTATAGGCTTTTAGATATTTTTCAAAACCACAGAGGTTTTATAGCTCTATCCAAGAGCAGTGCTGGTGATGGCAATCCCCCCTTGTCTTTCCTGTTAATCCAGCATATAGGTGGCCTTTTACTGACTCAAAAGCTTTGTAAGAATCCTCATTTTTTTAATATTCAAAATTTATCTTTAGCCCATTAAAGGACTGAGACCTTCTAGAGGTGAAAGGGCTCCCTTTCCTCTTGAGACATGTGCATACATACGCCTATGTTTACAGGCAGCACATCCCAAAATCCTGTACTAGGGTGTGTGGGAGAAGTGTGGAGAGTCAGCAATCTGCAAGAAATATCCATTCAGGATCATTTGCAGGAATTACTGTTCTTTGTATTTTTCTCCATGTTTCAAGATGCTTCAGAGGCATGTGATCTAGTGCATTAAGGAACTCCAGAGGGAAAAACAGTGTTTCATTGAAAAAAATAATAGAAAATTCTTGAGTCAGATGATCTCTTCGTTTTTCCATTTGCTATGTTGTCAAGGTTTCTTATCAAATCATTCCCCTGACAATTCATGCTCCTCCTGTCTTTTCAGGGCCTGTCATTGCTAAGGGTCAACTAAATAATCTATGAAGATGGTCAGCAGAAAGCTGCTCTTGGTTTTTAATTGTTTGTATATCTGCCTTGCAATATTAGTTTACGGGCAATGTTAACAGTTTTTGTTTGTTCTTTTAGAAACAACATAGTTTTGCATAGAAATATAGTCTGAAAGAAAAGTTCTTGTTCTAAATGACCTTTTACTTTGGCAGTTGTCCACACTGGAGCTAAGCATTAGAAATCCCTGCTGCTTGTGTGAGCAAATGGAGAATTTTCACTTTCTGGAAGTTGCACAAAGAAAATGGATGAAGTAGCTGCAAAGCAAATGAAAATCAACATTCCAGCTTTGCTCTGATCTGAGCAGATTCTTTTAAAAAAAGTTTTATATTTTTTTATCTGATTTTGAGATTTGAAGGAAATGTTTTAAAAAGCCAAAATATTCTGGTGTAACCACTTGTGGTTTTTTAAAATACAGTATGCAGCTTTTCATATTGCAAATGAACCTTGCTTTAAATAGCTTAAAAGGAAGCTTTTTGCCACTTAAGAAGCTCCAACAGCTTTGTGGATTGTCTTGAGTGAGAAAAAGGGCATGTTGCTTTTATATCAGGCTTTCTACTAACAGAGAAAAAATCCTGTAAGAAATACGGAATGGTATATAGAAAATATTTCAGGCTTTGTGAAAACTTTATTCCTCCAACCAGAAGCAGTTCTTTACCAGATGATTCTATCTAGTGCTATCCATGTTTGCCATCTAGCTCTTCATGAAATTATCAAGAAAATTGAAGTCCTAGATACTTGCTATGAGTCATGAACATGATTTGTGCTTATAGATACCACCCTTAAAGAAACCCAGATCATCACTAGCTCTGGAAAGGACTAGTTTGGGGCATATCCCCATACGCTGCTGCCCTTTGCAAGAACAAATCTGCAGCACAAACACAGCTTCAGTTTTCCCAGAATGGCTGAGCAACATCTGAGATATCAAATGTCTCAAGTATTATGACAGTTTCACATCAGGTCCAGGTTCCAGCTGGCAAATGGCACAGCTCTGGTTTCATTAGCACCTTAAAGATTTTTGATGGAGCTGTCAGAAGTGAATGAGCTGGTTTCTCCCTCCCTTCCTTTCTAAAAATTTCTGATGAACTGATACATAGTAGTGCTGAAGCAACCTGGAACATATTGAAAGGAGTACTCTAAATGTGATCAGTGAATACAGTCCTGTCTTTCAATTTCCTTATGAACACTATAGATAAAAGAAAGGAGTTGGGTGGGTTTTTTTTTCCTTTCTCTTCTCTTTTCATACTAGCAATACTTTGACTTTAGGAAGTGAAGCTCAAACTTATTTTATGCATTGCTTTCATCGCCTGTGTAACACCAGTCATTTTAAATATGCTAGATTTACATCTCATGTAAATGCATAAAATAGGAAACTAAATCCAAAGTGAGAGAGAGAAATTCTATTTCTTACAAATCAAACTTTATAATTTTTTCAAAAGGGTTTGACACAAAGTGATAGTGACATTCTTATCTTAGTAATTTAAGGAGTTATCTTTTCCCCACCCTCTCTGTTGTAGTAACCACCTCATTGACTCTCAGGATGTGATTATGCTCAGAGGCAGAGCACTGAGATGGGGACTGCAGGCACCAGACTTCTCCAGCAAGAGGAATGTCACTAGAGATGATGCAAAGCTTAGAGAGAGCTAGAAATCAGGAGAGAAAGGGGAATCAGCCATTTAAGCTATCTTTACTTAAGACCTGAAACAAAACCCAGACTGCAGTGAAGAATCTGCATATGATACCCATCTGCTCCCTTTGGTGTCAAGTATGAGTTGTCATTTTCAGTGGCCTTTGGATCAGACCCTAAACCCCCCAGCAAAGGAATTGCCATTTGACTGTTCATACCAAAAGGGCAATTCCAGCTGATGAACATCATTTTATTCAGCCTGAATCACTGAGACATACCAGCTGCTTTGCACCCCTCCACAGGCACAAACCAGCTATAAACCAGGTGAAGCTGGGGCTATAGTGAAAAGATGATTTAAACCTTGTATTAAACCTTGTATAGTCCATGTTGTATTTGAGATCGTTATGGCAAGATTATAGCTTGAATTGGTGCAAGCAGTAGTTTGAGAAATAAAAAGAATGATGGAAATTCCAACTTGAATCAAATACCAACACCCCAACTCCCAGTTGTAGCTGATAGCCAGCTCTTCAAATAGTTATTTTTCTGCCTAAGGATTTACATATGTCAGAAACATTTTCTGTGTCTAGTCTGAGACAGATATCTTTGGTTCAGACTTAAATTGAGAAAGACAGCACACTTTCTTCCACGAGGTCATCTTATTTTCCCATATTGGCTCACTAATTGTTGACAAGTTCCTTGTTGGGTTATGGAGTTCTGGAGCATGTTTATTCTTTCTACTTGGAGCTAAAACAAGACTGTATAAAAGTTCTTCAAAACTTTATTTAGCCAACATTATTTGTAATCCAGAAATTCATCAGCAAGCAGTGCAAAAGTCTCACCTAGAATGTGGATGTGTAGAAGAAAAGTTCAGAGGTTTAAAATTGTCTTTGCTATTTTATACTTTTCTTTTTGGCCATGTTCTTTTCTATTCTGTAATCAAGGTAACCTTCATGAGTGAAATCTCAGACTTGTCTCTAGACCAAATACTTACATTTATGAAGAAGAGTTACATAAAAAAGGAGAATATTCTGCTGACTAAAATCTTGAATGTAAAGAAATCTGTTCTAATTCTGAAGATGCTGGAGTCCTGCTGTGGAACTTGTTTCTCTAGAAATCAAAATAAGAGCTTATTGGAAGGAAATGATTGTTCTTGCTGAGAAAGAAATCAGGTTTTGGTTTTGGCCTAATGAATTAGCAGATGAGAGAGTCAGGATAGTGTGATGCAGGAGAGAGGTCTTATTCATATATGATGCAGTGCAGACAACAAGGCTTTGAAAGATTTCCTTCTCTCTTTTAAAACTTAATTTTTGTCTCACTCTAAAGTTAGTAAGTATAGTGACTAACAGTGCACAAAGAGCAGTTAGGTAGCTTAATTTTCTGGTGTCTGTGGTTAGGAATTAAAAGCATATTTCCAGCCCCCTTGGAAATCGCTTTGTAATGTAATACTGAAGGAACGTAAGATCAGCAGGTAGTCATGCAACTTATTGTAGTAAAGAAATAGAACTGAGAATGCAAACTGTCCATACACTGCTTCCTGCTGGGTTTCAAATTCAGCATTCCCAGAGACAGAAAACATGGACTGCATATAATCCCAATGGATGATGAGATAGGAACTGTTTGGGAACTGAAGTAACAGTCTTTGATATTCTCTTACTGATCCACAGATGATGCTACCACCATATGGATTTTACAGTGTTAGTAATATTTGTAATAAATTCTCTCATCCAGAAAAACCTTTTATTAGCAACCAGCCTAATTCTGGTCACCTTTCTCAAACAATGATCTCATTAATTTGTTGCGGAATACAGAATTATAATTCCTATGTTATGCTTAAGAGTTGCTGCCTTTTGAGGTAAGGCAAAGGTGATGAAGAGTCCAGCTGTAGCATACAGAGGTGTCTTTGTGATTCAGGTTCAGATTCAGGTGACCCTTGAAAGAAAAGGCATCATCCTCTCACAAAATCTGGCTGGGCAGGCAGGGGGAGAAGAATTCCTCAGGCATTGGATGCTAGAAGATAAATCTGTGACATGTAGAATAACATTGGGATGTACTTTAATAATTGCAGAGGGACTTATCTTACACCTCATATGAACATTGCATGTTAACAAAACCATGCTGAAGACTTTAAAAGATGAATTTTTCACAGAGAATCTTACTTGTGGCTTGGGAATAAGGAACAGAGTTCCTTCTGAATGCAGTAGGTATAAATCCCTGAGTTTTCTTCCTGGAAATGTCTGTACATCTAAGGAATGTGAAATCTGTCTCTGCTATGTGTCTGGAATTCTGAATATTGTTTAAAATTTCTGGAACTTGTGGCTTTTATCTAAAAGTCTTACATCATCTTAGGCACAGAGAAGCAAATACCTTCCATTTGTGCAGAACGTATCCCTTTTATATGAGATGCCCACATATACTAAAAATTTTAGTCTTTAGGTCTTGCAAGGAACAGAAAACATACAAAAGCAACAGCCAGCCAGCTCTGATTTAGGTAAAATAAGTTGTGTTAAAAGTAATTCAGTTATAAAGTGATCAATCTGTTTTTATTACAAGTTTCATTTGATCATTGTTTAAGCCTTAGTATGCAGGTGCATA
This sequence comes from Florisuga fusca, assembly GCA_038090715.1. Lineage (NCBI taxonomy): Eukaryota > Metazoa > Chordata > Aves > Apodiformes > Trochilidae > Florisuga > Florisuga fusca. The sequence continues at coordinate 4,979,547 of JAAWXA010000030.1, read as the reverse complement.
TATATTTTTTTCTGTCCCAATTTTTACAGAAACAGATGGTATATGTCTGACAATCGATCTGTCCTGAAGTGGCAGAGTGAAACACTATTACAGCAAAAATTATTTTGAAAACTCCTGAGCTCACCCTTTTGTGTACAAAATTGACTTTTGGTGCAAAGCAAGTTTTATCGCTGCTTAAACTAATATTGATCAAACTTTAAAAAATTGTGTTAGGGTTTCAGCAGTTGTTCTGGGAGTACCTACAAGGTATAAGGTTTTCTGTCTAGATTCTGAAAACAGTCTTGATCCTGTGAAATATAATTTTTTTAAAACTAATTTTAGACTTGGTTACTTTTCTCACCCTTTGTGAGATAAAAGGATAATTTGAAATAGTGTTGTCTTTTTAAAAATTTTCTCCTCTGAAAATAATTAATTTGAATGTTAAAAGGTGTTCTGCACACCTCCAGGCAAGCTTTAATTTTGGAATTAAAGGTGCTGCTTAAAAGTTCAGTTATTAAGGAAATCCTTGAGAGTAAACTAAGGGTTTACTTAATTTAGATTTTTTTCATAAAATCCACATGTAAATAAACTTCAGGATATTGCATATTTTGGAAATGTAATAGAAGGAAAAAAAAATAAAAAAAAAATCCCAACAAAAAACAAACAAACCAAACAAATAAAACAAAAAAACCCAACTCAAATGTGTCAGAGCTTCAGAAAACAGAATTAGTTTAATCTACCTTCAGGTCACACAAAAAGGAACTGTGTAACCATTTCAAGGAGTAGTGCTAAAAGCAAGTTTTTATTTTTTGCATTATTCTTAATGACTTTCTATCTCCTAGGTAAACCCCCTAGGACTTGAATTTCCATTCTCTAAATTAATACATTTGCTAGGAAAACTGAACTACATTGATTTTTGGTGAGAATATGGACCCTAAATATGTTCATTTATTTTGAAAACAGTACCCTCAATCTTTCTTAAGCCAAGGACAAGAACCTCTTCCAGGCTGAGGTCTGCTGCCAAAAAAAAACCAAAAAAAAACCAAACAAAAAAACATGGACAGTTTCTCTTACCTTCTCCATCATGCATGGTTTGGTAGCCTTTTAAATGCAGCAAATGCATAAACGTTGTGATGCAAACACTTGAATATTAAAAAAAAAAAAAAAAAAGTAAAATCCCAAAACCCTAAAACCAACAAAGAAGCACCCCCAAACCAGAAAAGAAATGAAAACTGGAAAAATCTCTGACCTCAAAACCAGTTTTCCACTAGGTCCTTATTAGCACAAGGAGCCAGTTTACAGAAGGGGCTGTGGGTGGACACAGGCTCTGAATCCATTCTCCCTGTCAAGTGAATGCTTTTTGGGAGAAGACACTGATGGAACTAACATTGTCAGTTCACAATCAATTAGGCTCCCATTATAGCATGAAAAAAGTAAATGAGGAAAATACAGAATGTATAAATCTGTATCCTGTCCAGAAAACCTTGAAGCATCTTTCACATTTTCTAGTAAAATTGAAATTATTAAATCATTGCATGTGAGAAACTGAATCTCTGGCTTTTTTTGAGTGAGAAATCTCACTGCTGAGAGGTATATATTGTTTTAGTAGAGATTTGGAGAGCTTTTAGGCTTGAATCTCTGCAGCTCCATCAAGGCTGATTTCCAACAGAAAAAGTGGGTCAGAGAAGAAAAGAGAGGTCTTAATTAGTGTTAAAATCTCTGGAGAACTATTCTCCAAATCTAGACATAGGCAGATAAGAAGTGAACGGAAAATGTCCTGATATGATTACTTCAGGCAGTAAGATTGATTTATTTTTTTCATTATCATTTTTTGTAGTATTCATCTTGATCAGGCAACTTGAGAAAGCAGTGATTTAAACATAGAGCATCACCTTCAGGTTCTGTTCTAAATGACACGTGGTTGGGGGCATTGCCATCTTCAAGCAATAGGTTCACACAGTGCCACCATCTGTACAATGAGAGGAAAAGTGTACATCTACCCTATTGCACCTTCTTTGGTAACCTCTAAAATACTGTAAAATGTTTCTACCTGAGTAACGATTTTCTGAATATGTGATCAGACTTTGCTATATTCTTCATTCACTAAATATCCATTTCTCATGGTATTTATTGTAAGTGTTTAAGTCTGTAAGCAAAAAGGCACCTGAGTGATATGTAGTGATTTTTTTTTTTTTTCCCCTATCTGGTTCCCTTGTTCTGCAATTGTTACTCTTGTCTTAGTTGCCATTAGTTTGTCTTAAATATGTTATTTAAATGTGAATCTGGAGGAGGCTGAAAGTACAGCTGTGGTTTTCTAAAGAAATGTTAATGACTTGTGTGTGGGGAGAAGCCAGTCCTACTTTGGACTGGCCACAGGCAAGAACCTGTTGCATTGATATTACTTAAAAAAATAGGAGGACTGTCTGATGGACCTGAGCTTCCTTCAGGAGAAAGCTTAGTCACAGTGATAAACCCTGAGCTTTTCCATCTGTGTAAAAAAACCAAGAAAAAACAAAAAACAAAACAAAACACAAAACAAAAAAACCCACAAACAAACAAAAAAACCACCAAACCAAAGAACCTGCTGCTTAAGTTTAGTAAAATATTATGATGCGAGAACTGTAAATAATTGCTGTGTAAATATTGGCATAAATTAACCAGTGCAATTTTAGTACTTGATTAATGGAGTGAGTAAGCTACTGAGATGTGTTAATGTTCACAGATGTAGACCTTGAAACAGGAAATGAAATATATATTATCCAAATAAAATTAGTGGGAGAATGCACATAAAAGAATTGTGTGAAAGCAGCAGGGAGCTCATGTAGCCTGCATGAGAATTCTCTTTTATCCCTCAAAGACACCCAGCACCTCGCATGTGAAGGGATAAGAAGGGAATTATGGCAAATAGTACCAGGTGGAGATCTGCACCAGAAGTGTAGTTCAAAGAACAAATAATTGTACTGGAAAACCCATCCCTATTGTTAAGGGGAAATGTCTGTGGTCAATGGACCAGACAAAATTTTCACCCTGGTGTAAAACTTATGCAAAAGTCAGGACAGAAGAACCCACGGTAGGTCACTATGCCTGTCATTGTACCCAGGGGCTTGTTCCACTAAATTTCTATCCGAATGACCTGAGAAACAGCTCCTTCTTTTTCCTCTCTCTTTTCCCAGGCAGGTCTGTAAACTCCAGATTTAGTAAGAGAAATATGCAAATGTTTTTTGAGAGGAACAAATGTGCTGTTTATTTTCTGTACTAAATTGAATTTGCTGAAGATTCAACAGAGCAAAGCAGCAGCTGCTAGCCTAATATTACATTAATATCAGTCTTGCAGACTGGGGGCCCTACTTAATGACTTAAGGTTTCTGTTTTCCTGTGCTTGGTAATTGAGATGCAATAGTTTTACTCTCTGCTTTGCTAAGGGAGCAGCATGTTTTGTTAATCACTACCTCATTATGTTTGGATTGTTATTCAATAAGCTGTTTGATATAAGGTATGACTGACAAAAGGAAGAAGAAGGTTAGCCTGGTAATACATTGGCTCCTGACTTCTGGCTTCTGCAAAATCAACCTGAAAAGCAGATATTAACCTCTGCTCTGAGGGGAACACTTTTGCTTTGCTGTTGTATTGGCCAACAAGAATAGCAGGGCATGCAGCAAAGTTCTAGTTTTGTTTTGTTTGTTTGTTTGTTTTTGTTTGTTTGGTTTTTTTGGTTTTTTTTTGGTTTTTTTTTAATAGAGAATTGAATAAGATAGTTTTTCAATTCGGAAGAGAAACACTGAAAATATCTGACAGCTTCTTTTTTATTTCTCTGAAAGGCATGGGGGGGAAAAGGTTATGTCTTAAACCACCAGTTAATACAGTAAGAAAGAGGAGGTTTTTAAGGCATTCCTTGGGGTTCTGGCTTCTGCTCCTATTAAACAGTGTTCTGTTGTGAATTTCCTCTAGCCTTCTATTTCTGAGAAGAGAGTTATATTTTCCTGAGTTAACTCATCCATAGTTTGAATTTTAGTACTGCAGGGACTTCTACTTCTTTGATTGGACAAAGCAAATATAGTTCTGTTCCTGATCTCAATTACAACCTGCAGGTGGTGTGGTGGAAGTAACCTATGATTAAGACTAACAAAGTACCTCTCAGAAAAGAAGTGAAGATAGAAGTTATTTAGTGGAATGGTATTCTAAAGACAGAGAAGAAAACTGTGCTAAGTGTAGGAAAACTCTAAGCTGACGTAGTGGCAACTAAAGCTTTTTTCTCACTTTACAAGCAGTCTAAGTTTTATGTTAAATATGCTCGTAAGCCACACAGTTTTGAGTGAAATAACACTTTCTATTCAGCATTCCTTCCCATAATAGTTTGTCCTCAGGCCAACTTGGTAAAATTATGCTCTGTTCCTGAGTGTACTGAAACTTTAGTGACACGTAAATGATTAATGGTGTAGGTGAAAAATAGTTGGAAACATTCTTGGTATTCAGTCATCACCAATGCTAGCTTGGTCTGTTGAAACTCTACAGGATTATTTTACTATCAGACCTCATTAATGTAAAAATCCTCTTTTTTTGGAGATTCCTGAAATCAGTGTAATGAAATTGAAGTGGACGGGTGGGACTACTTCATACCTGGAACATAAAACCACAATTCTAGTTGTTGGCTTTACATTAATAGTACTATTCATTCAGTATGCTGCATGTGTCTTGAGTTTCATCAGTAAAAATGAATTAGTAATTCATTCAAAAAAATAAAAATTTCATCAGTAATCAAAGAATGAAGGAGAGCCCCAAAACCAGTGCCTTTCTGGATACCTGTGGAAAATGATGTTAAAGGATTTAAATGATTTGCCTTAAAGCCTATCTGTGCATTTCACTACAGCAGAGAGAAGACATGGTTTTGTGGTAGAAGTGCTTGATTTTGGAACATCTGTGTTTGAATCCTCTTTCCTTCATTAAATAATTATAAATAGACATTTAGCAATAACTGGCGGGAAAGAACGAGATTTGTACAAGTATTTAGTGCCTGAATGTAAATAATATTATTTGTCATAATTTTCAAAAGTTTCCAAGCAGATTATGGTATTAAATAATCTTGAAAATCCTGCTGATTTAACAAAATCTTCAGTTCTTAAAGGCTTTTGAAAGTGTTACCTCAAGTTTAAACTAGTTTTGGAAACTAATAATTAAGCAGTTTGTCAAAAAAGCTCCCAAGAGAATTTTCCCCCTTAGCCTTTATTAAAATTTAAGTCTCAGGGGCCTCTGAGCTCCTGCTTAATTAGCCTCAGCTTCACATCTGTACATTTAAAAGCAAACAATACAACAACAGTTTCTTCTCATGCCCTGGGGAAAGACACTGTCAGCAGTTTTGGATTCCATCCTGCTAAGTTGGAACCACTGGAGTCTCAAAGAGTGTGAATCTGAGATCCTTATTGCACTTGAAATGTGATATTATTGCATTATTCCTGGAGGTAAGTCAAGCTTATTCTTCAGCACATTGTTCTGGTACATTTTCAAGATCAAACCTTTTGCATATTAAAGTATTAACCATGGACAATAGATAGATTATCAGGTGGGGGGTAGGAAATAAGTTTTCAGCTGAGATTTTGGTGTTAATAACATTTTGGTCTTCAAAAAGCTTTTAGACAAATCCAAGCCAAACAAATAAGCCATCAAACCAAATGAAATCATGCTCCACTTAGCCAGTTTCTGTGTTTTTCACTGTCAGATTCCCAGAAAGGGAGGTGATCTTTAATGTACTCATTTACTTCTACTCCATTGCCAAGCCCTGAGAAGTAAAAGAAACTCTCAAGTCTTGGAATCCAGCCCTTAAACAGTGCTTCCCACCAACTGCTGAGGTCCTGATTCAGGGCTGGATGCTTTCCCAGCCTTGTTGTAGTCATGCAGAAAGCCCAAAACAAACTTGGTGATGCAAGTACAGGGGAAAAAAAATTTAAACTCCACATCCTCAAGAGGAACTAGAGTAAATTGCAGTTTTTAATTATTATTGAGTTAATGAAGACAGTAAAGTAATAAAGAACTGTTTCCAAAGTCTGATTATGAACTACTAAATCTGAATTTCTGAAATGTCAGGTTGTAACAAGAAGTGAATGTTTTATAGCCATTGCAAGTGCACATACAAGCCCGAATTTTTTTTTTTTCTGTGTGTATGTTCTAATCCAAACTCAACAGAAATGAAATTCTAGTTCTGCAGCAGAGATGTGTATTACAATCCACATTGGAGAGAAATATCTGAAGCACTAATTAAATGATAAATCAGAGTGTTCCCCTGAAGAAAGGTTTAACTGACTAGTTGGGAGAAACAAGAGGCAGAAATTCAGAAGGACAAAATGTCCTGGTTTGTAAACACCAACAGGGGCTGATGGTTGCACAAAGATTCTTGAATTCTTGATTCTTGCTCACTCTGCAGGGAAGGCAGTTTCTCACCAGCAGTTGCTATTTTGACAGGTGAACAGACATGCAAACAAGTGGCAGAGAAGTGAGGAAAGGAGCAAGAACAATCCAAAGTATTTACAGATAATGGGAATAATTTGTTTTCTTTATAGTCTGTTTAATGAAAATTTAAACTTGAGTCCTTTCTTTTAAATCTGGATTATTATATATTTACAGGCAGCTCCATCACGAGGAAAGGAATCTGATTTCACTATCAGAATTTACACTCTGGTAATAAAAAGTAATCTCTGCCCTCTTCTCCTTCCCTTTGATAGCTATTTTCAGTATTTTTTTGTTGATGTTTCTGAGGTTTTTTACATCCTCTCTGTAAAATAATTTGACAGCAATGCAAGTATGATAATCTCACTTATTTTTAAATAATTTCATAAAAGCTTCATTTCATCCTTCCATGAAGACAGGAGATGAAAGAGACAATAAATTCACCTGTTTACATTAAAATTTAGGTTTCAGTGAGAAGAAGGAAACTTTAAAAAGTACAAGAACTACCTTTTACTGATTCTCACTGCTGCCCTTGCACTAGTAGCACAAGGAGGAGTTATTGGGTATTTTTTCATTCTAGATCTTTAGTCTGGAATTAGAATCTTCTTAAAAAAAAAAAAAACACCACAAAAAAAAAACGGTCTCCGGGCAATTACATGACTGCTTCCCTACAGAGACCCTTGATTAAAATAATTTTTCTGGTGACCAAATGTAGTGAAGTCTTAGGTAGCAGACCTAATGCAAAGCCGAAGCCTGGCAGGTGTTGAACGTTCTTTTTCTGTTGCCAATAATTTTAGGTTTAAGAAGCTGCCCATGCTGTTCTGCTGCTTTAGTAGATTATAAGGATTTGATATATCTAAAAATATATGTTGTAAGAGAATGCAACAGGGAAAGCAGAAACACAAACTCCCTGTTTATCAATGTGATGTTTTGCTCTGAATTATTTTCAGCTTCCTTCTGCAAGGTCCTTGACTTGACTAAAGTTGAGGGCTCTTGGCACTCCACAAGTCACTTGTGTTTTTATTGGGAAAAAAAGGTGTTATCAGAAATCCCAAAATACTGTAGGAGAGTGTGGAGAGACCTCATCTACTTATGCAGCAAAATAAATAGGTATGGTTACTTTGGCTGAGGGGGCAATAAGGAGGGAGGGTACTTACTTATTGTGCAAAAGGATACAGAACAAAGCATGAAAGTTCTTGCATTTCTGACCTTTGGAAGCTTTCCATATGGGCATTTGTATACCTTTTAATGTCTTGTCTTAATCTCTAAAGTCAGGCCTTAACATTAAGATGAGTGCCAATTGTGACTGTTGTCTTAGGTAGGTTTTGTCCACATCTTTTCAGGACAGCAGAGAAGTTCAATATACTCATAGCTATATTATAAAATCAGTGAAAAAGGGCCAAGAATTTTTTTTTTTTATTAGTCCTGTAATATTTATTATATTACAGGACTGATACCCTAGTATCTCATGGAACAGCTGGTGCAGTAGCTGTGTGGAATTTCAGCTGAATATTTGCTGTGGGATGGGGAGCAAAGCTTTGCATTATGGGTCTTTGTCATGTGAAAAGCACCATGTTTACACTACAGCCTCAATTACTCATTATGTTGTTGGCTGATCAGATGTGAATCTGTGGATGCATTGGCACAAACAGGTGGTGTGCACTTGTATCTCCTCTTGCAAGCAAAGTGCCATAGTTTGGCTGTTTTCCTCTCTGTGCCAACCTGAACAGCTGAGCTGGCAGCATGGGTAACAACCAGCATCAGACTCAAAGCATGGAGGGAGCAGGATGCTTTTCTTCTCTTCACTGTCCCAGAGACAGCACTGGCAGTAAAACCCTAAAACAGAGGAAGAAGGACAGATGGTAAAATCCTGTCTCGCTTGATTCCTCTGTTCTTCTTACTAAAGTAGTAACAGAAACTCCTCTAACCCTGCTGGGCTGCCCTGTCCAGACAGACACAAGGAATGAGCAGGCACCACCCTGGCTGGAAAGTTGGCACCATCTGCTGTAAACCTAGAGTTTGAGTGTGTGTGATCATGTGCAGCCACGTGAGCAGGTGCATTTTGGAGCTTGGATATAATGTCTTCAAGACACTCGTTTTCTTGCATTTTGGGTTCTGCTAACTAGATTCTGTTGACTTTTTCTTCACACTTCTACTTCAGGACAACTGCATGAGTAAAGGAGACAAGATCCAGCTGCTGCTCATTTGTAGCAATTAATTTAAATTTTTATTATCTTAGAAATTTCAGTTTGGAGCCCTGATTTATTCATCATCAAAACAGACAGCTGAAGCACCTCTTTTAATGAGCCTTGAATGTGAGGGACTCTATCAATGACTGAAAGAAATTCGGATTGATACTGGCTTGCAAATAGGTAGATCTCTAATTTAACTGTCTGTGGGTGATTGTTTTACATTTCTACTGTCACTAAAAAATTATTGTATTTTGCATGTGTATCTTGTCATGCTCTAGGTTTCTGAGTCTTTCAGGCTTGGCTGCATCTACTGCATTATCCTGATTTGCTGTCTTTGAGAAGAGAGTTTCCTAAACTTTTCAATTTTTATCTGGATTCACCTTGTCCCTGAGTGCTAGGCAGGTTTAATAGTAAACAAAGAAAAGATTTAACAAGACCAGAGGTCAAGGTTTTGTGGGCAAGGTTGGAAACAAAAGATCACAAGTAAACACAACATAAAACACAGCTCTGATTTATACTTGACAATATTTCTTCCAGCCTGTTCTAGTATCTCTCATCTAGAAGTCTCTGGCACAGCCACTTTGTGGACAAAAAGCTCCCAGTTTCACTAAGTCATTTTGCTTTTCCAGGGGACTTGAATACCTTTTCTCCTAAACTAGCCATGCTTGCATTTCACTGGAGTTGGGGTAAATACAAATGTAAATGCCCTTGATGGTTCAAAGAAGCAAGATATCTTGAGTGCCCTATATAACTCCCCCCATGCCTTGATTTCTCTCTGTTACTCATATCAGAATTGACTATAAGCACTGATTTTGATCCTAGGCCTTCAGTTTCTGTAGGCCTTTGGTTCTAGACAGCCTGGTGTTTCCTGCCAGTCTGAGCAGTTATTGAGTCCTCAGGCCTGTTGACAGTAGCTTTCCATTAATATTAAATATTAATATGGTTAAGTTCATAAGTATATGTACAATCTGTGAAGCTTATGGTCTGTTATATATGAGCTTTCAAAAGAGTCCATATATAGAATTATTTGTCACAATGAAGTGTAGGTGAAACAGATATCTGAGGTAACATCGAAAAAACCACAAAATGCTATTTCTTTTCAATTCTACAAAAATAAAATGCAAAAGACCTTACATACTTGTGCTACAGGTTTTCTCAATTATTGCTCTAGAAACTTGAGTGAGGTTTAGTTTGCAGAGTAGTGAGCACTAAGAACAGTATTTGCAAAAAGAAGGAAGCCTCTAAATTTTCTATTCCTCTTTGAAGGTAAATATATGCAAGCAGTCTAGACAACCAGATTATCCATTTGATGACCTTTCAGTAAGTATTGCATTTTATTCTCTTCTCTTGAGCTTTTCAGTCTTTTGCTAGGCACCCAAACAATCACATTAATTACTGGAATAAACTTTCAATAGGAACCTCTTGGGGCTTCACATACAGGTTTTTCAGAACCATTTTTATGCAGACATGTTCCAGTCACAGCAGACTGTGTCCTTGTGTTGAGGAAGTGTAAAGGTGACTGACTTACCTGCTGAAACAGGAATGAAAGCAAATGGAAAAGGACAGTGATGTCACAAGAGGGCATCATGCAGGAAGACTTCGGCTTTTTTGATGTTTGCTGACTGAGACTAAACTCTCCCCTTTGCAGGGTTATTTTTTGTGTTTAACTAGATCAACCCCTGACTAGCCCATAAAACACACCTGGCCAGTTAGAATATGTGGTTGGGGATATGGAGGGAAAGGTGGGACCAAATTTCCATTGACTTAAGCTGATTTGGAGCAGCATAAGCTATGGCAAAGAGGTGGGAGGACTTGAACTATTCACGGACTGATTTATGATGTTTCAAAGGTTCACCATTTCCATTGACCTCTCCTACAACTTTGCTTCTAGATGAGTTGTTGCCAACAATAGTGTATAAGTAGAAATTGCAGGCTGCTGCCATCTGAGATACTGTAACTGCCTTTGAAGCCTAACTCTAGAACTATAGGCTAAAGCTTTGCCTATTCAAAGGAAAAAAATAAAAAGGTATAATATTGCTCTTTCTCTGCTCCTTCTCCACTAAAACATAGAGCCTAGGACAGCAGAAACAGCCTTGCTGGTGGAACAGAGCTCAGGTAATTTCTCCTGCTTATGGGCACTCTGACCTCCCCACACACTTACCCCGTTTACTTTCTAAATGACCAATTTAATCAGGCACACATACAATACAGAAGTGGGTGTGTGAATTTCTAAATATATGAAAGAAGAAACTTCAGGTGTTTTATCTTTCATTAGCTAATAACAGCAGTAATGACCTCAGCAGCACAGGATGTCTTTTGCAAAATTAATAACCACATGAGGGTTAATGGCCCAAGGCAATGAACTCTCTCAGACAATCATTAATCTACCTTGATGATTATCACTTCATTACTGAACACTGAAACCTCCCTACTGATGTTCATAATATGTGCCCTCTTATATTTCTTCCGGGCATACAGGAGAACAGGAGAAAAGCTCAGAGATGCAAATGAAAGTAACAAGAGAGGTTGGAAACTCACTTGGATACAGGTTTGGAGAACACACCTCCTAAATTATTACCTGTGTTCTTCTTACATATTAAATAGAGCTTTAAGGGGTGGAGTTTTTGTTTTGGTTTTAAGTTGCTGTTGTCCAGGAAACACCATCATGAAGCAATGACTTTGTGAAATGGTTATGCATATAGACTGTTGAACTGGTTGGTCTGTGCATTTGGTGTCCCTTAGTACAAGGTCCTTGTTGTCCTTCCCAGGAAATCACATCCTGCAGCTCAGAGCTGCAAATGTTTCCCATTCGTTGCTGCCACTGCTCTGAATTTAGATCCTTTAGCTCAATGTGGAGAAATGGAATCTGTCTCATCCAAAAGAAAAGAGTGCATCAGGATATGCAACCCTGCCAGCCCCTACCACAGAGATTTTTATGGCAAACCTAGTCCCCTTTATTTCAAATAATCTAGTTTCTATGTCCAGAACAAAAGAGCTCCAAAAGGACAACATCTTGCTGGCTGCACGTACCGGATCAAGCCTTTTTTTCTCCTTGTCAGCCTATGACAGCTTTGCACATTAACCTTCAGAACCAATTCTTTTTTTTTTTCTTTTTTATTATCTCTGCTGCCAGGATTAGTGTTAGTTGGACAGTGATTAATATAGAGAGGGTGCTGCATAACCAGCTCAAGTTTGGATTGGTGATTAGGACCTCTAGCTACTAGCTTCAAGTTAGGAACTGCTCCAATTCACTTCGATTTTGGAGAAGCACAGGCCTGTAAAAAAAGCAGATATACCTGCTTGAATATATTCTTGAAATTTCTCTGCCTTACTGGCCTAGAAAATATAATCTATTTATGCTTTTCTTGCTTTATTTGTTTTCCTTTGTGGAATGTGGGAAGTGTAGCTAGGTAACAGTGATGTAAATAAATTGTAATTATGAACCATTATGATTGAAGATGGTTTATTAGAGATAGGAGAGCTCAGTAAAACTCCTCAGGAGTAGTCTGATACTACACAAGTGTAGTCTGTCAATGTTATGGGAGTTTAACAAAACACTGAAGTGCCTGTATCTCTGACATAAACTGGGGGCTGGGAAATTGCAGTTGTGAAAATTCATAGCCTCAGTCTGTAAGGTGTCTTCCCTGCATTCCCTGATAGATGGAGGCAGTAGAAACCTACTTACCAAGTCTATATGCACACAGCTTGCCCAAGTTTTAAAGATGATTTCCTAATAATAAGAGAAAAAAGCAAAATGCACCAGGAATTGTGTGCTGAGAGCAGTAAGGGCTATTCCCTTCTGCACACAGATTTATAGCCTGGGCAGTTTTCACGGAGACTGATGCACACTGGTTTCCTGGACCTCCACTGGCTTATTCTTCATTCCTATATGATCTGTTGATCACAAGCCTAATGGATGGTCAACAGTTTTCTGTGCTGTACTCTCTTTTGAGTACTCACTATGTGTCTAACCATTACAAAATATCATTCTCTTGCACAACTAATTTACAGAGAGTGAAATTATAAACAAAGTGATTACTGAATTTAATTTATGGCCCCTGTAATTATATAGTTGTCAAAGCAGTGGATACAGTTGAATTGGTTTCTGGGTTTGGATTTCTGTTTCGGGCTGTTTTTAAGAGACTAGGTCTGCCCTTCATGACGGGCAGAAAGGAAGTCTGAAGATTTGCATTCACATGCTTTCATTTCTCTTTATGAACTCAGTTATTTGCTACCAGCTGCCTCTAAGCCTCAGGAGGCTCTTATGACATTTGGATTATACTCTGCAGTAACAATATTGATTGAAGTGTCCTGCTGGTCAAAGAAGAAAACTGTCCTGTTATGTAAATACTCTATCATTATGTTATTAGTATCTTACGTTTTCAACTATTCTGGTATAAAGTAGATTTGTCTTTCTCTTGCATGTTAGACAGGCACAGCCTCTTTGAGTGTAGACTGCCAGCTGCACTTTCCTCTGTGCCAGGTTCCCCTTTCCTGTAGAGCTGGCTATGACCATGCTGCCATCTCATGGCAGGCTGCAGTTAAATTAGAGATGATAAAGGGTACAGGACAAATCAGTATTATGATGTAAATTTGACCTGCCCAAAGGTAAGTTAAAAATAATTCAGCCTGTGTTTTAAAACCAAGAGCATTCTCTGATTTCTGTGTAACAGATGAGACTGTAAGAGGCAGAGCAATTGGGGCTGACCTGACTCTACATCTTTCTGTACCTACAATTTTTTGTGCTTTTAGAAAAATAAAGGATCTTGACTACACAGTATTAATATTAAAGATGTCTGGGATATTGTAGCAAATCCCACCAAACACTCTGTCAGCACACTTTGCTGCTTAGGAAAATATCTTTCAGATGTTAATATATTAGCAGATCTTAGTATATATGGTAGAGAAAATATAATTAAATCTCTTAAGGTGACTTGTTACAGAAGAACATAAATGTCTGAATATTTGACAGAAAAAGGGAACATTTTGTCTTTTTCTTTCAAAGGTAGAAAATGTTATGTCTTTCCACTCTTAAGAATTCTCAGTCTGTGAGTTTGTTCAACCATCTGACATTTTGGTGTTCAGCTGGGATTTCTATTCTGCACCCAGCTCTGTGATATCTAGCTGCCACCATGATAGATTGTCTACTTCTTAAAATTGTGGTCCCATAGAGTCTTCAGTTATCATCAAGGGTGTTTTGGCACTGGGCCCTAGGGAGAAAAAAAATGTTTAATAGAATGTGTCTTGCTTTTGAAATCTCTATTTAAAGAAAGTGGTTTGGTCGTATTGTCTTAATGTCACTGTTCAGAAGATCTGAAATCTAGGACAGGACTCAAAAAGCCCATGTAACTTCATGTTCTGCTTCCAGAAGCAGCTGTGGGTGTGTGAGCTGAACTGGTACCAGCATCCTCATGCTTTCAGGAAGTAATGATGCTTTAGAGACTATGCAAGCCACACATCTGAGGTTCCACTGAAGAAATAATGGGTGGAGCTTTGCAATGCCTAAATTTGCATAGATTAACAGCTGAAAAACCTTCTTAAGTTGCAAATTTAATTATTGGTACATTGATATTCCTGAGGCAGAAAATAGCTTTTGTTGTAGAGGTCCAGTCAAGTGTTTTGCCCCTCTTATGAGTTTAAACTCAGCCTTTGCTATATTTGCAGGCAAGAGTATATTTCCTGATGAGATACTTCATTCTCTCTGGATTTAGTGCTGTCTGGCGTAGTGATCATGTAGGAACAGCATGAATTTACTGATATTGGCAGCTGAGGAGCTGGTATATTATGGATAGAAGAGGGCTTATTTTGCTGAATGTCTCTATAATCTCTAGAAATGTTTAGGTCTCTGCTGCTTCATGTCTAAAGTAAGGAGGTATGGTGGGATTTTCCCTGTGGCATTCCCTGAGAATTTCTAGTCTCTCGATTCACACATCTGTGCATTTTTTTTTTCTGTGTTATTTTAGTGGAGAAAGCAGGAGGAAAGATGAGTCAAGATAATCTTTTTCATCTCAGCCGTCTTCGTGCTCTGAGAATTTCTCCAGGTTGAATCAGATCTTTTGCACGCAGCAAATAGAAGAACATGGCACTCTCCATAGAGTTTTCTGAGATCTAAAAGAATGCTGGCAGCCTAAAATCACATTACAGAATCCAATCCGTAAAATAAATTTTCAACCCTTCTGAACTTTGACAACTTACGTGTAAAAAGCATGTGACCAGCTCTGTCAGAGTCCAAGACTCTGCCACCTGCTAATAAAAGGCTGGTGGGAATTGGGTTTTATTCTCATTATTTTAAAGAAAAACCCATCCGGTCAATTGCATTACAGCCAATGATATTAGCCAAAGCAAAATGTAACACATACACTGCCTGGAACTTAAGCCTTGCCACAGGTGATGGTGCCAAGTTGGAAGAGGTTTCTCCTACTATGCTTGTGGCAAAACCACCAGCCCTTCAGCTAAATCTCTCAAAATGAAAAGGAAAAGATACAGCTCTGCAAATTTGCAGATGAGTCCCATGTGTTTCTTATCCAGAGTTGTTTTCATTTCTTCCTTATTTACTTCATTTTTCTCTTAAATTTGTGCCTTTGTAGTTGCCTGGTAACTCTTCTGTTTCTGGACAAACTCAGAAAACAACAACTTTACTTAAAATAAAGGTGAAGTTTTAAGTGTTCAAAGTGAGAGAATATTTGCAAATGTATGTTCTTTGTTTATTTAGGCTAGCCTGATGGTATGCTATTTGTCAGCCTAGGATTGACTGATACATTTTCTCTCAAATTTGCAGTCCCTTTGTACAACATGGCATTCTTCCTTCCTCTCATGTCCTGTTTTTGTTCCCAGTCTGGCATAGGCTGCCATGCAGGACAAAGTTAATAAATAAGATTTATCTTTCCCTTGCTCGTGCAGATCCTCTGTTGTGCTCATTCATCACTTGGAACCTAAATACCTTCTGCACACTCTAGTATTTTATCAAATGTACGTATTAAATTATATTTTCTATATGTGCATACTACGATATTCATCATCTTTCAATCACTTCTGATTCTTCTAAGAGGCCACAGTGATGTGTTTTTATACAGGGCAAACTTGGTGTAGATGGTGATTCTTCTAAATAACTTTTCCTTTGCACAAGCCTCTTTTTATCAGTTTTAGGAGACTGCTGTCACAGTCATTCAAATAGAAATTTTCCTGTAATTTTCCTTTACTTAGTTTTTTTGTACTTTATATAACAATAAAAACTATGAGAGTTTTCTCATTATAGCTAAGGAGAGGAGAACCCATTGAGGATGTTGTTGTTCCCTCAGGATGCTGCTCTGAATAAAAGATTTAGGTGTATTTCCACATAATAATACTTTTTTCTTTTTGTTAAGTATTTAAAGATAAAGTTCTGATACACTGAATGAAGATGTTGGCATTTCCCAGTCCAGCTTGAGGGCTGAAGAACAGGAGTTCTTAATGGCTTATTGGCTATGCTGTATCTATTGCTCTGGAGGCCATGGCCTCAATTGTAATTGTGGATCAGACACTAAAGAGTAGAGATTGCAGCAGATTCATGGACTTTAACTCCTGATTATCTGCATCGATTCAAGAGGTACTAAGAAGACCTGTACATCAGTCCTTATAATAGATGCCATTTTTTTTCTCCAAAGCTCTGGAGAAAGAAGAAAGAATGAAAGAAGCTTAACTGGAAAGAGAAGCTAAATTAGACTGTTAGGTTGTTGGTTTTGAACTGGATTACCTTGTATGTGGATCACAATGTCTTTAGGACGACTACAAATTTCCCTTTTAACTGGCTTCAATGAAATATTCCAGGTTGCAGGAGTGGTACAATGTCCTGGCACACCATGACACACATCTTCACAGGAAACAATCCAAACCTTGTTGAACCTTAACACCCTTATGTTGTTGATTCACACATAAGGTAGCTCAGAAATGTTCACCTCATATAAGATATGCAAGTTTTAGTCTTATACCCCAAGATAGGGAGTATAATGTGTTGTTAAAATGAGGCAAAACGAGAAATCATTTTAAATTATGTTTTTATCCACAAAACCGGTTCATACGACTGTCTAAAAATGTGGTTTATTTTGTGAACAACTGTTCTGATCTTCACTGATGTACCAAATTTACCATAAGGAAAGTGTTTGCCCTCTACAGGTATTTACCTTGTCATTGTTTAGTCATCACAACTGTGAACTTTCTCAGTTTTGCTCAGTACTATCTTAGAAAATCTAGAAAGTCACTGCTGTTTTTTGAGTCCCTGCAGCCTTGAACAAACTTAAACCAGGTCATTCCATTTTAATCAACTTTCTCCTGTAAGCATGACAAGCTGGCAGTGTTCCTTCTCTTTTAACTTTAAAGGAAAAACTGCTGAGATGTATGTATTGGGAATCAGTTATTCACCAAGTTTTGCTGATGATGCAGTTATCCAATTGCCTACAATTAGCCCTAAATTTTCTCTTTCCCCTGACACTACTGTCCTGTAAATTTTGATCATAAATTCTGAATAAACACTACTAAAATCCCCTTGATAATAAGCAGGATTAATAGCAGCAAATTCAAATTACTGTTGCATACTTTATAAATTAACACAAAGGTGAAAGATAGCAGAAAACTGCTTATTTGCACACTGGGGCTGATTCTCCACTGCTTTGCAACTGAACTTGCCATTTATGCTTGAATAGTGTTGCAGTATAAAACTAAATAGTATATATTCCAGTAGTAATACAATTTGTACTTAATTAACATCAGGACCTCATTGTGTTGGATGCTTCATGGGGAGCAGCTCAGATTACAAAGTGAGTCCAATTTGGGTATAAAGCAAAGAACTTGAAAGCTGAGACATGAAGAAAGACTTCATCAAAGCCACATATCAGATCAATAAAGTTGTTGGAGAAGCCTGTTCTGCTGCTCACTGTAATGGGCAGAGGGGCTCAAGGCACAAAACTAAATCATCTTTGCACTTTTGGAAAGACTTTTACATGGTCGTGTTTTACAGGAAGGTTTAAAATTTCTGTCATAAAAATAGTGCCTACAAAGCTGTCTATTTTAGAGAGGTCTTTTACAGCTGTATCCAATTGGGCAACACTTGGTTAATCTTCACTATTATTTTCTTTCATACATCTTAACAGAGGCCTCACAGATACTCATATTTCACTGAGAAGTTGTTTCAGGCATTCTGTACTCAGAATATTAAGGGCCCTCATTCCACCCAGAAAAGAATTTAGAAAGGTCTTTTCATCCCCAGGTATTCAGAAGTCAGCCTCTTTCTCCAAATGTAATTTTTCTACTTTTTTTTTTTTTTTTAATGAATGAATGTGACATTATCTAAATACTGAGGGTTTGGGTTTTTTTCTATTTCCATTGGCCAGCAGTTTTGCAATTGCTGCTCCAAGGGCTAATAGTGCACTTTTCTTTGTTCGAAAACTTGGCTTTATAACCAAGCAAGCAAATGTCTCAATTTTTTCCAATTCAAATGTTTTGAGGAATGATTTCCCAATACAAGTAGTTTATATGACATGCTGGAATGAAGAAAGATAACATAGGAAAAAATAACTTCCCACTGTAATTTCCTTTGTGGATTCTTTTCCTGCCAGTTTAAAGATACCTTTGGACATATTTTCAACTGTTACATTGCTGACTGAATGTGGAAGTGCTACCTTAAGACCTGGCAAGCCCAGACTTCTGATTTTTTTAGCTCCTTGTACACACCACAATCAAAATGTCTTAGCAGTAGCATCCCAAGTGTGTCCATAAGAGAGATCTCATTCTGTTTTCTTTCTGGGAACAAAACTCATATGGATTTTTCTGAGACTCCTTTGAATTAGTAAAGCAAAAAAAGTCTACTCTTACGAAGACCCATGGAGTCTCTCTCATACACACTCTTCTCTTTTGCTGTTTATGAATAACAATCTTTAATGATACTATTAATTCATGATCCTTACAAAGTATGCTCAGGGGTCTCAATATTTCAGTCTGAATTCTTACTGGTCTGAAAAAGTTATGCTTGTTACTGGTTTAAAGTAATGTTGTAGGGGTTGGTGAAGAGAATTTGGTCTGCTGACAGTTTTGTGGTTTTTCAGTTGTGCTCTTGGGTAGCATTTTTGCAAGTGATACACATTTTCTTTAGTCTTGTTCTTGTAAGAAATGGAAATATTACTACTGATTTTGGAGGAAGTGGGTCAGCTGATGGAAACGTTCCTTTGTCTCTTACCATATGGTCTGGTATTTCATTCCCTCTACCTACACCAGCTTGTTTGTGTGATATTTATGTACCCTGTCAGAGTACCTTGCAATCACTAGTACCTCTCTAAAAGTTTTTGTATGAAACACCTATGATGGATGTCCTTCCTTTCTGCACTTTTTTTTAAATGCAAAATAAATGTACAGGGATGATGATTTATTTGCAAATCTGTTACAGATATTGGTAGCAGCAGTACATTGAAAGCAGGTTTTCTAGATGTTAGCTGAACTCTGCATCATATCTCTTCTCCAAAGAGTGGCTCTGAACACGACATTAGTTTAGGATTTTTTTTCCTGTGTGGGTACACTGACGCTTTCCTGTGGCCATTTCCAATGAAGGGAAGCTAGCAGACCAACCTAAGGACAATCATGCCTCAAATATTTAGTTTTCAAATATTTAGTAGAATTTAGCTCCTACTAAAAATAAGAAAAGACAGTAGTGTTTGGTCATTCCTGCCCTTGTGAAATTGTAATATCTGTGGTAGAGAGCACCCGGGTGTTTGACCTTCATATATCTAACAAATGAATGAGCTAAGTATAAAGGATTGATAGCCACATTTGAAATAGCATCTTAATTATATATCACGTGTTTTTTAGCATTTTTTTTTTTCTTCTAAAGTCTTGATACTAGAAAAAGATAATTGTGCATGCCCTAAGGGGGAAGCATTGGTTTCTCTGATCTCTGTGGAGATGAGCATGAAGGACTGACATTCATATTAGAGCATGAAGGTACATGACATGTCACACCAAGAATGGTTTCTTCTATTCAAACATGACTCTAAGGGCTTGTCACTACTGGAAATTGTCCTTGGATAACTATTCCAAAATAAGCATGAAGTCTTAATTTGCTGTTTGAAGACTTATTCTCCATGAAGTGTTTTTCTTTTAGTGAGACTGTTTTTGAAATCCTTCCCTGTCAGAGGTTTCCAATCAATGAGCCGTGGGCTCTCTGTATGAGGCAATGTTACATGCAGAGAACTTGCTGGATGGGGTCTGTTATGTCAAATTTCCTTCCTCTCACCTTTCAGAGTAATTCTGAAAACTCACTTACTGCATCAAACATACTGGCTGCAAAGACCACCCCACACTGTGTGCTTTCTCTCTTTGTAATCTGCTTCATGGTATTGAAACAGCTCATATCCTCTGCTTATAAGCCCTCTGGCTAGGGACAGTTTTTGTTACTTATTTTGCTCAGCTCACTTACCGTAGTGTTACTTGTTCACCTCTTTTGAAACACAGTGTATGGTGCAGCAAAACAGTATTACATTAAAAGAAGTTTTGAATAAATAGTTCAATAACTCCAGTTTTCTCATTTCCTTGCATTTTAATGCTGTTATTCTATGTAACACATCACACGACACGTGTTTTTTCAATAGGAAAGCTTTAACTATGGCTCCTTCATGAGTTCAGAATTAAAATAACTTTTATTGCCTTGGGCTGAGCTGACATATTACATCGAACAGTAACATGGCCTCTGCTACCTCAGGCAGTGTAAAAGTTACAGATAACATTGTGGGTGGCAGATTTCAGCTTTACCTTTTCTGTTGAGAAACACACAGTTATTTGGCGCCTACCATAATTCAGTCTGGCTTGTATTGTGTTTAGTTGCTATGAGAATGTATGATTCAAGAGCAGTAACTTGTCTAGAGGATATGAGTTGCCACTCCAGAATCAAGTGACTCTAGTGTAGCTTTTTAATGTGTATTTTCTTTATTTTCATGCACAGGAACTGCGTCATGTTTGTGTAAATAGCATGGATCTTCTGGTTATTAAAATTGCATAAAGAATGTTTTTCTACACAAGAGAAGTCCTCAGATCTGATTATGCACCCTTTGATACTTATCTGTCTGTGAATTTAAGATGAGGGATTACTTGTTTTCTAGTTTTGTGTGACACATTTTAAATGAATGGCTTTGGATTCAGCTGGAGCTGGATAAGATTTTTATTATAGTCTTGTGTATTGAAAACAAAGTTAGTATGGTTTACATATAACAATGTTTCAAATATTTAAATCTCCCAACTCTGGAAATGTTAGTATTTCTGTAAATTCATACACAATGAACTGAAATATTTTTCTGGCATACAGAAAGTAACAAGATGTAATTATGTACAGCTGAACTCAGAATAGTTTTCCCATTGTCCATCCTGTTAAAAATGTGAATTGCTTTTCCCTTTGTCCCCTTTCTCATTCTTTATTATTTCTTGAATAAACTAGTTTTATTATCTTCTTAAGCTTTTTATCTAATCCTATTCACTGGCTTTACTGTACCTATTGCCTAGTCCTTTTATGATGGCTCTTCCTCTTTCTAAGGTCTTTTATTAATACAGCACATATGTATATTCTTTCGTTTTATTTCATTTTGTTGCACTTTTTCTTACTGTCCCCTTTTTCTCATCTCTCACTCATTGTGATAAATACCATTTTTGCATTCTGTTTGTGAATTTTAGTCTTCACAAAAGGCAAAGATACCCATTTAACATTACAAAGAGAATGTCAGTGTTTAAACATCAAGGCTTCATTCTGCAAAGGTTGAGTGCTTAGAGTCTCTAGCAGTTTCACACTGAAATATAGGTGCTCATTGATAATGAGTTCAGGACTTTGCTGAAAAAAATTATTAATCATTTAACCATCTTCAAAACCTGAAAATATCAAATGAAACATATAGAAATTATAGCTTCGTGGCCTAATTTTTCCCCTGGTCAAGTACTAGTCCTATGAATATACACATAAATGTCACATTAATTTTAAAAAGAAAGGATGTGAGCTGTGGATGCCATTAGCACAAAACTTACCCTTTCTAGAATTAGCAGTATTATCTTCTGCTAATATCTGAAAATGAGAGAACTCTTCAAATGAAGGAAATACTGTGTATGGTTTTGGGAATGCCTTTGGTGTTAGGTAGATAGAATATGTCTGGCAGTAAGAAAAGGGCTGCTATGCCCTTAGAGTGGGCCTTGAGTAAAACTCAGTTCTATGCTCTATTGATGGGAGTTAGAATGACCCAGTCACAGACAGCTGCAATCCTTTCCAGGGGTTATTTTTCTAATAATTTTTGCTTTAGCCACTTTGTCTTCTATTTTATTTTATTTTTATCGTAAGAAGTCATGAGTTCCTGACATTGTTTCAGCAAAACAATTTCATGTATGCTGTTTTGTTTTTCTCTTAATGATACCTGAGTTAATGAAAGATTTGTTTTGTGAATTTCTAACTTAGTAAATTGCACTAGCAGTTGTGGTTTTTACCTTAGATTCCCTCACTGTCATACATTTCACTAATTCCACACATCACATTCTTTCCAGCTTTATTGTAAATTGCTGTGTCATTTACTCAGAAAAATTGTCATAAAATCTTTGCTAAATATTTGGTCTTTTCTTACCCTTTGGCAATGTATGTCTGAATTTAAATAAGAGCTGCTTCTTTTTTTGTGCTGTCTCTTCTTCTCATGGATCAGCTTGAATTAGTTGTGGTATGAATAGCTGTTTCTTTACAGTGAGTCATTTGGAGGAGTATGACAGGTTCCCAGTTTGAATCTACATAACAGTAGCATCTAGGGTCAGGTAGTGGGGGGGTAAAGGATTTGCAAGCACATTGAATTCTTAAAATTCATTTTCCTTGGTGCTTTCAGGTATCTGTTTAACCTATTCTCTACAGTTATTAAAATAATGATATTTTTTGCTGTTAACAGAAAAGGAATCCTGTAAATATTTAAGCAAATTGGATTATGTGAAGATTTAAATAGCCATCTTTCAGGGCTTTTTGATTTTCAGTCTTCTTGTTTCAAAAGGTTTTCCATCTGTTAAGCTCTGCTTCAGGAAAGCACATAAGGAAGTACTTAAATCCATCAGTACAAGGAAGACCCATAAGCCTGGATTTAACTAGATGCATACTTCTGAATCAAGGCTTTAAGCTCTTTGCTCAGCATGCAGAAAATTCCATCTTTTTAATCACAGTGATACCATGATTCCTTGCCAAAATGCAGTCTATAATGAATGAGCAGTGGTACAGATGGGAAGGTATATTTTCCATGCTTTCTTCATGGAAAGTAACATTTTGGGATCTAAGTATAGCCAGATATTTGGTGGTGGCAAGCGAAAAACATGGAACTTAGGGTCTAGCCCTACTTCACTGACCTTCATTGGGTAGCATAGGGTTAAATACCCACCATGACCAGTCTGCTCCTGGAATTAATAGTTTAGATGACAGAAATCAGTGTGATCCACCTTACTGGGGATCTATTCTGCCAGCCCTTCCACAGCTGAGCACAGGAGTGCAGGATTGATGTTCAGTGCTGTCCTCTACCACCAGTGGTTCACAGGGACAAAGAGGGAGCTGTATTTACCCACAGCTTGAGGTGATTCCCTTAAGAATACTGGTACAGAATAGCTCAGTAAAGAACAAACAAAAAAACAAGGCCTTCAGCCATATCCAAACTGCTCATTTCGAGAAAATTCTCTCAGACTCAGGAGCCAAAGGTGAAGAACTGTTCCTGATCTCTTCATGGAGCTGCTCTTGGCTGCAGGCAGGTGACACCTGTGGGTAGGTGGGTCTGGGGAGGAGAGACCTGGCAGAGCCCTGCCTCACCCTCTCCTAAGCAGTGCAAGACTAAAAAGCCTTTTTGGGGGAATTTTCTTCTCGTTTTTGTGTTGATTGGAGCCTTTTGTAAAAGAGTGCAGTACTGACAATCAAGTACACAAAAAAATCTAAGTGTTTCTTCCCAACATCACCTCTGGTTTCTGTCAGGTGCCCACTCTTTCTTGTCAGTGTTTATTGGTCTCACTTTGGGGCTTTCGTAAGTATTTGTAGTCTGTTTCCTGTGTGCTGTCAAGAAATCCTGATCCTCAGCAGGTTCTTATCATCCCTTGAAACCTGAGAAAAACTGAAATCTTGTGAGAAGTATTTGAGTGTAAAGGTGAATAACTCAACGGAAGGATGAGAAGCCGCTGAGTTAATTCTTTTCCCACCACTTTTGGACTGGCAGTTCTGTCCTCCTTACTTCTGGCTTTTCTTTTTTAATAAATTGAGATCTAGTATCTCCTCTGGCCACTGTTTGATTTTGGAGGAAGAGGACGTGTAGGAAGAAAGAGAGGATGGAGGAAATAGTGCTTTTCCATGACAAATTCACTTTCTGGTAATATTGCTGTTAGTTTTGTCCAAGGTAAATGATTAATGAAAAAAGAGAAGGACACCTCAAATTTGTGATTCTACCATTGACTTGAAAAAAGCAAACCCATTGTATTTCTCAGTGTTCTGGCTTTCAGCACCACAGATATATTTGGAGCCACAAGCAGTCTGCAAACAGTTTGGGTCTAGTTTTGTTGTTATAGGCAGATCAGTGAGAGCTGACATAGCCAGAATTGTAGCTGTGACAACCTGGGAAATTTTCCATGGCAGTTCTGCCTGGCCAGCCTGCAATGTACCCATATTGCAGCTCAGCTCACCTGGTGCTGGGACTCCTTGGAATGTCCTTGTCAGCGTTGGGCTTAGAATCCTCCTGAGCAGCTCCTTGCCCCCAGCCCCTCTGTGAGGTGTGAGATCTGCCTCAGCCTGGGGAAGGTTTAGTTATGCAGCTTCTGGGATCAGGAATTTTGGCTGCTCCAGCCTAATGAGAAACAGTGTTGATGGTCCTGTTTTATTCCTTTCCACAGCTCTTAAGTGACCACATTTAATACTGTTTCTAGATATATTTTACTAAATTTCATAACATGGGAAAGAAAAAATAAAAAAGAGGAGGAGAAATAGAAGCCATTTAAAATGGGTTTTGGTTTTGTCTCAATCTAAATGAAGAAATTACAGAGAGTTTAAAATTACCAGATTACTTGTATTTCAAAGTAAGTTCTAAAATGACAGGTTTTTCACAGAAGACTGATTTTTAAAAAAAAAATGCTTCCTTGTAAAACATGTTTTACTGTGACATCTTATAAATATTAGAACAAAAGGCTTTGCAGAACAAACAGATCTGAAACCACAGAAATACACAACAATTTATTTCTTGTATCAGACATTCACTATGTTAACTTCCCTCTGAGCAGGAGGTGTATTATACTCTTTATGCCCTGGGAGCAAAAGTCAAAATATTCCCAGAGCAGCAGAAAGGAATGTATTTTCCAGATACTGTCATTGCACCTATTTGCGAGGTATCTAAATGCAGAAGATTGAATGTATCTATATTCACATCCACATTTAGTTCAAATAATACACCCTATTAAGTTTTCCTGTGAGGTTACTTTCAGCTTCTGTTTACCAGCTTTATTGGGTGTTCACAGTACAAGTAGAAGAGGAGCCATCACAAAGCTCCACTGGCCTGGAATGTCAGGGCAGTAAGATTTTTATTATTTCATTCTTTTCAAAGGAAAAATCTTTTCTCATAATCTGATATGTACTCAGCTCCTATTATTTTTATTTTTTAAATTGAGCATGGAGCTCAAGAAACATCTGCAGCAATTTAATGACACAGTTCACTCCTGCTCATATTTTTATAGGATCAGTTAGCGTCTAAACAGCATTTGTTTTTTTTCTTGTTGCAGCTCTAAGCTCAGCTTATATAGAACCAATTATACCTTTGCATTCTAGTCTGTTCACAGCTCATGGCACAGCAGTTGTTCTTATGGAGGTCAGCTATGCTAATAAGTTGTTCCTAGGGACTTTTTCCACTATTTGCATTTTGACAGTTACTGTGCATTGTGTTTATGCTGACAGCTCATGTCAGCATCCACAGATATTAAACCACCTGTGTCCTTATTCCTCCTGTGCTTTGCTGGCATAGATTTGACACTCATGGGGACCCAGGTAACTAGAAGGAATTATTTGTGTTAGTGCAAAATAAGTGTAAAATGCATGTAATGCCATTTAAATTGAGTAATGTTAAAGACTATGCAAAGCACAAGTCCAGGATCGCTTAGGGCCACTCTCCACTGCTCTGAATGATGCTAGATTATGTAATGTACAGAAAGCATTTGAAATTATATTGATATTTATATGTGAGAGGAATCTTCCAAAGACTGACTGTAAATGGGACTCTGATTTCCAAATTCTGACACCATAATGCCTGTTATTTATTTGCTCTTTGGCTCTTAAATTATCCATAGCATGAGCTAGGCTGGGGCAAGATTAGGTGCTATGGTATCCTAAACCCATAGATCTCTAATGTGTAATATTGGTTCTGTTTCTTGTTCAACACCTGTACTAGTGTCCCTAAGCAATTTAGAAGTTTGATTAGAGATCACAGGAAACATAAGTTTTCATTGTGATTTCAAGAATTCTGCTGGTTTGGGAGAAGAGGATATTTGGTAAGGCAATTATCCAGTTAATGGGGAACTTAGAGGACTTTGTATAGATCCAGTCTGCAGTAATGGTCTAGATGAAGAAATTCACTTATGTAGAGAAAGGATGTTGAGAACACAAGATGATATTCTTTCTTACTATAATCTGTGTATGGCTAAATAATAAATTCCCTTTGAAGTGAACATCAATATTTATGCTAGATGTGAGTTTTCCCACTCTTTAGTCATGAGATGCCACAGTTCCTTTCCAGATACCATGGTTAATTACAGACAAGTTGATTACTCCCCAGACATGATTTACTGTGGCTACTAGCCGCTATTTCCACTTGATTGCTGCCACATCTCACGACAGTGAAAAATTATATTTCAAATTGGATATGAAAGGAAGGAGAAATCCAGTTAAAAATGCAAAACTGAGAGCAGCAAACCTGGGGAAACTTCAGAATGAAAACGCTGGCAAAAATTGTCCTCCCCACCTCCTCTATTATGGATAATTGAAACTGCACTAATTATCAAACTCATGAATTCAGAAAAGCACATTCATATTTGTCCACCCCCTGACCCTGTCTGGTATAGAGCTACTGCATCTTGTCATAAATTATGATGTCTCTGAAACAGGGTCTGCATTTCTATCAGTTCTTACAGTGCAGAACCAGGTGGGTTTTCTCCACAATACTGGCATTTGTAGCTTTGGGCTGCTTCCTCACATCCCTGCAGCATTTGTAACTATAACTGATAGAAAAATATTGTAACTTAGATCCTTTCTTATATTGATTATTATTGTCTGTTGCCAACTAGATACCATCATTGTGCAATATTTTTGTGTTGGCTGGAGGAATTTTTCTTTCTTGTCTAGTCAGACAACTTTCTGATTTTGCAAAACACTTCCAGAAAAGTGTGCACTGGGTAAACTGCCAGCAATTCAGTCTCATGTGTAGAGCCAGGTTAGTTAGCAACTGCTCTAGGCCCTCTTCCACCATAAGCAGAATCCTAGTTTTAGACTGCCTTACTTTTGGGAACTGATAAAAACGCTCTCAGAGAATCAAGGAACCAATGTGATGTGACTTGACCTACAATGGCTACTGAAGAAGGTGCATTTGTGGTCAATATTTTTTGCTGAAAATCTGGCTGTGTTCCATTTTAATATCTGGTACTTCAGTTTTGTATGTCTTTCTGTTTCCCTTGATATTCTTGCTTATTCTGGTCTCTCCCTTTCTGCATGCTGCAAACTTTAGCATTTTCCTTTGATTTTCCCATGCAAGGGATTAGAGTTAGAATCAGTCTGTCTTAGAGTAAAACTTTAGAAAATGTGGACAGAAATAAAGTGGTTTTGTTTCTTCATCAAAATTTTGCAATTCCAGGAGATTTGTCCAGTGAGACTTTTTGGATACCAACCTGTTTGACTTATTTTCTTCTCACTAGGTTTCCTGAGAGTTATTTTGAAAACATATTAATAAGAATGTCAGCTCCAGCCGTCACTGATGGTTACAATGACAAAAAACGTGTCATAAGGAAAAAAGCTGAAAAGTTACTTCACCTTGAGATTCACAAGGACATTTATGCCCACATTCCCTCTTCTAAACAGGCTGTGAATTATGTGACAAATTTGTTCCCACTGCATACAAGCATTCATTGAGCAAATGTTTGTACAATGGTTGGAACAACTTGGGCATGTTTCATATGCAAAAAAACCTTGGATCTCATTAATTACCCCCAACAATGAAGTCATTTAGAGAAGTTTATCTTGTTAGATATCTGCTAAAATTCTACTTAATGGCTCATTACTTGTAAGCAAGGAGCCTGATAGCATTTGTAGTGCCATTTAAAACAGTGAGTGAGATGGAAAAGCAGATGGGGAAGTGAACTGCACTGTTATTAATTTTCATTGTTTTGTTTACTTTTCATAGGATTGATAAAATAAATTCCTTCTAATGTGAAACTATATTTAATGTGTTCTATCTCAGTACATCTGTTGAAGAAAGAGATGATGTGAATTCCTTTTACTGTATTTGGCTAAGTATGCAGGATACTAGGTTTCAAGAGCCTTGTCTGCTTGCTTAATGCTGCTCACTCCCTAAGTTAATTCCTTGCTCCTTCAGTTATTTAATACTTGTTAAATGGAGATACAGCATGTGTGAATAAGAACGGCACTGATGTCCCAAGTACTTGTGTTTCACTCCCTCACTTGGGGAAGGATTGTAAGTCATGTAGGTGATGGCTTGTCAGGGCTGTTAGCAGTGAAGAAGAGTGGGTTTTTATCCCTGTGTAGGCACAAGCAGGTAATTTAATTTGTACAGTGTCAAAATCTGGGTGATTGTTTCCTTGTTTGTTCAGGCAGAGCTGAGTAGGCAAAGGGCACTGTCTTGTTTGGTGGTTATTGCTGGCTAACGACTCAGCAGGAATCTCATAGTTATTAAACCCCTTTGTTTCTCTTTATCACAGTCTGCTTTAATACTTTCCTGTGCAGGCAGTAAGCTCCTCCATTACTTTTTGCTCCATTAGATTTTGTTGTGGTGGCTTGCAAATAGCTGACTGAACCTTGAGACAGATCCTTGTGAGCAGCAGCCAGCCCTTTCCTCAAGGCACAGGCAGAGCATGGTTCTCCTGGTGACAAAACCTGTGTTGTAATGGTGACCTGCAGGGACAGTGCTCTAGGAAAGCAGTTAACAGCTGGAAACTTACTGTTCTTGAGATTTACCTCCTATGTTATACCTTTGCATTACAGGTGTTAAGAGATGGAGCTTAGTCAACTGCCCTGGTATCTGAGCAGTAATTACCCTCAGGAGTTCCGTGACCAGGGTGCAGTGCTCACTGCCACTACTGTGAAATAACACTGCACTCTGTCTTGTTTAAGAAGGGTAGTTATGCTTTAAAATTAATGGCTGCTAACAGGACTAATCCTATAATCAGAAAAATGTTTTATACACAAGATTTTTTTTTTTTGTACACTGCCGCTACAGTAAATGAGCCTATTCTGATAACATTGAACAAGTACCACAATTTTCCAGGTGGGCAACTTTGATTAGGCACTGGTAGTTTTCTTTGGGAACTTCAGGTTCTGCTTAACAACATACTGTGTTAAATTATTTAGCACAAGGAGTTTAAAATAAGATAATTCCTCTTTATAAATACTTGTCTTTCTGAGCATAAAGTGGAAAGACATTTTTTTTTTTGCCCAGCACTCTGAGGTTATAAATACCTAATTGCCTAAGCACTGTCAAAATACTGCCTTCTCAAGCTCTGTAAAATTGAGAGGATTACAAGGTTTTGAGATTCACCTTTGGTATAAATGTAGATGTTCAGTGTAATTTTTTTACCGTTTTTATTGACTTTAAGTAGCTGAGGGTTTTTTGTAAGGTCATGGAGCAAAACCAGTTCAGAAGTGTGACCCCTTTTTAATCTGACAGCTGTGAGTTCTGTGGTTTCTAGTACTGTTTTCTATAATTGTGTTCATGGGGAAGAAATGTGGGTTGCTGGCTATGCCTGCCACACATCAAGAGTAGACAACTTCCCTCCTCCCTCTAGTGTAGTAAACTGGTTGTCTGGTATTACAGAGCATGCAGGTGCAAGTAGTCCAGAATGCCTACAGACCCATCCAGGGTCCATGTCATCATGCAGGGATTTAAATTCAAGATCAGCCACTTTGGTTTGGGCCAACTCTCTTTGGGGAGGCACAGCTTTTAAAATAACTGTTTAAAATTTGTGGTCTGGAGAGTTTATGTCGGAGAGGGTGGCTGCTCAGCAGAGTGCAGGGAAATCAAAGTATTAAGCATTAAAAAAATACATATTTTGAAGTTACTGTTTGAAAATATATTTCCATTTTCTTCAGTAGCCATAATCGTGTTATTTGATAAGACTGCTTTCAGCAGTAAATTCTGGAGATTAAGAATTAACAGAACCATGCATGGCTATAGCTTGACTGATTAGCAGTCAGCTGCAGTGACATCCAAACTCAGAGCAGCTAAATCTGCCAGAGCTCTAAGCATCAGCTGCATCATGGCAGCATTTGAACACTCAGCATCCTTCCCTTACCACTATTCTGCATTGTACACATTTCATCAGGCAATATACTTTCTGGATTCCATGGATCCTCGGGAAACCATTCCTGCTGCTCAGGGCCCACTTAGTGCATCAGCTCTATATCTTAATATGTGTACAGAAAATATGCTCATACATGCACTATCCATTTTAATTACAGATATATACTCAAGCTCAGATTCATCATCTTGATTCCCTTTGAGATGTTTTGCTGCTCTTCGTGCATTATGAGTATCATTTTCATGGTTCAATCTAGAAGATTTTCCTTCCTGAATTACCACCCGAATTTGACATTTTCCCAATAATGAATAGGTAGTTCTATGATGAAAGTACCCAGGAAGGCTACATTACATTCTCTTGCAATTTATTTTAAAGACATATGAAGTGTGTCCTTCTTTCCAGGCAGAGCTGATGCTATTCCACATGGTGTATTTCAGTGCTTTTAAATCCTCAGGGAAATTATCTTTTAAATTACTTAAGGGGAAAAAAATAAAAAGGCACCGTGGCTTGACACCAAGGATTAACTGCTCCTACATAAGTTAATTTGGTTTAAAGATGTGATACCTTCTGTATATGGATTTGGATATTTTAGTTCTGTAACTCATAAATTATAGTCAAACTTGGTACATTATGAAGATAGCTGGCTGGATATTAAAATTTTAAAAGCACTTCCGAAATAATTGCTGAACTCATAATTGCCCTGATACTGTGGAGTTAAAAAAAAAAAAAAAAAAGCAAAAAAGAGAGTAATCCAGGGGAAGTGTGAAATAAATCAATATCTAGGAAGGCCAGCATCATTTGTTAAAGCAAACAAACAAACAAATCCCACAGTTGGGACACACCATCTGTGACTTTGTTTTCTGTTACCTTTGCACATGTTACACTGAGTCTTCTACAGCCGATTCCATAAAGATCTGGGGATGTTTGGCATGTAGAAAGTTTAAATCTGTGGGATATTCAGGTGCAGAAAAGTAAAATAAAAAGCTTTCCTCTTGTAGAGTCGTTAGTAATCCTTGATGTGTTTTTTCATTAAGAAAATTTGTTCTCTTGTGTCTTCAACTTGGTGTTCAGTGAAGGGTGTGCATTTTCACAGAGAGAGAGTTTGGGAACCAGTAATGCCTTGGCAATGTAGGGCAAATAATTTCAACAACAAAAACAAACCCACCAACCCTGAAAACCAACAAAAAATTCCCAAGTATCACCACCTGCACTTCCTGCCAAGACCCCAAACAAACAAAAAGAACTGCATTTTCTGTGCATGCAAAAATGGGAACACCAGCACGCTGACACGGATAGCATGTGGTGTTTGGCATCTCCAAGTTGCCAGCTGTGGGGCAAAGGGGGTTCAGCACCTCAGCTGCCACTATCCCAGCTGTGAATTTGTACCATCATGATTTTTAACACTGCTGAGGCACCTTGGCTGTTGGGATGTTCTGCCTGACTCAGACGAGGCCAGGGAATAAAGGCTGTGCAGCCTGCCTGGTAAAGGGTTATCAGGGCTCTCCTTCTGAAGGGGGATGCTGCTGTATCGCAGACAACAGCCTGCTGCTGACAAATGGAATATCCAGCAGGTTGTACCTTTCAGGAGTGACTATAGGAAAGGGTTGGGAACCAGCAGGGAGCCCCAGAACTGTATGCCATTGCAATGACTCTGCTGCTTTTGCAATCCCTGTGGAAATGAAGTTCAGGTAATTAATGATAATGAACACCAAGCTGTGAGGTGAGTTGCAAATAAGCGAATAAGATTTGTAGAACTTAATCTTAGACAAATGGTCATGTTTTTCAGCAGCAACAGAACCTAGTAATCTGAAGTTTGTATAGATATTTGTCTGTAGCTGCCATTGCTTCCTTTTGCTAATGTCTTTTTCACTAATATTACAATTCTGTAATGAAGAGTTGTAGTTGGTTTTATGTAGCGAAAGTCCTTTGATCACGTTTGGTTTCCTTTGTGCTTCAAGAAGGTAGAGCTTATGGTGTGCCTTGCGTGGAGGCTTCACATTTCAAACTCTACTTTTCTACTCTTTTTTAGTTGTCATGTGCATAAATTACTCATGATCTTCTTTTATCTGCAGATTCGTGCCCTGGAGTTATGTAGTCTCCTACTGATGTTTTTTGTTGCTTAGTTTTAAACCTGTCACTTTCCTAGGAATTGTTTCAACATGTCTCAGGGTTTTTTGCTTGAATTATTGAATTAATGCAATTTTTAAATTATTCTTTTTAAGGAGAATAATGATTTTTCTGTCTTGATTCCATTCTATTTCTTTTGCTTAAATTAACTTGCCATTAGAATTCCCTACAGGTAAGTCATTCAGGCTTCCCATATATTCTGGGTGATTTGCAGATCATTAATTAATAGAACAGTGCTAATTAATTTTTTATTTCTAATTTTCCTATTTAATTCCACAGTATTATGTAGTTGTCAAAGACTCTGGATCTTTTCTAGATGCAGTGACTATTTCTGTCACTTTAAAACATGCTGCCATTGTAAGGGGATGATACAAGGGGATCATGTTCAATTTTCTGGAATTTGTCTGTTGATTGAGCTCATAAGATGAAATTAAAGACAAAAAAATCCTCAACTCCATAGCACAGAAAAACATTAGTTATTCTCAGTTATTAAGAAAAATGAAAAATGTTATTGCTTCTCTTTTCAAGCCCAGTTAGTCTATAGTAAAAATACGGTGGGGAGGTGAAAATTAGTAAAACTGAAAATAAGCTCTTTAAGTGGACATTTTTTTCTCCATCATAACACATCTGGTGCCGTAGTATTTGAAGCAACACCTTGAATTCCAGTACTGAGAAAATGAAACCTCTTTCCAAAAGTGCATTTAGTGAAGAGCAAAGGGAAACCTGGGGGTACTTCAGCATTTTAGCTTTGACTCATTTTTTGGAGTCCTTGGAGGGGGTGATTGGAAGGTAAAAAAAAGGTTGAGATTAGCCAAGTTAGTCAATACACAGTTCAACAATACGTGCTAAGCTGATGAACGTGGAGTATTTTTTCTCTACAGAATCAAATCTAAGAGCTTTCCAATATTTTGATTAAGTAAAAATGGGATTCCCCTTGCAGTGCAACAATTAAGGCTGCATCAAATGACATTGATCTGACACTAGAAATGACATCTTTCGCCTCTACTGCTTACGTTTATCACAAGTCTCACCATAAAATAGCATTAAATTTTTTCTAAAAAGAACTAATATACAGAATTATTTTTCTTAAATACTACTTGTTCATTTTCTCCCTTTCTTTCTTCTCTTTCTTCTCGGGGTACGTTATCTGAAAAATCTTTAACTTCTGATATATCTAAACATCTTGCAGGCATTCTGAGTTTGGTCACTTGCAGAACATTGATGATCCTCTTTGATATACCCAGAGCAGGCATGTATCATCATTCCTTTTCTGTCTTCTATGTAATCAAGTAATTTGAAACAGACATTTTCTTCTTAAAAGTTCTATTGTTGTACTCTATTATTTTCTTACAAAAATAATTGAGTCTCCATTATAATTGATTTATTTTTTTTTCCACTCAAGATTGTTTAAACAAGTGCCACACACTCTACTTTCAAAGGACAATTTTCTGTCTCATGAAAGGTATGTTGGAGTATTCCCTGAAATAGCTCATTTGGTTTTAATTCTTGATTCTTCTTTTATTTCCTGAAGTCCTATCAGAACTTCCAGTTTTGTAGTTTCTTGTGTTCTCTTCAGTATAATCACATCTTCATCTACCAAAATTTTCTTTTTCATTAAAGATCCTCTAACCAGCATTATGCTGACATGAAGCTCAACTAGTTTACGTATTTGAGTCTATTCCTATTTTTGTGTATACTGTATGACTTTTCTTTCAAGGCACCTAGTATTGTAGAGCTTCTCCAAATGCTTTAAAGTGGCCACTTTTCCCCTTCAAATGTGAAACCCTTGATGATTTTGTTCTGTTTGAGAAGGAAAATTACATTGTTTGTAATACCTTACTCTGTGCTCCAATAGCCAATAACCTATTCTAAGCCATTTATCTTGAAAACAGAGCTTTTGAATCAACCTGTGTCTCTACCAGTTAAAAATTAAAGAGGTGTTAGATTAAACACACTAAAGGTTCCATGCTCACTTAGCTGTTTTTTTGTTAAATATTTGTTTTTCTGTGAAACTGTCAGGAAAGACTAAGGGAATCAACAAACTATTAGAACTTGCTGATGGATTTAGGGTGTACTAGGAAGCCATCTTTCATCATATTCCATCTAAATGCTGGAAGTGGAAGTATGGCCATGGTGAGTCTTGAAAAAAAACACAAGATTTTTTTTAAAAAAACTAAAGGAGCTTTTAAAA
This sequence comes from Florisuga fusca, assembly GCA_038090715.1. Classification (NCBI taxonomy): domain Eukaryota; kingdom Metazoa; phylum Chordata; class Aves; order Apodiformes; family Trochilidae; genus Florisuga; species Florisuga fusca. The sequence goes on along the minus strand of JAAWXA010000030.1, from coordinate 4,945,065 downwards.
AAGGAAGTAGCTGACAAATACACTGGAAGATGTTTCTTCCAAGGAGGAAGCTCATTAGTTTTCTATGAGGAGTAGGTAAAAGACAAATTGGAAGTCATTCTTCCTTCTCCCCTCTAACACATCAGAGTGGCATGGCTTGGGTTACCCCTATCCTAAAGACCTGTGTGGGCCTGGATACAACTACAGAAATACACTTTCAAGTTTTTGTGTCACTGCGTTTCTTTTCCAATTAATGTCTGCAGTATTATCTGTCCCTATTTTACAGTCCTTTCTCTTCCACTTTCTGTAATGTATGATGAGAGGCATGTGCAATAAATATTAGTAAATGTTTAAATAGAAATCTTTCCTAACTCTAAATTAGTGTAAAATATTTTGTGTCATGAAGTGGTATTTGTCTGATGCAGAGTTATAGAAGAAAAGTACGTTTTGCTTTAACACATTTACTAAAGAAGAAATTTCCAATTGAGGAAGCACTACAAATGCTTTTAGAAGTTTTTTTTTTTTTCTTTTCTTTTAAACTTAGAGGATAAGTTATGTAATAGTGTCACTGGTTATTTTGAGTATTATTTGTGTATACTTTGGGCAAGGCTTTAGTTGTTTTTTTTTTTCTATTTGTATGGTAAATAGCAGACTGCTTGTGTTGCAGTCTAGGAAAAAGGAGACCTGTAAATAAGTTGTAGTAATGTGCTTTTCTATATCAGATTCTCAGGTTATAAGGCTGCAGAAGACCAAACCTCTTGTTTTTCTAAAAAAAATAAGGAATACAGAAACTTAATGTGATTTAATATATCTTACTAAAACGTAACTGTTCTTCAAGTTCTTTTTCAAGTCCATTCTAAAAATAAAGACTTTCTCTGATTTTCTTTTTTTTTTCCCCCTGTGGAAATTAAGATTTTTTTTTTTTTTATCTAGAGGAACATTTTAAGTATAGGTTGTACTTAGGGCTGTTGTCAGGTACAGGAATGAGCTAAACAACTAAGGTGTCTTTGCAGTGTTTGTTAAGGACAAATCACAAACATTATGTAGAGAGTATAATACATTTCTTATTGTATATTTAGACCAAACCTGATGGAATTAAATGTCTAGTTTTATTAATCTGAAGTTTAACAATATATTTTAATAATATAAAGTCAGTGAGTGGGTCATATCTGAAGGCACGTCTGTAAATTCTAAACTTTTCCTAACCAACCCTGAAATAGCTGTGGCAATGCACCATCTTCTAAATATTTTTTTTTTCAGTATTGGTGAAAAGTATCTATTTCATTATGCGATTTTGACCTGAGGAAATATGTGGATGGTTTTGAAGCTGCAGGTGTAGTTTATTAGTATTGTGTTTAAGGTGGATTTTGCTTGATTTCATCACTTTGTTGTTATCCAAATCAAAAAGCTAATTAGTTATACCCCACTGCTGTTTCCAAAACAAAAACTACAAATAAAATCAATTAACGCAAATTGTTGACTGTTTTTAGTAAGCAAAGTTTATTAGGAAAAAAAATAAAGCAATTAAAATATATTACGTGCCAAGTGTGCAGCATCATACAGCAAGTCTTTAAAATTCCAGACATCAGCTGTGTGTCTGAAGGTATTATAAAGTGAAGAAAATCTATTTCCACATTATGTGATCATACAGAGATAATTTACTTTACTACTAAATTTCCTCACTATAATTCTAATACATTTAAAGGCTCATTTAATAGTATTTATCTGTCTGATGTTAAACTGGGCATGACACAGTTAGTCCTGCAAAACTGCAATGCTGGAGTGCAGTTTGCTCTCAGTGCCTGGAAAACTCAGACTGGGACAAACCAGACCCCCTTCCTTTGAATTTATCAGGCACTAGAAACACTATCTAAAACTACAAAGGAAAGAAAAAAAACAAAAAAACACAAACAAAAAACCCAAAACAAAACTTAAAAAAAAAAACAGAACTGTCTTAACTTTTGTCATGTGAGTGAGCAAAATAATGAATCTGTAAACAGCTTTTTTTCGTTGCTTAAAGATCATGAAGCAGCTCAAAATGAATACGAGGACAGCAAAACTGTAAAACCTATGAGTATGTATAAAAAGACAGAAGAATCCTCATGTCCTAGAAAAGAGCTGACTTTCAGTTGTTTACAGGTAATGGGGCAAATGTCTTCTGTTTAGGTTGTGAATTTGAAGTCCACGTTGTCTCCATTTTATAAATGGAAAACTATGAAAGAGAAAATATTCAATAACACTTAAATATTTTATTCATCCTAGGAAAGAGCTGAGCAAGAAACCATTCTTGAGTTCCTGAATTCTATGTCAAAAAGATCCTTTTGGTGTTTGGCTTTATCATAAGAGACACCAACATTACTTGCACTTCAGAATACTGCTATGCTGTGCACACACTGAAACCAAATTTTGCTGAAGAAAATTACATATATGGTAGCAGAATTAGAGCCCATCCAATTATGATTACAGCTTTATTTTGAAATCTGGGGACCAGGATATAAATTTTGTGCAACAATAGTTTTTACAAAGATATTTTGGTCACAGTTCTGCAGTGGACTGTGAGATGGAGAAGCCTGAGTTGGGTTGGCACCCAAGGGTGGCGTCCTCACCTTCCACTTGCTTAATGGATTCAGAGATCTTTTTAATAATGCAAAATATCTTTTTAGTGGTTTTAAACCTAGCACCTATTGGCATTTGTCTTAATAATATTTTTTCTAAATATTTCATGTTTACCTTTTTGTTGATGCATATATTACCTTGCTAATTATGGTGGTGCTAGACTGATTGAATTTAATGAATTATTGAAGCACACCTGCAGTGTTTTACATACTTAGACTTAAGAGGTGAACATTTTTAGAGCCTTGTTAATTGTTGAGGTGAGGATATGCAGCCACCTAATGAAAGGTAAAGGAACTTTTCAAAAGCTGTGAGAATGTGTTGAGTATGCCAAAGGACATACAGAATCCCTTATCCCTGGTGTGGAGTCCCTTATCCCATTTTTTTACCCCAAGGGTATCTGTGGAAATAGAAAACTAACCCATTATTCAGATATTTTTGTTCAGATGTTCTTTTGGAGTATTATTAACTTAGGGTTCAGTTTCTCTTCTGAGACACCTATAGCTTATGTGAAATTCCAGCATTGTTGCAACCTGTTCTGTGTTTGCATATGATGCTTGGCTCCCTGTAATTCCCATGAAATTCCCAGTCTAGAGTTTTCCCTTACTCTCCTGTTCTCCCTGTGGGATTTGAAGTTCCCTACCTCTCTCATTCCTCCCTTCACCAAGGTGTTCTACTCCCTCTGCCCTACCTCTTTAAAAAGCATCCTCACTTTAATAAGGGTTGTAAGGCACCCTGTAGTTTTCCTTGTTTTTTGTGAGCTGCCTTCCCTGGAGGTCTCCTTAAGCACAGTCATAGGTGCCCCCTTTAGGGCTTAAAGTAAAAGAAAGGTGTTACAATACCAGAAGGTGAAAGAGACCCTGGGGAAACTTCTTCCCTTCTCCTTTCCATCCTTTCTTTAGCAGTCCTGTAGAGAAGCAGATCTGAATGCCTGGGGACAAAATGATCCCTCAGCAAATGCTCTCAGCAGTTCCTGCGAAAAGCCTTTGTCAGAACCAGCAATCCTCTATGTCCATTTGAGAGACAGAGATAGGAATGGACTCTGCTGAGCAAAGACTGATTTTAACCACTTAAATCACTCTGTTTCATAATGTTGCTGTAACTTTGTTTACAACTGGGAGCTATGGAGGACATTCACAAGCTTTGTAAATAGTGTAATTTTTTCTGGGAGTGCATGACATGACTGATAATGTATGTTCTTATGACTGAATCTTGACCATATGGAAAGATACCCAGAGAAATCAGTTAAGTTCTCTTTGTTTTACTCCTTTTCCTCTTCACTAATGGGAGAGTTGTAGAGAAGAGTTCCCTTAGTTAATGGATAATTTTCTAGCTGACAGTCACACCAAAGGCAGTGATGTGAAAAGCTAAGAGGGAAAAAATTCCTGAATGGAAAGTAAAACAAAATTTTGAAATAGAAAATAGCTAATTTTTGCTGGATAATTTCTCACAGTGACTTATACTCTAGAGTTTGCTTTCATATAAATATGAAACAAGTAATTAGGTTCATATTGAGCAACAACTGAAAAGAAAAACTGCCACAAGACTGATTATATCAGAGTTCTCTTAGGCAAATGGCAAAGAAAATGAACCTAAAATTTGGGATAAATACCAGCACCAAGTTGTCAGATAATATTGCTACAAGTAATTGATTTAAATTCTAAGCAACAATAGTGAGGTGAATATTTTGCCTGTTCAGTCTATGAGCTGTTGAATTTTTGGATGATTCCTGGTTCTTGATCCCCCCTGGAATTGGGGGGATTTCCCAATTCACACTTTATAATAAAGTCAGTATGGCAAATGGTGTAAAAAAAAAAAAAAAAAAAAAGTTAAAATAAAAACTAAAACCCAACAAAAAACTAGACACACCATGACTTGTTAGCAAGGTTTCTGCAATGTACAATCGTTAAGATGCTTTTGTATTTGCTGATTAGAATCCCACTTTTATGATATATTAAGTTCTTGCCCTCACTATTTGCAGTTGTCTTTAGCATGTTGATGTGACTTTAGATGGTGAAGGTTAAATACGATGTAACACTGCTTGTACTTGGATGACAGTAGTTTTATATGGAGGTATAAAATGACTCCATAGTCTTGAAACTAGAACCTTAAACTTAATAACTGGGGGCTGAACGTTCTTCTTTAGAAGAAGTCACCTCCATACCCTCACATGTAGGTTTATTTCTACCCTTAAAATTCTAGAATCACATATTACTCTTGCTTTTCCATCATCTTTCTTTTAAATTCACATATGTGCATTGAAGTGTCAGAATTGCAGTGCAAATTCCTTCCCCTGGGATTCTACTGACTGGTGATATTCAGTTACTGTGCCTTGATGTCAGCCTGACTTTGGGGGAATCTGCTCTCTCCCCGTGCACAGAATATCCAACTCAGCTATTACTATAGGATCTGAGGAGGAAATTTTCCCTCCGATGTCTGGGTGCCACTGGGATTTCTCTTGCTATGTATAATGCATGATGCAAGTTGCTGCAGTTTTTCCCCCTCATTTTAGTCAATAGCTCTAATCCTTTTGGCCAGAATTCCACAGCACAAATATTTATGAACAGACTGTGTACCAACACCTAGTAATTGCTAATCAGTTGGTTATTTTTGAGTTTTGCATTGGAGGTGCTAGGGAGGCTTGAGGAAAACACAGTTTGCATTCCTCTAAATAAAAGGCCAATTATAATGGAATTTTGACCATTGGACAAAAATGGCCTCAGATATTCATCCTGCTGTGCACAGCTAATTGGAGTCCAGGGTCCAAGAATTCTTAGTATTTATTGAGTATTCTCTGAGCAAATCATAGCAGTTTGAGAGTAGCTCATGTTTGTAAAGGACACTGAGTGATTTTATTAATATAAAATAGTCCTGATTCTGCCTTGGAAGAGGCAGCTTAATTTTTTGTGAATAGGTATCATATCCTGTATGCTTCAAGACAGCAAAACTAAATAGCTTTCAACGACAAAAGATTACCTTCTTTGTGCAGACACAGACCTGATGCATTCCATGCAGCACATGTAAGATTCTCAGAACTGGGATTACTCACAGCTGGTCTTGTTCCCCTCACCCACATGCAGAATGGTACTGGTTGACCTGGCCACTGATATGGCCACTAGCTGGGGCAGAGACAAAGTCAACGTCCTGGCTTCTCCTCTGCTGCATGACTGAAGAAGGTAAAGCCCAGATGAAATTATTAGAGCAAGGATTTTTGAAACTCGGAGTACAGGCTCCAGAAAATAGTACTTGTGTGTTTTCCTTCCTGCCTCTGTGCTGTTGGAGTGTTTATTCTGTTGTTTCTGAGAAAGTCATCATTGGAATTCCTTGGTCCTGGGTTAGAGAGCTGACAGGATAAAAGAGGATTATTAACATCCTGACTTGGAGCAGAAAATGGCAGTCGTATGAACCAAAACTGTTTAGCCCCAAAAAATGACAAAATTGAGTTGGCTTTTTGTAAATTTCAAAGTCTGAACATATTTCAGGATAAACCTCTACTAAAGGAAGAATTGCCTGGAAAACAAGATCAAGTTTTTCAGTCTACAAATGTGGTGCCTGAAGAGAATAATCTCATTCCCATCTAGAAAGTGGAGAAAAAAATCCCTTAAGGATCTGTGCATCTTACTTATTAAAGTAAATAAGACTATTTAATATCTAACTGCAGCACAGCCTTACATTCTGGCCCAGTTTTATAGGCTGGAATCAATTTCATGTAAAGTGATGGAACTACTCATAATATATATTCAAGCACATAGTGATGTGTCTGCAAAAACAGGCCACAAATGAGGGAACAGCTCTGCATGCTTTAATGTTTGCAAGCTGGGCATCTGTCTCTCCCTAACTTGGCAAAGCTTCAATTTATTAAAACAATTCACTAGTAAAGTTTTTCTGAATTTCAGAATGGACTTTGAGCCCAAAGATGGTAATAAGTCAAATAAAACTGTACATGCTTTAAGTATGAGGAATTCCCAGCACAGCTTGAAAAAAGTATCCCAGGAAATTCACCCTTAATTCTTTTGAAAATGTATGCTGAAACACATGTAGTTCTAGTTTAAAAGATTATTTTTTTTTTTCAATTGTTGATAACAGTACATGGGGGTGGTGGTGTTTTGGTTAGGATTTGACTGTGAAGCCAATGAAGCTGTGCAGTTTCTGGGGTTTTCGTGTTAGTACTCACAAAAGGACGTGCCCAACGAGCTGAAAAGCTGCCTAATACTGCAAGAACTTTCCCCAGCTGTTGCTTCAGCCAACTCTGATTGATATCTGCAAACTGGGGTTTCCCTAATTATTACTTATCCCTCTAAATGAGTAGAAGTCTAAGGTAAAAGGACGCAAAGGATATACTAAACCTCTTGCAGAAAACAGCAGCTGGGAGAAAAGCAGAAGGAAGGGAGTGAGCTGGGAATTGCCTTTCAGTTCTTCATAGGACTCTGAGTAGATCTCAGTAAATGTTTGGCAGAATATTTCTTTTTAAAGAGGACTTAAATATTTGGTTTACATGCTGAGAACTACTGATTTTTACTTTTCCACTTTCACGAGAAAGATGCTCAACATGAGGTTTCTAAAAGCACTGACCAATGTTTTTCTTACATAAAATCTCAAGATCTAAATGTCATTAAATGTCTACAAGCTGACAGTTTCAATAGCTGAAACCAGGGCTTGTAAAATAATTGAGACATTAAATACAGAGAGGAAGGAAGAAAGGCTTCTTTGGGAAATGCCAAATCATATTCCTTCACATTCTGGCAAAATAAATATAGTTCTTGTCAAAATTGAGTATGAGCACTCGGTAAGTGCTATACAGAGTAGTTACTGTAGAGATTTATCTGAACTGGCATGGTGTTTCTTAGCTGCTCCAGCTGAGCTCTGTGCTTAAGACCTGTAAACATGGTTAATAACAGTATATGCTGGATTGTCTGCAATAATTACAAGTATATGTCACCTGGAATGCTTAATTTCCCAGCTTGGATCTGGGGTGATGGACTGCTATCATTTCATCTCACAGAGTTCAGAAATCTACCTGTGTAACACAAGCCTGTAAATATTCCCCTGGTCTGCTCCACAGCAATCATGAGTTCTTTAGTGTCTGGCTGCCTCCCATGAAGATCAAGTAATTGAAAAATGGTTTTTAGGCTCTTCAGGTATTTTGTTCAATCCTTAGTGCTGTTCAGCTGCATATATAGGGGGAGAACTTAGATTGACTTTGGACTGAAGACAGGCAGGAGTTTTGATGCATTTGGATCTCTCTTCCTCATTCATTTCGTGCCCTCTCTAGAGGGACAGGCAAGAGGCTCCTGAAATTCAAAGTAAATATGGTTCCTGTCTCTGATGACTGGAATCTTCAGACTTGGGTATGATGCATGAGACCAGGTCGTGAACATAGATTCTTGTCTGTTGTCAAAGAGACAAGTATTGCTCTTGTAATTTCACACCTACATCTTCTGTCACAGCCAAGATATGTTTCCTTCATTTGTGCTCTTATTTAGCATGCTGTCCACCTACTATCTGCATTTTCATTATGTATTTTAAATGAGCAATAAAATAACCATTTACATAATGAATACATTTATATTGATATTGTGTTATTTAACTTACATATGGTACTTAATTATAACTTGTTTATAATTAGGCCTCTTGCTATGCCAGCTAGCTCTTATGTTATTTATAAAACTTCAGGAATCATAGAAAAAACATGACTATTTTAATGTGAAAATTATCTTTGGTATTGCCTTTTGTCATCCTTTTGTGCCTGTTTGCATTTATCTTGTGGTGTTCCTTTTTACTGGAATTGAATATTTGTGGTAAATGAAGAACTTGATGATGATAACACATTGCAGAGACATTTCTGTTGTTATCAATTGTAGTTGGATTTAGTTTTTTAATTTCAGATATGGAGGTGGAAATTTCTGGGGGGGTTTGTTGGTTTGGTCTGGGTTTTGATTTCATATGACTAAACAAATTATTGCAGTCATTTTAGCACTTGACCTGTTTTAAAAGCTTGAGACTGAAATGTATATATCCTCCTAAGAAATTTGGGCATCCAAATATCTGCTAAGTTTCTTTGACAATCCATCTTGTATTTTTATGATGCCATTGACTGTAGTTTTATAAAAATATTCCTTCTGATGCATTAAGATGGCTGTAGACTAAACTATGATGGATGAATAGGGGCAGTCTTCAAATAAGGATTTCATCCTTAGAGATAAGTTTTTATGATCTCCCTGTTTAATCAAACTTCAGACCTCTGAAGGAATCATGCATTGGTTCACCAACTTACAAAATGCAGTCCTTGTAAAGTGATGAATATGTGTCTCCCAAGGGAGTAAAAATTATTGGAGTGTTCAATCTGTGCTTTCTGTGTGTGCTGCTCTTAACCAATGTTATCACTGGGGGCAAATACCAGTCTTGTTTAGAGGGGAAAATAATTTGGGAATTCTCACATTAGCTATTCCCGGTTTATTTCTCTTTCGTTGGAGCAGTGTCCTACCTCATCTGCCTTCCTTTCCTGAATGTGGTTTCCATAGAAACTAGCTGATTTGTAGCATGTTTATGTTCTGGCAGCAGTCTAAAATGCTCTTTAACCACACATTGTGCTAGGAAGAGCAATAGTTCTGCTAAACATCAGGGAAGCTGTCGATGGTCCAACAGTAAGGTTCAGTGTACCAGAGCCAGAGAACTCCTGGGCTCTCTTGCTCAGACTGTAACTGATGTGTCACATGAGGACAGTCCATATGAGATGTCTATATTTGGAGAAAGTTGTTTTTGCCAAGGTCATGAAAGTAATCAACAATGAGAAATAAAGCACACCAGGAACTGTAACCTCTAGGATTTATTACTATTGAGAAATGGCATTTTTTTAACAAACTGAGAGGCAACCAGTTTGCCCTAACGAGTTCTGTTTGCTTTGTCACATAAGGTGACATAAGAGAATTACAATTTAGCTGTGTCATTCTTCTTTTAAAATTAAATAAAGCAGGCTGGTCCCAGCAGGCTTCCCTTGGGAAAAACTATGCTCCTAGTCAGTTTTTATCCCACGTCTATTGCTCTGGTAGAAAAAGATTCTTAGTGTAATGTCTGTCACTTCCTTTAAAAAACTCACTTTCTACAGAAATAGATTGGAGGTGTGGACATAGTTTGGAGAGCAACCACCCATCTGGAGAGCATATTTCAGAAAGGAAATTAAAACATTTAGGAGAGCATGCTCTTTGAAGTGGTTTTAGGTTTAAAGATGAATCTTGGAAAATGAGGCAGAATTTCATTTAATCTCATGGTATGGTCACTGGACCTCCATGTTTTAATAATATAGAAAAATAGCAGATATATATTAATAAATCAGTTCAGGGCAAAATCACTGGAGCAGGTTGCTCTACTTCTTGAAGTATTTTTCTTTAATTTCATTCTATTATTTAATCGGCTACAGGTGTATTAAAGTTTGTTTTCTGCTCCAGTCAGATCCGTGAAGAGCCATGGATTTGTCTGCCAAAGTCTTGAAAACCTGGAAGGGTGGAGGATACGTGTAGTAGACATCTAAAGATTATGTACCAACTTAGAAGTCCAGTTCTTTTTTGATTATGTATCATAATTCTTTTTTTCTACACCCATCTCAATCACTCATTCACAGCAAAACTGAAAGACTCCTTACGTGTAACCTCCTGGAGAAATTTAGGCTTCTGAACATTGTAGCAGAAAGACATTTTTACTCTTTTCTTGAAGTGGAAAGAACTCCTTTGGTGTTAACTGAAGATCTGTGTTTTGTTTCTTAAGCTTAAATTTGAGTACAAATTCAATAGAAATCAACCTCTTTCTCTGCCTAAATGGGCTCTAGAGAATTATGGGCAAAATCTACAGTTCAGATATGCCTAACTTGGCAGCTTATTTATTGCATTATTGATTAACATTCAGGCAACAACAGCCCTAGTTCAGTTTTCCATCTCTTTTGCTCTTATTTTTCTCTCTGTGGATTACCCTTTGTATAATAAGTAGAAAATGTCAATTATCCTGTTATCTTGTGTCTCAAAGAATATATGTAAGATTTTAGGCTACTTAACTGTGCTTCCAACATAGCATTTCTGTAATAAACAAAAAACGTTACTGTTAAAATGATCTTTTAGTTTGGCTTATGGGGAAGCTTTTTTTAAAAAAAAATTCTTAGTATTCATACAAAACAGTGGGTGTCAGGTACTCCAGTGAATGAAAGCACAAAACAAACTGCCAGATAAGTGTTATTTTGAATGGATTGCAAAGTTTTGATTTGGTTCAGCAGCATCACACGTAATGGTCTGTTAGAGACAGCACTTGTAAGGATATACAGAGACATGTGCTCCATAGGAATAGTTGGCAAGAACAGAAGAAAAGTCACTTGGTTAAAGTTAATCTCTCTCAATTATAGTAGAAGTCTGGAAAGAGTTTCATAAATGAAATGAAAGGCAAATGTAGGTCTCTTTTTATGAAAAGTATGAACAGAACAGGTTAGACGTATGAGATGGATCTGCATGCTGCTGTGATTTTTGGTATCCTCTTTATAACACCATAATGGAACAAAGGCAATATATATATATATATATTGTATGTATGATTATATGTGTATATATAAATATAAAAATTAAAATATACCACAGAACTGATCTTCTCTCACCTTTATAGGTACATCAGGCCTGCATGGAGATGTCCTAGCCCAGAGGCATTATGTGCAATAAAAAAGGTAATTCTAAAGCAGCTTCCTCTTCTGTTTCTCCTTGAGAGAGCTGTAGTTGCTAATGTCATAATCTTACACACAAAACTGCTTGATGGATGACTGTCTATTTAGTACAACTTTCAAAGGCAGAAGCTCTATTTGTAGTTTCTGTATAATGTGTGCAAAATACTACAAGAAGCTGTGCAGAAAGTTCAGACTTATCCCAGGACTTTCTACTTTTGCTCACAATATATTGAGTAATATTGAAAACATGGAATCTCTAACTATATCCTGTGGTGTGTGCCAGGCCCTACAAAGCAGTTCCTGGGCTTTCAGAAAGTTGGTCTGAGAGAGGTTTCTGCACAACCCCTTCTCATGCTCCTGAAGCAGACAGCTACTGTATTCATTTCAGCAAGAAAGATTCTGCAAAGGGTCTGCATGGCTTTTAGTTCCATTGCCATGTTGGCTTTTTGATCAATGGGAGTGCATCCAGGAGTAAGTGTGAGCAGCTAATGATAGCACTGAAAAATGACTGGAGCAGAACAAGACTGTCATTATGTGACTAAACATTCCAGCTCCTTGTTAATAAATATGTCAGTGTTGCAGGACTTAACTCATTTGAACACAGGCAGGTCCCTTAAATAGAACTGCAATGTAGTCAGAGTAGTTACTATCTGGAACAAATTATACACTGTACTTAAAAAGGTGAGAGGCTGTGTTACATCTCAGATAAGGGAAAGTTATAACCAGACTATTGTTTAATGTGTACCAGAAGTATTTAAAGAAGAAGACCAGAGGAAGCTTTCCCTATCAGCCAGAAAGCATGGTGTAGAAGAGATGAAAGCCACTCACTGCTTCACTTCACAGACTGTGAATTAGCTCTGAGAAAGGTGTTAATTAAAAAGTGATCTGGAAGAAAGTTTCAGGGTTTGCATTTTGCAACAAAACTTGACTCAAGTCAATTGAGCAGTTTATCTCAAGTTAAGAGAATTTTCCTATAAGCCTGGCTTGGATGTGTTTCAAATAAATGATTCAAAACAACTATCAGTTTGTCACATCAAATCACTATGTGATTTACATTACCTGGGACTGATAGTAGCCTGATTTATCCAAGTATTCCAGGCATAAAACCCTTATTCTGGAATGCAGTTTATGATTTTCCTAAACCATCTGGGAAGAATATTTTGCACCTTTTCTCCCTGACACAATGTCTTTTAAAAATGTACAAAGAAAAAGACTAAAAAGACAGTAAGAATCAGAAGGGAGATCTTAAGACTGAGTGGATACTAATTTGGTCACCTCTGCTTTTTGTTGGTTTTGTGATTGGTCTATTGAGGAACTCACAGTTCTCAGCCGTGTTGGTATGAGTAGAAACATACTTGGAGAAAACCTACAAAATTCATCTTTATATGAAAACAAGGGTCAAGTAACTAGAAAGATTTAATTTTTATCTGGATCAATTATTTAAAAAAAAAAAAAAAAAAAAAAAAAAAAAAAAAGCTTAGCTTTCATCATAGTGATGAAAGGAATGGCATCTAGTTTGCATTTTGTTACTCACAAATTACCTGTGAGGTGAAGAAATGGCCAGGTTCCTCTGGGCTGTGGCTTTCTGTAAGGACAAGAATGCTCCTATTTTTCTTACATGTGAAAGGGCTGTGAATTAGGTGAAAACTGGGAAGCACTGTGTGGTAGGCTTTTGAGAAATGAGTAATAAAGCACTTAGAAGTGTTCAGGGTGTGATACAGTAATTATAGTGAAAAAGACAATAGTAAGTATTACTCATGCTTAACACACTTGTGCTTTTTTACCATTATTTCTACAATGTATCCATGGTGAATCTTCCCGGAGACACTTCTCCGCTAGCTTCATTTTAACTAGGGTATCTTCTCAACGCTCTATGAGACTTCTGATATCATCTTCTAGTGTCTCTATAATTAAGCAAGCCTAGGGGTGAGATTTAGGTGAATGATGCTGAAATTAGACTCATTGCACATCTGAGTGGCTTCAAACTGTATAGAAGGCAGGATACTGAGTGTAAAAATGCTGCATTTTAGCCTGGTTTCATCTTCAAGGCTAATGGAAGCAAATAATTTTCAGCACTTAGGAAGAGTAATGGATCCACAGCATTAGAAAACAGCTCCCCCCTATATGAAACCTCCCATGTATTATTTAGGATCCAGAGATGCTATTACATCTTTCCATCTATTGCTGTGCCTATTGGAGCATGGTATTAATACATTCTGTTATAGTAGACTGTGATGTAAAGCACTAGATTAATTTCAGAGCTTTCAATCTGTTTGCATGCTTTATTGCTTCAGTTTGAAGGAGCAGAGGTTTCTTCTCTGCACCCACAATTAACCTGTTGATCTTGCAGCATTTTTAGAGGGCAATTTGGGGTCCCTTTTCCTGCTGCTTTGACAAATAAAATGGTTGCTGTTATTGTCTGTTTCATTACCACTTTTAGTGTTGTTAAGATAACAATACTATCTGATGAGAGTACCTCATAGCACTGTGATGGGCTGAAACTTGTTGCAGTTTAGTAAATGGGTAAATGGCATTGATCTGGTTGGTTTGTTTGGGTTTTTTATGAAGCAAGTGGAAAAATGCCCTTTGCTTTGAGACCTACAGTTAAAACATGAAATGTACCTGAAAAATTTCTATTTATAAATACAAAAAATGCAGGTAACTCGGGGTTAAGTACAGAATCGCTACAGAATGAAGAAGACTACATTTCATTAAGTCAAACAGAAGTTCTGGAGGAAGCTAATAGGTCCACCAATGCCTGCACTGAGACATAGAATCATAGAATTGGCTGGGTTGGAAGGGACCTCAGAGATCATCAAGTCCAACCCTTGATCCACTACCACTGCAGTTACTAGACCATGGCACTGAGTGCCACATCCAGTCTCTTTTTAAATATCTCCAGGGATGGAGAATCCACCACTTCCCTGGGTAGCCCATTCCAATGTCTGATCACCCTCTTGGTAAAGAAATTCTAATATCCAACCTAAACCTTCTCTTCCACCTAAACCCATACTGGCTGGATCTAATCCCTTGTCCATCCTGCAGGTGCTGTGTGATTGCACTGAGGATGATCTGCTCCATAACCCTGCCAGGCACTGAGGTCAGGCTGGATGGGCCTGTAGTTTCCCGGGTCCTCCTTCCAGCCCTTTTTGTGGATTGGCGTGACATTCGCCAACTTCCAATCATCTGGGATGTCCCCAGTGAGCCAGGACTGTTGGTAGATGATAGAGAGAGGCTTGGCGAGCTCTTCTGCCAGCTCATCACCCTTGGGTGGATCCCATCTGGTCCCATCAACTTGTGAGGATCCAAGCAGCTCAGTAGGTCACTGGCTGTTTCCTTCTGGATTACAGGGGGGCTGTTTAGATTCTTGTCACCTTCTATAAGCTCCAGAAGCCAGCTGTCCTCAGGATAACCTCTCTTACTGTTGAAAACTGAGGCAAAGAAGGTGTTAAATACCTCAGCCTTTTCTTCATCTTTGACAACTATATTCCCACCCATGTCCAGTAATGACATGATGCATTGGAGAAGAATGTTTTCAAGCGATGATAGGTGGCATAATTTTGTGGGATCAGCTGGAGGAAGTTAACAGCAAAATTATGGTTGAACTCAGAGTGGCCACTGTGGAGTTGACATTCTCACTGTAATTACAAGATGCAATGTAATTTCTCTGTCTGGTTTTGAAAAACCTTAGTTTCTAAGTGAATAGAGTCCCTTCTCGGTTATCACTTTATTTATGCGTGGGTTTGGGTTTTTTGTTTTTGTTTTTTATTTTTTTTCCCTCCAGTTCTGTTCTATTTCTTTCCTTGCAGTTTTGTTGAGCAGCTATGAAATACTATTCAGACTTAGCAATATTAGGGAAGTCTAGTTTATGCATGATGCTGGGTCCAGAACAATACCACTAACTCACTAAGTGAGAAGAAACCTAAAGTCTTTTGGCAAACTTTTGTTATGGTAGAAAATATTTAAAATAAGCACTGTAATAAACATCCAGTTATCACAATTATACCAGCAGTGGTGTTGAATTTTACCGTAACAGTGAAGAACAAGGTTTTATTTTCTTCTTATGAAAATAATTCCATGGCACTAGGTCTGAAACCAATGGGAGATCTTGGTTAGATTACAACTGGAGATGTTAATTCAATTTTGGTTGACTTAAGGAAGTGTCTGAGGTTATAAACTAGGAACTTCAAATAAAGAACACAAAACTATCACAAACTTGGGACAAATAATGCCTGGGAATACTAGGCAAACTTGAGTCAGTGTGGAAGAACTTTGAATAACTGCTGGATTTAAAGCTCTTTGCTGTAAGCAGGTGTCTTTCCATTTAATTCCATAGAGGTGCCAAAAGGGGAGCAGAGCAGTCTCCACCCTCCCTGCCAGAGCAGGTTAACCTGGAGTAGGTTGCACAGAATGGCATTCAGGCAGGTTTTGAATACTTCCAGAGGAAGAAATTTTGGTCATCAGATGCTATTTCTTCGTAAAAATGAGGGTCTGCTTTCAAAAGGAGTATGGTATTTCTGAGGACATGCCCTCCATTTATTGCTTTTTAGAAATGCTTAATATGCAAAACCAAAATACAGTATCTACATCCATCTTATGTGTGTTTTGAAATTTAATATCAAGAATACCCAAGAAAGCAATGCTACTGAGCAATGTTAGGCCACAGCACCCACTGTCATTCTTATTAAACCCTAAAGAACAAAAAGGGTGGTATAAATGTTGATATTTAACCAAACCAGGAACATTTTCTGTGCATATTCATGAGGTATTCACATTTGCACTTTTTTGTTCTGCCCAATGAGCTCAGTGATAAATAGATATAAAATATGGTTGAACATGGTTATTGCAGATAAAGATGTTCTGGTAGCTGGCCAGCACATCAATTGATTTTACATGCTTGGCTTTCTCTTTCATTGTTCAGCTCTGCCTCAGGATATGAATTTTCAGAAGTAAACATGAGCAATTCTGAGTAAATATACAATTGCTACTTGGTCTGGTGTATCACTTTTCTTACTTTTCCTTCTATTGGTTGCTTAATTCAAGACAACTGTACACTTGAGAAAGACTGCAATATATATTCCTGTATTTTCCTGTTCCACTGAAAGCCTCTCCATAATTTTTCCCTCTGCTTTCATGTAAAATAAATATCAGAAATACATAATGATTTTAAAGACTATGGTTGGCTGTATGAAACAATGATTGACTCATTCATTTTTTAATGCAAACTGCTTGTATGTATGCATACTGCTTGTATTATTTAATGCTAGCAGAACATGTATGTAAACAGTAAATTCTTGTGTTTCAAACATTTTAACCTATAATATTAACATACAATTTAACTTGAAACTTGAATAGAGCATATTATTCACTATACACTCTATTTTTTTTAAAGTCATCCAGATATGCAGCAGAATCAGGAAACACCAAACAGTCCTGATACATAATCCCACATGAAGAAAACACTTTACAAACGCACAGCTAAACTGCAATTCCTTATCTGAAAATTTTTAGCATAAATAAGCTTGTAAGAGACAAATGTGTTTGTAGAAAAGTTGTTGTACTCACTAGGGAGCAATGATTCACCCAAGCAGAATACACAATCCCAAGCTGGGTAGGAAGAGTCCAGAGGGACTCCAGCCCTGAAATCCTGTGTTGGGCAGGGGAAGTCCAGAACAGCTGCAGTCCTGAAAACTCAGTGACTGGGTTAGTTTTAAAGTGATTATTGCTATGAAAACCACTTATCTGTTAACAGCTGCAGATACTTGCATGGAAATTGAATGGAAATTAATGTAAACATGATGTTTTCAGAATAATATTAAAATTACTTTTTAAGTTTGCGCACAAATTTTCAATTAATAAGTGCCCAAGTAACAGGGTTATTCTCTACTGATATATCAGGAACTCTCTTTCCTGAGGTGTTGCTTCCTCAAAGTGATGGACTTGGAAGTAGCAGCCTCAGGATTCAGCTCAGAAGTGGGCAGTGTGGTAATTAGCAGAAGAGCAATAACTATTTCAGGTTAAACTACTCTGCCCTTGTGAAGGTATGGGTAGAAAGTTGTCTCTGGTTTGACCTGTTGCTGCTCTCTGAAACGCATGACAAACTGAAATAGACACTCTGATCATATGGGTAAGGAAAGCAATTTTTCATGCAAGAGAAACATGATAAATGATTCATAGTACCCAGATTCCTCAAGGTTATTTCCTGTGGGTGTAGAGAAGTAAGGGTTAGAAATGAATGGCAGTGCTTACTGCTCATAAAGGGTTTGCCTGGAGGTGATTTTGCTTTAAGCTTTAAACTTAACTCTATAAATGCCAGTCCCAAGAGTTAAAATCTGAAAACTCCACATGCTTCTGGTATGTAAGATGTGAAAGTGCTAACAGGTGGGAATTAAACTTGATGTGAAAGTATTTTGTAATGAGCATAAGGTTTTAAAAGTGCAGGTGTTGCAGCACTGGCCTAGACTGAACTGCTGTGAGAGATGAAGATAAAAGTGGTTAAGAAACTGAATATCACTATAAAAAATCAAAGTCATTGGTATCCAGCAGAACTTTTCCAGATGAAATTTGGCTTCTGGAGGTGGTGGTGTCCACTGTGGTCCTTCAGTCTCAGGAGCTGCTGGTGAGAAGTCAAGGGCTAGCTAGCTACCAGGATCCTGGCTGAGTGACCTTATGTGGAGTCTGAAGGGTTTGGGGCTTTCTGTTTTGTTTTTGAAATACATTTCCCTCAATCCTGTTTTCAAAATAACCCAATCTCGGTAACCTGGAGCCAAAAACACAGTTCCAGTCTGTGAAACAGCTACCTACTTTGTGGTGGTCTCTATGGAATGATGAGAGCTGATCTGCTAACTTTGATGTGAATGAAATTGCTGGCATGCCCAACTTTCTTTTCACTCTGCCTGGATCAGGGCCAGAAAGCAATTGGTATTTTGCTACTTGTCTGGGAACAGAAATTTTAAATGGTTTTCTTTTTTCCCCCTACATTACGTACAGTCTGTGACACAAACAACACTTAAGCTCAAGTCTCCTGAGATCTACTCAAGCACTTTAGCCACAGGATGAATCCTGTTTCTCTGTGCTGCAAGTACAGCTTAAATGGAAAACAATACACGTGGGGATGGGTGGAAACTCTGCCCTTAATTTTAATGGAGATTTATGTAGTATTATATAGCTGATATTGGACTATCTCCTGAGGGAGAGGAAATAGTGCCAAGAATAAAGGAAAGAGATCATAGAGTCTATCAGCAATTAGGGGCTCTGTATGTCTTGCTTACATATCTGAATGAGAATTAGAGATTCTATCTGCCCAGACTTCAGTCAGGTCTCGGTAAAGTTAAGTGTTGCAAGCCACTGTTTGTTTAAAAATATTTTGATTCAACTTTCAATGTTTAAAAATAATTAAAACTGTCAAGTAATGAGAAAACATAATGAAAAATGGGCTTGTTTTCATAATGCAATGTGTCAACACGCTTGACATTTGTTATCAAAACCTTTTAAGAATCATCCATCATCCCCTTCCTCCCCATCATTCTGTATGTCAGCACAAAAAACCAAACATTTTTTGTAGTATTACGTTTCATCAGACCTCAGAGACATCTCATCATTATTTGCAGGATGCATAGTCAACAATCAATACCTGTCATCTGCTCTTTAGAATAGCTTTGGTAATGCCTTGAATCTGTCCAACAAGCTGACATTAAGTATTACTGTGCTCAAAAAATTAATTGGTATAATTCTCAATAATATCCCTGTAGACCACAAGAGATGAGTTGTGGTGCAGCTTGATGGGTAAGTACTGATAGGCAATGAAGTCCCAGTGAAGATGTTGCACAAATGCCTTCATTATTACAGTAAGAATTTTAGAGAGAACTTCCTGCCTGCCTGCATTTTGAAAAAGAATTTTGCTGGCACTGGATAACTCTGTGCCATTAAGAAATTATTCAAATTCAAGCAGCCCTGAGATGTCTGCGTGTTTAAAGTTCTGTTATTCATAAAGCAGATTAGGTTGCCTCTAATGTCTGATTTAAATTTCCCATGCTAAGCATTTGCTGAGCTGCTCCACCGTGGTTGCACATCACTAAATAACAATGTACTGCAAAATGAAAGATTGTGTATGTTTATAAGCTGTCCTGGTGATACCTCTTGCAGAGGCAGTTAGTATAGGAAAGTCCATCTCAAAGCAAAGACTTAAGCTGAAATCCTCCTCTGTAGAAAAGCAAACAATTCCTTTTGATATATTCTTATACTCTTGACAGAGTAGCTTTTTTTGTTTTCAGTAAATTGATTCCTAACAGGGTGAACATAATTTACTGCTCTTGTATTTTTAGGGAGTATGTACTTTAAATATGACTTAAAAATAAAACTTCCAAGCATTTACCCATGTGAATTTCTACTTCATATTGTTTAAATTCTGCTATGCTTCTCTATTCTCCTCTGAGGAATAAGGACAAAACCAATTGCAATATTTGCTTTGTTTTGTTTTTTAGCAAGATGTAGAGTGGATTTCCCTTTTCTTTTTCTCATTTCATATCTATATGTCAGAGCACAACTACTGTTATTAAGAAACAAATTTTCAATGGTTTAATTTTCCTGGTTTGGGGTTCTGACTCATCTTCAGACTGGAAAGAGAGCTTTGTGATTTTATTTGGTCTTCTTGATTTAGACCCAGGAGAGCAGATCACTTCAGATCAATTGAGATTTGTCCTTCAACTAAAATGTCATTTGCTTGAATTATGAGATTTAAATAGCTTCCAAAATAAAAGAAATGAAGGGTTTATCTGTTTCAAACCTGTCCCAACCCTTGCTGAATTACTCTGGGTCTGATTGTGGATTCCAGGGCCTCATTTACAGCCTTCATCTAATTACATTTTAAGACTATAAACAATTCAAGGGGAAATACATATTTAACAGAGAAGATATCTATGCAATATGCTCCTCAGTAATGAAATTTAATGGAGTATTGCTGACAATAAGTTTTATTTTTAAATGCATTTGTCAGGTTTAACTGCATTTACTTAGTTTTCAATATCTTATCCTAGCCAGCATTTTACTCTTCTTACACTTGATGTTATTCTGTGTAAACAGAAGTCTGAAAGACTTTGAAAGTTTTATCTGTGTTTACAGGAGAACTCACAACTTGTCCATTCTTCAGTTGAATGATCCAGTGAAACTGCAAGCGCGTTTCAAATGATCTAGCTGAATCTCCAGATGTTCCTCTAATTGCATCCAGAAAAGATATTCAGTCACATATAAATCTCAAAGCTCATGTAAGAAGCCTGGGTAATTTATTAATTCAACTGAGTTGTTTCTTCCACCTCTGAATTTAATCTGATGAAAATTCAGCTCTTTTAAATGTGCCTTCATTTTTCTCCTCTAGGAAAACAAATATTTGTTTGCACAGAAAAGCTGCATTTAGCTGTGGTAAATGGCTTCCTTGGATCATGGACAGAAGCTTTATGGGACTCCTTTTGACTCCACAGGAGTCTTATTTTCATTTACTGCCCTACTAATCATAAAAGGTTGGCAGTCACTGGAAAGCAAAGTGACTAATGTCATCTCAGTGTTCTTCACATCATGGCAAGGAGCACATTCCTTTGATCCAAATTGCCATTAGAATTGCTATTCAGATAATAACACGGGGAGATTTAGCTTAGATAGTAAGAAAACACTCCACCTCTAAGGATACATGAAGACTTGCACAAATAACACAGAGAGCTTTTTATATCACTAGTAGTGACGTTTTTTAAAAATAGGTTAGACAAATATTTGAGAAAAAGGTTTAGTTGACCTTGTTTTGTGGTAGCAATGATTGCCAGGATGACATCTGGGAGCCCTGGGCAGTTCTCTATTTACATGGTCACTTGCTGGGTATGGCACAGGTTGGACTCCAGGAAAGACTCTCCTAGCACTTTGGTATTCAAAACTGACCTGCTTTATGTCATGGACTGTTTTGGGTCATTTATAGGTAGCAGAGCACCTAGAACATTCTCAAATGCTGATACTGTAATAGGACTGCACTTGTGTATGCCAGCACTGCTCCAGAGTATGTACTGCCAGTCTGTAATCACCTCAAGACTAGAAAATGACAACTCAAAACTCAAATATCTGTTTTGCTTGGATTGTGTTTTGCTACAAGGTGTTTTGAGTGGCAGAGACTACATTTCTCAGTCATAGGAACTTGAATATAACACATTCAGAAACAACTTCACATTCACATGCTTGTTCCGTGGTTTTAGAACAGAGTTATTTTTAATAAGTATACTCTTAGGAGTTTAGAACTCAGGAACTAACATGGGAAATAAAGGGTAATTCATCTTGCAGTCAGAAATCAGCTAAATGTCCTCTCACAGCCAGTTTGGTCTCTCTTGCTGGCTAATATGCAAGGTTTTGTTGCTCCCCAAACACAAGGTAAGACAGAAGGTAGGTGGAAACAAACACCAACATAGAACCTCCCACCATCATGGTCACTGCAGTCTCATGGCCAAAATCCTGGATTTTGGGGTTGGAACGCAGGGCCATCTACCTACCTGTGTGCATTCTGTATTCTGCATATACAGGTAGAGGATGGATCTGCTATATGTCTCTTTATTTTTCCTGCAGTAATTGGTGGTTTTATCTTCTGTAACAGCTACCATTTCAAATTATTAATTTCCACCAAAGTTCCCAGGAGACTAGTTTTGTGTCGTTTCCAAGTTATGATCAGGTTCTCTTGCAATAAGTATCATTCATGTTATATATTACAGTCATTATGTGTTCAGAAATCCATTATTGTAATCCATAGTATGTTATCAGTGTGGAATAGAAACATTTCAAGAAGCAGTATGTTATTGTACTGTTAGCAATCTGAAATAAAAAACTTGGATTGTCTTTACATTTCAAACTAACATGTTAGCAGATTTTGCCCATACTCATCATTACTTCACAAGACTCAGTCCTATAATGTATTTCAAAATTTCTTGGCATAAATTACTAAGAAATCAGTTTGTCTTCAATAGAGAATGGATTAACAGATTATTTATATCATAAGAGTTCACATCTACTGATGAGTGAAGTGTGTTTCAATGAAAAAAAAAAGCCTCTTTAAATGAGGTAAATAAGTTGTTCATATGTTAAACAAAGAATAAAAGTAGGGCTAACTGTATTCTGGTATGTTTTCTCATAAATATAGTATATCCTTACATGTCTTACTGCATTGAAAAAGGGGATGTTTTACATCTTATGAATCAAATTTTTCTAGAGAAGCTTTATTTAACAATTGTCGGTCCTGAAATGTCATTCTCTTTCTCTCTCTCTCTGTTTTACCATATTTTCACTGGTAAAAGAAATACAGGGAAATAAGGAAGTCAGGAAAGAAGGTGTTTTTCCAGAGTATTTTGGTTATTCATGAAACTCAAAATTTGTTTTTTTCCAATATGAAATATTTCAGTATTAAAAAGATGATGAGACCCATTTACAGGGATTAGCAGGGCTAAGGGATATCAGCACTGCTCATTTACATTGAAGTGCATTGTATATATTTTGAATAACACATTTTTTGAGTTAAAATCTCTCTTATAGCCTTTCAAAGATTGAGTGTATCCCTGGGTCTGGCAGTTTGTACCTCGTACAATGTTTGCCCTGAATTTGAGGATTTATATTTTATTTTCTTAAACAGCTTGCATAGTGCAGCCACTGCAGATGTGTACTGTGCAAAAGAAAAGTTGGACAAATTCTTTTGATGTCTCCCTACACTGTTATAATTCTTGACAGAATAACTATTTATCAGCAAATGAATTCCTACAGGAGAAGCAGCATATTGGATTTCTCTGCATTTTATCTTTCATGGAATATAGCAGAATCATCAGTATTACACATCAGTGGAGAGCAGGGAGGGACTTGGTGAACTGAGAGCTGGCTTACTCCAAAAGCCCATGTTGTTATAATTTAAAGGTTAAAAAGTTTTTTAAAGGCACAGTGCTTCTCTTTGCTGAAGAAGCTGATGCACTGATATCTTCTGTTGCATGTGAAAGATGCCTTTCTAAAGGAATAGGTCCTTCTGGAAGTAAGGAAACGTGTCAACATGACATTGGCACTGTTGCTCTGTGTGTGTTATATTGAGGCTTTAAGGACCACTTATTTTTAAAAAAATCACGTAAGGGAAAATGTTCAGAAGTAAAATACTCCACTAACTAGTTACAGGCTTTCCATGTGAAGACAGGCTTAGTCACAATGTGTTTCTCTTTTTTTTTAACTTTTCATGGGGAGAGCAACTCAGTGATACAAATGCTGGAGCCATGTCTCTATGTGTCTGAGAGAATTTTGATAATTTTTTTTTTTCTTTTTCATAAATCTATTAAGACAAAATCCCCATCATGTCTACATGTAGTGACCTAAATTAAAAAATAAGCACACCAAACTTTTTTAAGTACCGAAGTATCACAGCATCACAATGCCAGTGAACATTCATCACGTGTCTCAGCTGTTAGGTATTTTAACTTGACTTTGTGAAGTTTGCTTATTTGCTGCTTCATTCTGGCTACTGCTTTTATAACTTGATAATTTATGGCTTTTTTTCGTGTTTTTACTGCATATCCTTAAGAATAATGGCACTGCTAGCAACGTTCCTGGGTGCCACAGAGGAGCCCCAGCACTCCAAGCTATTGTTGACAAATTATTTCCTGCTGGAGGTCTTACATTGTTTGGTTCAAGCAAAGGAGAACTCTTCACATGCTGTCTTTTCTGTAATTGTTGGTTTTAGTGTTGTGTGTGTGCAGCCAAATTGCTGCCTGAGGTGTCAGAAAATCAAATATCTCTATTGTTTATCTGCAGTGCACAGCTCAAGAGCTCTAACTGGTGTGTTTTCAACCTCTGTGTTGTTTATTCCAAAGATGATAGCATCCTTAAAAAACAAAACAAGACCCCAATGTTTGCATATGTCATCATTGCTCTTGGTCACTAAAGACTCAGTTCAAGTACTTTCAGAGGCATGAAAGTAGTGTTTCCTGGTATCAGCCTCAAGAAATACTGCACAGAAAATAGAGGCAAAATTGCTAACAACTATACTATCCAGTGCCAATTTGATTTGTCCTTTTGAGAACGAAACCTTTTGTCTTTTCTGATGGACTTTTGCAATGACTGTTGACAAGAAAATGCCAGATACAGCTGTGGTGAGATTGAATGAGATACTGGATGTCATCAGGTGAAATATGACTAAGGCAAAAAACCATTTTCAAAACACTTGAAAATGATAGTTCTCACATATTTCTGGTAAGGACTGTTACTGATAGTTTAGGGTACAGAAAGTTTGTAGTTTGAAAATTCATTTGCAAATCTTGTGCTGTCAAGACTCAGCAAAAAAAGAAAAACCATACGATGCATGTGTTTGGTTAGCTGTGGTGCTCTGCATATTTATAAGCTCAAGAGAAAGCAATCAAGTTCAAATGTTCCACAGAAATACCTTTTCAAGACATTGTCAAGGAAAACTGAAGAACAAGCAAAATTTGTGACCTTTTATGATACTGGCAAATTTAAAATAGCTGGAAGATTTAGAACAAGATTCTAATGCAGTGTAAATCATTACTTTTAGTGTTGTTCAGTCTCTTTACATCAGCAGAAATCTGACCATTGGACTGCAAGTTACTGTGCTTTCTTAACTTTTGATTATAACCAAGACCATGTTATTGAGAGTTCATATTTAAAAACAAACACATTATCCTCCAAAATCCAAAGAAACACAGAAGCCATAGGAGGCAAGGACAGGTTAAGTGGAACCAAGATTAAAAAAAAAACAAATCAGAACAAGGAGTTAGTGCTGAGTCAAAGCAAGACAGTAAAGAAAGAGAAGGCTGCTGGGGAGAAAAATCCATTACTTTCTTTTGCTATCTGTCAGGAAGATAAATCTTTCTCTTTGGGGGAGCATTTCAGCCCTGTGCAGTCCTCTCTGTTCTCATTAGAGGCACAAAGCCTCAACTCAGCACCAGAGGTTCAGTACAACTCCCTCTCTATCCTTACAGGCAGTTGGATCCAGGTTAGTGCCAGAGCAGTATTTAGATATAAACAAGCAACTAGGAAAATACCAGCACGGATTCCAAGTTCAAGGTGTTGTCCTAAGCCTCAGCCTCATCTTGGGGGGGTGTTCTGAAGCACAGGTTGCCCACAGGGTTTGTGTTACTTATCTTCATGCAGAGCTCACATTCCCTGCCTCTGCTTCCTTCTCCTGTTCTTCCCTGATTTGTATCAGCCTCCCCGTTTGTGTATATATTTTTCATTTTCTATTTTATTAGAGAAAATACTTTCAGTTTTCCAGAAGAGAAACGGTTGCTCTGGCAATAAGAGTTGGAAACCAATATCAAAGCTGAGACAGGCTGATTTTTATTCTCTGCAATACTGCAAATGTGGATTGCAGTCGTATTTGTTGGATACCCTTCCTAATGTTCACTGCAGCTGCACAATATATTTGCAGTACCACTTGCTCATACTGATATGTACCTACATCTATGAAAAATTGTATCTGTGGTCCATGTAGTTAAAATCCAATGGCCATGTAGAAAAGATACCAGAGTTGTTTCTATATGATGGTGATATCCATAAAAATAGGTCATTGCTCAGCAAATGATCTATGTTTATAGATGTAGATTTCTTTTTAGTTTCAAAAGGCCAGTTGGCTGAAGCACATTCCCACCTCTACCACCTGCTTAAGTTATTATTATGGGATTTTTTTTCTAATACTGAACTAACATTGAAATATAAATATATTCTTTACTCTTTCAAATTCTGGGACTCACAGGCAGTGGTGTTACATATCTGTGTGGGTGTCTGTAGGTGGACATTGTGCAGCTGCTGAATTCACCCATTAAAATAGTAAGAGGGAAATCATGGCTTCATTAAAGGAAAGGCAAAATTTCCATTACCTCAAAATTAATCCCTCTTCCACTGGGATGAACAGTTGAGGCAGCTTTGACTTATCTCACTACTTTAATTTTTTTTTAATTATTCCCAATTTTCTGTCATAATAACGCATTACTAATGTTCTGATAGGGCATTAGAAATATTTTTTTTTCTGAGGAGGAATATTTAACTGCAACTGGCACAGCTAGTTAGGCAGGCTGAGCACTTGGTCCTGGTTGTTAAGATTTTTGTCCAGGGTCTGAATCAACCATGAAATCTAACTGAAATCTGGAAAAAAATTATTCCCTTAGGAATAGATTCATTAGATATTTGGTATCCTGGGACAAAGTTTTTAGGGAAGTTTGTTTTTTTGGTTTTTTTTTGTTGTGGCTTTTTTTGTGGTTTTTTTTTTGGTTGGGTTTTTTTTGTTTTTTTGTTTTGTTTGGTTGTTGTTTTTTTTGTTTGGTTGGTTGGGGTTTTTTTGTTTTTTCTTTGATGCCAGAAGGATCCGGTTATTAATTTAACAAGAATTTTTACAAAATGCCAAAACAAATTGCTATTTAAATTCAGTCTGATTTATTTTCTGCTCACAAGAATTTTTTAGTTGAATAAGCATTCCCAAGAGGTGTTGGAAGAAAGGAACATTTGGTGGAGGAGATATATTCCCAGAATTAGTCTCATTCAATGATGTTCTTTTAGTATTTTGTAACAAACTCATCTGCAGCATTAGTCAGGAAAAAACATTTGTGTTGAAAAAATCATATATGTTACTATTAGCTGGTTGACAGTAATAACTATTAGCAGTCTGTGTGCTGTGAAATGTTTGCCATTTTCAGGAATATTTTCATGCAAGAGGCAGGACTTCTTGTGCTGCTTCTCAGGAGAATGAAGCTGGGTGATTTGATGCTCTCTCTCCTGCCTTTTTGTAGCTTGCCAGTGCCACTTTGTTTTGTCAAATTTAATGGTTCAAATATCGGAACCATTAATGGAAAACAACACACAAAGTTTTGGTTTTATTGTTCCACACTTCTCAATTACCAGGGTCATTCTCAGCAGAAAATACTATTTGAGCTATGTGAAACAGCAAATCATGTAATTACATCAGTGTATGTAAGCAGCTTCACCTGGTAGTAAATGTCCCACACATGAGATATCTCTTTAAGAATGTCACTAGTTTTAATGCAAAACAAAAGAAGACAAGCTGCTTTTTTTGTCTAGTCCATTCATACCGAATGTTATAATAGCAAATCCACTCTTTGAAAGTGAAGTAAAAGTTTCAAGAACTGAAAAATTTCAACTTGCTCTTTTTCATTTCTTGTGCTGGTTATCATATCTGTCCATGAGGATTCTTCAGAGGCTTCCTTGGGTGCATGAGTGTGTAAAGCATCACGGAGTTGGTGTGCCAGCACTGGAAGGCTCCTGCTTTGCTGCCAAATATTTCTGAGATTGGAGCTTTCTTGCTATCACTGTGTTGTAGATATATGGGCATTTTCAACCTGCTTTCAGGTACAGTTATGCTGTGGCCTTCAGTTTATCTTTTTCTTTTTTCTTCTAGTTCTGCAGTTGGATAGCTGTAGTACATGGAGATGTAGTCACCCTAATAGCATCATTGAAAGCATCAAAGTCATTATGTCTATAAGCAAAAGCATCTGGGTAAAGTATCAAGTTTTGGGTGGTTTGTTTGGAACTGGAACCCCCATGTTGCCAGAGCAATACGTTGGTGTTTGTGTCTTGAAAAACATTGTATTAGTGAGATGCTGTGGCATAGTTAGAAGTATTACAAAACAGTTCAGCATTGCAAATGAGACTGAACTGCCAGTCTAAGAGTTATCACTAGGAAGATAAATGATGTCAGAAATTCTGAGTCTGCCTCCTTCCTGTGAACAGAAATGTAACCAGTGATCAGGGTGGATTTTCAGTCTTTGTGTCCACTATTATATACAGTAGGCTCTGACTTGCCAGCTTTTAGAGGAAGCTGTTGCTGTTATAAATAGGAACAAATCTAATTTTACCTCTTTCTGGGACATTATCATAACGTTTGCAAACAGTGATGTGCACACTGAAAGCAGTTGGAGAAGAGCAGAGAAAAACCATGATTCTCTTCCAACTTCATTAGCTCATCTGATAGCAAAATGAAGTATCTTTTCATCATAGAAACATGGGTTGGAAGGTACTTTTGAAGGGTTTTAGTCCACTCTTGTGCTTGAGAGGGAGTTACTACCCATGCTACATCAAGTCAATCTTACCATTTCTGAGTCTTCAAAACGTCTGAAGGTGCAGACTGTTTCTGCAGCCTCCTCTTGACTTTTCCAGGGCTGTGCTACCCTCATGGTGAAAATCCTCTGCAGCTCATTTCCCTTGTGCCAAAGGACAAAAGCACCACAGAAGACCCTAAACACTGAGCTTTGACAGAGGATCTCTCTCAGCCAAGGCAAAAGTCTCTCCTCTCACAGCCCTTTCCTACAGCCACCTGTGGAAGGGCTTTCCAAATCCTCTGTGGTTTTTGAAGTATTTTAACCAGGTACATCAGGCAGGCAAGCTTAACATGAGCCTGGATGGTTAGTACTGGGAGCCTTTGTTGAAAAAATGCAGCTTAGGGTATTGCTTCTCAACAACTGATAAATTTTGTCTTGCTCCTTTTGAAAGCTCACTGCAGAAAATCATACGATTTTCGCAGACCATTACAGCAATGCTATAGCAATATATTTTTTAGCAAACAGGCTTTCATGCACAGTTTGTTTCATATTATCATCACACACTTTAGTTCAGCTTTGAAGGGTCCATTTTCTTTTTTTTTTTTTCTTCTTTTCCTTTCTTATTTAAGCCTGAGTATCTAACAGTGATGTCTTTGCCTATTTGTAAACAGATTTGCAACCACAGTTAAAGGGTAACTTTTTTCTATAGAAGCACAGCAAGCATTTTTGCCAGAAGTTTCCATCTCAAGTAGGTAGCATCAACTTCCTACTGTGGCAAATACAGATAACACAAAAAATCACCCCTTGCTGGCTTAGGAATTCAAAAGCTCTCTGATACAGAGGAGACTGGCTTAACTCCAGAGAATGTGTTTGAAATATGTGAAGCAGATACAGTAAAGCATGACTTTGGTATTGTAGGAACTGTTTATTCACTGTGGTTAGGAACACTAGAAGGGCCAAAACAGGAATAGCTTTGGACTGGTTAGTTTTTCTAATAGAAGTTTTTCCTCTGGATGGCACTTCTAGGTTGCATTTCAGTATGTCCTGAATGGACATATTATTTATTATTGAAAAAGCTTAGCAAGAACAGTGAGGAGCTCAATTTTACATGCAGTTATGTTTTTTTAAAATGTGGCCTGAAGAGGCCCTTGGCCTTACTTCCAACCTATTTTAAATGGAAGCAGTGATTAAATCATACCAGCTTTCTGTGTGGTGTATAAATAGCTTGAGCCATTTAAGTTAAAGGAAAAAACCTGAAACTTTTCAGTGTAGAGACAACATGTGTTTGCAGAGGCAGTGACAGAGCTGCTGAGTATGACCAGCACTGTCACACCTGGTTAGCCTTACCAGGGCAGTGTAACTGCTGTTGCTGAGGAAAAAAACTGGATTGCAAGCCTCAGAAAATAAACCTTTCCAAAATGAAAGACAAATTGAGATATCTGGTAAAAAAAACTTGCATCATTTGAAAAATAAATATTTAATCGTGCCTTGTCTGTAACAAAATGTTTCCACTCATTTGCTTATTCATTTGTTTGGTCCCTAGCATGTCTATTTGACTGCTTTGCAAGGAATAATTGTGACCTCCTTCTGGTCTTTGACTGACAGGATCCTTTTTGCAATGTTTTATTCAGAAGGAGTACTGTAGTAAGGGTGACAGGAAGCATCTGCTGACAAGTATTACAGTAATTGTTATCTGTAACGTCAAAACCACTTAGTAGCAGACTTGTTGGGTGAAGAACTTTCTACTCTGCTCTTTATGGCAGCAAGATAATCATTACTGTGTTTCAGAGCATGACAGGATTTTCTCCTAGTATCATATTTCTGTGGAGAAATCTTCTCTGAGGTGCTAGTTGCATGAGCTTACTTTGTGTTTAACCTGTATTAGCAGTGTCCTTAGAGGAAATAAATGAAGCAATGCAGCATATTGCTCTGCTTTGTTCAATTTTAATTTTGACTTGGCTATTCTGTTTGGCACTGTAGACAATCCATGGTAACAAACAAACTGAAAGCAAGTGTATGTTGATGAAGTTAACAGTATTAACTTAATGGTCTCATAGTTCCATCAACCTGACAGATATGACTGTTCTGGGATTTGGAGTCTCTGGTACATTCTGGAGAGAGCTGAAAAATGAGAATCATAAGAACCAAAGACAAATATCAATATCCACATATTATATCCATATATTCAATATCCATATATTATATCCATATATTATTATTATATTGATAAATATCAATATCCAATATTTCCTGAAGAGAAATATCAATGGAAACCAGTACGTTCTTGTTAGAACTGTGTGATGTGGACTGAAGTATGGAGAAAAAAAAAAAAAAAAAAAGGCTGTTTCAGATTAGAATCTCTGCTCTGAATAAATTACTCTGGGAAAATTTCTTGAAAGGAATAATGTTTCTTGAAGTGAAGATTAACTATTGATGTTTATTGGATTTAAGAATTTTCACCCTAAATTTCACCATAAAGGAGAGGTTTACGGAAGAAAGTTGCACAAAGGACGGGAAAATCTGTTTCTAATGGTGACTTTAGTGCAGGCTGCTGAGTAGCTGTTTTCCCCATGACTCTGCCTTGCACCTTTGTAAACATAGGATGTCCATATGTATGTTAATATATGGATATTTATGCATATAAATACACACAACTTCCCCTTATGTATTTACTGAAAGTGCATAAAATAGATACATGGTTGAAGTACTGTCTAGTCATGAGAAAGGTGTGAGTCAAATCATACATCTAAATACAGACTGGACAGATCTCTAAGAAAAAGAGCTCCACTGAGGGCATTAAGATGTTTCTGCTGCTGGATATCACCACGTTGTAGGGGGTATGTCACTGAACTCAGAAGCTATCGTGTGCCAAAGTGAATTTTCTAAACTCATAGCAAACACTTTCTGGGTAATATTTTGTTTTGGCCTTTAGATAAAATTATGCTGATAGGTTGATAGTTTTATTTTTCCTTTGAGGGGAAAATATCTTATCTGTGGAAGTGCTGTAGTCTCCTGTGGCATCCTGTACAAATGTTTTTAATCTGTTTGTTTTGAGCATGTATTACCACTTGCCAGTGCTTGCAGCTTCAATGAAAGGTCTGAGTGTTGTCTATTCACCCGGTGCTGTTCGAAGGATTTACCTTTACATAATAATAAGTGCTTGTAATTTTTCTTATTATTTTCTTCCTCCAAACATGAAAGCAAACACTTTTGAGAGGAAAGAACTATTCTTTTGTCATAAGCTCTGGTAATTAACACGACTAAGTAAAGCCAGTCTCTCCTTGTTTGATAGTGATGGTTTTATAGGTGGAGTGTTTTCTCCCTTAAAGAGGAAAATCTTGAAGGCTCAATGTGGAGCTCTTGTGGTGGCAAAGTGAGGCAGAGGGAAGGTAATTTCTTTAACTGGGGGATTAGCTGGGTTTTTCTTTGCACTTTATATTAAGACTGCCTACAGACTGTGAGTGCTGCACAGCTCTCCTCCACACAAATAAAAAGGGGAGAGGAAAAGGAGGAGTTTTGCCTTTGTTGTGCTGGTCAGAAGTGCTCAGTGAACAGGCATATCATGCTCTTCTGCCATTTATTAATTTATTTATTTTTAATCTAAAATTTTATATTACATATTTTAGCTTCCTGGTGTACACAAGCTCTTCCCTTACACCCTGCCTATTCTTAAATTTCATTTTAGCACTCTTGGACTTTATAATAGGCTATGTCCCTTGCAGTCTGCACTGTGTGACCAACAGGAGCCTGTCTCTGTGACCTGCCCTCCCAAGCCAGCCCTTTTTTCTAAGGAGGAACAAAACATGCAGCTGGTTAACTGGCCCATTCCTGTGGGTCGTCCCATTTTATCATTTTTGTACACAAAGCTACCCTTGTGTGAACATAAAAGAGCTGCACTTTGTGCAGATTCACTGCCAGTTCAGCTGGCTGTATTAATTATATGACTAAAGCAGGGAAAATTTCAAATATTTCCCAAATTACCATCAGGAGATGAATTAACTTGAGGAAAAGGAATGCTGCCCCGGGCTGGGATTTGGAAGAGCAGAAAACCTAATGAAGGAGTCCACACAGTTTAAATCAGGTTCTAAAGAAAAAAAATAACATGTCCCTGATTGTTGCATTATCAAATATCACACCTGCTCTGAAATATGTAGAGGGTTTTCTGGGGTTTGGGTGCTGTTCTGGAGCAAGGTGTTGGATTTCCAGCCCAGACTGCTGTAGGAGCAGGTGCTTTCTCTGTGCAGGAGCAAATCGCTGCCTCGCTGGTTTCATAAGGACACTTCCAAAGTTCTTGAGAGCTTCAGAAAAATTCTCTTGCAAATTCAGCTTTGCTTGCATTTCCCCAATGTGTGCTTTGGGACTTTTACACTGCTTTTCTTTTTTGATCATTATGTTTGCAGTTCTACTGTCTGCACATTTTATAACTTTCCTACTAATAAACTCACCTACTTCAACAACTGTTAATCTGAGCATTTTGAAACCACTGTGGATATTGTCCATTTGCTCTTGAACATTTAAGGAATCATAAGCATGACATGATATAAATCTATAAATGAAATATTACCTCGCAAAAAATCTGCATAGTTTTTTGGTGGTTTTTTGGTGATGGTTTTTTTGGTGGTTTGTTTTGGTTTGTTTCTTTGATTTTGTTTTTTTTTTTTCTTTTCCTTCTATAGTCTGTTCTCTGTAGTCATTTCCATTTCATCAACGTCTTTCTCCTTGCCTCTTGTATATAATTATTGAACAATTTCTCTAAGTTAAGCCAAATAAAGACTCAGCCTTTAAAAGGAGCACACAAACAGACATCAGAGCAAGTACAGCTCTCTGAAATTAAATCCTGCAGGTCAAATTAAGAATATATCCATCTAGATATTCTTATCACATATAGAACAGCTAATTTACGTACCATTATAAAAAGTTAATTAAGCATAATCTGCACAAACCTGAAGTATAAAAATAAAGGCCTAAAATTAATAGTGCAAGAATGAGATTCATTCAGTTTTAAGCTAATGGCTTTTACATGATACCCACTGTTAAACCAGAGACTCATCTGGGGACTGCAGGATAGTAAATTTTTATCAGAATTTAATTTTGTTTAATTTAGAACAGAGTTCTATAATAACATTCATTATAGAGCACTCAAATTAGGTTAATTACGTGTGTCAATTTTTGTTCATAAATCATTTTTAAAAATAGACTTGGGACACAAGGTGGGTAATACACTGCATTAGTGATAATGTATTTTAGAGTGTTGTTTTTATTTGGATGCAGCAGAAACTAATGGGGCTGTTCATTATGTATTTGTAGAGACCATAAAGTCATACATGAAAACAGCATAAAATTTGATGAGATATCCCTGGATTAATCAGGGCAGGTTTTCCTGAGTGACTGTGAATCTAATCCAAAACACAGAAATTAAGCTGTCTCTTGGAAATGGTGTACAGCACATGACCTAACCGTGTTTCTGCAAATCTCTTTTGTAGGAAAGCAAACATCAGTCATTTTGTATCTCTGAAAAACTTTTTCAAGAGTGCAGGCAGTCCACTTGCAGCCAGTGAATAAAAAAAAAGGAAACCTTTTGAGCTGCAGGTGTCCTCCCGTTGACAGAAGTGTCTAAATAGTGGTTTGTACAGTGCATTTGGAAAAGGAATTATCCACTAAAACACTTTTATTGAAAGATTGCTGACACACAATAGACGCTTTCTACAGTGAAGGTATGTGCAGAAATCATCCTCTTTTCCAAACACAGATAAATTTGTTTTAAATATTGGTTCAGTTGCCAGGTAACCTCAGTGTACTTATCTGCTCATTATTTCCAAATCTCAAGAACTTAACATCTAAAAAATTGTAGAGGACATCATAAATCTTTACACAGCCAACACAGTAAGCTGTTTGGATTTGGGGTTGAGGAGGAAAGCATCCCTTGCTGATGGAGTCTTTGCTCACAGTATCAGTACTTGCTCCATATACAGCACTATCACAAAACAGAAACTACTGCCTCTTTGAAAACACTGTGAACTTGATAGGGTGATTTTATGTGCTTCTTTGGTTCTCAAATGACCTACATTTAAGTGCTACAGTCAGTGAAACGTGGATGGCCCTCTTGGAATCAGACACTGGAATTTGCAGCTATCATTGTGTCATCAAGGACAGTGCCCATGTATCCTTTTTTTTTGGCTGTGAGTTAGGAGTGTAAGCAAATCAGCACAGGTTCAGTGTGACAGCCAGCTCCTGCCTAAATTCCTGGAGAGCTTTTTCAGCTTCTGGCCAGCTCCTTGTCATGGCTGCTATTATTTTTCAACTGGTTCATTTGAAGTCTGTGCAGATGTGCCTACACATACTGCACTGAACAGCATACACATACCCCTAGGCTCTGAGGAAGAGCTGGTTAATGATGTTTATTCCACTCAAAGCCTCTTTAATTTAGCCAGCAATGGCATAACATGATCCAGTGCCTGAGAGCTAAAAGCCTTCAAGTTAGAAATAAAAGGCCAGCTTTGTAACAGTGAGGGGAATAAATCACTGGTGTAGTTCATCCAAATGGTAATTTCTTTCTCATGTAGCTATTTAAGAAGGGTCTGTAAATTTCACTTAAAATTTAGGAATGTCCCACTCATGAAACCTCCTCAGTAGTAAAGGAGCTGTTAAAATTACCTGGGGAACATCAGGCCCACGTTGTAGTTCAGCAGTCAGCTTTTTAGCTTTGTGCAGTGGTGCACACAAGCTTGTAAGTGGCTGGTGGCTGGCTAACAGGCCAGATTCTGCTTTTTATCCTCTTTGGTTTTTTACAAACAAGTGGTAACTTATTTGCAGGTGCTAGCAAGCTGTGCAGTTTAATTTTCATTCTTCAAAAGCCCAATCTCAAGACTTTTGTGCAGGATCCCTAAGGCACTGCTATTTGTTAAAGCTTTCATTGTGGGTGGCAAAGAGGTGTGTGCTCCTCTTGGCATTTGCCATCAGAGATTTATGTTTGTGTTTATTGAAGAAGCAAAAAAAGCAGTATTAAAAAAAAAAACAAAAACTGGTCTCCAAAGTTTTATACCTCCTTAATGCTACTTCAGAACTAACACATTAATACATTTACTTAACAAACAAATCCCTATTTATATTGTTTCTCACCTTTTCATACTCAGTCCTTTCTATTCTCCATTTATTATCCCTCCTTGTAGCACAGTCCAATCTCTTTGTCAGATACAAGGCTTCACTGCTGAAATAATGTGCTATTCATTACTAGAAGCCTGATAATGGGTAAAAGAATCAGCCCTATCAGAAAGTGATTTTGGCCTTTCAGAGTTGTGATCTCCTGTAATGAATGCTTTTTATGTTACGTAATGTGACGTATCATATTTGAAAAAGGGCAAAAAAATAATCTGAAGAAAAATATTCCTTGGACACTGCATGGGTATTTTCTTGAGGACACAAAGCTCTGGAACAATACTGACATGCAAAGCAGCTTTTCCAAAGTTTATGTGCAGCTGTCCTTCTCTTCCTCCCCACCACCCTTTCTTGTTGTACACATTGAAACTCTTTTGTTTAGACTTCTGACCTCTGCTCATGTTTCATATTCTGTTATTAGGTAGAAAGTTCTGAATAATATTTATTAATTGGTTTACCAAATGCAACTTTATTTTGCACTTAATTAATCTCATTTCACTATCAAATCTCAGAAGACCTAGCTCAGCCGAAGCCAAAGTCCTGCTGACTGCAGGAGAGAAACAATTAAATCCCAGTGAATCTTAATGAATCTTGAATGAGAGGTAAGATCCAGGCTGGCACTTTGAATTCGTCAGCTTCCTATATTTTTAACTCCTGGTTGAAATGTTCATGTGGAACACACCCACGTGTGCACACAAGTATCAGTCCAGGAGACTGGACCAGTAGTGCAAAAGTAATGAGATCAATTTGTTCTGCTCTTTCACTGACTTCCTGATTACTTTTAGCTCTGGCTAGAATCCAGCATGGATAATTATATTCTTCGTACCTAATTCCCACTATAGTTTCAGTTGCATGTGGCATTCTTTGGCTCCTGTTGGTTTTTTGTTTGCTGGGAACTATTAAACTGTTCCACATTTCTCCTCAAAATCGGCTGCATTTCAATAGCTCATGAAGTGTTTCATATTTTGTGCTGTTTATAAAGCACATTGGGACTAATTTGAGCTAAGGGCCCCACCTGATTTGAAGAATATATTATTTCCATCCCTGACACCCTTCGTAACTCAGAACTTAGAATTTTACCTGCTATTTCTCCGTAGGATTGCTGGAATTGGAAGAGAACTCTTGGAGATCAGATAGTCCAATCTCCTGCTTGGAGCAGGCTCAGCTACAGTAGGCTGCTTAGGACCCTGTCCAGCTGGGCTTTGCTTATGGAGATTTCACACCCTCCCTCAGCATCCTGTTGCAGCACTTGACCACTCTTTTATAAAAAAAGTTACATTTAAGGGTAATTTCCTGTATAATGATTTTTGTGGCCTTCGTCTCCTATTCATTGATGGGCTATCACTGAGAAGAATCTGGCTTCATCTTCTTTACTGTTTCCCATCAGCTTTTTATACACATTCATAACATCCCACTGGGCAATCTCCAAGTTAAGCATCTCCCAGCCTCTCCTCCCCTGTCAGGTACCCCATGCCCTCAGCCATCTTTGTGACTTTTTGTTGGACTCACTTTATTCTGTCCACATCTTCCTTGTCTGGAGGAGTCCAGATCTGCACACAACTCCAGGTGTGCTCTCCCTAGTGTTGTGGAGAGGGGAATAATCATCTCCCTGGACCTGCTGGCAATGCTATTTCTACTGTAGTTGAGGATGGTGTTGGCCATCTTTGCCACAAGGGTTCATATTCTCAGAATCTTTAAATGGATGCTTCACCTTCTACTCAGTCTTTCACTTCCTTTTGCCCATTGCACTGTCACGACAATGCAATCTTTAACTTCCAACTTGCTAATTTTCAAATCTACTTGCTAAAATCTCTATGGTAGTAGTTATACTGTAGTTGGCAATATAGGTCCCAAAACTGAAGTATCAAGAAAGCAGGTGAGCCTAAAAAACATCATTTCTCCCACTACTTCTGATAGTATTCAAGAGTTTGCATAAAATTGTGAATTAATGTAATAAGGTTGCAACAGGAAAAATTAGTGTTAGGGTATTACAAGCATGGAGAATCTGGCTTTCTGATGACAGGTTGTCCTATTACGTAGTTTTCAGCCTCAAAGGAAGGGGTTTCAGTGGCATGAAGAACTGATTAAAAATAATAGCATAGCCTATAACATAGATGAAAAGGATAACATAATTAGGGCAGTGTAAAGGCATATGGGAATCTTGCACTCATTTCTAGCTCAGCTGCAGACTTTCTGGATAACTTGCAGAAGTTGTTTGTCTTTTCAGGTCTTTATCAGTAAATTCAGAAGGAAGTGCATTCCTGGATGCTCACTGTTGCCCTTAAACAAGGGGAGGGATCAGCATCTTTATTTTGTAAAGGTGACCCATAGGGGAAAAAAATGTATTGTTCATCAGAACTTCAAATGTTACCATAATAAAAGCAGTAGCTACGTATATTTTTTTTTTAAATTGCAGTTGTCCTTCATTTTAAGTAACAAATGATTGATTTTATCATTCTGTCCTGCCTACATGAAATGAGAAATTAATTTTGAGCTCAAATTCGGAGGATAACTGGGAAATTACATCTGAATTTTAAAAAATAAAGCAGTTGAAGGTTTTCGTGGAATCCTTGTAAAGAACGTGGAACAGCAGTTATAATATCAGCAGCACAAAATGAAATTGTAGCACATTTAAAGTTCACTTCTAAGGTGCATTAATCTCTAATCCATGTTGAAGACTTTTGCTCTTGAATTCTTAATTGCCAAAAATACTGAAATACTGTTGGGGGATAGTGGTGGATTATACACTGGGGTTTTTTGGTGACATTTTTTTTTGGCATACATTGTCTACATGCTTTTGAGCTTTCTGATTTTGGAGTATACATGTCCCATCTTTTCTAAAATGAAGGACTCAATTTACTTTAATGGCATTAAAATAATTTTGTAGATGTAGAATTCCAGTCAGGCAGGACTTGCAGACTGCAAAACTCTACATAGGGTCCCAAACAAGAGAACTGAATCAGAATCATCTCAAGAAGTTGGATCAATTTTTAGGTCTAGCTACCCAACAAAGATCTGTTTCTGTTAGCTTGTCTGAAGGGTAGGGATAGGATTCTTGCAAAATGTCCACAGTTATTTCAAAGATGAATTAGGTTTATTCCCTTCCAAAACAGTAAAAGTTACTGTGACAATATAAAAAACTCTAAATTTGATTATAAAGTCACTTAAAAAAACTGATTGTTCTCCTTTGTAATATTAGATTTCAAAATAAAGTCTGCCCATAGCAAGTTAACTTTCTCTCTTACAACATGTCATGTAATGTTGGTGCTCCTGTTTTTCATAAGATACACTTCACCTCCCTCAGACAGGAATGTTGCCACCTTTAAAGCTGATGTTCCAAGAATATCTTACTTTAGTAATAGTTTCTCTCACAGATGGTGACAGGAATGACATTACATCTCTGGCAGTGCTTGGAAGAGTTATTACTACACAGAAAGCTTGAAGTTTGCTGCCTTCTAGGTGAAACATTCATTTGAGTCTTACTGTACTCAGCAATTACTGTGGCATCATTCTCAGGTTCTGTTATTCACATTTCCCTTCCTCACCAAAGGTTTTTGGTTTTGTTTTTAATCTCAGTGGTGATAGTACAGCAGAGTAATTTTTGTCTCGTTGGTCATAATTCTAGTATTTTAGTTTGGTTCACTAGGGCACTGAACCTAAAAAAAAAATCTCCACTGGGCTCAAATCTCCTGGTGTTCACATCCCGTAAATTCTTACGATAGCCACAGTCAATGGAAACTCTCTGATGTACACTTAGAAACTTGATTTTAGTTTATTAAGTGAATCAGGTGTGTGTTACAATCATAAATATGTTTGTATTAAGATCCAGCTAAGAGTACAATGCCCCATTGGCTCATTAGAAATGTGTAGCAGGGTCTCTGTGGTGAGTAGTAGGTAATACGTGTTCTCCAGAAGTATATAATGGGAACTGAGTTGTAGTAGGATCTTCTTCCAGACATTACACAGACTGAAATGACAAAAATGATGACAAAACTTCATTTAATAGAGTGCACAAACTATGAAATTCTTGAATTTCTGTGAGTTTTTAGCCAGGTACCATGTGTTTGGTAATTTACTAAAGAACTTGAGAACCTTTTGAGCATTCCACAACATAAGAAACACAAAATCTAGCACTGAAATTAAATACTACAATGCTGTTAAAGCAGGATACTTTAAATGACCATTCTAGAGACTTAGAGACATTATATTCATATAGAAGTTTTGATATCTTGCAAAAAGTAAATTCTTTTTGTCTTATTCAATATATATCTGTCTCAGATAGTCTCAGACTGGGTAAAAACCTCTTTTAGCCTAGAAGTGTGATAAGTTAAAACTGTTTACTGAATGACATTTGAGTCTGAGAGGTGATTTATTTTTGTTTTCCTTCCTGAAGTTTAGTATCATGTAAAGCCCTGTGGGTACTGCACTGTTTACTCTTCAGGAAAAAAAATCAACTTCCTTGCTGTTTGCCTAAGATGTGCTAACTAAAGCACTGCACCTTCCTTGCTACGTTAATGGCACCTTGTGACTGGTGGCCTCATCCTTTGGAGTTAGGAGTGGCTGGAGAAAGTAGATCCTGCCTTATGAGAGGGATATTTGATAGGGAATACCACCCACTGCAACCCTGCTCTTTATCTTCTGACTGAAGCTCAGAGATTTAGGTTTGTTTCTTAATAGCTTTGTTGTAATCCATACTTGTCATTGTGATGTGTATCAAGGAGGCAGGTATTAACTATTCATAAACCTGCTGTTTAGCTTGGTTTTGCAAGGCAGAGAATATTGAGATCCTTATTTTTCAAGGCATTTAAAAGCATGTTAAATGTTCCATTAAAATCAGTACAGCTACATAGATGATAAAAGTAAGACTTTATCAAGATCTAAGCCACTGCTCAGTGCTTGATGGAATATAGTCCTAAATATATTGTCTCTGTATTTCAGCACAGTCTAGGTTTGCACATTAAATCAGTCATCTGTACAAGATTACAGATCATAATAAAGCATTTAGTATCTAAAAGTCTTCACTTTTTCATCTTGCACAAGCATCATGAAATCTTAATGTTATTAGAGGTTAAATAATTTATGTTGCTTACATAGGAGAAAATGGCACAGAGTGCCCATGGTCTGTGGGCTTGAATTTCTGGATGTCTTTTACTGACAAAATCCAGCATGTATTTGGAACAGGAAAAAAAAACAAAACAAAACAAACAAACAAACAAAAAAAAAACCCCAAAAACCAAAAAATCCCCAAACCCACAGGAAAATAACAATATAAATCAAGAAGACAATTCAAACAACAGTAGATATTGCTGCTGAAGTGCTCAGTTATTTTCTAAAGTGACATTGTTTTTTCCATGCAATAGTAGATTCATCAGTCATTAAGAATTACACAAGTACCTGTTTGTTCTTTCCTTTAAAAAATGTATTGCATGCCAACTGAAATATATGTGAACCAAGATTTTATGGTACATTCTACCCTCAGCTTGTTTGAAAGATTTACAAGAAAACTTCTCTCGCTTATTCAGGTAGCAATCTTACTGATTTTGTTCCAAGGTTACAGTCGTCAACAAGGAAGACTTTTAGACACAAGGCAAATGTTGCTTATAGATCTGCAGTCAGGGGGAGAAATTTAGAAAGTCACGTGCACTGAGAATAGCTGCCTATGAAATCCCATCAATTGTGCAGCAGAGAATCAAAGAAAGATAAATCCTTGTTGATGGATTTTAACTTGCTGATCCCTTTCCTTATGTAGTAATGGTTTGGTTTAGAGTGTGGAATTCTATTTATTTTATGTACTTATTTATATTGAATGCATCCCTCCAGAAAGTTACATTATGAAACAGTAATGCAAAGATTCAAGTTAAAATTCCAACAGGCTTTTTTGGATATGGTTTGGAACCAAGTTTTCCCAAGTTTGTGATATTAGACCTGTTCAGAGAGAGCAATAATTTAAACATCAGGTTTGTCTCTAAACTCTGAAGTTGTAATTAATCTTTTCTGCAAAGTACTACAAAAAGTTGTAAGCCCACAAAATATGTTAAACCAGAGAAAACTGCAGAAAAGAAAACATTCCTTTTAAAGCAGAAAACCCTATGTTTCATTCAGAGCTTGTTTGTAATGTTTGTAATTTCAGTTTCTCACCTTCCAAACAAATTATATTATCAGAGTTTTGAGTCTAATATGCTTGG
This sequence comes from Florisuga fusca, assembly GCA_038090715.1. NCBI lineage: Eukaryota > Metazoa > Chordata > Aves > Apodiformes > Trochilidae > Florisuga > Florisuga fusca. The sequence continues at coordinate 4,903,381 of JAAWXA010000030.1, read as the reverse complement.
CTGGTTGTGATAAAGATAAGGTTTCCTGACTGTACACTTGATTGCTACAAAATAATTAAAGGTAATACATTTGAATAAAGAGAAAATTAATTATGCTATTTACTACTTCTCATTAAGGGCATTAAACCAGATGTGCATCAAGGAAAAAAAAGATGAATTAATAGAGGCCAAGAAGTACAACATTTTAAATTAACACAATTTTAAAATATTACTTGTGAGAATTAAAAAATCATGACAAAAAATGAAATTAAATTACAACAAACCCTGATGACTTACAGCAATTATAAATCTAAACTGTAGGTCCCATCTGCTTAATAAATATTCTTTCAGAACAGCGTGGGCCAAGAATTTGAATTATGTGATTCCAGTGCTGTCTCTATAGAAAGTATAATCTGGCTCCTTATTGTTCTGTCAGCTTCAAATCAGCTTTCATTTTCTTTTTTGCCCACTCCTGTTGTTTTCTTGGTTTAAAAAAAAAAAAAACAAAAACAACAAAAAAAACCCAATCAAACACAAAACCTCCACCATAAAACCAAACTATATATTTATATTTATTCTATTTGGATGTCTTTGTAATAAACTAGAAGTGTTTCAACTCTTTGGTAGATGCTGTGCTGGTTTTGGGAAGATATCAAGCTGTATCTTAAGAACAGCTCTCATTCTACAGGTGGAAACAGGATGATGTTGAATTAGCTGAGTTGATGATGTGGATGTGATGATGTGGAATAGCTGAGTCTTCAGTGACCTGTAGATAGGTGATAGCTGCTAATAGCACAGTATGACCAACTTGCTTTTTGATAGTTCACAGGCAGTTGACAGAATAAGCTCAGGCTGTGGTTGATTGAGTCTATATTTGAGTAATAAAAGGAGCAACAACTCTTCTGTGAGGCCTGCATTAGCTGTAGAAATCCAGTTCCTCCTGAGGGTAAGTCTTGAGATGTATGTAAAGTTTCAGGCTCTCTCACACAGTTTTCTGTTTGTTTTTTTCCTTCTGCCTGACCTCGGACAGGAGGTTAGAGTCAATGAAGTTCATTTCTCTTTTCCTCTGCAAATAGTTCAGTGTTGAGGAAGTTTGGTTGGTCAGGGATCTTAAGTTTTTTTGCTTGCCTTTTAAAAATTTTCATTCTGTGCCTGTTTTCTAATCTGATCTCAGGATTTCAGTATTAAAACTTCCAAAACAAAACATTCCTACTCAGCGTTTCTATTTGAGTGACTAGTGCTAGAAAGCACTCTCCTCCAGGCAAGGGGTGCCCCAAGTTTTCTTTATTTTTCTGTCTTTAGCAACTAAATGCTGAATGTTGGATGTAATTAATGAGGCTACTCCTAATGGTTTCAGTGGTTGGACAGAAACAATTCCAGGACCAATCTGATTATGATGCCAGGCAGAAGGATAAGGTGCTGGTCAAGACTAAGATGACCTCGTTGGCTCTGTGAATTCCTGCTGGTGTCAAAAGCTCCCCATTTTACCATTGGTTGGTGTTTTCAGCTGAAGTGAAACAAGCATCTGAGTCTTTGGCTATATATATAGCTTATTTTGTCTTATTGGAGTGGGAATAAACCCTCTGAAGGCATAGTTTTGACAGGGAAGGTAACACCACTGAATGAAGGGGTACACAGCTGGAGTTCATTTCCATTTTCTTCCTTGAAAAGAATGGGGATAAAGGTTAGTAGAAACAAGGGAGCTTTAAAAAATAACATCTAATATGTGATTCAGTATACAGCCTCACTTACTAAATATATATATAATTCAAAGTAAACAAACCTACATGATTCAGTGTTCAATAACCACAGTGCAAGGTCAATTAGCCTCAGTACAAACTGCAAATGCTTTCATCTGGACAATAGAATCCCTAAAAAAAAAATCAGATCATGAGCAAATCAAGTAATGAAACTCATGTGTACATGATTATCAGCATACTTTCTGATAGTAAAAGATTTTCTGAAAAGTTTTGGACTCAGAAGCAGCAATGGCTGAGAAATAAGGCAATTATTTTGAGAGAGCAGCTTCCCTTGCTTTTCACAATCCAGTGTCTTGTCACTGTTTAAACCATTGGGGCTGTTATTTCAGCTTTTGTCAAACCTTGGGAGCAAACAAACAGGTGACTTTTTCCACCCTATCTTCATGCATTTTCCTCACTTGCACTCCAGTTCCCAAATGTGGTTTCACTGTTTCAGTTCTAATGAAATGCAGTGCAGAGATTGCTCCGTGCAATGCAATGGCAATTACAGTAATTATTACAGTTCTGTTCCTGTGCTGAAATCCCAGGAGTCTGAGAGCAAGGGCAGAAATATATTCCTTTTGGTTTGTTGGCTTTATTGTGTGTGACTAGCCAACACAGAGCTTGAAAGAATGGGAGATTACTCTTTCAGTCTTAATTTTGTTCAGAAACCAATCATAGCAGAGAAGTGTTTATGAATGGATGAGCAATATCAAGCATCAATCTTTGTTAACAATTTATCAGTGTTAAAAACAAACCACCAGTAATAGATTTGAGCTGAAATAATATTGAGATTGAAGAGAATGACAGTGAAAATAATAAAGTAAAAAGAGATTGCTATTAGCATTTAGAGGGAATGAAGAACATGCAAGTAGTCATAATGTAGATCTATCAGCTGTGGCAGTAAGCATTAATTTGGCTTTCTGCAACACTTGGACAACTTGAGTATAAGCCTGATGTGGAAAATAACATGCACATTGCTTTACCCCTGCCTGCTAAAATGCAATAGCAATTCTTTCCACTAACTTAATCAACTGGAATCGCGTTATTAGATGCAGACTGCCAGGGTGGTGCAATGAGCAGGTCTGTTGCACAAACTGTTAAGTTCAGAAAATAAATACCTTTCATGTCAGGGAAAGAGAGAAAATGTTTTTTCAGCTACTACTTTTATTTGTGTTTATGAATAAGTTTGTAGGGTTTTCTGGTTTAGGCAGGAGGGGATGGACTTTTGAATGTCCACACTTCCATGAGAAGAGAATTTTGGTTGTTCCTTAGGGAACAGAATACGTCTATTAGTCTATCTAGTCTGAGCAAAGCTGGAGGTTGGTGTTTATAGCATGGAGGAAATGGGAATAAGTGTGCAATGTTTTGATTTAGGGGCACAAGAGGAGGGGTGGGGGGTTTGAGGGCATACTCTATTGCAGAATTATTTCAGGGTACAAAGGAGGAGAGAAGCTATTCCAAGCCAAGGGTCTAACTCCATAGCACTGGCTTCCACTCCAGATTTACTGTATAGTTCAACTGAGTGTTTCACTGTGAAGATATCAACATGCTGAAAGCATCATCTTGAAAGCAGCAAAAGCACATGCCCACAAAAGCCAATGCCCATAGGAGATGATGTATTTGGTGAAACAAGGAGTGGAGCAAGCGGGAGAGAGAGGAAAAGGAAAGCATGAATAATGTTGCCACATTTTGCCCTCTAGGTCAAGTAATTACATGAAAGCCTTGACTTCCTATTTTTCTAGCTCTATCTGTAATTATCTTTCTTCCACTTAAGTGTTTGTGTCCATAACCATGAAAGCCATAATCTAGAATATAAAATCATAAGTTCATGGTACTGCTTAGAATTAAATGATGCATTTCAGCATTACAAATATATATAAATCTTTTAGACAGAAAACCTGATTTACAATGCTTTGACTACTCAGCTTGGCAACAACTTACTAAGTGTAAGATGAAAGACTCCTTTTGGAGGTTGAACCTAGAACTGTGCTTCAGTTAGCCCAGGACAGTTCCCATTTACCCAGTGCCTGCTGGGGTGGTCTCTGAGGACCTACTCATAAGAGATACCCAGAATGTTTTGCCTGTTCAGTCTCAAAAGAAGGTATGCAAAGAAATGCTAAATGCCAGCCCAGGTTTGTGCTGAGACTTCAGGATACTTCACTTAAGGACCCCTCTGATAAGCACACAAGATTCAAAGGGTTGGGGCCAGGGGGAGGCAATAAGGTAGGGCAGAGCAGAAGGTGTGTGTGCAGTGCAAACAGAAACGGGTGCAGAAATACCACTATGAAGAGAAATTTGGAAAGAAATAAAAGCAGGATCTTGCTGTGTCAAAGAAAAGAGGAGTCAGTGAGGAGATTTGAGGACTTCTATAGACTTCCTAATCTTCAAAGGCTTTTAAAAAATATTGAAGGTTTGTTTTGGTTTTTTAATCATAACAATATATGGGACAGACAGCATATAAAACATGTTTAGGCATATATAAAACAAAAACATTACAAAAAAAAATTCAAACCAGCACCCAAGGAAACGTATTCTGCTTCCCTCATGTAAGAAAATGGGCTGAATTTCATGATCTTATCCAATATGAATAAAATCTCAAAATTCAAGCCCAGCTCAGTGTCAATTTAGAGCAGAAGGGCAGCTTTTTCCACTGCAAATTCTAAGACTGATAACTGTCAAGTGGCGATGATGAGCACAGCCCCTTGGAGGAAAGTTGAGCATAGAACCAGAGTATTATAACAGAATATTCTATTGGCACACTAAACAATGCTAAACCTCTCATTAGCATGCCTACCCTTCCCTTTTGCCACTGACATTTCTGATCCCAAGGGAGTTATAATGAAACAGTATGCTGCAAACTGCCCCAATTTTGTTACTCTTTTTATTGCTAATGTTATTTGGAAAGAAATTGTGCTTGACCTTTAACTGGGTAAGTTTACACTCAAGTCTCAAGGAGCTGACAATTAGCAACTCCAGTAGAGTATCATTTGCTCCGTAGTTCCTTCCCTTGGTAGGTTTAGTCTTTTCCTGATCTATAAATGTCTGGAGTTTATGTCTTATCAAAGCCTTGAAGCTGGGCAGTTCGTGATAGTAATGCAGTGGTGATACCTCAGCTGCCTGGCTGGACCATTCAGATGCACCTGGTAATATTATTTTCAGTTCAATTGACTTATTTTCAGATGCTTTTGAAGAAAATGGGGTTCCCAGACAGTATTGATGCCCTTGTCCTCTAAAACTCAGGGTTGTGTTAGGGAGACTGAATGTGAACACTGAACCCATACAACAGCTCACATTTCAAAATCAAGGTCTTATTGTGGTAAATGTTAAAAGCTACTTCTGCACTATGTAGGCTGCTATCACAGTATCATTGTGTTTGATTAAATGTGATGAACAGCACTGTGGCAATGTGAATAGAAATCTAGAGCCTTGGTTCCTGTGAACTTAGTGAGAGTCTGGAGCAGTTGATGTTTTGCATGCCCAGACTTCTCAATGGATATGGCCTAGATTTCTCTAGGCTGACATCTTGATGGCAGTTGTCCCTGGAAAAAAACCTTCTACCTCAGCAGTACTTTTTCCCAGTGAATGCTGAGCTTCTGAAAGGGACCCTGCACTGCTCCTTCCAAACTACATCATAAGTAAAATAGAAAAACACATAGGTGTAAGGAGAAGTGATGATGCCATGAGGTCTTTATCCATAAGCCCCTTCTTATGCTAATCTGTGACTGATGTTCAGAACTCCAGTTTTGACAGTTCAGGTTGTTTGGTGATGATGAGCTTACCCAGCTCTGGGGTGACAGTGTGCATCCAAGGAGATTGCTACAAAAGGAACATTCAAGATATATGTGACAAGCTACCAAATGGCTATCTAGTGGTTTGTGAGAATAAATAGCCTTGTCTTTAGATTACTTGGTTCAAGCCACTATAAAAAACCTTTCTGCACTATGGAAATATCCTTTCTCTCCCATGAGATCTCATCAGTGAAGTACAGGTCTGATGGAACCTATTTATTGGTCTTTAGCTAAAGCATAAGTGACCATGGTGTGTTGCAGTTTTAGATGACAGGTCAACCTAATTACCAAGTAATTGTCTGGAAATTACATGAACAATAGAACATAAAGTTGTACACTTAGTAACTTAGAGTGGCAGGCTGGTAAGAAATGTTTTTGCATTTAATTGACATTTAACAAAATAATTACAAGCCCTTCAGGATGATTAGAATACACACTGTATTTGCAAAGTGCTTAAAATACTGGTTGACCTTTAGTAAGTGTGTTAATCAATAACAAACATATAACTTGCTATTACGCCAATTAAATGCCTGTGTATTTCATTCAGATATTTAAAGGTGAAGGTTAAATCATTACCCTGTCAGGATGGGCATTTTGCTCTGATCTGTTGCCTCCAGAGAATGCAGAAGCTTGTGAAAAGCCCTGGGGATCTTACTAATCCATTTTACAGCAGGCATTTTAAAACTTGTACTCTTGTGAGTTACACTTTTCCCCGGGACACATAGTTCTTGCCCTTCTCTTTTGTCTCCTTAAAAGTTGATGAATTTACATTGAAGTGTGTGTGTCTGTGCTGAATGGAGATTCTCCAGCAATCTGTGCCCTGATCTTCCAACATCCAGAGAAATGTAATGAAGGAACTGCAGATTAGCTTGATGAGGAGTCTCTTTCACCAGAGATCATTATCTTCTCCTGAAATGGAAATATCATGATGTTTTATATGTACTGACAAATTAATACAATAATGATTACAGTGGGAATTAAAAAAATATTCATATGGCATTACAGTTTTCTGTAACACTTGGTACACGACCTCAAAGGTATGAAGAGGAAATAGTTGGTAGGTGCAAATGAAAGTGGCAGATTGTCTGCCAAAATCAATGAAGTGGGTAAAAACAATAAAAAGAGAGAAAGTAGTATTTCTCTTTCTGCTTTTGTAGGATTTTTTTCCAAGACACTATCTTTGCAAAAAATCTCTCTTCCCAACACAAGTGGTCTAAGAAGACAACAGTTACTCTTGTGATGTAAATCAGTGTTAATCTGCTAAACTATAACTGTTCTAATATGTTGGAGATCTGATTACATGTGTTTTAGGGGAAGGTGCAGTTAATTAGTATGACCATTCTCTGTTTCAAGAGTAATATGCTTCTGACTTTGCATAAAGGTCAATGAAGTGTTAAATAGAGAGTGATTAAATACAGAGTGTGAAGGAAATTATTCCAAGGGAAAGAATCAGTGAGGAGACAGATAAGAATGAGGATGCAATAAAAATAAGGTATCATTGGATGATAAAACCCTCTATTGATACCTTGAGTCCAAAGCTGTGAGCATTTAAAGTAGTGACACATCTACTGGGGAGAAATCAAAAAACTCTGTCTCCTTGCTGTGTAGTTGTATGAAAAGTATTCTTTAATTGCTAATTGGCACTGTACCTAGAAGTGATATACTTAAAACAGAAACTTAAAGGCATTGAGTCAAGTAATTCTGAACTATATTTTTACCAAAATAGTCTCCAGACCCAGTGCTTCCAGGAAAATCCTTTTTCATGTCAATATGTTGAGATAAAGGTTTCTCTTCCTGGTCCTGCCTTTACATTTCTATCACACTGTAACTAGACAAGATGTTTATCTTAAATTTGCTAAGGACATGCAAATCACGTGGGGTATTTTCCGAGCAGTATGTAAATTCAAACCACTGTAAAGAAAATTTTGTTTGGACTAGAGTTACTAAGTAGGGTATAAGGAATTCCATGTTGTCTTAAGATCCTGTGGAGTTCTCTGTTAATCTGAAGCCATTTTGGTCACATCATTAAAAACTGCTCCTAAATATTCAGTAAAACATTCTTAAACTTGAGTAGCATACCTTGGGTTTAGTATGCACAGAAATAGAGATTTCTTGTCAGTGAGAAGTTGATGATGAACAAGCTGAGAGGTTTTATGAGCCCTGAGGCAACAAAATGCCAAGATATCTGTCAGGCCATTTGAAATAAAAGCCCAGAAATCACTCTCAAAGAGGATTGTTGATGTTCCATGTGAATAATTGATAAAATAATGTACAGACAGCTGTAGATGTAACTGCCAAAAGCTATGAAGCTGCATTAAGATATACTGCATTGCTTTCCTTCAGAAAGTTCAAAAGATTTTAAAATGACTGATTCCAGCATTGCTGATTTGCATCACATTAGTTTGTGGAATTTTTTCATAAGTTGAATTTTTTTCTGGTTGTGAAGTTCTAAGGTGGGACACCCCCACACCTCCCATGAATGTTTTATGCAGAAATAAGCTGCTAATGACCCACTCACGAAGCTGTCCCAGTCTGAACTTTCTGGTGCAGTGATGCCTCAGATGGAACAAAATACTCCAGATAATATTTCTCTGATGTTCTGTAGAGTAGCTTAACATTTTTTCTATCTGACTTTAAAAGTGATCTTATTACATTTGCCTTTTCTGAATTTATGAGTGTTCCATAACTCCTGTTCTCTTCATACAGCTCTGATATACCTAGAAGGAAGTGTAGAGTGGAGAGAAAAGGAAATATTGTTATCCATTGGTTGCAAAACCTCCATTGGTTGCAAAACTTGCCAAAGCAGCTTGGATTTTTTTTTGCATAATCTGTCATTTGTACCACGTGTGCTTTTTGGTAAATTATAGATGTTAAAGCCCATGTGACTGCCACAGACAAAAGTGTTCTGAGGCTGCAGGGAAAAATATTGTTGAATAAGAAGTCAACTGAGAGTAAATTCACCACAATGGTAATTCAGCATGTATTTCTCCCTTGCACTACTGATCCAATGATTTAAGAGGAATAATTTCTATAATCCCAGACTCAGTGGTAGTCAAGAAAAGGAGAAGGATTTTAATATGCCATAAACAGATCAATGACTCCTTTCTTATGGCTTCATGTCAGACTTCTATTTCATGTCTACCAAGAAGCTAAACAAGAAAAGACAAAGCTCCCTTTACAGTTTCTTGGTACTAAATCTCTGTACAGTGAAAAAAAGTGGAGTAGTTCTATTGCAGTAAGGAAAAGTACTGAATGAGGATATGCCCCAAATTTTAAATGTCCATCACTATGAAACTATGTAATATTACAAGAGCCAAAGGAACTTTTATGAGCTTTTTGCTCATCATATTCAGATTGTGCTTTTTGTCCATCTAGAATGTTGTACTAAAGCCTCGAGGAAGAATTATAGCCTCAATTATTCCTCCTGCAATGTTCCCACATTTGTACTGAATCCAGAGGGAAGGGTTACCATTAATAATATTTCTCTAGTTTCCCCAAGCAAAAGTACCAAGCCTGCAAACAAGGGGACAATTTTAAATGTCTGTGCTACTGCATAGCATTTATATTGCTTTAGTTACAAGAATGAAGCCCAAACTGTTAGTCTGTATTCTAGCAGCCTGATTTTGAAATAAAACAGGCAGAGTATTGCTTTAGTTGACTATTGACTGGGTTCCATCATTTTAATAGATCTCATAACAGCATGGAGTTCAGACTAAACTGATACTTTCTGCAGTAATTATTGATACTTGAACTAGAAATACTCTGTTTACCCATCCACCATTTGTTTATTATCACTACTGGTTATTTTATGTCCTTACATTGTCATAGTTTCTCCTAGCTTATATATCCACAGAGAGAGGTGGACATTAAAAGATTTGGATAGTAGGCCCAAAGTGCAAATATCTGACAAACTGACTGATATTTGTTCATATTTCCTTCATGTCTCATGTGGAGGACTATTGCCTAACCCACATGCTACTGGCTTCCTGGTAGCACAGGGTGGTTATGAGACTCTCAGCAAGTTTTGGAGGCTTCAACTTGCTGTGGTGAAATATTGATGAGGTTAAAATACACTGGGTTTTTTCCTGGTTTTGTTTTGTTTTTGTTTTTTTTTTTAATTCTGAGACCTTATCAACTTAATGCCCCAAACCATTTATTAGAGTACAGTTGGTGTATTTGTAAACATGGTACTTTGCAGATTTTTCAGTTAATTTCCTACAATAAACAAATTTACTTCTTAAGTTGTAATATAGACTCTTGGAGGCTGTGACATTTTTAGGTGTGAGCTTTGACAAAATCTCTTGTACTGCTTGCTGTAGAGAAATATGATCAGTTACCCTGGGTCAGCTCCAAAGTAACTTGAAACCCACTGGAAAGATTTCCCTGGACTTGAGTAAGCCTTGGGACAAATTTTATCTGCAGCTATTTTGGTCCAGCCTGAGGCTTGCAGGTTTCATAGTTTTATATGTAGATGTCTGGAAGGATGTGGCCAATCTGATCTCTGGTGGAGCAAATGGAAGGTAACAGTGCCAAGTGAATCTCTGATTCATGATCCAGCACCATTAAATGAAAATAGAAATTGGACATTTGACTTGAACTGAGCCTCTGGCACATCCACGGTGCACTGAAAGCCTATGAAGGGCTCCGGAAACGTACCTGTGTGTCTCACAATAGTATTAACCAACAAATAAAATTAACTTAGGTTTGCTTTCATTAGAAAATATTGCCTTATCAGTAGACCTCATTTCAGAAGTGCAAATGTGCCTGCCAGCTGTGACGGTCACCAATGTCTAACACATCAACTGGGTCACACAAGGCAGCTGGGGAGATGTTTCAATACAGAGTGAAATGAAATAAGCCATTGCTGAGTCCAAATGACCCTTGCTTTTAGCATTTATACTGGCCTGAGGTCCAGGACAAATTCATTGAACAACATAAAAAAAAGCAAAAGCTTCAAACATACAGTTTGTTCCCTGGTTTGCATATTAAACTCTTAGTTTAAATTCTGCCTTTCCTACATGGCATATATTAAAATAAATGAAAACCTATTGTGCCTGACTCTCCTTTCAGTAAGACAGATTTCACAGTTGTGTAATTCCAAGGCTTGCAAGAATGGTTTTGCTGGCTTAAATTGTGTAGAAGAAAAATCAAACCACAGAATGTTAATGTTTAAAACAAGAAACAAGCTAATGTCTCACAAGTATGACTGCACTGATGTAATAGCCAATAAGTGGGGTTTTTGCATGACTATTTATTTATTTAAATTATCAAAGAAGATGATTTGGTAGACCTTATGAGGTTTTGGCCTATTCAGAAATGTACAGCAAATGCCTTTCCAGATCTTCCATAAGGAAAACAACTTATTATAATTATTTTGGTGAAAGTATATGAATCTGTAAATTTCACTCCAGTTATGTCAAAGCTATTCTTAAATAAAATTACAGAAAACAAGATATAACATGAGAAGCTAAGGTGTTCCAGCTGTGTAAACACACAGACTGCTTTCGGAGTTTCCTTTATGTACAGCAGGTGTCAATGTGGTGAATCAGCCAAACACTGGGAATCCAAACTGAGCCTCTCCACATTCAATCAATGCGGAGCAACTACTCACACCCCAAGTGCCCAGCACAGTGAAGAATTCATTTCATTTCTTTGAGCTCTTCTCCAAAGACTGGGTTTGTTTCTCCACACACAGCATTTATTTAGCTGCAGTTAAAAATACTTGATGACTTCTAAAAACCTTTTGGAACATAATTTTGCTTTTGGTTTCCATTTCCTCTCATCCTCAGCTCCTGCAAATGTGATGGTCTGGGTTTTTTTTCCAGTGTGCAAAATCATTAATGTAGGCTGTTGTATTAATCCTCTTCTCCAGTGCTTGGCAGATTTTCTCTCCAGACTTATCCAGGGAATTCCCAGTTGTGCAATTTGTTGGGTTACATGTTATTTCATATAGTGAATATTTCACTGTTGATTATGTAGGAAATAGTAACAATGAATGGTGTTTACCACTTTGTAGGTAGATAGCTTGTCCTCTAAGTATTTCTCTATTTAGTCTGATATTGTCATGTTTGAACACTCCATTGATTTTCTTTAAGTTCATCATATTGTTAGCTGTTTTTTTTCAGTCTACTGTGCATGATGTTTGAGTATTGCTGTATTGATTTTCCAACAAGACATTTTAGTTTCAAAATATTAATGACTCACACTGTAAGTACTGGTACACACGTTTTTTTGTTTGGTAAAATTATTCAACAATGGCCAAGGAATAGAACAAATTTCTGTGCTTCTTGCCTTTTCTTTTAAACATTTATCTCTGGCACGGGCTTACAGTAGACTTCTTCAAATGAAGAAGATGGAAAATGCCACAGAATCTTTTAGGGAATTATCTGTAGATTATTATCCACATTATCAGTAGATGATATTAGCAGGTGCTAATAACTGTCACCTACACACAGGTTCAGGTGGATTTGGTAGCTGTGGCAATGACTGATGTGCTGAATGGCTTGGTGCTACTGTTTCCAGTTTGACTCAAAGTCTAAAAAAAGAAAGGAAGTGATGTTTGTTTTTATCACAACACAACTGAAGCTCTTTTCTCAGCAGTGCTTCTACTGACTGAAGGAACTGGTCATCTCATAGAATTTGAGTTCCACAGTGGACTTTCTTCATCTTTACTGTCTCCCATGCCTGTTAGTCTTCTACTTGGATTCTCTGGGGAGTAACTGCTAATAAATAATGATAAAAGAAGCAGTAGATCTCCCTCCCATTTCTGTTTCCCTTACTGCTGGCCTCTGCTTTCTTATAAAAGAAAGTGGTGATATGCACATAAAAGAGCTGCTCTCCACTGTTGAATATTTCATGTAAGTTTCTTGTTGGAAGATTGATTTTTGCCACAGCTCTGACTTTATTTGTTGTCAAGAGGAACATGCATACTACATTTTGGAAAAGTAAATATGAATATTAGATCTTTTGTCTGCATTGGAGAGCTCTGACTAGGGAATGTGACGAACCCCCTTTTGTACAAGACTGAACCTTGCAAGCAAACAAATTTTGAGATTGAAATTGCTCTTCAATGCTCTTGAAAACTCACACCTCTATGCTTCAGATTTGCATAAAATCTTGTCGTCTTAGAACAAAGTTTATCCAATCATGTGCACAAAAGCAGTAAGATACCATAAGTTGACACAGTATATTATAGAAGATACTCATACTAAAATAAGACTCTTCAACTGGCTATGTACACCAGTATTTGTGTATCCTGAGATTTTCTTTAAACCTGTACAGTTTAGTTGTGTTTTGGCTTAATATCATAGTTGCATTACAATATAGTGGTTTTGCATAATATTTTGTCTGACAGAAACTATCACATGGAACTAAACCAGGAGAAATTCTATTTCTTTGTATTATAAACACCAGATTTGATTTTTTTTAAGTCTAATAGATACATTAGGCCTGCAACCTTCTGTATTTGGTTTTGTTCTGAGATTCACCTTAAACCACAGTGTATTCTAGTTATTGATTTTGTGATGCCCTTGGCTTTTGTGCACTGTTTTGATACTGACTGCAGAAACCTGAAACACAGTAAGGAGAGCTACTCTCCATAGTAGTCTCTTTATTTCCTCCTTCAGCCAGTCTGATGAAATCTTGCTTCCCCTCTGGTGAGCTTAGGAATTGTATTTGACTGGATTCCCACTCAGTGGATCAGTTGGATTTAATTATTCAAAGCATCAGTCGTGAGGCTGTGTTTGTACATGTCAGTAGCACCAGTGCTGTCCCATAAAATTCACTCTTGGAAGGTTCCACAAGGAAAATCTCTGAAACATTTTGTTCTTAGACTGTGATTTTCTGACATAATAATTCAGAAATGTAACTTCTGAGCTGGGACTGCCCATCATTCTGTTAGTGTCTCTTTCTCACCATACAGCCATCCAGAAGTATTTTCCAGTGTCCTGCTGAAGGCTTTTATAAACTAACCTTCTAGATTTTGTCCTGGCTGTTTGGAAGCAGTTTCCTGTGCTGTCATAAGAGGGGTGAAGCCAGAAAAGAAGGACTCTATAGCAGCAAGTGGGGCTGTATGAGGGCATAAACCAAGTTTTTCTGATGTACTTAAAGTGCTGTTCTTACCAAGAGAGGCCCTGTGTGCATCAGCAACATAGCTCTAATTAACCATACAATAATTGGGGCTCAATCATTTTTCAATTATATTTTCAAGAGCATAACATGCACTTCAGAGAACTGTCTTCAGCTGACACTCACTTTCATTGTACCCAACAGAAAATTACAAGAGGGAAGCACTGGAGAACCAGGGCAGGATGTTGTGGAGAACATGTGGGGCCACAGGCAAAGCAGCTATCGAAGTCACTGAGGTGAGCTTGCTGTAATCTTGCAGATAAATTTGTAATTTACAGTTCTGCTGACTCAGGAGGGCTTGTTTTTAAAAACAGGTTGTATGATTGTGAATACCATAAGTCATCTTTCTTGTCAAAGGAAAAATAATTGCTTTCTTTTATTTTTTATCTATGTTTTGGCATTGCTGAATGCTCCTCCTGGGTGCTGCCAGTCCAGCAAACCTCTTTCTTTCCATACATGCCACCAGATGTGGCATCTGCCAACCCATCAGCTAAGCCTGTCCAGCAGAGCTGCCTTCAGTAAAATGTGTACAGCCCATGCCAGATTCATTTGGAGAAGTTTTTCACTTGTTTGCCCTCTGCCAGTCTTCAACTGTTAAAAACAGATTATTTTTTCCTAATAGCTAAATGGAATCTAGGGGGCATTACCCACCAGACTCTTTCTGCTGACTTAGATCAAATTTTAGTTCCAAATATATTTGCTGTCACTTCTTTTTTATGGGACTTGTGAATTTCTTAATGGCGAAACTGTGTGGAACTAGAAGTCTAAACTTTCCCTTTGATATCACTAAGAACTCCTCTGCTTAGTTTTATTGGACTATGTTTTACATCCACTGGAAAAAAAAAAAAAACAACTTGATAATGGCTTTTTAGAAATTTTATAGGAATTTTTGAATTAAATTTTAAGTGAGCATGCTGATAAACTGTTATAACGAGCTCTGCTATAGTCTTGGACAAACATGTGTAAATATATATAAATTATCAAATCAAAAGTATAAGTCATCTAGATATTCCCATTTGTGTGCAACAGGTTTTATAAATCAGCTATATATATGTGATTTCATTCTTAAATGAGCTAAGGATGCCATATGGTTTCATTATGTATCCAAAACACTGAAGCTCTTGCTGACAAAATAGCATTAAGGACATTTTATTCTTGGCATATTGCAATATTTCTTCTGAGTAAAGAATATGTTTTGAGCTGCCCTTGGGTGTAGGCATTTTGTGTGTTCTGTAATAGAAACAGATGTGTTGATCTCTTCCTTAGATATGGCACCCATGGGGAAAACCCAAAACCAAAACAACCCATCATTTTGGGAGCAGTAACTATTCTGTATCCTACTAATACCTTTCTCCTGTCTCTATTAAAGTTGGGATTTTAAAGATTATCACAGGGAAGTGTACAGGGATGATGTTCTTTTCTGATAAGCACACATAATCACTTCACCCGGTCAGGTCCTTTTGCCTTGACACTTTCAGAGTAGTTTGCAGTATCTTTCATTATTTCAAGACATTTAGATTTTTATGTAACACCCTAATACTTTCACACATATGAAAATAGCTTTCATATATTGAGCTTCATGATTTTGTGTATATAATAATACTTGTTCTTCTTTCCTTCCTTGCTGTACTTTCTGTGTAGTCTCAAGAAGGCATTCTGATATAAATGTGATAGTTCCAAAGAACCCAACTGGCTCAGGCAATGCCACATGGGTTAATTTAATTCCTAAGCTTATTGCAAAACTATATTGACTGAAGATTTTCCAAAACAATAATTTCACAGTAATATGGATTGATTGACACTGAAATGAAGGAAATTATAATTTTGTGCATTAGGTCTCAGATATTTACACTGCATCACATACTCTTTGTTATCTCTAACAACTCTAGCAATTTTCAGTGCTAAAATTTTTGTGTGTGTCTTCCCAAATAGCTCGATATTCTCTTTCTTATTAAGAGTCAGTATTTCAGCTGTCAGCTTTGCATAGCCCAACAGCAAAGGGGAAGGGTAAGAGAAAGAATAAGAACAATAACAACTTCCACTTGTATTTCATCTTTTGTCTCAGTTTCCAAAGCCAAACACCATTAGTGAGATAAGGCTATTGGTTTTGTTTGTGACCTCCATCCACGCTACCTTTTCTTGTGGTCTTGCCCAAGATGATTAGAGAAAGGAGAATGGATGGGTGGCAAGGAAGAAGCTAGCTCAGATATTAGCAGAAGCATTGCAGAACACTCAGCTTCTCTAATTTCCCTTCTCTTGTGAAGGAACTCTCCCTTCCTGGATATGTCCTTCTGAATGAGATCTAAAATCAAGAGTCTGTGACATGTTTACTCAATAAATATCTTACAGATTAGTTTTTGAGAAGTACACCCTATGCCATTTATTTCCATACAAGCTTCTGATGTTCTTCCACAATTTAAATGAATTCAGTATTCTCCCTCCCAGGCCCTGATTAATGTTCTGTTGTTCAGTCCTGTTGCAAGGCATTAACAGCCTCTGACCTCCCCTTAAGAATCCTCTGTGATTCCTCATCTGTGACGCAGCAAATCTGATTCAGTCTGTAGGATATTTTGAAATCTTTTTTTTCTGATAGCATGATACTTACTAGCCCTGAGTCTGTTCTTGTGCCAAAATAAATCAGAATCTGTTCTGTCACAGCAATTTCAATTTTTTCCCTCCTGACAGTTTCAGATCACTGTATCTGACCCTGTGCTTGCAAAGTGGTGATGCTATTTTTTGCACTGTTAAACTGAAGCACAGCAGCTTAACTGAACTGATACTGGCAGATGTTCCAAGATCATGATGCTGTTTGAATACAGCACCAACATCTTCACCTTCTCTCCTCTGTCCTCAGAGGTGATAGGAAGAAACACATAGGATGCTGATCAAACTTTTCCTCTGTTGGGATTCTAGCTAATGATATTGTGATCAGCAATACAGTCTCTGTTGATCCAAACTGTCAGTTTCCCACCTTGCTTTGATTTTACTCAGTGAAATGAGATGCAGGGGATGTCCCTATGCAAAACTGAACAAGCTGATATGCCAAATTTCCTGTGCCTTACGAGTGGCTTGCCTTGGTTCTCCCAGTACAGTCCATGTTCTCCAAGCATTAAATCAGACCCTTGTATTGTTTCATATTACATGAGCTTGCTTACATTGTTCTCAGCTGCTGGATTTTGTGTTCACAAAGGACCAGAGCCTTGGATTCTCATTTGGACTACTGATCATGCAACTGTTGTGATGACATCAATAGCAGTGCTTAAAGTCAACGTTAGTTATGCATTTATAGAAGAAACAAAGACAAAAATTATAGGCATATAATTTCTCATCCCTTTCCAGACTGCTTAAAATTTTTTCTTCTGCCTGCAGTTGAGCAACAGCCTCAGGCTCTGCTGCAGCCTCTTACTCAGTGCTGAGATAGAGTTGATGGATGAAGTGTATTAGGAGGCCTGAATAATCTCTAATCACAGAACTGCTTAAACAGTGTCACTATAGCTTATTATAAGTTTGTGTACTTTCTTCAGAGATATTGATCTTATCTTACAGCTATCATGGTGCTACATCTTTTCTTACTAGTGCTTTTAATTCTCTTCTCCCTGCACCCTTCTGCTAAGTAATGAAGCTCTCTAGGCTGAGAAGAATTTTTGTATGGCTTATTTGTACTGCTGCCATCAGGAGATCCTGCTCCACCACCTCGGGGTTGTTGACTTTGTTGTGTTGTAGGTACAAATACAACTTGTGGCTCACATCACTTTGAGTAAAATCTGGGGGAAAAAAAACCCTCAAAACTGTCTTCGCCTGTGAGTGATGGATTTGCTGAGGGTCTGTTCCTAAATTTCTTCTCCTCTGTCATTTGAAGGGAATAAATATACCTGACTTTTTCCCAGTCTATGACTTTATTAAAATTATCTCTAAATACACTGAGGCTTTCCACAGAATTATCAGTGTACTTTGGCATGGTTTGTGCTCTGAGTAGAATACAAATACAGGGGATTCAAAGGAGAAATGGAGCTATTTTGAAATTCTGTAATACGAGCATCTGCTTCTGCTGTAAAACAGGAAAATAAAAAAAAGTGGAGCAATGCAAACTGGAAGGAAACTGTGACAGTCATCCTTGGGTTAAAGAAAGGGGCAAAAAAATGTGTGAGATCATTTTGCTTCTCCAAAAATGACAGGGGAAAACATTATGAGCAGGGTCTCATATTTCCTCAGTAACTAAATATTGCTTTGGGTTTATTGCTCAGTTGACTTACACAGAACAGATTTGTGGTTAGTGGAAAGAGTTTTAAAATTGCAACAAGATTACTTTTTTTTTTTTCTGGGCCAAAAAAATTTGATTAAAAAATGGCTTGAAGCCTAATTCCATTTTTTTAGAGTTCTTTCTCCAGTCAGAATTTTATAGGCATTTTTCAACAAAAAGTCCTTCTACTCTTATAGGTACCTAGGCCAAAACAAGAGTATGGGAAAAAAAAGAGGGTAGATAAGTCACTATGTAATTTTTGGGATGCGAACTGTAAAAACTGAGAAGTCATAAAGATTGCAAACAGCAAGTAGGTTGTAGTTACCCCTTCCTGTAAATGTGTGCTTCCTGGGCAATGGGTGTTCTTTGGGATATCTGCACACTGTTTGCAAATTCCTGAACAATTGTGAGAACAGTTGGCAGCTTTGAAAGAGACTTTCAAAGTGTGGGTTTTTCAATGAAAATAGATCAAGTCCTCACTTCATATTTCACCTCCTCAGTCAGGCAATGAAAAAAAGTGATTTTTTGGAAGCTGTACCATGTCACTCTAGGATGGAATAATGTGCTTTGAAAGCAACCAGGAACATTTATGTGGGCTGTGAATATATTGCCTCTTGAAAATGTGAATACAAATTCACATCTTCATCTCAAATCCTTGTTACTGTGCTGGCAAAACATTTAATATCACAAGAGAAAAGAGTATTTCATTTATTTTAGGGCATGATTGGAATAATTTTTTTTTCCCTATCACAAGTGCAACCATAACTTAAAACTGATAGTGCCAACTGCTATGGTAAATCTGAAAACAATTCCTTTGTTGCATGATAAATTAAACTGACCTAGAATAGGACTCAAAAATATGTCCAAACTACTAATATAAATTTATCCAGAATCCACAAATAAATACTGGTTTTGTCCACCTCTAGCTTGAGCAACACATTTTTTCATTAGGTTTCACTGGCATAACGAAGAAATTGAGATAATAAATCCTTCCTTTAAAACATGTCTGCCTGAATATTGGATAAGATTGCTGTGTTTTATGTAGCTCCTGGTAGCCATGAACCTACTTAGTGCAGAACTCTTTTGCAGTTGCACCTCTCTTGGCTGCATCTGCAGAGTGACAGAAACCAGTGACAAGTCTCAGCTGCACTTGTAGGTGGACATCTATTGGAGATGCCTCCAAACTGGGGTAAAATCTTTCACATTAGTGCACAACATGATTCATCTGCTAGTCTTGGATTATAAAGCGCTAGCAAAATTCTCCCTTATATTATCCCCCCAAAAGTGTTGATTTAAAAAGAATTTTGAAGACTGCTGAAATCTCACTGCTTTGGGGGTGTTCTTTGCATGGCTTTGCTTTCGGGTAGGCAGCCCAGACTGGGTCTGTCTGGCACTGAGTTACCTCCAACAGCAGATTGAAATTTCCCTGTCAGTGCCCTGCAGATGAGCCAGTCAGATACACAAGGGAGTGGCTCTGGTGTGACACAGAAGGGCTAAAAGGAGAGTGGCAGAGCAGCAGCAGCAGCCAACTACAGTGTCAATCAGGACTTGGAAAAGCCAGGGCAGGGCGTGATAAGCAAAAGGCATCTTTGAGCAGCAAGAGCTTCAGGTGATGTACTTGAGCAATGAGCCCAGCCTCAGACTAATGAGAGCTGTGTCTGCAGGGAAAAGATCAAATAGGAAAACAACACTGCTTAAAGTATGCTTTTGTCATCCAGAAACACTTAAGCTGCATGAATAAAATTGTGTTCAGGGTGCCGAGGGCATGAATAACTCCACAGCCTGAAAAGCAAGGGTGTAAGCTTGGATGATTAGAAGTGTCAAGACAACAGGCTCCCCTAGCTGCTTACAGGAGAGTTTTATAGAACAGAAAATGAAGAAATGTCCATAATAAGAAAGTGGGTCAGATGCAGTGTGAAGAAAAAAAAAAAAAAAAAATCAGAGAGGCCACAAGCTACATCCCACCAGCTCAAAGTCTCGGAACTGAGTCTGTGTACGAACAAATGTCACTTTTCGTGCCCTCAACAAAAACTGATGGACCTCCCACATTGCTTTAAAAGATGCTTGGCTTGTCCAGCAGCTTTGTTAAGTACAGTGCCATAAATGCTGCAAACGATGCTTCAGCTTTCTTCTGACAGAAATCAAGCTTTAGGAAAGTGCTTTTCTCTTGTTAAGCAGGGCAGGTCTCTGACCTGGGAAAATCCTTAATCCTGATGGTGACAGCTCCTTTCAACTGCCTGGGTCAGGCTTGAAATAGTATTTCTGTGAAGAAGAGAGTTTGATGGTGAAAACAAGGTTGCTTCTCACTTCATTGTGCCTGGTGAGCTTTCACTTTATTTTGTTTAAAACACAGAAGCGGCCTCCTAGCCTAAAGTTACCTGTGTCTCCAACAGGGATCAGTTCAAAGACTTGGCATATTGCTTTAGGAAAAAATCAGGTGTATATATTTAGTGCTTCAGGTGAGATGTTGTTTTGTATGCAGACCTAGAGCACTCAGGAGATTTGGGGTAATTCCACAGCCCAGCAAAGGAGAGAGCTGGGTAAGACAAAGGAAAAATAGGAATGACCCTGTGAAAACTATGGGTGAAGAACTGAACATCCATCTGTCACAACACCCTGAATGGACACAGTTCAGGGTATTTTCCCAAGCAGAATTCCTCCTTCCCAGAGCATCAGGCCAGGCTGAGGTTTCAGGCTGAGGTCTAGCCAAAAGCAGCTGGTTTGCCACCTCCTCTACTAGGAGGATGCTTAAATTTACAGTGGCTTCTCTCAGCCCTGAGCTTTAGATTGTCACCTTAGCACATGACAATTATGCAGGGACTTTAAATGACAGCTCTGTATTTCCCATGTCCCTGCATTTTTATTTCATGCTAGGGGAAACCTTAGGATCCTATTAGCAGTCGTATGTTTGTGATGTTTGACTAGAAGTTATGCCCTTTGGATGGATGTGTTATTTACATGCTGACTGATTAAAAATGACAGTAAATAAAAATATATTTGCTAATACAGGCTTGGGGTACCCACCAAAGTGTTGAATAAACTCAAAGAATGACAGAGAATGTCTGATTAGGGACATAAGGGTTATTCTGTACCATGCAGCAGGATCTGTAGTTCAGAATGTCAGGTTCCAAGAGTCAGTCCCAGCAATGGCTTTTAGTGCAGACAGACCTAGCACTTCTTTGGCACTAAATTTGCAAGCAGTATTCCCTTCTGGGTGCTTCTCAAAAAGAATCTGATTTTTTGCCTGGCTTTTTGTTTGTATTATTCTATTTTTTTACACTAAGAAATGACAGAATCAAAACCATGTTGCTGAGCCCCAAAACCTAGTACAGAGGTGAGGCTCCTTTTATTGCTGTCACTGCTAAATGACTTGATGTTACCAAGTGAATGTGATGCACACTTCTGCTGCAGTTAATTTGCTATATACTTATGAATAGGGAACAAGCTTTGGAACCCAGGTGCTTAGAGGGATACAGGGAAAAATAACAGTAGATTACCTCTTGCCTCTGTGGCTGTAGTAAGTCTTGCTTAAAAAGACTGAGAGGATGGATTTAGTAATATAAACTGCTGAAATACAATGCTTAGAGTGGCAAGTCATCATGAAAATTAGAAAATACATTTAGCCATTACAAGGGCATTGCATTTAGTGTATTATATTTTTAGACTCTCAATAAGCCAGGCACACACTGCCTTCTATTCCCTGACACTTTTGTTATTTGAGCCTGGTAGTGGACATAAATATCACTGCAGAATAACAAACGAGAACCCAAAGAAACCAACTCAATTTGCCTTTGAGTTTTAAGAACCAGTACTTATGCATATGTGAGGGGAATAAGGACACACTGGTTTACTCTAATTGTGTCATAACTTTCATGGAGTGCAAACAAGCAACTGTTTGGCTGGGTGTCAGTGTTTCAGTAACAGTGCAAGGCCACCCCAGGACACCACAAAAAGGGAAACTCTAAAATGCTTGAGACCATTTCAAGGGCAAGACATGGGATCAGGTACCAAAGCTTGCAGGAGATGTGTGTATCCTGGAAGACTTGGTTAATGTCTACATCTCACAGTGACCATTTTCCCTCCTGTCCCTTATTGAAGTGAAACTTACCTCTAAAGCACAGGAGCAAGTGTGGCACATGAGGGCCCTCTGACCAGTCCTGTACTAGCTGCAACAGCCCCAGGAGGAGAGATGCAGTTCTAGGAGGCTGAACTGAGCATCTGTGGTGTATTGTAACCCTCTAAGATCCATATCCTGTGGCTGGGAGAGGATTGTATTTCTTATGCTTCTTATCTTGCTGCAGCATCAGCAATGTGTCTGGCTACATAAGAAAACTAAATACATGGAATAAATTCAGGCTGCCATTAAATTCTTTAAAGTTTAATGCAATAGGAAGTGTACCACCAAGAGCAAATTATAGAAATCAGCCATCCCTGACTTTGATGGATATTGCCCTCACAAACTCACCACATACTGTTTTCTGAACTAGATTATTTGCCTAAGTCATCAGCATGTGATTGATTAGAGAAGCCAAATGAGTACAGAATAACTTCTACATATCTTGCTTACTACAAATAAGAAAGTTTTGTACAACGCTTTATTAAAAGCTGATTAGATTAAAAAAAAAATAAAATTCTATAGTTGGAGCCATGACAAATGTTTTCTTTTGTTTCCAAATACTTTGTGGTTCAACAGTGCTAGCTGAACAGCCAGCTGAAAACTGGCTTCACGTCCACTGCAGCTTCCAGAACTGTGCTGCCAAAACAAGCCACCAAAATACTGGGGAAAGAATTATTTATTACATGAGCGTCTGGGAGACAATAAGTAAATTCAGTTTTCATGTCTACTCCATGCCCACTAATGATGACAGCAGGAAAAGAATTATTCCTTTGAGAAGTAGGAAAAGTTCTTTCTTGCTGAGATTTTTCATAAATGAGAGATAGGGTGAGTGGGGTGGAAAAAAAAATTCCATATCATAGATTTTCAGAGCTTTGACATGACAGCAATTTTTAAACGTAGATATACTTTATACAATATCCATTTAAAGCTTGATCAATATAGATATGTTTTGTTGGAGCGTGTGGTAATATAGAAATGAAGTAAAATGTTAAATCTGAAGTTCTGGAATGAAGATGGGGCATATTTGTTCCTCTGTCCCAAAGGTTTTGAGGTGTACAATTGATCCCCAAATGTAGAACATGGATTGAACTAAAATAATGTAACTTGTCATCTTTAAGAAAAAAACGTGGTCATACTAAGCAAATGAGATTAAACACTATGAAAAATGAAACTGTATTGAAGAACCATAGATTTTAAGAAAAATATGCTCTCAGGGTATCAAAAACTAATTTGACTTAATCTTCAAGCAGTCCTGAGTAAGAGGCTAAAATTGACTCTTGAACGTTATGTGAATGAAAAGCATCTTTGGGCAAGATCCTCTCTTTATCAAAGTCTTATAAACGACTCAACTTTCAAAGACAAGTCTCTCTCCTCTAACTCAAATTATGAATGATGGGGAAATGAATGAGAGAAAACCCTTATCCTTAATCTAGAGAGAAAACATTGCCTTACTTTTTATATTACTTAGCAAGATGATGAGCACAATGTAATGTAATACATTATTTGATTTCTCTTCCACCTCCTGGTGTGTGGGGAATGAATCACATATTCCCCAATTACACCCCAAGAACACAGTCATCTCCAAAATGAACTTGCCATTGGTATCTGATGCCTGGATGTCTCCACTGTAGCAGAAAACCATCTTGTTGTAGCAGATGCATCTTATTCAAAGGAGCTGCAATCATGGAAGTACAGAAATAGGACATGACATATGTATCTCATCTTATTTTTTTCTAATTGTGACTGAGCATACAAACGTTCTGGAAAGCTTGAAGTATTTAGGACTGATTTACAGAGGGTGCCCAGCTTGTATAAAAACATATTTCAAATTATAATACTATTGGTTTAAATAAATGCAAATATTTAACTTTAGTAGACCCTCCTCTGCGTGGTGTGGTGGTGGTTTTTTGGCAATATCAAAAAAACTCTTCTGATGATACATTGTCAGTCTTCTATTTTCAGCAGAAAAAAATCATTGTAATACAATAGTAGCTCGTGAGACCTTAAGTTGCTTTAATTGCATAGGCTTATTTGTTAGCTTCAGATGCAGAATGTTTCTAAGCATGTAATTAAATTTACAGGGACAGATGGCTGCTTACTTAAATGGCTTAAAATTAAGCATGTGCTTTGAGTGATGGACTGGTTAACAGCTTAGGGTACTGCTAAAGCACATAGCTGGATGCAGTCTTTGTGCAGGACAAAAAAAAGTGAAACAATAAAAGATATAAAGATAAGGTATAAATAAAGGTACAAAGATGGTACTGTCAGGGTGCATTAGAATCCTATTTATGCCCAATAAATTATTAATTAAGCTGTTGCTTTAAAATTATTTTTAAGTTGTCAATTCTTTTAATACAGGAGAAAAATTCCCAAAGCTTTATGTGGTACAGTTCTGTAAAATGTCTACCTGTAATCCATTACAAATAACTCAGACTTGTTTCACATAAAAAGCAGGCTTATTAATGTCTCAATGCTGCAGATTGACACAACATATCATTAAAGCTCAGACATAGTCATTACCCTGTGCTGCAGTGCTTGGGATTATTAATATTTTTAGTGCTATGAGGACACAGGAGATGTGCTGCATGCATTCTAAGCCTTGTGATAGATTAAAAAAACGGATGCCTAGATACAAAGCCTGATAATACTGTGCTGGCCTTTAAAAAAGAAGTCTTCTTTCAACATTCAGGGAGATTTTTCTGTTGTTTTTCCATTGAGTGTGTGCTAATTAAACCGATGGGAAGAGTGAGAGCTAATTGATGGCAGACCGGGTCTCCAAAAGTGCTATACTAAAGGAAGCAATATTAGATTTGCTTTTGAAAACTGAAGTTCTAACATGTGCAGATTCAGTGGACCATATACTGAGCTGGAGCCTAATCCCCAGAAATTCCACACTCAATCACAGCATAATGCCTGTGGCCACTGGAGTCTGGAGCTCTGCTGTCTTTGGGCTGCAATGAGAATTGTGCAGCTCTGTGTCTGAGACCAGGTTACTGGCCTGGGAAATTTCTCCTTGGACTCAAGTCAAAGGGGCTGCTGCACCAGTGTTGGACAAATCCCACTGCCCCTCTCTTGAAGCCTAGGAAGCTAATGAAGCCAGATAACAAGGTCATATCACTGCACAGTGTAGGAAATTACATTCAGATTTACAGCACAAATACTGCTGTGACTGGGGCCAGCACAGGGCTGGTGGTGGGAGAAATCCTTCTAAGGAAAGACACCAGTGACACAGCTGATGCTATACCTCAGCTCAGAATAGGTCTCAATTTTAGGTTGGTTTAGGTAAAGTGATTGAAATGAGGTTTGTGACTTTGTTAGAAATGTTTTCTCAGCTGAATTGGGTAGTCAGAAGGGTTATCTGCTGTGCTGACGTGCACAGAAAAGTCCCTGGGTGGGGGCTGTGTGTACCTGGACACCCCTTCTATTTTCAGTTTTGCTCAGAGACAGGTGTCTTTAATATGAAGGTGCAGATTTTTGTCACCAACTGACATAAAAACCTTAGTTCAGGGTTTGGCTCGTTGAACCCTCCTTTGGGACTACAGTGGTTTTATAATTATTATTGACTGAATTGTTGTCTTCAATACTTAATCCCATTGCACTTTGCTGACCAAGGCAGATGCTTTAGCCATGCTGTTATCTCTGATGCTTTCCACAGATACCTCTTGAGTTTTCTGTATTCTCTCCTTGCTTGCAGAACAATCTTTGGCTACAGAAGTTTTATGCACACAACGAATGAGAGAGTAACCTTGCTGGAAGTGGATAGTGTGGAATGGAGAGAGAACAAGGCTCTGAGACCCTGCAAGTGGAATTTAATCACACAACCTTTTGCCCTACCTTCTTGAATTTTTTAGTGTTGAAAGTGATTGAGTATACTTTGTCTCTTCTGTGCTTTGAATGTTACCTTTCCAAATAGTCCCTCTTTTACTGATGATACATTTTAACAATTCACTTAAACTTAATAATTGGCATTATTTATTACTTTTGCATAGAGGCTTACAGAGCTCTTGTCTCAGGTGGGTAATTCCACCTAACTGCTGTAGTACTTTAGTTTGGAAGTCAGTAGATTTCTGTTGTTTTCTACTAGATGAAAACATGCACCCTCCCAGAATGGTAAAATATTTTATTTTATTACAAGTTATTTTTGTTATAGTATGATTAATTTAACTGAATGGTGCTGATTTGCCATAGGATTATGTCATACTTCCATTGTAATGGGAAATGACATGCACGGTCTAAGATCACTTTCAAAGAACCAACTTGTTTCACTTCTCTTTATTCAAAATAATAAGTTCTTGCCTAATGACCATTTACTTAGTGTTTCAGAGAAATCCAGAGTAGTCTGGCACCTGGCACCCATTGATTTTCCACCTTGGTTAATATATGGGTTAATCCAGACCATTTACTTGGGCACTGCAAAAGCAAAAACCTCCCCAGCTCAAAGGGTTACACAGCTGTCAACATTTATTGACTGGCTGACAACTTCAGAACTGTTATCTATCATAATTCCAACAGCTCAGCAGGTAGTAAACATTTTCTTTAGCATAACATATTGAACAAAATTTGTATGCAAGTCTATTAGCAAAGCTTGTAAACACTTGGCTAAACTATGTGGCTCAATTAGCAAAGAATAATGGAGCAATAAGTAAAGTGTGTGCAATTTTATCAACTTGCAGCTCAGTGAAGTCTACAGCATTATCAGGAAAGCATGAAGAGCTTTCCTGTCAATGTATCTTACTGAGTATTTGCATATTGCCTTTGACTAAATCACAAAGGTACGTCAGAAAATCAGAAAAAAATTATTAAGCATCAGCACAAAATGCAACACAGTCAGATGCAAATACTCATAAATTAACAATCAGGTACTACTCAGTTTATTAGGAATATGAACACATAACATATAAAATGTGCTACTAAGTATCAAAATAACAAGGTTGGTCACTTACATATGATACACAAACAGCTCCTTCAGGGAATGTACATAGACAGCACAATTTTTAAATCAGGTAAATATGAACACATTTAAAATACTGGTCCCTATGTGCTGCTGGGTGCTCTGGCACACCCATGTCAGCATGTGAAATGGATGCTGCATTTAAAGCCTGGATGGTTAGATTGTTAGCCAGAAGGCAGCTGGTAGCTGGAGACGTTTGCTTCCCTTCAGTTTACTCCCCACTTTCTTGCCAGCCTTCTAGCTCAGAAGCTGGAGAGTGTTGGTCACAATATCAGGGGCAGCATCAAGTAATAACCTTAGAGGAGTTGGGTTCTCTTTATCCTGTCCCACTTCTGTCATTCTTGGCTCTTTCCCAGCTCAGTTTCCTCTACCAGATTCCCCTCTTTGGTACCACAACTTCTTCCAATATTAATAGGAGAGCACGACCACAACTTCTTTTAGGATACCTGGACAAAGGGAAGAGAAATTAGCACAGCATTCATCCAACCCTCATCTCTCCTCTCCAGCACTCAGCAGACAGGATGACTCCTGCCCCGGGTGGAGATGCTGACAGGCACAGAGAGCTGGGATCTGGGATGAAACAGAGCTGTGCAAGACAGTGCCACTACTTTGGCATCTGAAACCTGTGGTATGGTGTGGCATTTCCCATATGTTCTGCATGGCAAACATTTGTACCTGTGGTATATCATCCCTTCTCCTGTCACAGTTGCTGATGATCTTACCTATCATCTTTAAGAATATTTATATACAGCATTAGCTGTTCTCTGTTGATGTTATCTGTGAAGACTTCCCAGCAGATGTTCTGTAAGTATTGTATTTTTCTGCCTGATGGCAAGAGATTATGAGGGATAGGGTGAGATTAAAAAGAATATTTTAAATGCCTTAATCTTGTGCTCTTTGAAGAGATGTCTTCATAGCTTTGAAGTTTACAGGGGTCTTAATACAAAGCAATGTCTTCTTGCACAAAATGAGATTCTTTTATGGAACTTTAAATCTAGAGAAGCTGTTCAAGGCTTTCATATTAAATGGTATTCTCTTGGTTTTGACATCTTTCCTTTAAAATGTGATTTCTTTAAAAACTATGTGCCGGTGAAGAACATATGAAGTTGATCAATAGTCTCTCCTGGGGTGCATAAAGCCTCTGAGATTGATCTAACAGCTCCATGAGGTGATTATGGCTAGGGAGGTCGATACAGTATGGTGCCAACTAATCTTCAGTTGTGGAGGGTTAAGTTAAAGAGCTCACACTTCAAGCTCAATATGTATTCATTCACATGGACATTTTTTGATCACAGTCATTTTTCTAAAGCATCGTTCTTGTGCATGGAGGAGAAATGATATCAAGTAAAGATAAGGACAGAAATATTAAAATCCTTAATAGTGTAGTCAGTTAAAATGGCAGCTGTCTTATAAATATATTACATGCTAGCTTTGGGATGGTTCAGAAATTACTCCCTTCTGGCTCTTTATTAAAACAATACTTACATTTAAACATTTCTACGATTTTTGTTTTTAAGACAGACACTTCATCCTTCAAGACTGCAACTAAAGAAGGTGCAGGTGGTATCTGGGACATGTTGACTGGTGCTCTGCTGCTACATAGTTTTATTTATCTATTTTGTGGCAGTGAGGTATGTTTTCTGGTGACCACGGAGCTAAGTAAAAAGTTCTCTGTTCCCAGCATCTCTTTATTGTTCATCACTGCCCTCCTGAGCTGAAAATACCTAAGTGAAGCAGGATCATGCTTGTAGGACAGAGCACAAGTGCTTGTAGGTAGGCTGGCAAAACAGCTGAGCTGCCCTCAGCCTGGCCCAGCTGCAGCCAAACAGTCCTTATGACTTCAATCTCAGTTTCTTGTTTCAGCTACCTGAGGGAGTCAACTCAATTCCAGCACTGCATTTCATCTGGAATAATAAAGTTGAGAAATGAAGAGAGTGCAATATTCAGGCTTCATTCAATCCCCCTGCACTTATGGGGAAAGCCATTTTCAGTGGTCCCATCAATAAGAAAATTAGAAACGTTGCTTCTTGTGCTCTAATGCAGGGATGAATTTAACTTCTAGTTCTTCATCAATTGGACTGTCAGGTAACAAATTTTCCATATTTATCCAGCATGCTGTATTCCCATTTTGTTGAACTCTGTACATATCTGTTATTCAGGCTTCCACTCAGCAAAATCACCTCTGACTACAGCCAGCCTGAGCAGGGATCTGTCACACTGCATTAGGTGACTGCATTTTTTATGATAAAGAGAACAAGTTTCCTCACGGACATCATGAACTGCAAAAGAGACCTCTAGAGCACTATGCATCTTCAGGCTAGTGGGCTTGTTTCATCATGAAGCCATTAAGTATGGCATTAACTACAGTGTATGAGTGGCTACCACGGATTATAGGCATAGGAGGTACTGAGAATGTGCCCCCTCTTACATTGTTTGTAGAAATGCACTCATGTTGTGACGATTTATGTTTTCATTACAGAACAATTCCCATAATAGCAGGCATCGAATATGGATGGTTAATGTTGAGTACAGGGGGAAAAAATAGAACTGCACTTCGAGTAATAAGTTTTGATTGCATGAATGGCTACTTTATAAACTTTCATTACTATGATTTGGTCTGAGGGAAATAGCAGCTTGTCAGAATTTTTCCAATGGAAAATTTAATCAACAGAAAATGGCACGTTAGGAGAATGAAAAGGCTATCAGCAGCATTCTGCTGGAAGCCCACAGCTTTGCCTGCCTTTCTAAGCCTTTTGGCAGCTTGGGTTTTCAGGGTCCTGCTCCCTGGTTCCTTGTTGGGCTGGTGGTGGGATTATGGTGGTATCTGTGCAGGAGCTTCCACAGAGCCTGCAAAAGCTTTCGAGAGGTTTTTGACCACCTTTATGCAAAGTGTGATGTATTAAGTCTTCTCCAAGCCATGGGGACAGCAGTCCTAAGAGCAGCACTGCTCCATGGATTTTTGCTAAACTTGAAGGCTGTCTCAGGATCATGCTGGTGGTCTTAGAAAAATCTAAAAGCTTAGAAAAATCTGAGTTTTATACACATACTAAGGGCTTAGAGTATATTTAATTGCTTTTTTATCCCAATAACATGCAGCTATGCTCAGCCTGTATTTACTCTGTCTCTGCATAGGACAGAAAGCTTTTTACTAGGAAATTCATCAACACAGTAAAGAAAAAAAATTTCAGTAAAGATATTGCTTTGAATAAATGTTGAACATCACCCTAACTGCATAATCTTCTACTTGCATTGTTGCAATTTAAAATTTTCCAGTTAAAAATATCTAAATATCTAGTACTGGTCAAGATCTATTTTCTTTATGCAATAAGCTGATCATCAGAGGTTTGCCTTCTTGTTATAGATCTCTGACTGCCAGGCTTTGAAGGATCACATTTTACCCTTCTGACAAAGCCTCTTTTCCCCCATATCCTCTTTCTTTCTTTCCAAAAAGAAGAAATTGCAAAGCTGACTGAGATTCTTCATCTTTCCCTTTCCTCTAGTTTGAAGAAAGTGGAAAACAAGGAAAGGTGTTTAAAGAAAAATTAAATCTAATTTATAAGAAGTCACTGGTATTCCCCCAACTAAAAGAGACTTGTAATGTAAGTTGGTAGAACACATGAGTGATGCCTGTATACCTACTGGGTTTTCACCTCCATTTTTCTCTTGTGCACTTCTACCATTTTTATTGTGCCTGTTCTCTTTATTTCATCTCAGGCTCATATGTGATCGTATGATTTGAGAGAAACCTTTTTACCCACAGTGTTAAACCATTTCAAATGAATCCTTTCAAATCCAAACCAAAATTTTCATATCAATTTTCTTGTGTCTTATCTTTCATTTAAGTTGCTACATGGCTTCTTTTCCCTCCTGTTATACTGGCATCTTTTTGCCAATTACCTGTCAATTTTAGTAGTTCTGTGTTTTAAAGATGAACAGTAATAACTTCAGCCAGCATGTTGTATTAAATTATTTGTTCTGCACTCCTGATCTGTAGACTATTAGTCTACAAACTCAGAAGAAATGTACAAGTCATATATATATAACTAGGGCTTGGAACTGAGTGCTTTTGATCTTAAAACTGAGGATCTAAGTGCATGATGATGTTGCGTAGTTCGGATAAATTTACCATTTAAGAAACTTTGGGATCAATATATTGCAGAATGGGCAGCACAACTGACAGCACACTCCAAACAGCAGCTATAGACCTACACAGAGTACAGGATCCTGGTGGGTTTCATCTAGATTCAGCTTGCTTTTTCAAACCATGCTTTACCTAATAGTTTCTCCCATTACTTGAACTGTTAGTTGGCTTTGCTCTGTTTATATTAATCAGGAATTGTACTCAGTTCCCACTGCAGCAAAGCAACACTGACAAATGAATTGTAAGTAAAAATTTAGTTTAGGTGGCATGGATTTGCATCTTATGTGTCACATAACATGTATCATTGTGGCTTGCAAGGGTAAGTCATGCCAGGGTAAGTGTATTGTGACATGAGTATGTCTTAGCTTGAATTCTGTTTGGCTGCCTAAAATATTCTGTAATAAAAACTCTTCTGTATGTCTGGCAAGAAACTCTGATCAAGGAGACATTCAAATCTGGTCACTGACTTCAAGAGAGCCCAGACATTGGATATCATTTTAAGCACAAAGGGCAGTTTCTCTTCTGGTATAAAACTGAAGCTGCTCAGCTGAAGTAAAATATTTAAGACACTTATTATGTAGTTGCTCACCTGTTGGGGACATGACCCTCTCAATCACTGCCTTTCTTTATCTGCTTCTCCGAAGCAAACAGCGGGTGTGATCCTGCACACTCACAGTTGGAGTTGTGCTCTCCATGCACCTATTGCATATGTATCAGCAAATGACGTTGTAGATTTCCTTTCAGCTATGGATTTGACTAACTTGCATGGAAAAATAGCACTGTACTCTTGTCATACCATTCTGTAAAGCCAGTAATTGTATTGATTCCCCCTTTTCATAGAAATTGCATATACAGCCTAAATAAAATAACAGTTGCTATCAAGACTCAAACCTCATAGCCAAGCCAAGAAAAATCTATAGTTTGGCCCTTAGCAGTTTTATCTGCTTGTAGATCAGAGGGAGAGATACAAACTGATTTCTTCATATGTTTTTTGACAAGACTTGACTAACCCTTTGAGGGAACCATTTTGACACAGATGATAGAGGAATGATACGTTCCAGTGGGCTATGTGCAAATCTGATTCAAATTTCTTCAAACAGGACAGAAACTGAACATACTACATAGTGGATGAGTGTCTTTAATCAATGGCCACTAAGCCCTTCTTCTGTGACTATCTATTGCATGATTTCAATAAAAATCCTGAAAGATCTCTTTTAATTTTCGTTTTGGAAGAAAGCCACAGCACAAGCAGTACTTTCCTGACCAATATATTTATTTTCAAGGGCAGCTTTTACTTTCAGAACTAGATGAAACAGAACTATACTCTAGTGCTCCCCAAGACACCCCTATCAATTTAGGCTTTAGAGAAGAGGTCATGAAGTATATTTTGTTGTACATAAACAACTGTGGTGCCGTGAATCAAAATCTTCACATTAATAAGCTTAAGTTCTCCTGTGAAAACAGAACTGTGTGAAGAAACACAAAAGACAAAGCTACATCTCTAGCATATCTATCTAGCCAGGCCACAGAGTACCTTTGAAAATCCACATGTAGTTTAACCTTCTGCATGTTAGGTGATAAGTTCTCTGCTGCAGTTGCTAGATGCTATTCTAGCTCTACAGAAATGTTCTTCAGAGAGGCAGCTTATTCATCCTGCTCTTCTGAGATGCTGCAATATAAATAAAATAGCTACAAGGACAAATAGGAGCAGAAGAAATTTGGGACTATATCCCATACACACTTGCACTATATCAGGCTTCTTGTGAGAGGTTTCCCAGTGGTTTGCTTTTGAGGCTCTGCTTGTGCAGTGCTTGACCCCTCTGTCGCTTAGGGCAAAGCTCTTTCAGTGGGAACAGCAGGAGCCAGAATGCTATTGCTCACCTTTCCCAATAGTATCCACAGCTTTTGAAGCATAAGATTTAAACCTATCCTTCAAATGCCTGGAAAAAATATCACTGGGCTTTGCTGAGCATATCTTCAGGTACTAGAAGGATCCTTACTGCAGAAGGGTTTTAGGTTTTTTTTTAAATCTAGAACCTAAGGGCTGCTCTTGATGTCACTGAAGCCCAGGTCAGTGCAGGTAAAACAGATGAATTTCCCCTCTATGAGCTCTTTCCTAAATCCTCACCCTGCTTGGAAACCATCTCTACTATTAAGCACTGAAGAAGTATAACCTCCAAACAGCATTTGATCAAAAAGCATTTGTTTCAAAGTGTCCTTGTTGTGCTTGGTCAGGGATGCTGTAATTCAGAGTGACTGAGTCCATGTGGACAGCAGCTGTGACAGCAGACTGGCACAGATAGAGCTGGGAGCCATCAGGGTCATGAGCACAGACCCTGAAAGCTGAGCAGGTGGAGTGAGAATGGACAGAACAAATATTCCCTCCAGGGCTCCAAGCAAACCTAGACCATGGATGCTCCTTTCAGGAGCTGCTGCTGGAGCAACAGAGCCCCAGCAACACAGCAGCAACCTCATTGGCCTTAGAAGAAAGACTGATTCCTGTGGGTTCTCAGTCGTCTCAGGTTCTCCAGTGCCCTCATGGGATTGACTAGTGTTTAGGGAAGTGAGGATAAGCTTCATATGCTGAATCTTTACCAGTGACCTGTGCATAACTCCCAAGCCAAGTTCAACCAAGGCAGTTACAGAAGTCCACCTCAGGACACCTTCCCTTTCCTCCCCTTGGGCAACCTCTCACAACCCTCCAAGTCACCGCAACTCACGTCAACAGTATTTCCATATAGGATAAAATCTTCATGCAGAAATACACACTTCAGGTTTTGATAGTAGAAATTTCCCTTTTAAAAAGTGTTCACAAACTTTGGTTGCTTAGCTTTCAATTTCTGCTTTTCCAGGGAGATATCTTCCCTTCTGGAAAACATCAGCTATTTTGGCAGGGGGGGTCCGTCTGTGTGTCAGCATCTCTTGCATACACAACTCTGATAACCTGTGCACTTCTCCTTTGAAAACATGTACTCCAGCTCTTTCTCACCTCCTACATCAATTTCCTTTGTGACAGAATGACACTGGGCCACTTTTTGCTCTTATCTTGGCCTTTTCTTCTTTCAAAGGATGTGGAGTTTCCCCCTTTTTTCATTCTTTCTGGGCACATCCATTCATTGGGCTTTGTTTCGGTGTTTGATGATTTATTGATAAATAGAACATGTCCTCTATACAATCTTGATCCTCAACTGAAACACCATAAAGCTGAATAAAAATCCAAGCCCCAAGAAATAAACACAGAAGAAAGGAGCAGAGAGTAGGAATTGAAACCTTTCTAATAATATTTTTTCCTAAATTCTAACTAGTGCTCCATGCATTTTATGAAGCTTTTCTAGACCCAGCGTACTGCAACCTTGACCGTGAGATGAAGTACGAAATAATTTCTGTTTCAATTACAAATGACTGGAACTTCATTTTCTGTTGGCCTGAGTCTAGACAGATGAATAGTTAAAAAATATGTATGCATTTCTTTGCTATTTAATTAAAGGACAATCAGTGTTATAAATTGGGACATGTCAGTCAGATTCTAATCTTTACGAAAAATTAAAAGCTTTTCACAACACTAAAAATGGTGAAATATCCAAGCTTTCAAATGAGACCCTCTGTGCAAGTTTTGTAGTAAACACACCTTCAACATATTCTGACCTCTTCATTTTTCATTGCAAAGATTAATAATAGGTAGCTTAGCAACGATGCTGTATTGTCAGCACATGTTAAGAGACTTGGCAGCATTCAAGGTCGATCTGCAATAAGCTTAGATTGAATGCCATTAGCTACATGCCACTTTGCCTCGAGTTTATTGTTAAATTTTTGTTCCAGGAGGGAAAGAAAATACTGTGCTGACACAGTTAATATTTGGACCCCAGCAGGAAAGTTTGGATCACTTCCATGACTCACATTTTGAAAAAAAACTATAATAAATTATATTTTAACCATTTGAAAACTGAATCAGCTAGCATTTATTATTGAGTGTAAAGGTAATTTCCATGTGGAGTAGTCACTGAACTGCATAGAGTTATTCATTAAAGGCTTATGTTTTTGACTTGTGAAAACTAGAGTGCAACCCTCAACCTGAAAAATCATGGATCATCTGTTGGTCTACTTCTGTGAGACGCTGATGCCTCTGGGAAAGCAAGATCCCATTATTATGTTAGTATCTAAACAGGGATGATGCAGGTGTATCCAAAACTATTAAATTCAAAATCCCTTTTCAGCTACTGCCTAACCCAAGTGCACCAGAAGACCCATTTGATTAAATTTGTAAGTAAGGGCTTTGGGTGTGATAAATTTTGCTGAACTGAAGGGAGAACTGTTAAACTCTACTTATAGAATAGTTCTTAGAACTTACATCTGCAAAGATGCTGAACACAGGGGAAAAAAAAACCAAAAAAACAAAAACAAAAAAAACAAACAAAACACCCCCACCACCCATTCTACTTAATGGTTACATATGAGACAATCAGTAAGTACATGCCTGAGAAGTGATCTTTCCCTTCACAAGATTTGATGAAACGAGCAGTAAACTTTCCCTGTCTTCTGAGGCCAGAGGGATTTCACCCCAAAACTGATCAAGCGAGTCTGAAAACTTATCAAAACTCTGGAAAGCTCTATGGATTGAATTTTGGAACAGTTAAGTGTTGCCAGTCACCAAGCTTGAAACCCTGCTATGACCCATCAGACATGCAAAGCCACATGATGCCAGGATAGTTTTCAAAACACTAAATAACACAAGGCAAGGGGTTGGAAGTATATTTTTGAAGCCTGAAGCTTTAAAATGCCATAACATTTAACATCTGTCACTTGACTAATCTCTGCTCAGAGATGGCATGAAGTCAGTCACTTCCTATGACCCTGGGTAAGCTGCAATTGCACTTTCATTTTTTGTTGCAAAATAGCACTTAATTCTGTATATCTCTGACCCAGCATTTCCCTTTCCCCCAGTGCCTATTTTTTCATTTGGTTTCATGCATTTCATGCAGCTCAGTGCCAGGGTTTGCAGTCACAGGGGGTGAGAACAGCAAAGATTCTGGAGCATATTTTCAAGCTACCACACACAAGCGACCCATGGCCTTTAAGATAACAAGTGTTATCTAATTTCCTTGACCTCCCTCAGTTACTTAGTTAATAGGTAAAATCTGAAAAATCATTGAGGGGATTTGTGGAAGTTTTCACAGCTGTCAAACTCTATTGTTTGAAGTTATGAAGAAAACAAAGTATGAGAAATAGAATACTTTGACAGTATGAAGGGAACACAACAGCCATGGTTTCCTTTGTAATTTCCATGTTTCCAGTATAGGGAATCATCTAATAGTGGGGGAAAAATGATGAGTTATGACAGTTACAAAGTCAGAAAAATTCAGAACTCCAGATTCAGCATTTCTGCTACCACACTGTTAATAGCATGTCTGGATATTTCTTTACCTTGCAAATATTTTTTACAGCATTGCTTGTGATTAGAGAAAATGCAATTATAAATCCTGATCTAATACATAATTTCCTCATAAAGTCAAGTTCTTCCCACTGTTTCTATACTATAGCCTTTTAATTTATTTCTCATTAGGCTATGGCATCACCAGTTAAGAGTAAAGCATTCAGAAGTAAACCAACAGACCTGAGAAGAATTGTTAATAATAATTATTGAAAAAGGCACAGTAAGTTAAATTATTGAATCATAGTTATGCTTTTTTCCTATTTCAGAATTTTTCAAAAAATTAAACACCTCCCTCTTTTTCCTTTACATCTGTTAATTTGTACCCTGGGTAGTGTGCCCCGAGTGCATTTATCACAAATCCGTTATCTGAAAACATTATCACCAAAGGAAATCAAATCAAAGTTTATTCTAGCTACTCATGTTATATTTCATATTGTATATTCCCTGTAGATTCGATTATGAGTTTTGAAGTATCTTTCTTGGAAAGAAATAGCTTTTGCTGGTTGGCAGCCTCTCTACCTTTCCTGTTTGGGACTCAGACACACAGTAGCAGTTTTTCACTCTTTATGTGACATTCGATATATTATTTAGAGGGGGAAAAAATGAAAAATCAATCACATGCAAACTAATGCCTCCTTTGCTCATTTGTCATATACATCAGTCCCTGCTTAGGAACACAGGGGAAAGTGGGACCTGGCTTTGGTCCCATTTATTGGCGCTTTGTGTCGTGATCCTCCATCCAATCTGAAAAGGCCCATAAAATGTAGAATACTCTAGACTTAATTCTTTGGTTGTAACCCTGGGGAATTGTCTCTCTTGAATTTCTGCAGATTTGCTCTTGTGTCAGTGCACAAACAAGCTCACAAGAGAATCTGTGTTAAGGGATTCTAGAAGATTATCCCAGTGGTCCACAGGTTGTATGGGATACATCCCAACCTGACCCCAGATTAATCAACATAATTGCTTATATAATGTTCACTGAGTAAATGTATACAAAACGGAGTAGAAACTATTACCTAAAGTAATTTTTAAATCTGTATGAGAATGTCCATCCAGGCTGATGTACATATAGAAAAAGTTTTCTACAAAAAAAAAAGATCTGCAGAAAGCACTGCATTTCAGTTCTTAATTACCATGCTGGACCAGTACATTACTTGTTGTCTTAAAGAGATTATGACACCAATGTCCAAAGGCAGCACAACACCACTGCAAAAAAATTAATATTTTCAAGATGATTACAGATCAGCTGCAAGGCTATTTTCACCACTGATGAGGTGGGGACTAAGCTATTTGCATCTCAGCTGAAAATTAATTCTGGGGAGTCATTCCAGGCGAGATGAATAGAGGAGCAAGGACAGAGAATGGACTTGCCAAAACTGTTCAGAGGTAGCCAGGCCCAGAGGAGGAACCCATGGCAGAGACAGGAAAAAGGAAATGAAGGGGGGCTGATCTGAGGTGCACATCAGGAGGATGGGGAGCATTCAGCATATTACTGTCAGGGCTGGTTTGGGTGCTAAGCTTGCTGAGCCATCAAAGGACATCATTGCCCTCCAACGCATTGAATTGGTGTGTTCTGACCTGCTGTGTAGTGTTGGCCAACTGAGTTCACTTTGTTTTGTCATAATATCTGTAATACCTCTTGCTGCTTTGAATATTGTCTGCTTTGTAACTAAGTTTTGTGGAGTGGAGCCCCTCGTGCTTTTAAGGGATGTGTCTAGTACTATGGGGTCTGGGAGTACTGCATAGAAGGGATTCTACTGCTGGTGTTATTGCTGTTGGAATTATTAAATGAGAGGATTTTGAAAAATTGTCTTTTAAAATTGATTCCCTCTCAAATGGTATTTGATTTGTTTGGTTTAATTATTTTTGCAGGAACTCTTTTTCTGTAGTTATTAGCAAGTGTTTACTTAAGAAGTTTAGGTTCATTATAGTCATTAATAAGAGAAAATGCTTGAGGAAAATGTATTCATATGCTTTTGTGTTTTGTAATGCACATTTTGCATCTCTTCAGGGGAATACATTCAACACATTCTGTTTAGTTTTGCTTTAATCCCTTTAATATCTTACTAACACGTGGTCTTAGGAAATTAATGAAGATAAACAGGGCCCTACCTCTTTATATCATCAGTCCTACTTCTGTGCAGGTTGAAAGTGCTGAAAAGAGATTGCCCTTATGAAGAATATAAGTGCTATTTACAGGTGGATTACATTGGTGTCATCTGCCCTGTCTGTGACAGATCTTAAGTGTCTTCACTGAATCCAAGAGGCCAGATCACTTGTTGCCTGTTATCTAAACCAACAAACCAGTGAATAACATGTACTGGAATTTTCGTACAAGTCAAATAAAATGTTGAACAGTGTACATAATAACAGTAACAGTACAGCAAATGCAGTGCTCAATGAAATCACTGATGGTGACAGGAGTAATAAAAAAATAGAATAAATAGTCTGTTAACTTCATAACCACACAAAATATTCTGCATTATTTGTTTACTGAATTTCTCAGTGTGTTGTGAAAGCAATAGCAGACTAATAGTGGTGCCTATTATGAAAATAACCCACTGCAAAATTAACATCTGCTTTCAATTAAACAGGTGTATGGGAAATTCAACATATTCATAACCACGATTAAAGATTGGTATAACCAGGAAATAGAGAGATACGTCCGTAATTAAATGCAGTTGAAAATCATGGCACTTTTTATCTATAAACTTATGTTGCTTGTTTAAAAACAGTTTTCAGTTGTCTAACTAATAACTTTGAGGAGTACATTCATAATATAGACAAACTTTTGGAGTTTGGAGTGAAAATATTAAAAATTATCTTGAAAACACACCCCATTTATTATTTTGAGGGTTTGATTAATGACTTAAGGTCATCCATATTTAGAGATAACATCAAAAGCTTTATTGCCAGAAGGTGGGCAGCTACTTCCCTTCTGAAGTTCTGAACCCTAAATGTCAAAAGTTCAGCCTCCAGAGACAGAAATACCTGACCTTAGTATTCACCTTAGCAAACACTGACTTTTTGCTCAAGAAAAATCTCTGTGTGGGTCTCATACCCAGTTTGGAGAGCCACATTCTATCAGAATCTGACACAGGAATTAAATATGTATTGTTATTTCATAAAATCTTGGTAGCTTTCCTTGACTCTCCTGTACCTTTTTGAACACTGTGGGGGGAAGACATTTTTGATATGGTGTTATTTCATAATTTTTCCTCCACTGTTGCTGGTAGAATAACTGATCCCCTACTTTAATGCAGTTAGTAGACAGTCAACCTGTATCTATTCCTCTGTGGCATATGCCCCAGACATCACCTTCAGCTGCATAAATTGGCTAACTTGAAAACTGCTGATATAGACCTGTCATGATCTTTTCCTTAGCTTTATAAATGATGTTTTCCAGGTGAAGGACATTGTGCTAATGGACATTCTGTATATGCCTCCTCCACTTCAGACTGTGTTGTCTGAGAGATGTGAAAAGTCACGATGAACTTCATACCACAGAACACAAGCAGGGAGAAAGATAACAAAAACTTTTGAGAAGCCCTGGAGTATGAATGGAAGGTTAATGTAGTTCTCCAGCACAGACCTCTACCCATGTCTCCTTGTTTATATCTCCCTTAGCAAAGAATGAGCAGAGAAAATGATATCATTAATTTTCAGATTAAATGAGCCTTAATATTAGCTTCTCTAGCTTCTTCTGCAGTGGGGTCATCTGCATGGTTCATATGGTTGGGCTGTCAAAACACCACTCGGAGCACTGAGCCAGGTAGCACTTTAGTTGTGTAGTAAAAATTGAGCAGTAAGCTCTGTCTTATCCCTCATCATTAATGGGGGGAGAACTAGAGTAATCTCATTAACTTCTAAAGGTCTGCACTTCATCTAGTTGTTCCCCCTTCTCCCAGTTCTCTATGACATGTCCATGCAGAATCTCTGTATGTGTTTTCAAACTTAACTATTTCTCTTCCACTATGTAATTTCCTTTCCCTTCTGTCCTACACAGCAAACTGGACTTTGGCCCATGGAATTCAAGAAGAGGTAAAATGAAGAGTGGGTGAACGAAATGCTGCCTTTGTTCATGCATGTAAATCTGAAGTAATTACTAGAACAGGTTGAAAATGGAGTTTTCATCCCATGGGCATATCCTTTTAATTTAGAAGCCATGCCAAATGTAAAAGGGTTTAGAGAAGCAGAGTTTAATGACACATTTTGATTTCAGAGCTTCACATTTTATTTCACTTCAGTTACTTCAATGTTTTTTATTGGGGAGTGTAGCACTGCTGAGATAATGGGAATGAAATGCTTTGATAACTTTCAATAGAGGAGATTTAGGAATCTGACATGTAATTATATGTTTTGATTTCTGTCAATCAACATTACCTGATGGACCAAAGATCTGTAGGAAAGTTTCCAACCAATGCTGGTGTTTACCTGGAATAAATAAGATTGCATTTTCAGACAATCCTAGAGCCAAAGTATCTCAGTGGAGTTCTTGCACATCCTTCAGAGTTGCTTTAGGCTCTCACAAGCATGACTGCCAATGAAATCCAGTCCAGTAAATCCATCAAAAATTTCTTTTCCCATGTCGTTTCAACACTATGGCACAGTCATCCTCAATGGACATACAAAATACTGGGTTCATACGGTTTACTATTACCCTTTCTTTTAAGGTATTAATTGGTAATAGCTAATTTACTGTAAGTCTTGAGATAATCCTAGGTATTTTGTCTGTTATTCTGGCTTCTCTGCATAAAGATTTTCAGTGCACACTGCTTCAAACTCTCATCAGCTACTGAAAAGATCTGTGTTCTCTGTCATTGCCCCACCAAGAGTGATGATTTTTTAAGTCTGAGGTTATTGTTAGAAGTCACAGTTGGGAAGTGAACAGTAGTAAGAAAAAGAGCTAATCAAAATGTAAATACGTGAAGCAGTATATGCTGAACTGAGTTTTTCCAACTATTGATCTACAGCCAATTAATAAGATGCTTTGAAGTAGAATAGTTACAAAAAATAAGAGGTTTTAGGCCATTTGGAAATCTCTCTCATCAAAGAGATGCAGCTTTTGCATCTCTTAGTAGAATTTGGGCTCATTGGGAAACCCACCTGTTTTTCCAGTATTCTGCTGGAGAAAAGTGTCAGAAAATCTTGTGCTGGAGTGGTCTCATACTTGAGTACTGAGTTCAGCAGAACTAATTCAGACACTTTAGTGATGGGTTTTGCAGAGCTTTTATTCAATTCTTCATACCATCACCACAAATGATCTAAGTCTGAAAGAGAGAAGTAGGAGTTTTAATTTCTATTCTTATTTTCACAGCACTGAGTGTTCATCATACCTCATATAATGACCAAAAGATTAAATTCTACTCTCACTTGCATATCCTGAAATTTGAGGCAACTTCCCTGGACTTCAGCAAAGCCTTTGACACCATCTCCCATGGCATTCTCCTGAAAAAGCTGTCAGCCCACAGCTTGGACAGGAGCACCCTGTGCTGGGTTAGGAACTGGCTGGAGGGCCGGGCCCAGAGAGTGGTGCTGAACGGTGCTGATCCAGTTGGCGCACCAGTGGTGTCCCCCAGGGATCAGTGTTGGGCCCAGTTCTGTTTAATATCTTTATTGATGATTTTGATGAGGGGATTGAGTCCATCATCAGCAAATTTGCAGATGACACTAAGCTGGGGGGGAGTGTGGATCAGCTGGAAGGCAGGAGGGCTCTGCAGAGGGGCCTGGACAGACTGGAGAGTTGGGCTGATTCCAACGGGATGAGGTTCAACACGGCCAAGTGCCGGGTCCTGCACTTTGGCCACAACAACCCCATGGGGAGCTCCAGGCTGGGCACAGAGTGGCTGGAGAGCAGCCAGGCAGAAATGGACCTGAGAGTCTGGATAGACAGGAAGCTGAACATGAGCCAGCAGTGTGCCCAGGTGGCCAAGAAGGCCAATGGCATCCTGGCCTGTATCACGAACAGCGTGGTCAGCAGGTCCAAGGAGGTGATTCTGCCCCTATA
This sequence comes from Florisuga fusca, assembly GCA_038090715.1. Taxonomy (NCBI): domain Eukaryota; kingdom Metazoa; phylum Chordata; class Aves; order Apodiformes; family Trochilidae; genus Florisuga; species Florisuga fusca. The sequence continues at coordinate 4,860,858 of JAAWXA010000030.1, read as the reverse complement.
CTCAGTGCTGGTGCGGCCACACCTCGAGTCCTGTGTCCAGTTCTGGGCCCCTCAGTTCAGAAAGGAGATTGAGGTGCTGGAGCAGGTCCAAAGGAGGGCAACAAGGCTGGTGAAGGGACTCGAGCACAGATCCTATGAGGAGAGGCTGAGGGAGCTGGGGGTGTTCAGCCTGGAGAAGAGGAGGCTGAGGGGAGACCTCATCACTCTCTACAACTCCCTGAAAGGAGGTTGGAGCCAGGGGGGGGTTGGTCTCTTTTCCCAGGCAACTATCAACAAGACAAGAGGGCATGGCCTCAAGTTGTGCCAGGGGAGGTTTAGGTTGGATATTAGAAAGAATTTCTTTACGGAGAGGGTGATCCGGCATTGGAATGGGCTGCCCAGTGAGGTGGTGGATTCTCCATCCCTGAGATGTTTAAAAAGAGACTGGATGTGGCACTCAGTGCCATGGTCTAGCAACCGCAGCGCTGGGTCAAGGGTTGGACTTGATGATCTCTGAGATCCCTTCCAACCTGGCCAATTCTATGATTCAAGGGAGTCGGTCTAGACTTGAATGTTGTACGTGGAAGCAGGAAAATTTGACTCAGTATAGGTCTGATTCTGGTTTCAGCTGTGGCTGTCAACACTGCAGCTCTTAATTGATCCAAAACCTTGGGCTGAGTGCATACCCTGTGTGTCAATGTCCTTTTCAGATGGAACTTACTGCAGGACTATCTAAATTAAGTCTCAGTCTGGTGCCATACAAATTCATGATTAAGGTTTTTTAAACAACAAACCTGAAGTTAAAACCAGCAGGGCATAAGAAATTCCCAAAGCACTGGATACAAAATCATTAATCTGAACCACTTTTAATTTCTGCTCAGAATTTGTAAGTGGAGTGGTTAATTAAATTGTGGTCCTGCTCCTACAAAAGTATCTACTGTGAACATACACTCATTTTTTTGCTAATCAGAGGTGTTAGGCAATAGTACCCATAGAAACAACTTGTCATTTAAACTCTGGATATGGAATAAAATAATTTAATGAAAAATAGTTGCTTTCTCATGTGTAGCAGTCCCTACTACCTGAGACTAGTGAGCCCATCAGTATGGAAGTCCTGATAAATGGCAAATCACACAGTAATGACAGACTAAATAGTGGGGGCAGGACTATTCCATAACCTTCTGCCTATACATGGCTCCTGCTTGAAGTGCTATAAAGCAGAGATAATGGAGATTCAGAGAAGTGATGCTGATGGCAAAGCAGAGTAAACAAGGCCAGAATTAGGACTGATTTTTCCCGTGTTTCCTTTCTACTTACCAGCTGGGTTTGCTTCTCACTCCAATCCATTTTGTAGAAGGTGTCCCATTGATGTACTATTTTCCTGTTGGAGAGAACCAGAGCCATGCTTTGTATTTTGAGCAGGATGTTCTGTAGTTTCAATGCAGGGTACACTCAGGAAAAAGTCCACTGCAGTTTTATCACTGCTAAGGCAAAAAGCTCCTGATCCCTCAGTCAGGTCGATGGGGATAGTTCTTTGGCTGAAGCTCCCTGTATAATCACATCAGTGATGAGCAGGAGAGCTCCTAGGAACCAGTCCTGGGAGAGAAAGCAGATAAGGCACAGCATTAAGGTGGTAAAGCTGCTTCTTCAGGATGAAAATAGTCTTGTCTGAGGCATCATCTTGAGGAGGTTTGGGATTCAGTGAAGCTTGTAAGTCATCTAAGGAGATTAGGTCTTACTGATCTTTGGTGTTATATATATGTACCTGGGAATGTGAATGAAAAGCCTGTAAATCCCTATTTTAACTGTTTCTGTGCTGGTCTCTGGAAAGGTTCTTCCTATACCCACCTTCTGCTACTCTTTTCAAGACTCTTCCACATGCTTACTTAATCCGAGGGTGAGTTATTTCCCGAGGGAGTTTGACTCCCTCCTGTGAGTCCCTGGGCTTGCAGAGTGGTAGTGCTCTCTTCAAAATGTGGGGTGTCCCCCAGCACGGAATTTGGCCCCACCACACTGAATGAGATGTTTGTGCTGGAAGTTGGGTCTTCATCACTGATTTTTGGGCTATGCAGAGACAATGATGAAGCCAGAATCAGGTCTAATAATCTCAGCATAATCTCCAAAGAATCACAGTCTCACAGACACAGTGCATTTCTGTAGATACTGTTTGGGTTTTCTTTTTCCTAAGCCAAGGCTAAGCAGAGGAGTACCAAATGGATAATTCAGCAGCCTTTAACAGAACATTAAAAATATTAAAAATGGGAAGGAGTGAGAAGAGATTCCCCAGGAAGAAGCAGTAGTTGAAAACCCAGCCCTAGAAATCTTGCGCTGCATGACCTGAATCAATGGGAATGTTGTCAGCTTTGGGATAATTGCCTTTTCCCTGTGTTCAGTAGATGTACATACTGAGTTTTAAGCATATATTTGGATCCTACTCTCTTTAAAAAAGCACTTCTGTACATGTTAGGGTTTCAGTAATTTGAAGCCCCTGTGAAGTGCCTACTGCTACAATTTCAACTGAGTTGCAAAGGGGTGAGAAAGCTCAGCCCATCTCAGGAGGTTCCCAACTCTTCTTTACAGGAATATCCCTGTAGCACGAATTAAGGGATTTCTTGGGCTCTCCATGCAGCAAAGCTCAAACATGCAGCTAAGAACTGAGATCCTTATGTGGGAGTTTTTACATATTCATTAATTTAAGAGCAAGTTCTTTACTGCAAATAAACTCAGGGTATATGAAGTGAATATTACATTGCTCAGAAAAGGAAAACAACATAATATGTTTTCTATGTGACTGTAGTATCCCTGGTGTTTATTTTCCAATTAATTGAAAAAACACAGAAAAATAGAGAATATATAAAAAGTGTAGCTCTTCAGTCATACCCATGATATTGGTAGAAGCAGCTAACAATAATCTTTGTCTCACAAGAATATTGTGAGAATTAACTCATATCTTCAAAAATGCTTTTAGTTGTCAGGTGATAGATTGCAGAAATATAAAGAATTTTATTATTTTGAACTAGTCTGGTATTGGGGTTTTTTTTGTATAATCCCATCCCTTTTGCTGGAATTGCTTACACCAGAAGCTGCAAATAACAATAAGAGTATTAAGGATATTGTCTGTTGATATATGTGAGGGAAGTCACTGCTTGTTGTAACTAAAAATAACCTCTGCTAGCAAAATTCATTTCTGCATCTTGACCAGCATCTGGGTCATTGAAAGCTGATGGGTGTTCACCTCCAAAGGGTCAAGATCAACTAAGGTTTTCAGATTCACAGCAAGACAAGGGATAGTGGTAGCTTTCCCTGTCTTCCACTAAGATCTGTACCTAAAATCACTTGAAAATCTAGGACTAGAAGTACTGAGCTGTGCAGAGCTTAATGCACAGACCTAGGGTTTTCGGAGCACACTGAGAAGGGTTTTTTTCTATTTGAGAGTGAACAGAAAGAGCCTGTGGCTTTTTATCTATTCTCTGGGTTGCTTACAGAGGAGAGTGATTAACTTTACTGATTAATTAGCCAGCCAAAAGAGAAGAAGCATAGAAGGGAATGGAAATAGAGGGTGGAGAAAAGTTGTCATGCAGCAAAGGAATCTTGAAAACTCACTGCAGGCTAAACTTTATGCTTAAAACATTCTATTTAAGAATTTTGATAGATTTTTTTTTTTTTTTTTTTAGCTGTAATTTACTCTTCTGAATGTTTCAAGCAGCAGGAACTGATGGTCTTAGTGTGTTTCCAGATGAAGGAGCCCTGGTTGCTAAGGTGTGGAGTGGAGCTGTACAAGCAGCATGTTGTGCATGTGGTGGGAGAGCCTGCTGGAAATCAGAGTGATTGGAGAGGAGAATGTGAAAAAGAAAGAAGTCAGGGGTTGGAAGTAATGTGACAGAGGATCTCTGTCTCTACCTCTGCTCTGATTTCAAGGCACGAAGAAAAATAAGTGCTTAGGGAGTTTAGCAAGAAGTCTTTGCAAAAAGAGATTACAGCCAACTCCTCTCTGTGAGAACTGATTATCACTCACTTAACATGTAACTATTAATGGGGTCTTTCTGGTTAGTTAAACATTAGGACAGTACTTCAAATCAGTTAAAACACAATGCTTTAAAGCCATTTTTGTTACCTGATATGTGACTTTTCACACATGTCAAAATTTGACAAAAATGCAGAGATAGGTAGTGCTTGAGTTGGTCCCTCAAAACTGCCAACCGGAAAAAAACCACTAGGCAAATAGGGTTTTGAGGCCCAAATGTAAAAATATTAACTTTCAAAGTGCCATATAAAGTAACTACTCTTCTTGAGAGTCTGTTGATATGATGTGACAGTGCAGAAATTTTATCTCACCAATGAGTGATTTTTGCATATGAAATTTGCAAACACAATATGTTTTTGTCATATAAAACACAGTTAATTTTGCTCAGTGCCACAAGGGAAATTTGGAGGTAATTTTGTCAACATGCTCTGTAATGAAATTAATTTGGAGGCTCCTAGGCTCAGTAACTTTCTCAGAGGAAGAAATAACAGTTCTTAGTCTCACTCTAAAGGTTGCTGGCAACTATAAAACCTATAAATACTTTAAATGGTAACATTTTAAAAGGTTAGAAATGAGCCATGAAAAAATCGGCTGCTTCTTTCTCTCATTTCAGAAACATGAGAGAATAACAGGAAAGGGAAATGGGAGAATACTTGCACAAAAGCAAAACCTGGAGAAAACTAATCCAGCTCAGAGTGATGTGTCTGAGTTTGAACAAAGATTGTAACTGAATTGTAATCATTTTTGCAAGGATGGGTGATACAAGACATTGGCAGCATGTAGGTATCACATCTGTCTTGAATGGCTGCTTCACTGGTGGGTATCCCAGTTTGTATTACATTTATCCTTATCAATGTCTGTCAGAATGTCCAAGGTTGAAATCAGCAGCTAATTTGGAAGGAATCAATATAATGGAAATGTTAGAGCATGACATGGTTTTTTTGGACCAGAAATAGGCCATCATTGCAATTCCCAAAGCAAACTGCCTTTCCTTCTGGGAAGCTGATGGAGAGTCCTGCAGCTGCCAGGCAGAACTGGTTGTGGTGGGATTCTGCTATTTTAGCAAGGGAGAATCTTCTTGCTCACGCTGGAAGCCAGTCAAAAGGAAGGATTTGTCTGTATCTGCACTGAAATATTTGTTGTGAGGCAGCAGAGGAGGCACAGTACTGGTATGGCCAGGGACCAAGTGCTCTAGCAGTGCCTGAAGCAGTGGAAATGTGTGCACTATGCTGCATGCAAGGGCAGGTAAAATCATCCCTGGCCTTTGCCAGGAACAAACTGCCCCTGGCTCAATCTCTAAGCAGGGTGGTTAGATGGAGGTTGGACTGAGGTAACATTAAGAATCAATAATTACACATAGAGCACTCTTATCTTCCAATGATCTGAAAAGTACTGAAATGCCATCTGAAATAAAGACTCTGGCCCAATACATGAGCCTCAGAGGAAGGGTTGCTGGCACTTAGGCAGTGATGCAGAGGTAGGAGATGCAGGCTGACTCCCTGCACTGCTGCCCTGGCTGCTTCCCATTTCCCCTGCCAGTGTGGCTTTTGTTTTGTGCAGCTTTTCACTGCAGTGAGAGGTGCTATAAAAGTTCTAATAGACAGATGGGCTGAGGTGAGGCCCAAGCACTTCCATGCCAATGTTACATAATCTCAAGCAAATTAAAATTTAATGATTTGACTTCTTCAGGTTCTGTAAACCACAAAGGCAGCACACTGAAGTGCTTAATCTCTTTGCTCCATTGACTTTAATTAAACTCATCTGCAGCTTACTTTGGTGGGCTCGTTACAAAAACACACAAACAAAACTCTGCTCGAGTGGCTGAATTCCCCTCAGCTCCCCCTTTCTCCATTTTCATTATTTGGTGTGGGCTTGTGAACAACCAAACAAGAGGTAAATGTTAGGCAAATTATTGCAATGAAGCTGTTACTCAAGTCATGACTGTTTGAAGGGCAAAGTGGCTACATTCTGATTTTTATCAGAAACACATCTTTGTGCAGAGGACCTGGTAGGCATGAGACAAGAAAGCAAGCATCCTCTTTTCATTGCCAAAGTCTGGATCTGAGTCAAACACTCTTTCAAAAGTCTGCATCTGATAAATTATTAGAGCTAGAGGGCTATTTGAGGTGCCTGGATAAAGATGCAATAAAAATATTTTCTATTTGTTTACACTGAAAAATATCATATACTGAACTGTCAGGTCTGAAAAATTGATGTTTCTGACTTCACAAATATTCAGCAGCTTAATAGAAATGTCAGATGTGTGCAGTTTTGAGAGGGGAAAAGGGATAAGAAAAAGATAGTCAACAACACAACAAAATGTTCATTTATTTTCATCAGACTTCATTCTTCTTTCACATAAATGATGGATCAGAAGACCAAGAAAGTTTATAGAGTTTTTTTCTTTTTCTTGATTTCAGTGATTTTTTTATTAAGCACTGTAGAATACTAGAGCTGAGGAGCAACACTTTGAACATCACTGCTTCTTTTTGCTAAAAAATTGGTGTCCCTGGACTGAGCTGCATGCCACTAAAGGCAAGCAGCTGACACTCTCTTTCAGCAAGTTCTAGCTTGAGGGGCATCTTGTTTTGGAGATCAGGTAGAACAATCCTGGCTGTGACTGCTGCCTTCACATGCACAGTCCCTTTTCCTAAATGGCTTTATGGCAGCCTGACACCCTCCCTGCTTATCAGCTGAGGTGGGGCCATGCCTGCTCTGGCAAGGTGTGTTCATGTGCAGGTGAAGGTGGATAAATGTGTAGCTTGTAAAAAGGTTTACCTGCCCCCTGGCTGCCATGGAAACAAATTCTCTGTGGAAATGGAACTGATATTGTGAAACATTTTACATTCCCATGCAAACTGGAGAGTTGTGCAAAGGCTGGGAGACAGAACTGTCTTCTTTACCCTTTAATTATTTTTTAATACTTTTGGTAATCTAATGCTACACTCTGCCTTAAAAAGGGAAAAAAAAATCCCTTAACAGTGAGAGGGCTGAATGGATTTTTCATATGTCGGGCTGAAATTGCAAACAATAGTAAAAATGGTATTTTTGAACTATAGGTCCAAAATCTGGGAATGTGGAAACTGGGTCATTTGGATCACCGTGGATATGAGGATGGGCCTGGAGGGGAACATCAGCAACTGGTGGAAATTGGCATTTTTACCTTACTGCCAAGGTCTGCCAGAGCTGGATATTTTGCAAATGCCCCATGGCTCTAGATATCATCCACATAGATTCAGACAGTGAAAAGGCAAGAGAAATGTAACAACTAGAAGTGAAGCCTTTTAGGATCTATGAAACATTCTCATTCCTGCTCCTCACAATTGCTCTGAAAACAGACTCTAGTCCCTCATTTCTAAAATTGCACATCAAAATGGATCAGTTTTATGATGGCTGTTTTCCCTGGTAATAGTTTAGGACAGATAATCCTTTGAGTGAGAGCTGTATTTAGGTTTAATTATATAATTAGAGCAAAGGCATGTAAATCAAATGAATGGGTCATCATCAGTTACAGGATTTTGTGACAAATCTACACAGTGCATGGAGTCTGTGGGTTTAAGGTTCAACTAATGGAACTGTCAGCAGCCATTAAGGATGATAAAGCTGCAGCTTTCAAGACATGGCTGAAGGGACCAGGAAGAACTGGGTGGGCATTAAAAATGTAGACCAATATGACTGTTTCAGCTGACAGTCAGGAGAGGGAAGGACCAGTTGGTTTGTGTCCTGCTCCAGTAGACCGAGGCATTCAGGTTTTGGGAACAAAAATTGCAACAGGGGACATCTTGGATTTTCAGTACTATTTATTTTCGGTGTCCCATTTCTATCTCTGACTGTTGTTTAATAAAGCAAATTTCAAAAGGAGTGTGGTATCAAAATATTGAAGTAGGTTAAAGTATTAATTTCTTCTTTGAGGCAGAAGTCATTATTTACCTAGCCCAGGGAACTTGCCCTATGTACAAAGTGGCCCTGGAGGCAGGGAAGGCCAAGATAGCAGAACACTCAGATTGAATGCAACTGTGAAGAAGAATTTTGTCCTTATTCAGTCCTGAATGCCACTGCTCCACATCTGTGTTAACATGGAAGAAAGGCTTGAAATGGTTTTAGATCCCAGGGCAGCAGAAAACCCTGCTTCTTACATGCAGGATGAGAACTGCATTCCCCTAGGAGCTTGTTTACATGGATAACTATTTTGTTTTTTGGTCTAAACTTGTTCTTCAGTCTCATGGATTTAATAGGAACTATGTCAAAGTCTACAAGTATAGAAATTACTGTTTCACTGTTGCTCTTTTGCTGAAAAAATATAAGTTGTTTTGGGGGAAAAAAAAACAAACAAACAAACAGAAAAAAAGAAACTGGCCTTGGACAAATGGATATTGTTGTAGGCTAATATCCCCTAATAGTGTCTAACTTTTGTTCATGGAATCTAAATGGTACAAATTTCCATTACCACATTGCACAAATCACTCAAATGGATTAGAGGAGCTTTCTGTGGTTGCAAATCTAAAATTGTTTTGGTGGAAACTTTTTAACAGCCACACTGTCTTTATTCTGTGGTTCTTTTGAATAGCCTTGAGGTCTGCAGGAGAAAGGGCAAGTACTGCATGGATTAGATATTCTCAGGTTATAGTCATGATTAGGCTGGCTTTTTTTTGCAGGCTTAGATTTCTAAAACGCAGCATTTTGGTATTCTCTTTTTTGGACCTTTGAGGGCTGCAGAGACATGGGAGTGTGTAAAAGGGTAACAAATGTCCTCACACCACCCAGTTTGCTTCTAACTGCCCATGTGAAAGAGGGTAATGGCTTTGCAGTAGTCCCTGGAGATATCCCTAGCTGACTCTGGTTACAGGTAAAACAGTGCAGTGTTCTTAAAAACCAGTATATATGACTCTTTGAAAGAATGTTCTAAGTTGAAAAATGTGTGCCTTGGACTTTGGGACTATTGAAAGGAAGAAAAGAAAATAGGCAAGTTGATTGAGGCAGGTTATATTGAACTGCCTGGAAACTCTGGAAGTAGAGCTTTTGAAAAAACAGCAGGGGTGCAACAGATAAATAAATCAGCAGCAGAATTGCCAGCAACTGTCAAATCAAAAGCAGCAGTAAAACAGAAATATACAGGCAGTATCAGTCTGAATAAGCATTTGTTAAACACACAAAGGACAGACAGACAATTGTGTGAAGTCAGAACACCAGTGGTGTTTTCAGAAGTTAATTGTCCCTGCTAATATTAGCTGGTACATTCAAAATATTATTATTTTAATTAAAGGGATAACAAAAGAGTACTATTAAACTATTCTTTAGACAAAAAGAAAGCAGCAACCCAGCTAACATGTTAGTTATGATTGATGGAGTGATCCTGCCATCCCTTTTTCAGGGTTTCCCATAATGGAGTCTGCTAGGAACTGAGAGTACCAAGAGGTGACTACAGCATTTAGGAAATTACCAGTCAGATGGGGACCTGACCTGACCGTGCACTCCTTGGGTACTGCTGATAGCTGAAACATTTTTGCTGCCCCACCACAAATATTTTTCCAAAGTCAGGGGTGGTGGATTCTCTCAGTTCAGCCAGCACAGTTCCCAAAGGTGCTGTTTCTTATAAAGATTTTGGAAGATGAAGATTATTTGTAGATCTGTACAAATCAAATTCATGCCACAGGAATTATAATAAGACATGGAGACATTTAGTTACTGCCCATAGCAAAACTGAATTTGGCAGAATATTGCCTAATGCCTTGTGTGGATAATGGATTGTGTCTATGAGCTGTTTGTGTTCATAATCAGATTTTTGAGTTTTCTAGGCTAGTAACCCTAGAAAGCTCCTATTAAACTGGGTGTTCTCTGGGGTACAAACAGGGACTTATGGGAAAGGTTGGGGCAGTGGTGAAAAGATAACAGCTGGATAACATCAAGCAGATCACCTGCTAGTGAACTCAGAGATGCATTTCATTAAAAATAAGGAAATTCTAGCTGGATGAGTTAATGATATTAGACCATCTCTCTCTAATTTCTTTCAACAATAACTTTCCCTTCTGCTCTTGCTGTCATTTCTGCAATTCCTGTAACACTGCAGGAACCACCATCTGAAGTTCTCACAGAAAATCTTCCCCAGTTCTCATTTAGGCAGCTTTGATGAGCACCCTCGTAGTGTGCTTCTGAAACAGAAGCCAGCAATTTCATACTCTTTCTATGTCATGGCATGGAGAATATTTTATCAGACTCTTTTGAATATACAACTTTGTTTTCTCATCTGGGAATACATCTGATAAGGGTAATCTAAAACTTTATCTAAAGCTGCAGTAAAACTCTATGCAGATGTGTGCTTCTCTGTGGGAAAAAAAAATTCTCTGAAAATGTGCAGCTTCTGAAGCCAAGCCAAGTTGAGGGAAGCTGTGGTACCAAATGTGCATCATCAAAGTTCACAGCAGTTGTGCCTTTCTTTTCCTTCCTCTTATCCTTTAAGATACTGAAGCAGCACACTTCAAGGGTTTGACAAGAGATATATATTCCCTTTTGTGCAAATCTGCTTGATGCTTATGAACACTGCTCATTCTAAAACCCCATTAAGATACTCTTAGTGATGTGGCTCTGACAGAGGAAAACAAAATACAACCCACAGCAAGAAAAAAAGAAAAAGTAAAAGAAAAAAAGAAAAACCATCTTGCAAGTCTGTCACTCCAAAGAAAACATTACTTAGTACAGCAGCAGAGAGGTTTCTCTAGCAGAAGTTGCCTGGCTTTTGGGGTCTGGTCCAGAACCCAATGTCTTTCAGAAATAAGTGTCCTGTGTAAAGCAAGGAGTGCAGCAACTCTTAAAGATCCACTAAATCCTTCTTGCAGGAACCTGGTTGACAGGAAAACAAAGAGGAATTGTTCTGAAGCCTCACCTCCTGCTTTAGGTGCTGTAATATTCCTGTGCTATTAGGAGATCTTTGGGCTCTGTTTTGGGCATTAAGATTCATATCATCACAAGGCACTCTGTGTAAGGTTCCTTAGAAGACCTGCTTGCCAAGATTTACAGTGTCCAAAGCAAATGTGTGTTTCTTTATTTGTATGGGGACAGTATTCATTACACATCTCAAGCCATTCATCAAAGCCATGTTACGTGTGGCCCTCCACAAGAAAATATGGGTAACTTTTCTGTACCCAAAAGCCTACAAGAAAGTCAACCAAAAAGAGACAACATGTAGAATCCATGCAGCTGCACAGTAGGACTTGACAGAGTGTTTGGTCAAAATACTCAAAATCACAGACCTCAGAAAATGCCCTCCTGAAAAGCATTTCCTTTTGTTTTCGCATTAAGATATACCATATATGCTATAAAAAAACAAACTGAGGTGTCATTTAGAAACTCATAAGGCCTGTATCACTCTTACAATCAAAATGCTTCAGTCTTATTGATTTGTCTTGAGATGAAATTTGTCAAAATTGATACATCCTGCAGAATTTTTCAATTTTGTAGAACGACACTTTGCTCCAGAAAACTAATAATTGGATTTTTTTCATTGTCATTGCCTGTTATAATCTTGATATTCTAGGATTTTATCATCTCCCTAAGAAAAAAAAAAAAAAGGGGGGGGGGGGGGAGGACAATATTCTGATCATTTTATGGTATGAAAACCAGGTGTAAATGTACAAGAGAAAGACTGTTCTGGATTTCAAATTATAAACCTGTGGTCATAGTTATATATTCATGGAAATAGATAAAGCAGCCTCCATCAGTTTGGAAGAAAATATCTGTTATCATATTTTGAGAACGTGGCAACCAACACAACATAATATTTGTGCTAGGAGAAACATGTGGCTGAGGTATTGCTAAAAATACAGTGTTGGAAACCTGCAATAAATTACTGTCTGTGTCTATCTGCCTTATGGATAATAACTGGTGCAACTCCTCACAGCTGTTTTTGAGTAATTTCCAAGGTTATATTTCCTACTAGTGCTGCTCTGCATGCCTGAATATTGTTTATCAAATTAATTATTTAACAGCATTTTAAATCAATTATCAAGTGATATATCAGAGAATAACTTTCTGCTTACTCACAGTACCTCTCTGTTGGCATGGGACCAACCAAACACATGTTGCAGTATATTTCTTTACAATTTTTCTAATCAAGAATAGGCTAAAAGGAAAGCAGGCACACAAAAAAAGATTTGGTCTGGAGATACAGATGCTGGCACAGATTTAGTCACAGTAGCCAGGCTGTCAGATACCTTCCCTGGTCTGCAAGTGTACTTTGTTACAAAGCAACTAACTGAGTAATTGGGCACATTACGCAGTGTTTGTACAGGGGGAGTAAGTGCCTGAATCTTTGCCTCCAGCCAGTCAGTGCCTATTTTCTTTCCATGGGTAAGCTTCCAGCTGTTCCCACCTAAGAATGATCCTCATGCCTTTTTAAACAATGAAGAAAAAGAAAAAAATCTCTTCTTCTTTTGTTCAAAGTCTACCCATGTGCTCACTCTATTCAGTCAGCAAGAATGTGCTCCAGTAGATGAGATTACTGTATGTGTGGAGGAAGAACATGTGTTTTGAGACCCACATGGCACTGGGATTGCCAGAGATAGCAGTCTTTGTTGTCACCTCAGGGTGTCCTGATTCTTTGGTCCATGAAGATTCTTTACCTTTGCAACGAAAAGGTGAATTTGTAATGCTGTTCTCTGATTTGCCGTAGGGAGAATTGGACCCTGAACATTTATCAGTGCAGATCCAACTGATTAGGAGTTTGTAGATTTCCTTGATAACAAATGCTATGAAGGCTAGGAAAGCCTTTACCCTTTGCATGTCTTAAAACTCAGATTTAGACTTTATTCTCAGTATTCAGATTTTTTTTTTTTTTTTTTTTTTTTTTTTAGAGTCAGAAGTGGGTTAAGTTGTCTCATGGCAATCTTAAGACTTCACTTCTCTGTAACTTCAGAATCTATATATATGTCTACATAATTGTTCAGGCACCAGGGCAGTGCTTTCCCTTCTGTGGTGGAAACTAATAGCATCTGGGATATTTGACTGTCTCTAGTAAATCCCAGAAATGTGTCTTCATCCTGAACAGCCACAACGGGGTAGTTTCTTCAAGGATCATACTATGTAATTACATGGTTTACTTCTTCACATCAGTGACAGACATACTTCATTTAGTTTTATTGAGTTCCCACAGAGCATTGATGTGTCTGCATCCTTGTAGCTCACTGGGAACAAGACTCAGGTTTCCACTGAAGTTCTGAATTGACCTGTGGCTCTCTCCATCACAGGTACAGCTGGTGATGCCTTGAAGCAATCACCTATTGCAAAATAGGACAGAGGTGCATGTCAGTGAAGGCTCTCCCTTCCTCCCAGCATCTGCTATGTTTCACCATATGATTGCATTACTAATGAAGTACATTGTTTCCTGTGTCAGTACATCTCCTTTTGTTCCTTCCTACCAAAGTTCTTTCCCCTGGATATATGTAGTTATTATTAAATAGCAACTTAGAGGCCTAAAACACAGCAGGCACCCTACTGTTTTAGGTAGAGTTAATTAAGTTTCTCTGGTCTCCCTTTTTCAAGTGTTTAATACCTATTAAATGTGCATTAGCTGACACATTAAAGCCCCTGGCAACACTGCAGCAGCCTACTGTGGTAGACAAGACTTTTTTCTCTCTGCTTTATATATTTTGAGTAGATGAGTTGTTGTGGGGTGGCAAGCAGACTCAGTTTTGGTACAAGCACTTGAGAAACATGAAAGAGTAAGTCTGTGAGACTCTAGCTCAGAATGCATTTCTCTGGTAGTCAGGTTTGAAACAATGAATGAGTGACACTCAATATTTTGAGGAGAGAGCACAGCTAATTCCCCCCTTCTACTACAGGAAATTTTTTCCACTTTTCTGATAGGTTAAGTAGATGGATTTGGACCTTTTAATTATTTTTGCTCTATTCATTGCTATCTCCTCTTGAGCAGCTGTGAGATGCAACTCATAGCATGCAGTTCATTGTGTGCTCTTCTGCACACAGAAGTTTTTAAACAATTTTTTTAACAAACCCTTAGTTTGTTAGTTCTCCTGCCCATCTGGTCCTGCAGGAACTCAGTCCTTGTTGCATGGGAGAGGATGAAGCCTCCCAGGGTTTCAGGTGCCTAAGCCTCCCTGCAGCAATCACTGTATTGTTAAAGGCCCCAAAAATTTCATTTACTAAATTTGTTAATTTGTGGTTCAACACTTAAGTACCTATTTCTTTACTTGTGTGAGAATCACACCTAAAAATTCCCACTGAAGTCAGTGTCCTGTATGCTAGAGTACAGGATAATGTGTTAGAAATTCCTGAGAGCCACTGCCTAGAAGAGCTTAGTAATTAAAGAGACCAGGGGTGAGGGAAAATACTAGAGTATACTGAAAGAAAACTAGGATTTGCTGCAGTGAGAGAGGTCACGAATGACTGCTGATCTTTGTACAGAGAATTTTAACTTAGACTTCCCCAATTTAGTTATTATGACCCTTTTGTAATCTTGCTAAAGTGGATATATGTTTTGAGAACCATGAGCTAGTTTTATCATTGCTCAGACTCCTAACTTGGTCAGCACAACAAATTATTGTTCCAAATTATGATCCACACAGGGTCCCAAGGGACTGTGCTTTGTTTATTTATTTATGTGTGTTTCCTTCTGCAAAGACTTTTGATAGACAGGCATTAAGTGGCATGAGTGAAACAGTAAATGTTTCAGTTTTGGATAAAGTCACGGAAAAAAATAATCTATATTTATGAATTTGGTTTTGTTTATCTTGCTCGCAAAGATAAACATATTAATTTTTGCAAATCCAAGAAGCAGTAAATAAGAATGCAGGAAACCTTAAAAGGTCAGGCAGAGTATGATCCAAATAAGATTTTCTGCATCATATCTACTTTCTCCCTAATTGGAAGGGTAAGCAGATGTCATACTGCTGCTTTGTTAACTGTTTAGGTGAAAACTTGGTTGGTTTTGGTTAAAAAATATTACTGTCCTAATGATCACAGTGCAAGCTGAAATCTCTAGAACATTTATGTCCCCTGAACATTTAATAGCTTAACCTCTTCTAAATATTTATGATTTCACTAATGGGGTGGCAGAATGGTAATCCAAACACTGAACAGCATGCCTGCTAATGTATTTCTTCTCCCAGAGCAATGCATTGGCCTTTTTTTTTTTTTCAATACTCAGTGGATACTATAGATTTGAAACTAGCTCCAGCTAACAACAGAAATGTCAGTTAAATTTTTGATTAGTTAAGCTAAATCTTTCATTGCATTCTTCCTCTTTTGTGACTCAATGGTGTGTGCTGACTACCACCTGACAGATCTTTAATGGCAACCTTTGGAGACAGACCCAGAGGTTTCTGGACCATGACTATGCATTTGGCAAAACCAGTGAAAACCACAGGTCCTGAATAAGAGTCATTTTTTCAGCTGATAATATTTTAACTTTTTTTTCATCTGTGGCCCTGTATATGTCTGTATTGATTTTTTGTGTTGTTTTCTGAATCCTTCTGTGTCTCTCCTACCCATTGCAGTGCAGCTTTTCACTCCTGGCTCATTAGGTTGGCTGAAAGATAAAGCAGTGGAACTCTGCCAGCCTGGGAAATTATAAAGCTGCTTTTAGCTTCTCCTGGTGTATGCTCTGAAAAAGTTAGAGGAAATAATGGCCTTCCATAAAGTTCCCCTGAGAAAGCCTGCCACGTGAAAAGGAATCCACAGACTGAAATACTGGAAAAGCCCAAGGAGAAGGATACACAGAAGAACTGGGGCAGTGATGTTGAGAACTAGATACCACTGCTCAGTGAACAAAGGTGCAGGTATTTTTATTATATATTTTTTAACTTTAACTTTGGAAAAGATGTAAAGAAAAATAAAAGATTGATTTGCTGGCTGTGGCAAGCTGAAACCAAGTCCCTCTACTCTGTACAGATCTTTAGGTGTAGCTGCACCATTTCTTTTAAATGACTTATAGTGCAGCCTGTAAATTGAGTTCCACATGAACCAGGTCCTCATGGATCTCCCAGAGTTTGCAGAACCAAGGGAATGACTCAGTCTTTTATATGACACTATCATTTGAGAACTTTGTCATCAAGACCAGTGCCAGCAGAGTTCTGCAAAGTCCTTTCAGGCAGTTATCAGAGAGAATATCCTGGGTAAGTCTTCATGTTGGCTCTTGAATTAAAAGCAAACAAAACACTTTTAAAATATTTGAACAGTGTACAAATCCCAACCTTGTCAGAATTCCTTTTCTCCTGAATGCTGAGCTAGCTGCAGACACACAGTTCAATCTGCCAGCAATCCTATGTTCCATCCTCTTTTCTTATTCTTTCTGAAGATGCTTGTTAATGAACCTTCTTGAAAAGACACAGAGGAGGATAAAAGGCCAGGGCATCGGGTGGAAAAGCAATGCAGATTGGAAAAGACAGAAAGCTTATTTAATTCTTTCTTTTCTTGATCCCAACTCCCTCAAGTTATCTTTAAAAAGGATGTTTAAAGCTTACAGTTAAAACTTTTCTGCATTTAACTGTAATAATTAAAAGCAGCTAAGGGAACATTTAGGTCCAAAGGGAAAAATTTCAAAACTCATTTGAAGCACTGCTGGTCATGTGTTTGGGAAGGGATAGGATCTTGAGAAGAGTTTGTAGCTGCCTTGTCTGCCTTTTTACCTTGATTTTTTTTATTTTATTTTATTTTTTAGTCTATTGTGCTTGCATTTTACTTATTAAGATTTAAGGTCTTCATCTTGTGCCTGGAACTTGCCTACCCTCTGGATTCTAAAGGGTACTAGTAAATCTCAGTAGCACCAAGGTGAGCTTTATTTGAAGATGCAATTTTATGACTCTGCCAGTAAAGAGAAAGCTGTGGGTTGAAAGAAGAAATGGGGGATGTGGAAATAGTAGGGGGATTGAAACTATCTTTAAATCCTTAGTAAGTGCTACTGCATTCTCCACGCTTCTTGCATATGGATCCCCATCCCAATGGGATGCTCAGGATTAACTATTCCTAATGAAAACATAAACCTGGGAAGTCTGGTATTTGGCCTACACCAGTGACTAATTCCAGCCATTTAAAAAGCACATAAAAAATCTGTATAATGAACCTCCTGGTTCTGCAAGGAGAGGGAACTTCTATTGTGACATTCTAAATACCAAGATCTCAGTTGACATAATTCATGTTCGTTTGCAGCCGTGCTTCTCGGAGTGGATTTTTAAGATGTCTGAAATTGAGATTGTTACAGATAAATGTCTTCAGTTGCTTCCAGGACAGGTGGAGGTCACTGGTTGTGAATCTGAAATTTTGATGTAGTATTAGGAGCTATGTGTTTTGTGGGATTTTTCAGTATGAAACTGTCTTTCCTATTAACAGCAACTTCTCTTGGAGTCTGAATGTGCAGCTCAGGATTTCACTTTGGAGCTGAACTTTGCATATCTCTTCTCAGCTAGTAAAAAACCTGATATAACTCTCATTATGAAAGCATTGCATGCAAGTATTAAATATCTCAGCAATTAGTATCTGGAAATAAAATATCAGTAGAGCAAGTACAGTTTCCTGTAAACAATGAAGTTAGAGGGGGCAAGCATTTCTCTGAAGTGTTTGTTTCTCCTGTTTGCAATTTTTATATGATGCCTTGCTTAGAAATATCATCAAAAACATTTTTTTAGAAAGCTGTACACAATTATTTAAATTTGAAAAAAAATATAGGGAGCTCTGTGTCCCAAAAAAAAAACCATAGGAACCAAGTGGTTACTTGCAGGAGGCTGTGCTACTTGAGAAGGCTTCAGGAGCTGGAACCTTGCTATGAATATGTGGCACTGTGTTATTTTTTAGTTGTTCTGTTCAGTCTTAGGTTATTCCACATCAATTAAACTGCCATTTAAAAATTGTGCACTGATCTTTTCCACCAGTGCAGACAGAAAAAAATCTGCTGAATTAATAGCAATCAAGACAAGGCAGTTCTGTAGGTACAGCAGCCACTGAATCATGATGTCCAGTGTGGTGCTGTGTCTGGTGGGTGTTGCTGTGAATCCTATGTCTTTGTTGGAACTTTAGCTTGCAGAGGTTGTTCCCCACGCACAATTAATCACATAAATCACTGTTTCTGCATAAGCACATCCCTCTCACTCAGCCTCAGTGGTTCCTGCAAAGGCTTGAGCGTTGCAGCACTAAAATCCAAGTGAGTTGTTTTATTTAGACCATTAAAGTTTCAGTAGGGATGCAGACAAGTCCCTTCCATTGCTGACTTTCTTCCACTGTCCTCCAACTTCTTCCTTCCCTGGTGCTCAAAAGATTACACATGTGGGGTTTTCCCCCAGAATTTTCTGGAGCTGGATGGTCGAGTAGCGATTTGGCTGCTGCACAAAGAAGCAGAGCCAGAACCCAGGAATTCGTATGGATCAGCTGGGCCATGGCTTTGCCTCCAGATTTGGCTGCTGCTCAGTTCTGAGCTGCTTGTACAGGTAATGCTTCAGGTCAGATACAGGAGCAGATGTAGAAGGTCTCAGAACCTTCCTGCCAGATAAGGGACCTAATGTCCTTTATCCCAGCTGCAGCTGGATGCAGAGCATCATGACTTTGCACAGGCACATCCCCTGTTCAAGTACCTTGATATTTCCAATGGCAAGAGCTGGGGGGGGTTGTTCATTTTATATACAAAGATCATAAATAACAACTCACTAATTCCAAGGAGGACACCAGTGTCAAATCCCATCAGCTAAAACAAAATCTCCTACAATGCAGATAAATGTAATCTGAAACAGAAGAATTCTTTGCAGGGTCTTTATGCCAGTTGTGCTGCTTATGTATTTATACTGTAAAATACTTCAGGCAAGGATTTCCTCTCCCTGCTGTGCTTTACTCAGTACCACACATACTGCTGTCTCTTTATGCAATAATTAGTAATAAATCTTCCAGTAATCTGGTTACAACATAATCTTCAGCCTGTTACTTCCACTCTGTGTGAGATAAAACAAACTAACAGATGATTTTGAGACTCCTGAAGCAGTGTTAAGTCTTTCGGGTTTTTCAGTCACTTCAACATGGCAAGACTTAAGCAGGAAATCTGGATTATATGGAAAAAGGTGTGTCTGTCTTCTTCTGCTGTTACCTGGAGTAAGCTAGGAATAACTTTTCTCAAGTTATAAGAATTTATATATAATCTCTTTAAGGTAGGAATCTTCTCACATAGCTCTGCAGCATCATGCAGGCAGTGGAACTAAACAAATGGTGATATTTAACTCTTTGACCTTATAGAACTTTGAGTACAGGTCTTGTAAAGTGTTTATTCAGCACCTCATTAATCAGCAGTATTAGCATGATATTAGATATAAGTGATACACAAGCCTTGCAAACAGGTTAATATTTAGCTCCCATGAAGTGGTTGGACAGCAGACACTGCCCAGATGTTTATCATAACAACTAATCTGGTATTATTAACTTTGGGTATGGAACTCTCCTGCCATCTCTTCTCCAGCATCACATCTGGAGACTTGGAGGTTTTCACAGGTTCTCTTCCTTGCTCCACTTCTTGTGCATTCTGCACCGCCTCAGCTGCAAAACTGGGGAAGGTTAAGGACAGGTCCTGTTAGAAAACAGTGCACGTTTGCTCTGGTATCTTAGCTGCAGGGCTTTTTTTTTTTTTTTTCTCTTTTTTTGTTTTTTTTTTTTTCCCTCTTTTTTTTTTTTTTCCTCTTTTTTTTTTCCTTTTTTTTCTTTCTCTTTTTTTTTCTTTTTTTTCCTTCTTTTTTTTTCCTCTTTTTTTTCTTCTTTTTTTTTTTTTTTTCCTTTTTGGTTGGANATCCTGAATTCTAAGCTTAACCCTGGCCAAGGGAATTAGGGATCTCAGGAAAGGTTATTCATGTCTCTACCCATCTTACACAAATCACAGAAAAACATTTTGGCACCTGGCATGTCCTTCACAGGAAACAATTTTTCTAAAGGGTACTAGTAAATCTCAGTAGCACCAAGGTGAGCTTTATTTGAAGATGCAATTTTATGACTCTGCCAGTAAAGAGAAAGCTGTGGGTTGAAAGAAGAAATGGGGGATGTGGAAATAGTAGGGGGATTGAAACTATCTTTAAATCCTTAGTAAGTGCTACTGCATTCTCCACGCTTCTTGCATATGGATCCCCATCCCAATGGGATGCTCAGGATTAACTATTCCTAATGAAAACATAAACCTGGGAAGTCTGGTATTTGGCCTACACCAGTGACTAATTCCAGCCATTTAAAAAGCACATAAAAAATCTGTATAATGAACCTCCTGGTTCTGCAAGGAGAGGGAACTTCTATTGTGACATTCTAAATACCAAGATCTCAGTTGACATAATTCATGTTCATTTGCAGCCATGCTTCTCGGAGTGGATTTTTAAGATGTCTGAAATTGAGATTGTTACAGATAAATGTCTTCAGTTGCTTCCAGGACAGGTGGAGGTCACTGGTTGTGAATCTGAAATTTTGATGTAGTATTAGGAGCTATGTGTTTTGTGGGATTTTTCAGTATGAAACTGTCTTTCCTATTAACAGCAACTTCTCTTGGAGTCTGAATGTGCAGCTCAGGATTTCACTTTGGAGCTGAACTTTGCATATCTCTTCTCAGCTAGTAAAAAACCTGATATAACTCTCATTATGAAAGCATTGCATGCAAGTATTAAATATCTCAGCAATTAGTATCTGGAAATAAAATATCAGTAGAGCAAGTACAGTTTCCTGTAAACAATGAAGTTAGAGGGGGCAAGCATTTCTCTGAAGTGTTTGTTTCTCCTGTTTGCAATTTTTATATGATGCCTTGCTTAGAAATATCATCAAAAACATTTTTTTAGAAAGCTGTACACAATTATTTAAATTTGAAAAAAAATATAGGGAGCTCTGTGTCCCAAAAAAAAAACCATAGGAACCAAGTGGTTACTTGCAGGAGGCTGTGCTACTTGAGAAGGCTTCAGGAGCTGGAACCTTGCTATGAATATGTGGCACTGTGTTATTTTTTAGTTGTTCTGTTCAGTCTTAGGTTATTCCACATCAATTAAACTGCCATTTAAAAATTGTGCACTGATCTTTTCCACCAGTGCAGACAGAAAAAAATCTGCTGAATTAATAGCAATCAAGACAAGGCAGTTCTGTAGGTACAGCAGCCACTGAATCATGATGTCCAGTGTGGTGCTGTGTCTGGTGGGTGTTGCTGTGAATCCTATGTCTTTGTTGGAACTTTAGCTTGCAGAGGTTGTTCCCCACGCACAATTAATCACATAAATCACTGTTTCTGCATAAGCACATCCCTCTCACTCAGCCTCAGTGGTTCCTGCAAAGGCTTGAGCGTTGCAGCACTAAAATCCAAGTGAGTTGTTTTATTTAGACCATTAAAGTTTCAGTAGGGATGCAGACAAGTCCCTTCCATTGCTGACTTTCTTCCACTGTCCTCCAACTTCTTCCTTCCCTGGTGCTCAAAAGATTACACATGTGGGGTTTTCCCCCAGAATTTTCTGGAGCTGGATGGTCGAGTAGCGATTTGGCTGCTGCACAAAGAAGCAGAGCCAGAACCCAGGAATTCGTATGGATCAGCTGGGCCATGGCTTTGCCTCCAGATTTGGCTGCTGCTCAGTTCTGAGCTGCTTGTACAGGTAATGCTTCAGGTCAGATACAGGAGCAGATGTAGAAGGTCTCAGAACCTTCCTGCCAGATAAGGGACCTAATGTCCTTTATCCCAGCTGCAGCTGGATGCAGAGCATCATGACTTTGCACAGGCACATCCCCTGTTCAAGTACCTTGATATTTCCAATGGCAAGAGCTGGGGGGGGTTGTTCATTTTATATACAAAGATCATAAATAACAACTCACTAATTCCAAGGAGGACACCAGTGTCAAATCCCATCAGCTAAAACAAAATCTCCTACAATGCAGATAAATGTAATCTGAAACAGAAGAATTCTTTGCAGGGTCTTTATGCCAGTTGTGCTGCTTATGTATTTATACTGTAAAATACTTCAGGCAAGGATTGCCTCTCCCTGCTGTGCTTTACTCAGTTCCACACATACTGCTGTCTCTTTATGCAATAATTAGTAATAAATCTTCCAGTAATCTGGTTACAACATAATCTTCAGCCTGTTACTTCCACTCTGTGTGAGATAAAACAAACTAACAGATGATTTTGAGACTCCTGAAGCAGTGTTAAGTCTTTCGGGTTTTTCAGTCACTTCAACATGGCAAGACTTAAGCAGGTAATCTGGATTATATGGAAAAAGGTGTGTCTGTCTTCTTTTGCTGTTACCTGGAGTAACCTAGGAATAATTTTTCTCACGTTATAAGAATTTATATACAATCTCTTTAAGGCAGGAATCTTCTCACATAGCTCTGCAGCATCTCACAGGCAGTGGAACTAAACAAATGGTGATATTTAACTCTTTGACGTTATAGAACTTTGAGTACAGGTCTTGTAAAGTGTTTATTCAGCACCTCATTAATCAGCAGTATTAGCATGATATTAGATATAAGGGATATACAAGCCTTGCAAACTAGTTAATGTTTAGCTCCCATGAAGTGGCTGGACAGCAGACACTGCCCAGATGTTTATCATAACAACTAATTTGGTATTATTAACTTTGGGTATGGAACTCTCCTGCCATCTCTTCTCCAGCGTCACATCTGGAGACTTGGAGGTTTGGTTTCCATCCTCTCCATCAGTCAGCACAGGTTCTCTTCCTTGCTCCACTTCTTGTGCATTCTGCACTGTCTCAGGTGCAAAACTGGGGAAGGTTAAGGACAGGTCCTGTTAGAAAACAGTGCACGTTTGCTCTGGCATCTTAGCTGCAGGGCTTTTAAAGTGCTATGCCTGTCTGCCTTGAACAGATTTTTTATTTTTTTTGGGGGGGGGAGAAAACAGATCTGTGTATTGAGCTGGCTAGAAATGGGAAACACTGCTTTTCTGCATGGGTATGTAACTGCCAATTAGTATCAGGCATTTTATTTCTAGTCTTCTCATTCCATTCTTGTACATACAGCATGGATGCTTACAGACAGGGAGAAACAAGAAGAGAAAATGAAGCTGACTATATCCAGAACTCTGGTGTAAAATGCTGTCTTAATATGTACACTTTGTAATATACAAAACTCTTATAACTGGAGTGAGGTTGAGGAGGGGGTATTGCCAAAGCTTGTAGTGCTGTTTGTCTTTGCTGTTTACTTCCAAATGAGGGCAGAAGCACTTAAAGGAATACTATAAAGGTACATTTTCTCTTTTCATTTAGAAACACAACATGAGAAGCATTTATTAGCAAAGCATCAACTCTATTTGCACATTTCTAAACAGAATATTAAAGCAATTGAATTTTCAAGGTTGAAATTTGTTAATATAATTACTGTACAGTATGGTTACGTGCTTTCAAATCTTTCATTGTTATTTAAAAAGCTAGTAACTTGAAAAGCTATAAATACTGAGTTAGAGGGGCTGCTAATCATTTGTCTGTCATTTACTAAAGATTCTTGCACTGGAAGGCCAGGCTTTATACTGCCTTTGTGATTCCACTCCTCCTTGCTACCTGATAGGCATTCCCTTCAAGAAACACAAGATCTGATTTCTTAGCAGAAATCAGCATACTCACAGCTAAATGCAGGGAACAGGAGAGACCCCACCATTCTAGCCCACTGAAGTTTCTTTCTTCAAAATTAAAAAAAAAAAAAATCTAAATTATTTTTTCTTCTTAATTGAAGGAAAAAAAAAAAAAAAAAAAAAAAAAAAAAAAAAAATCTGCAGAGCAGTATGCACAGGGCTCATCACTCCGTGATTGTCATGCAGTACCTCCAAGTAGTGTAATTTGTGCTTTTTTCCTGCAAGCTACTTCAGTTCTGGTAGGTTCAAATGTGAAAAACTCTTTTCTATGCAGTATTTACTCTTCTGGAAATGGAGGAAAGATTTTGTTGAAATGTAGTCATCCATTTCTAAATTAACCTTGTCTAGATATAGCCTGGTTTTAATAGAGTGGCTCATGATTTCAGTTGGAAAAATACTTTACATGAAATATACTGTGATCTGGTGCTGATTGTTTTAAATGTTCCAAAATAAGACATATGTTTTAACAGCAAATGGACTTGCTCTTCAGTTATGTAAATGCAGCACAAACAAATGAGACTGTGCCACCTCACAGAAGGAAAAGCTGTTTTAAATTCTAATCCAACAGTAACATTTTGTTAGATAACACACACAGCCAGATACACACAAGCCCAACACAAAGCTCCAGTGACTGAGGCCGATTTTTAAAACAAGCCAACAAGACAAACTTTGGAACTGGGGAACAACATTCCCTCTTACCAAAGAAAACACTTAATGTTGAACCTCAGCATTGCTTCAGCACAAAGCCATTTACCTAACGGAAATCATTAATTCTGCCCAACATTTCTAAAGAATAGCTTGATGATGAGCTTCCTAAAAGGCACCCAAAGCACTGCTCTCTGCACTTGGTTCAAGTTGTTTAATGTCTGTCAGGCTGGAATTGCATTTGAAGGATACATTGTGAGTAATGGATTCTCCTGCTATTTACACATGGGCCAGGCTGCACAGCCATTCCATGCTGCAGTTTATTGCACTGCATTATGTATGAGGTGGTTTTGCAAAGCAGACACAAGCATAAAAAGGGGGGGAGGAAAAACACATGAAAGCAGATTCATGTATTGTCCAATATACAACTGTTAGGAATAATTTAAAAATCTTTTAAACACTCAAGTGTAAATATTTGGAACAGTAGCACTGAAATGAGTTATTTACTGCGTGCTTAGCAGAGAACCTGGGAGTTTTACCATGAAGCTACTCTTCCCTCTGTTGGAATTATAGTTTCTGCACTGCTGTTCCATGGCACAGACAATCCCAACAGCCTTTATTGAAAATGTAAGGTCACACCCTAAAAAAGAGCTATGCTCTTTCATTTCTTATTGCTTTAAGGGGATTTTAGGTGCTAAGTCCATTTGTAAGCCCACTGTTCAAACTGTTAAGATGTAGGTGCCCAGCTAGTAAGAAATGCCAAATGGCTAAAAAGCACCCACCGTGCCCTCATTTTCAGCACCAGGGGATGCTCTGCTTTTGGATTTACTGGTAAATCCTACTAAGCTACCCTCTAGCTAGTTAAATTCTGCAATTCTGGCCGTGAGCACTAACAGGAGATGTTTAACACCCCACAGAGCTGGATTCTCCCAGGCTGACTCTGCCTTCCCTACTGAGTAGCAGCACTCAGCAGCTTCTCATGCAAACCCCCTCCTTCCCCTGGCAATGGGAGCTCAGTGCCAGGGCTGGGGAGAAGCCCTGCTCCCCCAGGGGAACCCCCAGCCCTTCCAGCCTGGCACTGCAATAGGACTAACCAGAATAAATTATCACTTCAAGTGAGAAGAGGTGTCAGAATTTGGCTCTTTACTTGGCATCTATACAGCTGGGGATCACCACTGTGTTGACCACAAGACATCAGCATCTTGTTGGTACAGTTCCTTGGCTTTGAAAGGATCATTTAGCTTAGAAGGGTTCATTCCTAGTTCTTTAAACCTCCTAAGTGCTGGGCTGGGCTTTCTTTCCTGAGCTGGCATGGAGAGCAAAAGGAGACACAGCACACTGCAAACCAGAGCTAATATTTAGACATTTTGTGTCTGAAGATGAAATCTAATGTCAGAATCTGTGATGTTCCAGGGAGACTGTCTGAACGTGGGCATGTTGTCTGGATATAAGTTGTTACTTCTTAACTCTGGAACAAACTAACTTATGGTCACTGCTTTGGTACAGGAGACAGAAAAACATTTTATAATGGAGATTGAAAGGCACCTGACATCCAGTACAATGAAAGATACCAAAGTTGCTTCTCCACTTTCCTTGTAGTACATGAAGTTTCCTAAATATCTAGAATATTTTTAGAGGCTGTTTTGATTTATCACCTAGCATATGGTATTTTTACACGATGCACTTACAGTCCACTGCTTCACATTAGACTGTTTTGATACTGAGCATGCATACAGCCCTTTAGAAAAATTGTTTCCTGTGAAGGACATGCCAGGTGCCAAAATGTTTTTCTGTGATTTGTGTAAGATGGGTAGAGACATGAATAACCTTTCCTGAGATCCCTAATTCCCTTGGCCAGGGTTAAGCTTAGAATTCAGGATACTACTCTTTTCCCATGCCTCTCTGAAAAATTCCCATTTCCACACCACGCTGCCCCTCCTGACAAAGAAGCAAAGAGAGGACTCAACAATCTCTTTAGCAAGCTCTCATTCAGATCCCCATGGTCTCCTGTGATTATTTGTCCTCAAATTAAAAAATCCTCAAGTTGTCCTTAACTTGGCAGGAGAAAAAACTTCACCAATCAAAACCATTTCTTAACTATACTGAGCAGACTGGAACCCTTGCAGTGCTTCATCCCTTCTGCACTTTGGAGTTACTACTAATGTACTTTAAAAATACCAGTCCATAGTAGATATAGATTAATTCTAGACAGTCTTAATATTTTACACAAGAGTGTGAGGATTGATAGTCCTTGTAATCTCTTATCTAAACATAGAGGGGCTGCATATGCTGTTATAAAGCACTGAAATCAATCATGATAGTGGCAGGCAGGTAATTGGGAAGCAAGCTCCTGCTTATGCAGACCAAGACAGGATAACAGCCCTCACCAGTTTTCTGCAAAAAAGTTATTCTCTGTTCCAGCTTTCAAATTTCAAAACCTAGAGTCACTTAAAGTGGCACTTTCAGAACTGCAGAACCCAAGCATTCCCTGGAAGATCAAAGGACATGAAAGTCGTCTGACCCCTCAAGTAGAAAAACCTGGAAATGTGGGGTGCCAGATTTTGGTGTCAATTGGTTGGTACCTATTAGCAAGGAGGGTGGTTCCAAATTGTAGATCCTGGTAGCCAGGAAAAACCAGCTATGTCTGCATGGCTTTAGGAGGAGGATCAGATTTTAATTAACATTTGTTAAATCCTTTGAAATGTTAAGGCTTAAAACAACGGTCTGCCTGCACAGATCTGGAATTTTTTTAAATTAAATTCTTGTAAAGGGGATCCTGGAGCATTTAAGAACAAGTCTGTTTACACACTCAGCCAGATAAGGGGTAGTCAGAAAGGTTCTCTAATTAGAAAGAGTTTGTAACTAAAAGCTTCTCCATGTATTAACATTAACAGAATGTTTCTAACAATCAAATAATTTAGGCCTAACTAAACTGTTGTATGAATTAGCAGTATTCACCCTCTGATTTTCATCTTAGTTACATTAATTTTAAATACTGCTTTCTGCCAGGAAAAAACTAGTAAGTAAATAACACTAAAAATTGACTGTGCCTCATTAAAACATTGAGAAAAGAATATACAAAGAATATACTGATTTCCTTTCCTTTTTTTTTTTTTTTTAATTTTTCGTGGAGTTTTTTGGTAACTCATCCACAACTTGCATTGAGTCTTATGGAATTTATCCTCTTTTATAATGACACCAATAATTATTTTGCTTTCGTTTCACGACTTCATAAGATGAATGCAAGTCATTTCCATTGCTTAGGGAAGCACAGTTAAGCTCTAATAGAAATCTATGGAGTTGGCAATGATCCCACTTCTCTACACAACATTATGCAAGTCCTCTAGGTCCCTCAGTATGGCAGATCCCATCTGTGCATCCCTGCTTACAGAACAGCAGTTATTTCCCATAACAAGGCTTGTGGTTTGGGGTTCTTTTGGATTTTTTGGGTTTTTGTTTTGTGGGTTTTTTTGTGTTGGGCTCGGTATTGTCATTTTTTACAAATCATAATCAGGATAGTGCAAGGATTTTGTGTGTGGGCAGATCTCTGCAGCTATGCAGTTCCCATGAAGTGTGAAACACAAACTGTTGTTTGCCTCGTCACCTTTCATCTGCACACTGTGATTTTGGGGAGGAAGGACTGGTTGTCTGTATTAATGTTGTGGGTTGTGACCAGAGCTTTCTGCACATATGGCAAGTAAACAGTTATCTTGGTAGTACTGAAAAAGCAACAGAAGTAATGTATGATTTTTTTATTTATTTTTTTTTACATCCTGTGATAGTAAAGCATATTCTTCTAACAGATCGTGCATTCCATCTTTGCTGCTGCACATTGCATTTATTCTCTGATGACTCTCTGCAAGATTGCAAAGCCTTTACTTCCTTTCTTAATACAAAAAGTACAAACAAAAAGCTTCATGTATGTTTGCACAGTGTTTGAAGGGTGTTTGAATAAGTTACCACGTTTTAAACCATTCCACAGTATGTGTTAGAATTTGTTTCAGGATTTCTTTGTAGATCAGCAAAAGCTTGAAAGACTCCGGAAAAAGGCTGGTTCCCTCCCCTCCCTGGAGAAACTGTCCTCTTGCTTTCCTCTCCACTCTATAATTGCTGACTATAACCCCAGCAGTAAACTCACTGAAGAAAAATTGTCTTTTCTGGAGATATTTGCATGCTGCTCAGCACAATGGAGCCCTGATTTTAACATAAGGTCTTTAGATGCTACCTTAATGCCAGTCAATAAATAAACAGTCTGAAAAATACCCGTGGACACGAATCCTGATTAAAGCCCAGTGTCTGACTCTGCAGCAGAATTTCCTTTTGACAGTTCTTCAATTCTAATCCAGCCTAATCTTTTTGATATATTACAGGCTACCTGCCTCCCCCCATGATAACAATGCTGCCCAGGTACATGCTTGTGTCTACAGCACACTGCAGGGGAGTTGGAACTCAGAGGCAGTACTTCCATGTTAATATGAAAAAATTAGAAAAACGACATCAAAACACCTCTTTCTTTGAGTCCATATTTAAGATGGTGCTTGGCTAGTAGAATTGGAAGGGGGCTTTGGCCTCTGCATGCGTCTGGGTTGGCACAGGGAGCTGCCCTGGGAGCACAGGGTGAGTGGGAACAAGGAGTTCCCCTCTCCTCAGATGAAGGCCACATGGCTGCGACATTCCTCATTTGTCAAGGACATAAACACCTCCCTAAGGTACCTCTCTGCAGGCACCTCTGTACTTCCTGAGGAGGGTTTTACACTTTTTTTAAATAACTGGTTAATTGATCACAGTGATGGTTTAATCTCTCATTTTCCCCAGTCTGCGTTGGATGAAAAAAGCTGCTCGTAAATGCACGGCCATCAAAATCATTAATATTTGTTAGAGTTCAAAACATGCAATCTCAAGCTGAGAGCAGTCTTTTCTCTTTTTTAAAAGCATACTAGTTAAAAGGATGCACTTGCTTAAATTTTAGTTCTCTTGCGTAGAAAATCACCCATGATTACTTCAGCAATCAGATGCCACCATGAAGAGGGAGTAGCAGAGCACTCCTGGGAGTGACTTACACTGTGATATTTCATGGGATGATGCAGTTAGAGTAAGGTTGAAGGCTGAGAGCTGTTAAATGCAGCAGGTGTGAATTACTGCACTGTCATTCACAGGCTTTGGTGTCTCACTAGAATTAGATTAGTCCTATGCAAATAATTTGTAAAGATGCAAGGGCAAATAATCAGAGACAACTTGGACCATACCTCAACCAAGTCTTATACAGCAACAAAGTATTGCATCGGAAAACTAAAGGAAAAACCTTAGGATAGCTTAAATGGATTAAAATAATCAAATATGAGCATTTCAAATGTTTACTTCTAGTTGCTTTGCCAGTTAGCTCCTGGATTTTTCTGTTACAATCTCTGCAGAACTTCCCTGCTCTCCTAGTGACATCTCTATCCAGTGCAGAGGCAGCTGAACTCTCTATAAAAACAGATTTGGTCTTCCATATTCTAGGAGCTTTCTCACAAGGCTGAATCCATTATATAAATGACTGAAGCAGATGGATAGCATTGCCATTTTGAAATCTATGCTTTAGTTTTTAGTACCTAGCTTTAATACTCCTGTTGGTGAATTTCTACCTCTATCTGAAGCAGAACTCATGGAGGTCTGCAATTATCACACAGCTCCATTTCCCATCAAAATGCTAAATCTGTGGACTCAGGAGAAATCAGCCCTTATATGTACACATATGGCCTGAAAACTGAAGCCATCCCCTCTAAAACCTGCTGGTAGGTCCAAGCATATTCTTATTGCATAAATAATCACATTTCAACAGATGGGCTTTCAGTAAATAGTTAGTGGTTTAAGAAAGGACAATTGATGAGCACTTACTGTGAAGGAGGGGCTGGGATGTAGGCTGAGCTCAGGAAGAACTAAATCAACTTCAGGTTGTGTGGCTGTGCCAGGGAAGCAGAGAAGCCTGGTGTGATCTAATGAACTCAACATCTGTTATGTGTCAGTTTACAACAATACTGTAAAAAACTGATCTGATGTTTTGTCTCACAGGAGATTCCTATTTAAACCACATATGTGGATATTTAGGTTCTCCAGAATGCTTCACTAAAGAAGGTCAAAAAATTGTGCCTGATCAAAAGCATAATTTCTGAGTTTATTTCTTGGTACTTTTCAGGTGTTATCACTAAACCAATATGTACCAATTTTATCTTTTTGTTGACCTAGCATGTGGCCCAGCCATGAGAAATACTGGCATCTTTAGCTCCTTTCTGTGTCAGAGGGTTGGAAGTGTGGTTGTATATTATCATAGGTCCAAGACAATCCTGGCCCCACCCTGAGGTTATATTACCTTTTTTGTACAGGCAATATACAACAGACAGTATTTGGGAGTCCCCAATTTCCTTCAATATTTATTTGGGCTGAAATTGTGTATTCAAATAGCATTGGAAAATTAATCTCAATCCAACTGAAATTTGGTGGCAACCCTCAATCAGGCAGGCTCCTTTAAAAAAACATCTTTCTCTGAGCAGTTCTGTAATAGACCCAGTAAGACTTCCCGGACTGGATTTCTGCTACAGTTATTTGGGGCTATTTCAATACTTTTACAAATTTGAATCATCTCCTCTGACAATGATAACACTAATTAAAACCAAGATGAGCAACTGCTAAGACAGGCTGGTGGCTATGATTGTCACAGCAAATGTGTCCTTCAGGAACAACACGTGAATAAAAGCTGTTAAGCTGCCCAAGAGCAAATGTCAAATTCCTTAAGCAAAAGCTCAACTGAACTCTGACACCTGTCTGAGATTCTAGAAAGGTCTCCAAACATTAAAGAGAAAAGGCAGTTTGCCACCAGGATTGGTTTCATTATATCCCAGTGGCCCATTCATGGCCACTGAGGTGTTTTAACCTCTGGATCCAACAAAAGAATTTGAGCAAGAACTTGCATTGAGACAGACAACATTGCCATGGTGTCCTGGTTTGAGGCAGGACAGAACCAATTTTCTTTCTATTTGACTTTTTAGTGAAGTCTTTCAAATAACTGCACTTGCTGAAATTAGCAGTGTGTTTTCAGTCAGTGTCTGCTTCTCCTACTGGTAATGCTCGATGTTTACTGCTGGAGAAAGGTCTGCAGAACCAAGGCCACTGCCTGCCATCCTGCTTCTTTTGCTATTCCACCTTCAGCAGCTCATGGTGCTCAGAAGTGCAATGAGACATAGGTACTGCTTGCCCAGTTTAAAATAAAAGTGTGTTGTTCTGGCAGGGATTTGCCATGAAAGGGTTTCCTCATTTCTGTAAAGAGACTTTGAGGTTTCTTCTGTAGCATTTCTCTTGGATCCTTCTGTTTGAGGTGCTGGACAAAGTAGGGCAGCAGGTTGTAAAGCCCAGGTACCCCACCATGGGGTACAGGATGTGAAATCCCATTGCCCTGGCCTGGGACTGTCTAGCAGACCTTCTTCTAGCAGAGTGTAGGAAGCATTTTCCATGCAGAGCCTGTGATAGATTTAGTCTTTTGGCTGCCTGAGGTCCTTACTCCAGGTCGAAGTTCCTGCTGCAGCCATGCATTAGCTATAAATCATGAGCATGAACTGTTTTGGCAAAAAGGGCTATGAATTAATTGAGTTGGGCACAGTTCTAGAAATGCAGTTTTAATGAGCTGGAACAAAGTCATACCAGGGCAGGATGGTTTGCAGAGAGTCAGAAAATGAATTTTTCTAATTTTGTTTATACTCATGCATTCAGGATGCTGTTTGCAACTAAGCTCAGGAGGTGACTCAAGAGCACACCCTGCTGCTTTCTAAAGCAGATGTAAAAGGAATTAATTAGCCTTTTTTTTCCATATTTATGGTTGTGTGAAGTGTTAATTAACCTCTTTTCTTTCTTTGATGATCTTCATTTACCTTTGCTTTCTAAAGATAAATCTTGTGTGTACAGAAAGTGCTGAACCCCTTTTTCCTGTTACTTGGACCTTAAGTGTGACTTCTGCCTGGTTTCCATGAGTCTGTAGCCAAAAAATTCCCTTCTGTATTTTATATTTGGAATTGTAGTTAAAGCATGTCTAGATGTGTCCACCGAGTCCAAACCATAAAGGTTCTCCGGTTCAGTGAAAATTCCTTCTAATTTTAACTGGCCAAGTCATGCCTTTGTAATGCAACCACAGTTAGATAAGTCTGTTGGGTTTTAGGTTTGCATTGCTCTGGTGACCATGATTGTTCAATTACAGAAAGAACCCTAATTAATTATAGAGAGGTCAGCCATTCACTTAACATGTTAAACAACTGAAACGCTTTTATGGGATGCATTTTTGTTTTGTGACTGATTGTAGCTGAATGAACAAGAAAAGCAACACTGTATAAATAGAATCTGTCTAACCTAATCATTTAAGACCTGGTAATTAACCATAAATACTGCTATTCTATTATGCTGCAGTGATTTAAAATTGTTGTTCTCCTACCTGTCTCATTTCTAGCTCTACACCCCCTCCCAGTGCTTTATGTCCCTCTGCTTGACTTCAGGACCTGTGTATGTGGAAGTCCAGAGGAATGATATTCAGGGCTGAGCTCAGGACCCAGAAATCCCACAGCTTGGTGTGGTTTTAGAAGAGTTCAGCTGGGGCCTGTAGCAGCTGGGACAGCAGCTGACCCCGTGCTGCTGTAGAAGGGAAGATCTGAGAGGAAGTAGCAGGCACAAGACCATGGATTCACAGCACGGTTTGGGTTGGAAGTGAGATTGAAGATCATCTGGTGCCAACCCCCATGCGAGGGCAGGCACACCTGTTACTAGACCAGGTTGCTCAAAACCCCATCTTATCTGGGCTTGAAGACTTCCAAGGATGGAACCTCCACAGTGTCTCTGGGCAACTTGTTCCAGTGTCTCACCAGCCTCACAGTAAAGAATTTCTTCCTAATACCTCATCTAAATCTACCTCTTTCAGCGTAAAACCATACTCCCTCATCCTCTCACTCCTTGCCTTTGTAAAAAGTCCTCTCCAGTTTTTCTGTAGGCCACTTCAGGTTCTGGAAGGCTGCTATAGGGTCCACCAGCTGTGTGCATTGTGAGATAAGGAACAAGTGAGGTTCAGTCCCAGCAGAAGCCCCCAAATTCCCAAACTGCAGCATCTGGAGTTTCCAGTTCAGTTTTGAGGTGTCAGTCAAAATGGGGGCTGTGATGAATGGATCAAAATAATCTATACTCTGCAAAGACAATCTGGGAGAACAAGATGCCTTCTGGTCCTGCCTCTGCAGCAGGCACTTTGCAATTTGCTCAATTTAGCATCAAGTAAGCATGGCTGAATTTAGCTCTGTATTTTTGGCTTTATTATTATCTGGGTATTACAGCTCAGCCTGTTATCATGAGGCTAACTCACAAGGTTTTATTCAGATTTTTCTCTGGTCTTCTGCTCAGACAATGCCCAAGGCAACTGGGATTTTCCAGAGTAGAGAATGACTGCTGTCACTAATAATAGCTGTACTCAGCAACATATGTTTAGTGATGCACATCAATATTTGTACTTTAGCAGATGCTAAGAGTTTGCATTTTTTATTTCATTGTATCCAGGAGCATGCTTTATCTTGCTGTAAGAACCTTACTGCATTTTTATACCTATATTTCCTGAGCTGAAAACCTGTGGCTGAAATTCCTTTGTGCTATAAGGCAACGCTGCATTGCAAATCAAACCATTCCCTACTTTGTACCAGGATCCTGTCAATCTTTGAAATATGCAGCTCAGCTATGATTTACAAGGTATTTGTATCATTTTCCTTTTATTTTTCTACAGAAGCAGGTAGTATCTCATAGGATACGTTGAAAGACTTTGTATTTTGAAGTAATTCACCTGGTGCTCTGCCCGTCTCACTTCTTTACTGCTACAAGGAATATGTGATGGAAACTATGTTTTTATTCGTCAGATTGTTCCTTGAAGTTTTCTGTTGTTTCTACTTCTATATTGAGTCATTCTTCTTGTAACCTTCTAATCATTTCCTCAGCAATGTGAGATGTGACATGGGAGGAGATGATTTCAAGTAAGAAAGAAAAAAATACTCCAAAGAGGAAAGCTGAGGAAACTCTTTACATGCAAAACTTGCAGCAGATAAATAAATAAGGACAGAAATGTTTAAATCTGCATCACAACATTGTCCAAATAGCAAGCCAGGTCTTGTCTGCAAACTAGGAAGAACATTCCTGACAAATTCCTCAAGCATTGGACTGGTTGGAGGGAGCTGCCCTCCTCACTGTAGCATTGGGGTTTTTTTACTGAGCAGCTGTGATCAAATCTTCACATCAAAGGTTTGACATTTATGTCTGTAACACTAGTGGTTCTGTTTAAAAAACACTTATCTGTGTGTGCAGTTCACGTGTCATCTATCCAGAAATTATAATTGGTCTTCTTCACATCATGGATGAAAGGGATTTGATAAAAATCTACTATGCAGCTTCTGATATTCTTATAGTCTTAGGTTTTTCTTGGATCAATGTATGTCCTCCAAACTCACAGGAAGAAGCAAAAAATCAGGAACCTCCTAATCCTTGGGACTGACTGGGGCCAGGCTGATGACAGCACCATGCACCAAAACACTTGTCTATTTTTTCTGAGTAAATCAACTGGTCTCAAAGAAGCATTTTGTTTCTTATGTTATGGCTCCTATGACCACTGACTGAGACATTTTCTCTCAGTGTACTGTGTTCTTGATACTGAGGAATGGAGCAGTAGCTGGTGAACAGCTACTGTTTAATAACCTGCTGAGTTTCCTCTGTATCTTGTTCTGAAATTATGTTTAAACTCATTCTCATTTGTTAGACTTCACTGGTTTTGCTCATCACCAGCAAGCTGACTCTCACAGGTCTTGCTTACGGCTGAGCAAAAGGGTACCATGCTGGTCTGGAGTTTCTTATGTCCTTTGCAGTCTAATTTTCATAATTTTATAGCAATTTCAATGTTAAGATCCTCTTGAAATAGGACAGTAGAGCTCAAACTTTGTTTGAATACTTATTCCCTCCTCTTGCAGAGTCTCCCTATCTTTAGCTGCTATGGGATGTTGCCTGTGATGCCTCTCCGTCATTTCTGGGCTCTCAACAAACTACTGCTCTCTACCATCCTTCCTTTTTCATGAGTTCATACATTACACCACTTTGAAGGAAAGAAGTCTAAGGAGAAATATTTCCATCTCAGATGTTTCCTCACTTAAACTTTTTCTTTTTCTGCCACTCACAGTAACTTGGGTAGTGATGCTGTTCTTGTGTGACCAATTTGCACAAAGTCACAGGAAAATACCTTTTTTGTTTAAACTGGCTATTAAAATCTTGTAGAATTTTTGAGAGTGTGATTTGATAGATGAAAACACACAGGGAGATGTAGGATTCATGTTTTTAAAGTTATCATGTGTCATTGAGTTCCCTGGCTTTATGCTTTTGCCTTAGTGGCTTTGTGCAATGGAGGGTGAAACTACCAATAACTGTAAATAGAACCCATCTTTATTGGCATAACAGTGACATCTATTGTTCAACATTATATACATCTGTGACACTCTGCAATTGCCTACAGGTGTTGAACTGATCTTTCTCAATTTTGTAAGATGCAAGCCTGCACTGTAAAATTATTAATTCAAAGCATTATGAAATAATACATTTAGTAATGCCATTGGACAGCTATGCAAAATTTCATCTAGTTCATTTTTTCACAGCCCTATTTGCAGATCAGGGTGGGTTGACGTACAAAGAAAGGCACCTTGTATTTCTGAGAGTGTTGGAAGATGTTGCTTTTAGGACACCTGTGCACAGGGCACACTGCAGCAACACTGGGGACTGCCAGAGGCTGGAAACACCCAGCAGATTCTTCCACAAGAACTGCCTTTGAATTGACCCACAGTGCAGCTGCACAACATCTGCCCCTCTGCAGTCCTGGAGCCTAACCAAGGGAATCCCAAATATTCAATTGCAGGCACAGAGTGGGCAAGCAGTAGAAACCACCGTTGCCCATTTACTCATCACTGTGCAGTTGCTGAAAGGCAGAGCCACAAACCAGGGCTGGGGCTTACCCAGGTGTCTAAAGCTGAACTCTTACAAAACAGGCCCAG
The DNA here is from genome assembly GCA_038090715.1 of Florisuga fusca. NCBI lineage: Eukaryota > Metazoa > Chordata > Aves > Apodiformes > Trochilidae > Florisuga > Florisuga fusca. The sequence continues at coordinate 4,824,566 of JAAWXA010000030.1, read as the reverse complement.
GGGGTACAATGGCCCCAGCACATCACAGACTTGCTCAGGACATTTTCAGACCAGCTCGTGCACTGGAAACAGAAATGCAAAGCATCAGGCTGGGGGAATTAAAAGAGGATTACTTTTTAAAAGTCCTTTCTTCTTGTTCTCTTTTGATTATCTCTTCTACTTCTCTCCTTTTAATAAAGGATACAGAATTCAAATAAGAAAGATTTTAATATAGCAGTAATGAAATACAGGGGTTATTTAGTGTGCCAGACACTGTGGCAGATTAGACTTTCTGATTCGTGGGCTAGCACTCAAGGGAACAGCAACTCTCTCTTTTACTGCCTTGTCTATGAAAACAGCAGAAGGCTGTGTATGTTCATTACTATTTTATGTGATTCGGAACATTAGAGGAGAAGGGGAGAGAGCAGAACTATAGAAAGATATTTTTAATAATTTTAATGGAATACCATGTGTAATACTTATATAAGCAAACTCTGGACAAGAAATGACTCTCAGTAAAAATATATGATACTAGTCAATGAAGCAACACACTTCCCTTCATATTAAGCTGTCAGTTTTAATATAAGGATGCAGAAACGTAAGAAGTGTGGGTAAAGGGAACATATTGCCTATAGCCCGTGCTGTGAAGATAGCATTGAAATATGGGCTAAACATTCAGCTTACACTCAGAGTTCACTGGGGTACATAAATGCTCTCTTGAACAGCCATAGCACATTGCTAAACTGAGGATATAAAGATGGAATATGTTGTGTAACACTCCAGGCTTACCATCATTTGAGAGAGAAACAGGAGTAAATACTGTCTTGCCCTCCACAGATCTGTGTACAGACAGACCTTTCCAATCCTCCACTCAACTGTAAAGGTTGCAGAATGAAATATTGATACTAAAATCTTGGATTAAAATCCCCATCTCAAGTTTTACACATCTTGTTCTTCAGAGTGATGTAAACTTGTACCTAATTTCCCATGCTCAAGCTTCCCTTTTCAGACACTCTCCACATAGTAGCACCCAGCTGCAAAACAACAGCAGCTGTTTCTAAGGGCCCCTGCTGAACTTCTGTGCTTTCCAAAGAGAGAGAATAATCAGTGTTATAGGAATAAGTAACACAGATTTCATAAATAAACACATTCTGAAGGTCTCACTGTTCCCTCAGTCAAGAGGGAAAAAGAATGTGTATAATGAAAGCTCTGAGTATGTGAGTGTGGTAGGGGCAGAAGATTCAGACATGCACCAAACCCCACTGGGCTGGATTTTCTGGCATGCAGTTGTTCACAAAGGCAATGAAAGGTCTTGTCTGTCCCCAGAATTTACAACTTCATGGGTGAAGGGTTAGGAGATCTAGTGGTGGCTATGAGGAGCAATGGGGTTGCTGGAGGAGAGCAAGGGAAGAGGTCAGCATCACTGTCCCAAGCTCACTGCCTGACAGAGAATGCCCAAATCTGTGTCTAAAAATGTGTAAAATGGGGACAGCATTTGGTATCAGAGGTCAGGGGCTGCAGCTGGGGGGTGGGAAATGGGAAAAGGTGTGACCCTGGCACTAAAAATGAGCTCCTGCCAGAAAAGAGAGACCTGACCTGTGGGTGCTACCTGACATGCTTCTGTGGGTGGTGCTTTTAATGTGCTAATTTAAAGCGTAAAAACAGTTGGTGTACCATGCAAGGGCCCTAGGCCATGTGGGGACATGGAGATGCAGAGAACCTGCATGTGCCTGAGGTTAATGGTGTAGCTCTGCCAGACCCAGTGTGGATCCAGCTGAGTGTGTTGGATTTTGGGGGGAGAGGAACATCTTTTCTTTAGACCCCCAAAGTTTTTAGATTTTTGCAGGTGTTCCCTTCTCCACAAGCTTAGGTAAAGCTGTCTCAGACATAAATGAACATTCAGCAACAGCAGCCTGACCACAGTGCCTAGGGGAGATCCCTGGCACAGGAGGAAAGTCCTTAGCCTTGAGGAAAGCTGTGCAAAACTACATGTGAATTTACAGCGTTTAATGTCAGAGCCTTTCTATCCCCCCATCCTTTCAGAAAAACCATACCCTAAGATTAGGGCATAGAGTTTGCTAATACATTTAACCATGTCCTGTTCCATCTGCACAGGGCTCTGTGGAAAAATCTAGCCCATGTGGGAACTAAACTTTGCTGATGCTTTTTCTAACTCATACATTCTGGTGTTCACACTGCAGGTACCAATGGGAGCAGCAGCTGGAACACATCCTCAGCGCTGGCCACGAGCCCACCAGTCCTGGAGGTGAGTGTGAAGAGGGGCATTTTTTTTTTTTAGTTGCATCCTGACACGTGGCAGAACTAATGGAAGTGATGGCACCTCTTGAGGAAAGTGTCACTGACTGGTGGCACACTCAGAGACCCACAGCAGCCATAGCAAATCCTGGCCCCACCAACCTCCAGAGAGGCACTATTGCTTCATTTTCTTTTTATGGGGAAAACCCTGAGGTCTTTATTCAGTCTCTGCTCCATGCTTGCTTGCATGCCAAAGCAAGTCAGTGTGACTGGAACTGAGTAAATCTGAAAGTCAGGCCCCATCCTTGGCAGAGGCAATGTTTGTTTCAGGTGGAGGTTCTTCAGACTCACTGCAGAGGATATTTTCTCTTCTGGTTCAGAAGGGCACCTTAAGCAAGCTGAGCCCTTAGCCCACCCTGAAGTGTCCCCCCTGAGCTGCATGGAGGGCAAGCAAAGGGGCTGTGCTCTCCCTCCCCCTGTTTGCAGCAGACACATAAGTAAAGCTGCAAGATTTCTAAAAGGGCTCAAAGGATGTGGGAGCCTGTGTCACAAAAAAATTCCAAGGGCACCATGCTGTTAATTCCCCATACCTACCCTTGAAATCCCAGTCCTCTGTATTTATTGTCTCTGAGCTTGCATTCCTTTAAATTGCAAAAGCAGAGAGTGAGTGATAGTAGGCTCTGAAATATCAGCGTTAGCAACAAGCAGGCAGCCCCCAATCTGAGCAGAGGGCAGTAATTTATTATCCATTAAGTGATCTGTCAGTCAAAGAGGACTAACAGAGCAATAAACTTTGAAGTGATCTGTGGAGCTCTGCCCATACCACTAGCTGGCTATCAGAAAGGTCAGGGTGGCAAGATGAATGATTTCCTCTTCTTCAGACACTCTATCTTTCTTTCTGGTGACAGATGCAGCTCTCTCTCCTCAAGCAAGATTGTCAGATATCTCCTGTGGATGAAGTCACCTCCAATCCAGTTGCGTATTTACTATGTTAGAGGGAAGAATCCAAAGTTTTTATGTTTTACTGAAACACTTCAAGTGAGGACAATTCCCAAAGCCCCAAATTCTCCAGTGGTGTCAGAAGTGAGCTGCAGCCTTTGGTGCCTAAAAGAAGCTCCTTGCAAGGCTGATTCTCCAGGGTCCCAAAGTTGCTGAGACTGAGGCAGCGAAGCTTCAGGGAGACTTTGTTGGAAAACTTCTCCTCTGCTGCTCCACCATAGCCAGTGTGCCAAGACTTAGACATAAAACCTCTTGCCTGGACTTTAAGGGCTGCAAGCACATTCTTCTCAGTCACCTGATCATCATGCTCCAGGATAAGGCCCCTGAAATTCAGGGTTCCTTAAGCCAGACAGAAAGCACAAGAGATTCACAGATCTTGGGAAAGGGGAAAACTTACATTTTGGTCCAAAACTGCTTCAAATATTTAATCCCATACTTGTTCCAAGTGAAACAGGAACGTTCCTGGAAGCAGCAAGTAATACATGTTCTGAAAGGTTTCTCTAAAGCAAGTGCAGAAGCTTTTACAGTGTGCTGTCCAACAGACTACACTAAACACACAGTCTTGCTGCTGGGTAGCCAAGGACCCATATTTCTCAGTCAGAATTTTAACTCATTTGAGAGCTCCTCTCTGAACACACTGCACAGAGCAGCTCAGAGCACTCTCACAAGGAGGAATTAATCCCTACTATTAATCCCTACTCTGACACTCTCTGGCTCTCTCCTTCCTTTCTTCCTCCCTCCTTACTGCACTGACATTTGTTACAGTCACTGCCTTGAAGCTAAAGGCAGAAGTGTAACCAAACTTCAAGCTCCTGGGAGGGAACTAGAAACGGTCCCAGCCTCTGATTCCAGCCCAGGATACAGTTCTGGTATTCCTCATCCTTATAGTCCTTGCAATATGGTGGATGTGGTTATTAGTCCCACTCTAATAAGCTGGATCTGGACAGCCAGCTTGTTTATTCTCTAAGGATAGATTAGAACAGTCAGTCTCCCTTTCTGGAAAAAGTACAAGTAGAATCATAAACAGATTCTCTAGGTTTAAAGCCAGTTGCTGCCCATGTTTAAGAGAAATTGCAATTTTACCTGAGAGACAGCTGAAAATACTCATCTCAACCTATTGCCAAGCCCTTAGAGTTTAATTAATGGCTGTGAAGTGCTTTGAGATCACCAGATAAAAGGTGGTTTATAAGTGCAAATAGGGTGATGACTACCTTGGCTAAACTGCCCCAGTGAAGTCTGAAGGTAAAAACATGAGCTGGGAGAGCAGGGCTGAGCAGCTGGGCTTTAATGCCCTCCACGCAACAGGGACCTGGTAATGCCATGGGCAGAGTCCTATTAAATGCAGTAGGCAGTCAGATTAAGCACCTACCCTTGCATTGGGAAATTTTTAAGGTTAAAATCCTACAGAGTGTTTCAGAGTTAATGAAATATATGTATCTTGCTGGAGCTGAGCAGAATCCGGGTGCTCAAAGAGCAGAATCCAGGTGCTCAAAGAGACAAGGATTTCCAGGCACTCCAAGTTAGGTAGGGAGCCAGACTATGGAAGTTCAGCAGATACCAACCCTAACTTTCTTGTAGTCCTTGGAAATCCCTGGGTATAGACAAAAATTATTTATGAAGGTTTCTTAGCTTCTCTAGGAACAATAAAGCATAGTCTGGATACTTCAAATACTACCCATTTGCAGCTGGGACAGAATCTTCTGTTTTTTTCTCTATTAATGTAAATCCTTCTCTATATATTTGAGGTTCCATAATTCATCCTTATTGAACTCCATATTTATAATTCTAAAATTAATGAAGTACTTCATAGGCAGTGTAATATTCTTTGTCCACCTTCCTGGGTATCCTTGTGCTGGTGGGTTTTATAAGTTCTTTTAAACTAGGTCAGTGAAATGTCCTCTCAGTTGAGGGATTTTTGTTTGAAACAACCTCCCAAGAACAGCCTTGAGTTAGCATGGTGAAATATATCTTAGAAATAATGTATAGCAGCGTATGGGATATAAGATTCATTGAGTTAGCTAGGTTTAAAAAACTAATCCCTGTTCCCTAAATCTTTGATGAAACATTATTCTATCTTGAAATGTTATGTGGCATGTAGTAATTCTTCCTTGGGTATAAAATTTTATTTCTGTTTCAAGCCTGTTTTGGAAACCTTGGCACTTTCATCTTACTACAAACAACTGCCACAGTATGAAAAGTTCTTTGTGATACTGGAAAGAAAGGTGCCCCAGTGCTGTGTGATGTGAAAACTCATTTGGGAAGAAGCAATAAATGGTAATTTGAGAATTAAAACAATTATCAGTGATGGAAACACAGAGGTAAATTCTCCATTGAATCCAATATTCAGCATAGAGACCTGGCTGACAGATTCAGAGGACTGCTTGAGCTGCATGTTTTGGGAGTGTTTTAAAGCTGCTGCCATTCTAAATGCAGGGTTGACAACTTGGAAACCTTTCATTTGTTTTTGTTTGATTTTCCATTTAATTTTTCAGCATCACCTATTTTTGAGTTGAAGTCAGATGCCTTAAACTCTGGGACAGGTATTACCACTATTACCACTGCACAATCTTATTTAATTTTTTTTAACATCCTGACCCCCTATAGATTAAAAGTCATGAATGAGGTTAATGTATAATTAATGAGCAAGTGTGTTCATGATGACAGCTCAGAATAATGATGAATGTACTGAACTCGAGATCTGATGAGCTGTCCAAGGTCAACTTGCACATGGGAGCATTAATGTTGCCTGACACAGCTTTATTTCCTTCTGATTTCCCATTTTAAATAGATTTGTTATTCTTAGAGAGCTATTAAGGGATGGAGAGATGTCCTCTGACCTCTAAGTAGGAGTGCTCCTTTCTGGTAGCATTTATACCAGCTGCCATAAAGTACCAGATCCAAAATCCATTCTTCTCTCTTGAAAGATTTCCACCAAGTATTTCTGGCCAAGAGACATTCTGAAAATATTGAGGCATTTCAAGCCATTCAGTGACATAAACATGAACTTCCTTCAGTGTTAAAAATGAAAATGAAAGAAAAAATCCCACAAACTGTAGATACATATCACATGCTATAAAGATTGTGTTAGTTTGCTTAAGAAAAAAATACTACAGTGTATGAATACACATCCAGCTAATCTATACCCACCCTTCTCTGTACATACAACTGTGTGTAAACTGCAACAGGTTACAATATGTGCGTGAAAGCTGTTGCACCCTGCCTTCCAACTAATGCACATAAGCAGACCACGACTATTTTGCACCACAAAACAAGTAAATCCTACAGACTGGTTCTTTGCCAGGGTCCTTTTCTGGAGAGTATCAACAGGAAAGCAACAAATAAGTGAATATTCTAGAGTATATCCTTAGGTCATACATGGAGTGGGGGAGGAATATTAGTTATCCTTTAAATTTCTTATGTAAAATGCTTTCCCAACGAGGCAAGAAACCCTACTTTTTGTGGTAGAATTAAGAAAATCCCCATAGAATCTGATGCTGAGAGACCCAGCAGGTAAGTCACAGGATCCCTTCTAGGGATGGTTTGCTGAAGGCTTTAATGCTTTTGTTTTAGTATCATCTCCTTTGTATTTCATACCCTAACAGCCCCCTATCCCCCTTGCAAAGTTCTGTCTCAAATGGGTTTTTTCTCTCCTTCTAAATAAGTTTCAGAGAGGTAAACACCTGTAGTTCTAATTCAGGTGCTGGGAGCTGCCACTGTCTCTTCCAGCCTGGTGCCTGGCTTGTTAATCAGAGAAGTAATTAAGAGGCTGGAGTGTGATGCCAGCTGCTGCTCACCCATGGAGCAAGCAGGGTGCCAGGGCTTGGAACCATACAGTCAGGAGGGAAAATGATTTTGCTGTCTTTTTTTTTCCTGACCGTATTTACCAGATCCTGGGCTCTACCCCGTAAGTAAAAGCTTAGATTCTAAGCAATACTTTGAGGTTGGTTTTGTCGTTGATGCTATCAATATTTGCAACAGCCAAAATCATTTGGATAAGTCCATATTTGTTAGAGGTCAAGGTCACCTAATACCCAAAGGATTTGGGAAGCTTTTGGTCAACTTTAAGGAAGGTTTTCCTATACTTTCAGCATTTAAATATAGCTGAAAAATATTTCAGCTGTCTCAAGTAGAATTTGTAATTTTACAAATAAAATTCCAGTTATCTAGATTAAATGTTAGGATTTCAGGGCATTGAAATGAACACATGCAGCCAGAGCTGGAATTGCTTGTCAGAGAAGTCACCTCCCATTAGAAAACCAGATTGAATGCTTTTTCTTGCACTTGATACTCAGTTTTGAGATAAAAGGTTTAATGCCCAAATTAGACAAGTACTCTGCTTATCTTTGTTGTCCTCAGCATATATTCGCCCAAGCTATGGAACACACGCACACAATATTTTTGTTTTATTATTTATTAAAAGCTTGCCTTTTTGTGTCAATAGAAAAACTAGAGCCTACTTCTCCAGCAACAATATCAGCCAACTTCAAAGAGTGGAGAGCAGCATTTTGGTGGCAGGAGAAATGTGCATCCAGTTGTGTTACAAGGCAGTGACTGCTACAAATGGGGCCAAAATTATCCAAGCCAGCTCATCCTTTGTGTTCCATCTCCCAGTTTAATTAAGAGGTTTTGAGGTCTAAGCTGCATCTTGTGATTGCTTAAAGAAGCATTTTCCAAACCACCCCCTAGGTGTTTTTTCTTTTTTCATTATCCAATAAGAATTCCTGCACAGGTTGTTTCACAGAAATATTTGAAAAGTTCTGCTGATCAGTAAGGGAGAAAAACAAATTTTAAGGCTTTGGAAAGCTCTTGTGAAATGGAAGAGTCCTTTTTGGGCCAGCTGTACTTGGCATTTTCTGTTCGAATCAGGAGCTGCTGAGCTTGGGGGTAGAGTTTGGCAGAGTGCTGTGGCTGTAACGCCCTCGTTATTGTCCCTGTTCTGTTCTCTCACTAATTTCATCTATTAAACAAATAAAATAGTGATTATACCAGACAACGGGTTTTTGCATGAGGCAGTCTTCTTCTAGCATTGCCATTTTTTGTGGTAATTATGCAGTCATACAGCTGTTGCCTAGAGGCAGGTTTGAAATACTAATTTTATAAGGTGTATAAATCACACCATGAAAATAAATAAAGAGAAAAGCATCTATTCAAAGACAACAGAGAAATAATGCTAGGGATGTGGGTTACAGAACATTTTAATAAACTCAGACTTTTTCATTCCAGGATTGCAAAATTGAGCAAATAAGGCTCTGAAGCTTAAAAACTATTACACCCGTGCTGAAGTGTCCATACCATGAGCAAGTCAGGTTTTTTGGTTTTTTTTTTCCTCTTCTGCTCAGATTCACAGCGCAGAGTGGGGAAAAATTTGTGATGCAGAAAGTGAAGTAAATGTGTCGTGTTTTAGAGGATAAAAGCAGGGCAGCATGAAAGCTTTGAGAAACCCAAACCTCAAACAGTCCCAGCCTCAGAAAGTCTGCGTGCAACACTGCTGACACATAGGCTCACACATTTGGATGAAGATCCTTCCCAACATATGGTCTGAAATGGGTCTGTCCTGTGAATTTCATGGAGTTATTTGGTGTATGGCTTTACTCTTCTGAAGCCTAGTAAAAATGCCCATTCTCTGCTTATTCTGGCTATTCACCCTAGCAATTATGTCCTGTTCATGATACAGAAGCAGCACATAATTTTTATGATTTATAATGTCTCTCCTCATAAAAAAGCTGGACACTTAGAGGAATCTTCTTAATCCAGGATGCTTTTTTGGTGGTGACTTTTTGACATAACCAAACTGCTACAGCCTGAAGGGACTAATTTTAAACTGACTATTCACTTGCTTCTGAGCATTTGTAACTTCTGTTGCTTTTCTACCCTGATTTCCCTTTCTTCTTCCTGAGATGATGCTAGAGGATAAATATATCATTTTGGCTTCTAACGCTGCTAGATTTCAGGATGGTTTTGTTGTGGGTGTTCTCTTTTTTAAGAGAGAATGGAGGAGGCTGCACGTAGGAGAAAAAGCAGCTTCTGTCACTTTAGCATTTAGGTAAGGTTTAGAAAGTTCATGAATGCTTTCCATCCCCTGGGTTATGGTTCAGATGTGTTTGTACCAAACAAACATGATTATAAAATCGTGACATTTTTATTTAAAATCTTGGGACACTGCTAGGAAGATGAAATCCCAGAGCAGGCTCTCATTTTCATGAAAGCCAACAGCAGTTCCATTGAAGCCCATAGGTAAGCACTGGTTAAAAGAAAAAAAGACAAAAGTCAGGAGTCTTCGTTTAACTGGTATGAAAAAATATACTGTACATCTTAATTTTAAGAAAACTATAAATTAAGTAGAGAAGATAGTTGAAAAATCCAGGTGATTTTGTTGGTGTACAGAAACTGGACATGGATGAAGGCTGTAATCTTTATTTGAATTACAATTGAAGTTACAGGGATAAATATTTATAGGAAAGGTGTGAATTATTTATACTTGTTCCAAGATAGCAGTGTTTAATAGCATCCTTTCCCTGGAATTGTTGCACTGTAAGCTGGGGGCTGCAGGCACAGTGATATGGTATCTGATATGAAAGGATTTGTGTTTGACAGAAAGAGACTGAGGAGGGAGGGGAACAGTTTGTGGGCGACTTTGTATTCAGTATAGGTGCAAAAGTGCACACCTCTGAGTAAAAAAACCTTCAAAGACCCCACAAATCAGGGTTCTAATGTTATGTTACAATGGCAAAAATTATGCTGGTTTTGTCACTGTGGTTAAACAGTGCATCAGATGGCAAAGATTTGCACAACCAGTTAAAACTCTTGGCAAAGTAAATTTTTTGCATTTGTAAGTGAAGATCTAGTTGAGATACAGAGGAATATTTGTACCAAATGGGAGGAAAAAAAAAACACAAACCCAAACAAATCTTTTATAATCTCTCTTCCATTTAAAAAATAAAATTTGACACAATTGCCTAACAAGCAGTGCTATTACTCTAGCAGCTTCCATTCACGCTTGCAGTGTGGTGGGGAAAACTGCCAGCCTCAAATTATCCAGGAAGCTGTTTCCAAAGGGGAAATGCTTACCAGGGAGCACTTAGACTCCTTAGGTCACCTCGGGAAAGGCAGCACTGGGACAGCCACAACGTGTTTGTCTGCACAAAACACCAGTCTTGGTCTGTAACTTCTTTACAGGCCACTGGTTCCCAAATCTGGAACTCTGAGCCCAGTAGGTGTCAGGGAAAGTAAGGCCACATTCCTGAAAGTAGAGTCACAAGGGGAATGCTATAGAGAAGTCTGTTCTAAATACCAACTAGTCTATATGCTTATTTCTCATCTTTAATTCATTGCTGTGTTATACTCATACTTTACACTACAAAGACTGTAATTGCATTGTAGTTTCTGTTAAAATTACAATGCAATTTCAGTGCATTTTAATACATAATTATCTGTTAGTTAATAAAGCTGAACTGTTACGTTTTTAGAGTCCCTTTTACTGCAAAGGAATAATTCTGAATACGTGTGCAATTAAAATCCAGGTATTATAACAAAACTGTACTGCTCCCATGAACATTCTGTTCTCCAGTGAAGAGAGTCAGTGCTAATTTTAAGAAGTGAAAACAAAGTGTAATTTCACAGTTATGTTATCAGACATCATGCTTGGTGCATGTCCAGGGTTGTATGTAAAACAGAAAGAATTGGGATGTGGGTTTATGTCTGCATGATTTTTGCTGTTTCTTTGGTGGGTTATGCAGCCAGGCCCGTGCTGAGCAGCACATCTACAAACTGGAATAAGTGCCAGGGTGGCTGCATGATCAGCTTGAGTCTGAGCTAAGGGATGGGGGCCAAGGATGGGCAGGTGCCTCCTGATGAAAGACTTGGCCACAAAGATTTTAGAATTCTTGCCCGCAGGTTTCTTTATTGGAAAAAATGCAGAAAAATACAGACTGTTATTCCACAGAGGATCACCAAACCTAGCTTCAGTCTAGGGTTGTGTTGATGACTCATTTCCCTTTGATTATTTTTATTATTATTTTTTTGTCAGTAAGATACTACACTTCTGGGGAAGGGGGAAAATCAACCTGAAGATAAAAGAGATATTTGTACATTTCTCTGCCAATTTGCCCTCAGCAAGAAGAAAGGCGAGGAGCCCAGCCTCACTTGAGATAGTGATTTTTCTACACTTTTGATAAATTTTTTACAGAATTTCTCTCTAGTTTTATCCATATGATTCCTGCATTCAAAACAACATTTTTAACTTCACTCAATTGTATACTCCATGCTGCTCTGGCAAACAAGGCAGCACACACAGTTGCCTCAAGGATGCAAAGTCCTTAGTGACTCTGGCCTGGCTATGGCTGTATTTAAGAACCAAACTCCTACTGCAGTCAGTGCAATCCCAGCATCAAAAAGATCTCTGGGAGTCTGCATCTGTGTTAGAGTATGTGCCTGAGATATAAGACTGAATATTCTGTCTCATAACCTGTCTTAATTGGAAAGAAAAATTATTTATTTTTTTAATATTGTGATTAATTAATTTAAAATTTGGTAACCCTGAAATGATGCAGAAAATTTTCCTGGTTAGGGCTCCACATTCTTGCTGGGTCTTAATGAGGGCAGACTGGCAATGTTTGACCTTTAATTGTACCTGGCCTTTTTTTCCTGGATTTATGTGATGCTATGCTATACTACAGGCTTCTTTTATGTTTTAATCTGCAATGAATATTGAGCCTTAATTTTTCTTTGCAGATAAACTGCAGGTGTTTGTAATTTCAACACAAAATTGCAAAATTTTTCCCCCTTGTGTTTGATTGGAGCAGCTCTTGATATTTGCTCAGCATTATGGATTTCTACCTGATGCTTCCCTCAACCTTTAAACACTTCTCAGCATTGCTGCTGAGACAAAGAATGAAGTTGGTTTTCCTCAACCATCTGTTTAGTTACAAACTAGTGATTGCCACGCTAGTAGTACTAGCTTCTAGTTTTTTAACCTTTTCTCCTAAAAAAAAAAAACGACAGAAAAACCAACAACCAGGACTGCCATCTGTATTTTCTTTGTTTCAGTGAGTTGTTGTGACCTTAGACTGCCTTCTACTGAATCTGTAAAGAGTTTCGGCCATATTCTGTTAAAATAATTTAGTTTGAGAAAAAAACCCACAATTTTTAAATCTTAATTTTATATTAATTTCTCCCAATAGATTGAAATTATACTTCTCCTAGTATCTTTCTGTAAAATGCACATGCATTAGAGAAACATTTTACCATTGCAGTTGAAAATAGTAAAAATAACAAGTTCATAGTAATTAAGAATAAAACAATCCTAGTTTTCTGATGCAAATCTGCAATTTATCATTGAGTCAAAACCATTCTGCTTCTTTGTATCATAAGATGTCCGAGTGTACTGCCCTGAAAAAAACATCCACCTGTAAAAAGCAGAACAGAACCTACACATTTTTTCCCTTCTTCACTTTAATTGTACATTATTTGTATTTGTTGTGGTTGTGAGAAGCTGAGATAACTTAATTTCATGTCACTACAGAAAAAGGTTTCTCAGGTTCACAGGTAATCATCTGGGTCTAATCCAGCTCCATTTCCAAGAGGAAATCTGATCCTCAGATTTCTCTTGTTCCATTTTTATTACCAACTTGCTGTGCAGGGTGTTTCCCAACAGCCTGGCCCACTTCCCCCCGTATTTAATCAAGGTTAATAAAGGTTCTTGATGTGTTCATGGGAAGAAGGGGTAAAAGAACCCTCAAAATGCAAAAGCATACTCAGCTGGACAATGTTTTTTTAGTATTGTCATGAAGTTCATAATGCACAGCTGATTTCTCTAAGGATGTGTGTTCCAGTTAGTTTGAGATCTTGCCTAAATGTTCAGTGCTATAATTGAGTGTTTTTGTTAGGGCCAGACAAAAAAACCCAACCAAACAAACAAACATATACACATAAATTATTTAAATGTCCATGTGTTATTTAAATTCCATGACAGCAACATTTCTTTTTGATAAAGTAATTTTAGAAAAAAAAATATTAAAAATGTATTCTTGTGCAATTCAAGAGAAAGAGCTGCACAATAGTTTTGTTGCAGATTTAAGTTCTCTAAATTTACCTAAGTGCCTAAATCAGTCATTGATTTTTGCTTGGAGAAGGGGAACATCCTTTCTGTTACCTTTTAACTTTAAAAAAGACTAAATAACATCATTCTTTTGACCAGGTCATAAAAAATGGGTCAGAAACAAGTCATTATTTTTCTTAGGTTTGAGTCACTTGAGTGAGAAAGATTGAAAAGAAATCCTCAAACCTCTTATCTTCTGTAAGTGAGTAACGAGATCAAATGAAACAATGTCACTTTGGAGGCCCTGGGGAATAAATTAAGGTCAACACACTTGTGAATAATTGAATTAAGGAGGGCACAGAGGGATGAAGCTGGCCATAACTTTCCCAAAACAATGAAAGCTTTGGGGGCTGGGAGGTGGATATTTTGTTGCTTTTCAAAGCTTTCCTTGATGGGTTTCCTTTTTGGAGATAAGAAGATGCTGAGAGGCAAGAGATTTCTAGTGCTTCCTTAATGACCATGCTTAATTTTCCTGGTAAGTGCCTGAAATCTGAAACTTGGAATGGAGGGAGGAGGAGAGAGGGAGGTAAATGAACAAGATCAATGACTTTTAATTTTCTCTGATGTGTCTTTGGATAAAAATTAAATCTCCTGCAGATGAATTTGTTAAAATAGGAACTGATACTGCTATTCTTCATCCTCTGAGACTTTATTTACTACAAGAGTAGAGAATCTATTTTTTCCTGTTATGCCAAGACTTCTATTTTTAGCCTTATTTCCGAACCCAATACTGAACATATACTGAACATATACTAATCTCTTCCTTTGTTCCTCACTCCTCAGTGACTTGAGACCATGGACTGAGTTCAGCCCAAGTGATGAGAGGGTAGGCCTGTCTCAAAGGCAATTAACTACTGTGGATTTCACAGGAGGAGGTGGCTGGTAGAAGTTGCTTTTGAGCAAGAGGCTACAGAGAGAGCTCAGCCCCTTCTCCTATAAAGTAATCAGCACAGACAGAGGAAGGCTTCAAATGCACAGAGAACCTGCAATTGGAGCTGGCACCTTATCAGACCTCCGGACAGCCATCCCCAAGGTGCAGGCTCAGAGCACTCCAGCCCTCTTTAATTCTGCTTGCAGAGCAGCCTGTTTGCTCTCTAGCTATAGGTGTGCAAACACTCGGTGTTTCCACAGTTTTGCAGCAAGGTTTCATGCCCTCTCTTTCTGTCAGCCTTGTTTTCTGCAGGTTACTAACAAAAATTCAAAGCATGATTTGAAAAGAGGATGCTGACACAGGTGAAGCATCTGACTCTGTGAGTGAGAAAGAGGGAGGCCTGAAAGAGGAGAAACAAGTTGGGGCTGAGGGATTGATTCCTGGCTCTCAGATGGCCTCCCCAACTCCTCAAAATAGTCTCATGAGCCTTTGCCAGTGTTTCCCACAACAGAAAACATGTTAAGAGTTCTTTTGAGCTGAGAGAGAGAGAGACCATGAAGCCTCATTACCCTTGTGTACCACCAGCTGACCTAGCTCCTTGGGCTTTTGGTCAAGCAGGAATGAATCTGGGATTGCTCAGGGCTTCTTGGTGGAGATGCTGCTGCTCTCAGCAGTCCCAGCAGTAAGGAGAGAGGAAGGAGAACGGCCAAGGGTTGTGAATGTCCTGCTGTGCTGCCTGCTGCAGTAGTAGAAGATCAGCAAACCCTGAATGCCACTGACCTCTCAAGTGCCCAGAAGTTACAGAGGCTGAGTCCCTCCTGTCAGAAGTGGATAAAAGGTTGGAAAACATCATCCAGATATTCCTGCAACCAAAAAGAAGTGTGTTGTAAATGGGTAACATTCTCTGAGATAAGCACTTGGAAGGGAATAAAATAATAAACTGTCTACCCTGAGGAAGTTCTGAGGCCGAAACACTATCTGTGCTCTAAAGGCTGGCATGTTTTGAGCAACTCTTAAGCTAAATTGTCTAATTGTCTGCTTTATAACATGACATGGTAAATCCCATCTTCCTCACAAATTAAGTCCATGCCCTGAAATCTGTGAACTAGTTAGGTTTTGAGTTGGGTCTTGTTAGGTCAATAATCAAGTATTATCTTCTTATATTTTTTTTTGTTAAGGTTTCAGAATAATTATGCTTATAAGCATAAATATTAATTTCTGCTCAATATGTATGTACTCTGGACTCCCTAGGTGTGAATAACAAGATCTAATTGCAGAAATCAGAATATTCATTAAATACTTTCAGATAATCTTTATATGGGTGTTTTAAAATTCAGATATATGCTAGCAGGAGGGTTTTCTGCAGAGCTGTGAAATGCTCTTCAAAGTTTCCCTCTGGCCAGGAGGATATCATAATGTACTAACTGCTAACATGAAGGAATTAAAATAGAAAAAGCTTCTGTGTGGCCAGAAAGCCTTCATATTAATGTATCATAGCAGATATGTCATATTGGTAATGCTACCTGCCTAACAACTTGTTTAGTACCTTAAAACAGTATTTTTCAAAATCATTACAAGTAGAGCAACACTGACATAATAACCTTCATGCTATGGTAAGCCAGTACTCTTCCAAAAATTATGAAATGCACAATTTTGCTTATTACTTTGTGACTACTCTAAATCTCCAGAAAATTTGCATATTGTGGGAAATGCAGGGTGAAACATGGACATTACTATGTCCACTCATTTGCTGCTTAGCGTTCACTTTTATTTTATGAGGGCTTCCTGAAATTGTAGGAAATTAAATGTAAGGTGTCTCCAGAAGGCAGTATCTCCCCCAAGACAGCATCAGCTATAAATGTTACTGCTGACTGATGTTTGACTTGGTATTATAGAGCTGTGTCACTTTCTTTGTATTCATAAAAATATGCTACTTTCTCATTTGCAAATTTTCACCTACATAATTAGTAGACCTTGTGCATTTCATCTTGTTCTCTAATTCAGCTTCCAGCATAGTAAAAACCTCTGATGAATCCTACAAATTTAGGCACTTTATAACAACTCTTTTCAAACTTCTACAGATCCTGTCCAGAAACCTGCAGGAACCTCCTCAAAATAAACTCCCAGTGTTTATCTTTGCTGACTGGCTTAACTCTGAACAGTCAAAAGCTGTTTGTGACTGGGTGAACACAGAACAGAAAGACAGCACATCTGAACCTCAGTGCAGACACCCAGCAGCTCAGTCCACTTACTGTCTGCTCTATATTTGTCAGTGATGCTCCCATTTGTTGCAGCTGATTTGTCTTTAATCCAGATCCATTGATAGATCATCTATCTAACTGCTGGAAGAAACAACAAAGAAAAAGACTGTGTTGGATGTAACCCAGCAAAGGTTAGTTCAAGGCGTAGTGAACAGTCACTGTGGAACTCTTTTCATCTCTTCCCCAAAAGTTATCAATTTTTTCTACAATTCTTTTTTTCTCAACTCTGTAATTGCCAGTAACCCAAGTTTTGTGCTCTTTTTACTTTGCTGCTGACTACTTGTGCGTGGTAGCATCCAACTGGTTCATTGAGCCAGGTGATATTGTTTCTGATTCTGACTAAATGCCCAGGACTTTTTTTAACAAGGGGAAAACAAACAGCTCCCCAACCATTTGTGGAAGCCGAAGCACAGTCCCTTGAATATTCATGAATAACAAGGGGCACCAATGTGCTTGAACCAAGCAGCTGTTCAGAATTCAGACAACGGTTTTGTAAACAGAGTTTTGCAGTATTTGACCAGCTCTAGGTACTGCTGTCAAACAATGAGCTGAAATGTTGACAGTAGTAACAGCAGATTAAAAGAAGAAAGTAATCACTGATACATTTACATACTGGTTAAACCTTACTGTGCATCAAGCCAGCAATGATAATGAGCCTAATTCAACTATTTTTGCTTCTGATGATGAAATACACAAACTTAACTAACTGGTTAGGCACCTTTTCTGGAATTAGTTTTGTTGTCTCATCTCTTCAGGTATTTCCTTCCATCCTTATCTTCTTTCCATTCTGCAGCTGAATGCTAGATTAAATTAGTTTCTTGGAAATTGGTCTTGTATTAAATATTCTGCTTGATTTCTTAATCCTCTTTTCTCTGCTGGTGTCCATTCTTCCCAGCAGTGAGCAGAATGATTCCCTAGGACTGGAAGTGGAACAACAATCATCTTTTAAGTCTGTGCTCTCGTGTCTGTCTCTTGTTCAGCTCCCCAGGATGATGCTGTTCTGTTCAGAAATGTCAGTATTTCAGCTGGAGAGAAGCTGTGGCTCTTTATTATTGAAAGTTTATCAAAACTTTCTAGGTTGGTGAAGAAAATGGCAAGGAAAAACAAGTCTTTGAGAGTCATGATGAATAAAAAAGGGAGACAAGTTTTGAAGAACTGTCCTCAATTTGTTTTTGAACTGCTGACTTCCAAAACCAATTTAGTTATTCATCCATGAAGCAAGCAGAGATTTAGCTGCTGATGATGTCTTGGAGGGTTGTGGAAGCTTGGCTTGCTTTTCAAATCTGTGTGTAGTCACTCTGTCTGATTGTTTGTCGTAGGAAAAGTACAAATTAGAAGTGTTTTCTGGGATTTCTGGAGCTCTAAGTGAAAAACTATTTAAGGTCTGAATTAAATACTTTGCCTTAAATTGAACAGATCCTAATTTCTCTAGGATAGTACAAAGAAAAATGACATTCAGTGGTGTTTTCTGAGGGATGTTACATGATTCAATAGGCATGATGTTGAACTAAAAATGGGGAGGACCCTGTTTTAACAGTCACTCTGCAACCAACTTGCTGTGTTAGTTTCTGCAAATTGTTGTTCTCCCATAATAGGGAGGGAGAACTGTAATTTATTTTCTTGGGTTTATATGGGGTGGAATTAGTCATGTAATTCTTTTCCACTGCCATATTTTCTAAAGTAAGTGAAAGACAAAGTACTGCATGCATCTTACTTGTGATCTTTTTTTNAGGATAATGTTCTTGCTCAATCTAGAGTGTCCACCTCCTGGTGAGCACTTCACATTTTTTGATGCTTCTCAGTTACACTGAGTATTATGGTGGCAAGGCAGACACAGGAGCTAAGAAGCTGAAGATAATTACAAAATAATTCATAGAAGTTGGTTTAGCTCATGGGGTTCACCACATTCAGTAAACATGCTTGGGACTTATTCAGAAAAAGGTAAAATTCGTTGGGAAAAAAAGTGCATATTTGCATACTGCAGTGAATTTCTCTGCTTTTGTGCACCCCTGAATGTAGATGAGATCCTCACTTTAAAAGTTTACCATTCTGCATCCATTCTTAATTTCTTTTTATAATAAATAATGGTGAATGTAGTTTCAAAAGAGGAAAGTGATCTTTAGAGCCCTTGGGCATTAGCTGCTTCCAGTAAGATACATTTTTAGTGTAGTCTATATTGAAATTAGGGGTTTGCCATGGAAACCTACGTGTTACAATATGCTCTCTTGTTCTGCAGTGCAGGAAAGCTTTGCTGTGAAATAATCTCTCAGGTGATCTCTTCTGGGTATGATTTCTTCATATTTCTGAATGATTTCATCAGGGTTATTCTAACTGCTCAGGTTGTGTGGACAATGGGAATGCCCAACTTAAAAACATTAGCTTCCTTCAAATCCTCTTTTCCCTCCAAATTTCAGGCATTCACTGAAGGCAAAACCTAAAATCTTTTAGAGGAAGTGAATGTTTCTTGTTGGGAGAAAGAAATATTAATTTGCTTTTAAATTTTTTTCCATTTGAAAATGTATATTAAAAAACAGAAAACAATCAACATTTTCCATTTGAAAAATACCAACATGAAATGTTTTGGCTTTGCCCTTATGGCCTCTTTGAGACCTCTCATTAAAAGATTTTTTTATTAAAGATGTTTTATTAAAAGGTCATAAAGACTCTTCTCTGAGCTGCTTAATGGACTCCCATGCTGGGATTCCATCCCCTCCTTCACCCAGATGGATTTTCAGGACATGCAATGCAGAAAAAAATCCAGTGTTTGTGAATGCAAATTTTTATCTTTGCAATCCATGTGAGGTCAAAAGAGAGAACANCACAGAACAGAAAGACAGCACATCTGAACCTCAGTGCAGACACCCAGCAGCTCAGTCCACTTACTGTCTGCTCTATATTTGTCAGTGATGCTCCCATTTGTTGCAGCTGATTTGTCTTTAATCCAGATCCATTGATAGATCATCTATCTACTCTTACTGCTGGAAGAAACAACAAAGAAAAAGACTGTGTTGGATGTAACCCAGCAAAGGTCAGTTCAAGGCATAGTGAACAGTCACTGTGGAACTCTTTTCATCTCTTCCCCAAAAGTTATCAATTTTTTCTACAATTCTTTTTTTCTCAACTCTGTAATTGCCAGTAACCCAAGTTTTGTGCTCTTTTTACTTTGCTGCTGACTACTTGTGCGTGGTAGCATCCAACTGGTTCATTGAGCCAGGTGATATTGTTTCTGATTCTGACTAAATGCCCAGGACTTTTTTTAACAAGGGGAAAACAAACAGTAGTGAATTAGCAAACACTCTTGGTCTCACAGGAATATTTTTGTTTGCATGAGAATATATTCATACAGGAACAGCCACTCCCCAACCATTTGTGGAAGCAGAAGCACAGTCCCTTGAATATTCATGAATAACAAGGGGCACCAATGTGCTTGAACCAAGCAGCTGTTCAGAATTCAGACAACGGTTTTGTAAACAGAGTTTTGCAGTATTTGACCAGCTCTAGGTACTGCTGTCAAACAATGAGCTGAAATGTTGACAGTAGTAACAGCAGATTAAAAGAAGAAAGTAATCACTGATACATTTACATACTGGTTAAACCTTACTGTGCATCAAGCCAGCAATGATAATGAGCCTAATTCAACTATTTTTGCTTCTGATGATGAAATACACAAACTTAACTAACTGGTTAGGCACCTTTTCTGGAATTAGTTTTGTTGTCTCATCTCTTCAGGTATTTCCTTCCATCCTTATCTTCTTTCCATTCTGCAGCTGAATGCTAGATTAAATTAGTTTCTTGGAAATTGGTCTTGTATTAAATATTCTGCTTGATTTCTTAATCCTCTTTTCTCTGCTGGTGTCCATTCTTCCCAGCAGTGAGCAGAATGATTCCCTAGGACTGGAAGTGGAACAACAATCATCTTTTAAGTCTGTGCTCTCGTGTCTGTCTCTTGTTCAGCTCCCCAGGATGATGCTGTTCTGTTCAGAAATGTCAGTATTTCAGCTGGAGAGAAGCTGTGGCTCTTTATTATTGAAAGTTTATCAAAACTTTCTAGGTTGGTGAAGAAAATGGCAAGGAAAAACAAGTCTTTGAGAGTCATGATGAATAAAAAAGGGAGACAAGTTTTGAAGAACTGTCCTCAATTTGTTTTTGAACTGCTGACTTCCAAAACCAATTTAGTTATTCATCCATGAAGCAAGCAGAGATTTAGCTGCTGATGATGTCTTGGAGGGTTGTGGAAGCTTGGCTTGCTTTTCAAATCTGTGTGTAGTCACTCTGTCTGATTGTTTGTCGTAGGAAAAGTACAAATTAGAAGTGTTTTCTGGGATTTCTGGAGCTCTAAGTGAAAAACTATTTAAGGTCTGAATTAAATACTTTGCCTTAAATTGAACAGATCCTAATTTCTCTAGGATAGTACAAAGAAAAATGACATTCAGTGGTGTTTTCTGAGGGATGTTACATGATTCAATAGGCATGATGTTGAACTAAAAATGGGGAGGACCCTGTTTTAACAGTCACTCTGCAACCAACTTGCTGTGTTAGTTTCTGCAAATTGTTGTTCTCCCATAATAGGGAGGGAGAACTGTAATTTATTTTCTTGGGTTTATATGGGGTGGAATTAGTCATGTAATTCTTTTCCACTGCCATATTTTCTAAAGTAAGTGAAAGACAAAGTACTGCATGCATCTTACTTGTGATTTTTTTTTTTTTTTTTTTTTTTTCCCCCACATCTTTCAATGAAGCAATCTGAGTCAAATAGGATAATGTTCTTGCTCAATCTAGAGTGTCCACCTCCTGGTGAGCACTTCACATTTTTTGATGCTTCTCAGTTACACTGAGTATTATGGTGGCAAGGCAGACACAGGAGCTAAGAAGCTGAAGATAATTACAAAATAATTCATAGAAGTTGGTTTAGCTCATGGGGTTCACCACATTCAGTAAACATGCTTGGGACTTATTCAGAAAAAGGTAAAATTCGTTGGGAAAAAAAGTGCATATTTGCATACTGCAGTGAATTTCTCTGCTTTTGTGCACCCCTGAATGTAGATGAGATCCTCACTTTAAAAGTTTACCATTCTGCATCCATTCTTAATTTCTTTTTATAATAAATAATGGTGAATGTAGTTTCAAAAGAGGAAAGTGATCTTTAGAGCCCTTGGGTATTAGCTGCTTCCAGTAAGATACATTTTTAGTGTAGTCTATATTGAAATTAGGGGTTTGCCATGGAAACCTACGTGTTACAATATGCTCTCTTGTTCTGCAGTGCAGGAAAGCTTTGCTGTGAAATAATCTCTCAGGTGATCTCTTCTGGGTATGATTTCTTCATATTTCTGAATGATTTCATCAGGGTTATTCTAACTGCTCAGGTTGTGTGGACAACGGGAATGCACAACTTAAAAACATTAGCTTCCTTCAAATCCTCTTTTCCCTCCAAATTTCAGGCATTCACTGAAGGCAAAACGTAAAGTCTTTTAGAGGAAGTGAATGTTTCGTGTTGGGAGAAAGAAATATTAATTTGCTTTTTAATTTTTTTCCATTAGAGAAAAAATCAACATTTTCCATTTGAAAAATACCAACATGAAATGTTTTGGCTTTGCCCTTATGGCCTCTTTGAGACCTCTCATTAAAAGATTTTTTTATTAAAGATGTTTTATTAAAAGGTCATAAAGACTCTTCTCTGAGCTGCTTAATGGACTCCCATGCTGGGATTCCATCCCCTCCTTCACCCAGATGGATTTTCCTGAGAAAGATGTCAGCCTGACATGCTTTGCCACAGACCTTCTCACAGTCCATGATGCTGAACTTAATAGCATGTGAAAAAACCTTGTTTGTCAGAGGTGGAACAGGGTACCTCAACCCACACCTTGCTGAGATCATAGTAACCAGGCTACACATAAAGACATCCATCTCAACATCTCTGTTAACATTATTGTATCTGTTGGTTTATGCCTCACTTGTCCTTTTAAAAATATTTTTATTTAAAAAGTATCTCAGTAAATGAAGGAGGAAACAGGGCTTGCTGCAGCCAAACTAGATGAATAAATTAAAGGAATAACTCTTGGAGAAAGCAGCTTAATAACCAGTGGCAGGCATTGCTCATGTTGAACCCACTTTGAGGTCTGTTATATAGTTAAACTGGGATTTCACATCAAAAAATGGTATTTATGTTTGCACAGGGTAGCCCAGCTTTTGTTAACAACATTGGAAGGTTAGATGGAAATTATCTGAGGCCAGTAATATAAATTCAATAGTCTGAAGGCATTTCTCAGGGAGGCCATTACAATACTGGGGGGGAAAAAAAGAAGTACTCAAATTCCTACCCATGTTCCTCTCATCCAGAGCATATTTCCAGATGCCAAAACAATCTCTGCTAGCAAAAGTGACTCATTGGCTCCAACTTTCCATTTGCTAAACTTGTGTAACAAGACACTTGAGACTTCACCTTATATTTTTACAATGAAAATGAGATGGAATGATGCAAAGCCCTTCCTGATGTCTTCTCCCTTGATATCTCTACTTCTCTGACATCAGGTGTTTAAACTGTAACATCTGCATCTTACCCAAACTCTGATTTTGGTTTCAAAACCACTGCTGGTTCTGATTACTGCTTTGGGGGGAACATGGTTCCTGGAATACTGGGCTTTGGAGAGAATAATGGCTAATGAAGGAGACTTCCACATTGTTTTCCTATCTTAAAGGTTGAAATAGTACTGGATAAGATGGATGTGGTTGGATTTTTTGTCTGTTCTGTACTTTTAGCTTAACTCATTTACTTAGGCCCAGATTCAGGTCTTGAACAAGCTATTTGATTTTAGAGATCTAGATTTCAAGAGTCTAAGTTAGGAAGTCAGCCCTTACTAGCAGTGCAGACCCAGTGTGAATCTTCATCTCTGTGTTTCATCCTAGCTTTAAATACCTAAAAATATCACTTGTTGTATCAGCTGTTTCCTGTCTGTAAGATGAAATCTGATATTTGAATAAAATTAATATCTGTGTTGTGTTATTTTAAAATCATTTTAACTGTCAGTGTACTTTATTCTATTTTGGGGCTAGTTTGGTTTCTAGCCCAAATCTATTCCTCAAAAAAATTTTGTAAGCCAGAAGATAAAGCACGGTTCTCAATAAATACTTTGATTTATAGGGTCTCTGAATAACATTGAATGAATAGCCCAGTGACTGGTTCTGATCACAATCCACATATTTAAGAGGTTTGCAGCAGCTTTTAGAATTTGTGTAGCTTGTCAGAGGAGCTTTGTGTGTACCTGTTCCCTGAAATGTTCATAAAGTCAGATTTCTGGAAGCATAGTTAGCTCAAAGAAAATGAAGCAGACCAACAGAAAAAGTGACAGTATGTCACTGAATATAGCATTTGTGCCATCTTCATTAGTAATTTCCCTAAAAAACAGATTGCTGATGAGGTTGGACACCCGGTGATTTGAAGCTTCCTCTTGTTATATTGTTCATTTTATGAGTACCATTTAAAGTGGTACAACCTCACTTTCTTTGTGGAAATGAGCTGAAAAGTGGGGTCACTGATCCCTAGTGGTTTGAGAGAAAAAGGAGTGTCAGGCTTGGGATTTTCAACAAGTCATAAAGATGTCAGTGTTCCCAGATATAAAGTGTCTGGTTCCCAGACTTGGGTGTCAGACTCATTCTGCTCTTTTTAAAATGACAGGTTTAATGCATTTATGCTGCTTCATTTCCTGTTTTTCAAATCAAAAGAATCTGAACCTTTCAGTTGTCAAGACTGATGATAAGGTCAACCAGACAAATGTGTGTGGAAATTGTTATTTACTGGCCTCTAACAATATCATGCAGCCATAATGTTTTAATAGTTAACATAAAACATAATAGTCACTCAGCTGTTTTCAGAAAGTAATGAATTACAGGAGGGCTGTCCACTTGATTAAATCAAAAAGTGTTTTAAACATTACTCTGCACTATCTGCTACCAGCTGGAGACCACTGAAGCTGGTATGGAGCATCCTTCCTTGGCTGCTACAAAAGTTTCTGCTGACACTAAACCCCTTGCTAGCTCAGCAAAGATGTCAACACCATCAGAGGTCAAATACCAGGTAAATCCTGGTGCAGTTCTATAGAAAGATTTACCAGATGGGATGGTTAGAACTAAAGCAGTTTGATAATCACAAGGCAAGATGGCATACCCTGCACAGAAGAGGTTTGTATGTCCCTCTTAAATTAGGTTTGAGGCAAGCTCTGCGAGTTAATAGCAATTAAAAAGACTCCAAAAGGAGCCTTTCTGTAGGGTGGTTTTACAGATGGTGGATGTTTGCATAGACATGTAGGAGGTGCTAGCAGAAAAAGTGACCTTCTGAAAAGTTGCCTTGATAAGAGTAGGCTTGGAATGACTGCTTCAGGAATACAGGGAATATGTTGCCCCAACATGAACCATTCACCAAATGTCTGTTGCTCAGTTAGTTGCTGCCTTATGTTCCTTTTATGCTTGACACTTTGAAGGAGAGATTCATCTGACTTATTTTTAGTTTATTTTATTTAAGGATGAGATAAATCTTGACCTAGAAATTCTTTTGTGTTCTCTTCGACTGGATGGGGTTGGAGACTTCAGTCTTTATTCTATGTCATCCAACTTTAATAATTTGTTTATATTTGAAGAATACAAAATGGCATGGGGAAATCTTAGTTTCTACAGCACATGCTAACATATTTTTATTAAGATGTGGACATCAGCACTTTATTCTTTCTTTGGTTTTCATAGAATGGGTCAGGTTAGAAGGGACCTGAAAAATAATCATTTTGATGCCAATGCCATGGACAGGGACACCTCCCATGAGCCTGTTTGCTCAAAGTTTCATCCAATCTCTCCTTGAACACTTCCAGAGATGGGGCATCCACAGCTTCTCTGGGCAACCTGTTTCAGTGTCTCACTGCTCTCATACTAAAGAATTTGTTCCTAATATCTAACCTAAATCTACCCTCTTCCAGTTCAAAGCCAATCCCCCTTGTCATGTCACTACATGTCCTTATAAAAAGTCCCTCTCCAGTTCTCTAGGCCATTTTCTGTGACCATGAGTTAGACTGGAGGATCCCCCAGGTCAGGGACCCTGGGACTAGACTCTTATTTGAACAAAATCCCTGCAAAGTGCTTGCCCTGCTCAGGAGAAGAGAATTTAACTAGCCTGTATTAGCAAAGAAAGAAATCGCAACTCATTTCAAATCCTGACACTTGGTTAGTGATGTTTCTCCTTCACACCCTTGCCTCTGTGTGGCAGCTAAAATAAGTACAGAGATGATCAAGCCCCTAAGTATTGTCATATTTAGATATCTGATTTCTGCCACTTGTATCTCCTGTCACTGTTCAATCCCTGCAGTTATTTCTGAGAGGAAACTTTTCACTAGCAGAAGCAGCAGCAGCACAGCATGACTGGGCTGCTGCAACTGGGTACCATGGCTGCTTGTGGTGCTGCTCCCTGTGCTCTCCCCTGGCACTCTAAGCAATTATTTCTTGATCTATTGCTAATTCTATGCTAAAGGAATTCTAGGTCCAAAGACAGATAATAAGTTCCGTGTCCAGAATTGTGTGTCCAGCTCAGTGTGTTTTAATTGGGGGGAGGGAGGAAGATCAGTAGTTTAAATTGTTAACGTGAATATAAGGAATTACTTTTAGCAGAAAAAGACTGTAATTCCTGCCAAAATATTTCAGTGTTTCTGTCAGTTTGGTAACAGTCACTTTGACCACAACTTGCAGCCTCTTTGCCCTGTGGACTTCTGACACATGCCTGGAGAAGTAAGGCAGGGTCAACTCCAACATCTCTTGAAAAGCTTTAGTCTGAGAATGAAAAAGGTCTTCTCAGGTGGTATTCTTCCAGAACCTGATGCATTGCCAGAACTGCAGCCTTCTGTAGAGAGGCACAAAATGAACTTCAGTAATGTGCAAGCATTCTTACAGCTGCACATGGTGGTCACTGCAGTGTTTATACAGAATAATTTGCTTCCTTTAAAAAAAATAATTGAAAAGTTAAACAAAGAGTACTTCTCAGGGTTTTAATTTCCAGTATTCCCTGTGTCTCTTGCAACAGCATTTTTTTTTTAATAAACTATGCTTTTGTTGTGTTTCTCTATCAAACTGAAGCCTATAATCTGCAGTATGAATTGGCAAGCTGCCATGCACAGCAGATGGACTTGAGGATGCTTCTGCCAAGGAGCCAGCATGTGCACTGAGCTCTGTGTGCGTGGCATCCATTTCCCCACCAGAATGTCCAAACAGCTGCCTGTGAGGATCTATGCATCTTTACTAACAATATCTGCCAGAAGTCCTGTAATACCGAGCGTGGTTTCTATCTGGATAGTTTGAACAGTTTTAATGTGCCCAAAGCTGGAGCTCTGAGTCTCTGAGCTCTGTGTGATTTATACAAGAATAAGCCTGCAGGGTGGTGAAGAGCTTGTGTCAGCATATCCACCTAGCTGTGTTTATGAAGGTGCTAAAGAACCAAGGGGCAGGAAGTCAGATCTGTTTTGCTCATCATTTTAGAGTGTTTTCAGAAGTTTCTGGCTCTGTCAAGTGGTACAGGAATGTAAAAAGCCATTTGGATGAGTGGAGAGTTTCAGAGGATTTCAAGGGACACAGGTGCAGCTACAGCTGGTGCAAAGAGAAGATGCCTTAAGATGATGCCTTAAGAAGATGCAACCAGGGGGTCCTGGGAGGGAGAGGGAGTATTCCTGTTCAGTGATGCCACCAGTGATCCTGGTGAGACACAGCTTCTTCAGTCACATTCCTTGCAATTTCATATAAATTAACGTGCTTGCCTGCTTGGCCTTCACCTTCCTTCATGAGATTGGTTTGAACAATTACCCCAGGTTGTTTTTTTTTTTCTTTTGTAGGGCTTTTCTCATAATGAATAAATAAAAGTTGAAGGAGTCATTCTAAAAAATATTTTTTTTTTCTCCATTTTATTAATTTAGCTCTAGCTGCCTGACCTTTTGTTTCACATTACAAATAAGCACTTACATTTTATCAGACATTATGAAACAGCTCTAATAAAGGCACAGCACTTGCCCTTTGGAAGAGACAGGAAACCAGCCCTTTCTCTCTGGAGCCGCATCTTGCCAATGAAGTTAAAAATCCTTTGGAACCTTTTCCCAAATAAAAATTGAAATAACTGCTCTATTCTGGATTTTTTTTTCTTTTTCGTTGTTGTTCTAGTGATTTTACTCTCAAAGGCATTTAGAATGACAAATGTTTTGCTTCCTCTTTTCTTCACTAAAACACATGGCAATAATGTCTAAAAGAGATTTCTGAGGTGACCAAAAATGCATTTTTCTAATCAGTTTTGCATTCATTTCAAATGCCTCTTCTTGGGATACAGCAGAATATCAGATCATATGATTTTCTTTTTCTCTGATGGTACTCAGTCCTGTAGAATGGGAGGCTGGGTTTAACAATTTATATTAAAATCAACTAATTATTGAGATCCATGGGTTCTTAGTTTACTCCACAGCAACACCATGGACTCGTGATCATTCTTCCAATAACATGTGAAACTTGTCCCCCTAGAATAGGTTTAAGAGATGTTACTGTTCATTAGAGTCTGAAGACATGGCTTCATTTATATTATTTGTTTCTTCTGCCCTCTTATTTTGAAGAGAAGTCTCAAATTCTTGGGTATTGATTTTAATTCCTAGTTTGCTTAGGTCCCCTGTCTCTGTAAATCTCCTGTTCTAGCTTTGATTTTAGATAGGTGTAGGCTGACAATTCAATTGGCTTGAATTAGAGTGAGGGCTGGCTAAATGCATGGAAGCTACATCAATATGTTGAAGCTAATACAAACCACTTGTAGAAATACAAAGTAACCTGGGGGTGCTATTAATTTTAGATTAAGAATGCATCAAGGAGTGAAGGCTAATCCATTAAACTAGAATTGTTTTGCTGTAATTCTAATGTAAATCAATGTCAGAAAAGTAAAGATATTAGCAGCAACTACGCAGTTTCACCAAGTTCAAGCCAAGGCTTGAGAGATGGTCTCCTTGTTCTTGTGCGTTTGCAATTGTTTTTCTTATTACTCATACAAAATTAATCAGTAACAATGGAAATAATTCAGCTCTAGACCAAAAAAATAACTTCTCTTAAGACTCCCCTGATGCCTACATAGGACTAGGTAATTATGTATGAGTAGCAGAAGCTGAACAAAGTAGTAAGAAAACAGGTATCATTTCTTTTCTTCCCTGACAGTCCTTTTTAACTATTGACACTTTCTACAACAGATCAAAACTGTGGGGAGGAGTGTGGCTTTTCAATCAGAAATATCCTTTAAATTTCTGAGGTTTATTATGCATTCTTTTTAACTACTGGAGTGCATCACATATGAAGATCTATCCCCGTGTGCCTCTGCCTTCTTTTTTGAAGGTAAGAGGCAGTCACCAGCTATAGGAATCTGAAACCACAGCCCCCATTCTTTACAAGACCAGCTCCTACTTACCTCTTCTTTTAGGGAGAGAGGTTTTCTTGAGGAAGTCTTTTTTTTTTTTTTTTTTTTTTTTTTTTTTTTTTTTTCTTTTTTTTTTCTTTTGTTTCTAGCAGTTTTCATTCCAATGCTACTTTCAGGCATAGCTAAGATGAGGCTCCAAACCCAGTGCCTTTGACTGGGCGCAAAGGAAGGTGTTTCCTTGGCAACCACAACCCTAGAAAGGTCCCAGAACAGCACTTCTGCCTGCCTGAGATTTCTTTTTAATTTAGGAGTTTGCACAACGGCTTTGCATGGAGAATTGTGTTCTGTCTTAGGGCTTTATTCGTAGCAGAAGTTGCTTATAGGACTCATGTAGATTTTGAATATGAATTTATACTTTGGTCTGACTGGCTTACCAGAAAGACTGGCAACTCATAGTGACAGTGGATGCTGCAGTACCGCAAGGTGGTATTCAAGAAGGATATACAACACTTGAAATACAAAAATTTAAACACTGCACAGGGGAAAAAAATCTGTCTAGAGAAGAGTTAATTTGCTTCTATGTGTATGACAGAAATTACGGGATCAGGCAAACTGCCAGATTTGCTTATATCTTTGCATTTTGGTAGCTGCATCAGATTTTGAGGTGAGAGAGCCAAAGAGAAGGCCCTTGAGTGAGGAAAAGGTTGGGATCCCCTGCACCTCAGCCTCGCTGTTAAGTTCACAAAGGGATGGGTTCCTCCAGCAAGAAAGCCTCACTCTTGCTTCTGGGGTCACTCAGAGCACCCCGTGGCAGTTTTAGACAGTTCATGCAAGATTGTTGTGGATTTAGTGGAGCTTGGCTTCCCTCACCCCCACGTAGGCCATGTGGCCCATGGCTGCCGCTCACCCCGGGACTGTCCCACCTGCCCGCAGGCTCTGTAAGGAGCTTCTCCAGAGCTCAGGAAAACAAAAGGAAACCCCACTGCTGGTTATTTGGTACTGGGGGGATGGCTGAAGCTCACTATGAAAATGTCTGCTGTTGGAATGGTGGAAAAGCAACTGAACTCAAGACTGTTCTTGTGGCACTGCGCCACTCCCGTCGGGGCCATCTTAGGCTGGTAGAGCCCCCTCCAGACCCACATGGGGAGAAACCGGGGGGCAGTTCCCCAGTTTCCATGGTGAGAAAAGAGATGAACGAAAAGGTGCCAACAGGGCTGTAGTAGTAGGCTGCAATATTAGACTCTCAAGAGGCTAAGCCTTAAAGAAGCATTTGACTTCAACACGCAAATGCAGTTTAAAGTCCAAACATGTTTACTCAGCTGTTGGCTCTCAAATATCGTCAAAAATAGCTGTGTGTAAAAAAAAACTGAGCTTGTGCTTCCTGCCCAGGTGCTGTGGAGATGCAGAAATAGAGGTGCCACACAGGTGACACCAATTACCCCCAGCTCAGGCCCTGCCAAGCAGAAGGAAATTGCAACGAGCAATAGGAGTGAGGAGCTGGAGCTCAGGCAGATTGAAGTACAAGACCTGAGGGAGAAGGAGTGAAGGAAACAAGAAATGGACTCCAAATACAAGTGAAGGTGGAGCATTAGTTACATGGGCAGCAAGGCTTGGGTGAGTAAAACTTTCTCCACATAAGCCTCTGGGCTTCCCTAGATCTAGAGGTCAAAGATGAAGTCTGAAATCGATGTTTATTGATAAGACAAATGTGCACCAAAGGTATATTGTTGCATTTCCATGTTGTGTTTGAAGTTTAGTTTTGTTAGGCTGTTCTGCCAGGGAAGCTTTGCTCAGGTTTGATTGTGGCTGTGGCTCAGTACATCTGATGCTCTTTGTTTCTGCTGTGAAGTTTTTGGGCTTTATGTGCACAACGATGCTTTTCTAGTTCTTGTGGGGCCTTAAACTTGCTAGAACGTTTTGTGAGAGGAGATGCTGTGGTGTTGTTTACTTTTTGGGTAAGGCTCCTTCTTCAGCTTGTTACGCTTTCCTAAAGGCCTCTGCTTCTGTGAGTTGATTGTCCCAGCACCATTTTCCTGGCTACACTGCATGTCAAAGATTTATCAGTGCTGAATTTTATAAGCAATCATGTGGTTGATTTGGTTTTTCCTGCTTGTTTTTTGGTTTTTTTGTTTGATTGGGGTTTTTTTACCTGTATAAGAGATGTTTCTTTGTGTAGCATCTGGTCATTCAAATCCTAAATGAGGGATTTTTCAACTAGCATTGAACATAGGGAAATAAAAATAGAAATAGCATTCTGCTGCTTTGCCAAAATTGTGCTTATGTTATAAATCTCTACCTAATATTTCCCTTTCCTGGGGAGATGCACCTGCAAAGGGGTTGTTTGTGGTGTTTAGCCTTATGTTTTGTAGTCGAAGCAGCCGGGTAAACCCTCCAGCAGCTCTGGTGAGTGCCCTAGGCACAGAGGTGCTGCAAACCAAGAAGAAAAATTCTTCACAGTTGCAGCAGCTATTTCAATCCCTCTTTGACAGAGCTCTTTCAATATGACACTCCTGTCTCCCAGGCAGAGATGGATCCCGCTAGCATGGAGATGTACATCATGTTGTTAAGGGACACCTTGGCTCTGTTGTTATCATCCCAATAATTAATATGTCACTTACTTGGTAACACTTCACAGTATAACTGCTTTTGCTGTGAATGAAATAAAGTCAACCCCAGAAGAATATTTCCACACTCTCCAGATTTAAGAGTGGGTGAAGGGGAGAAGTTTCTTCTAGTTTCCAAACCTATGCTCAGAGAATCACTCTAATACCCAGTGGAAATGTTCTGTTAACACAGAGAGACTAATAAAAAGGAAGAAATTTTCAGGTGTGGTGGGAGTTGGAGGTTTGTCAGCTTTTCAAAGCACTAGCTTGATTAGCCTCCTTCCTTCCTGGTCACCTACGTAACAACATTTATTTATTTCACATAATGGTTCAGTGAAACTCGTGAGTCCTCAAGCTAAATACCAGCATATGCAATCTCCACATATTAATGTCTCCCTCAGGTTTACATGTCACTAAAATACAGCAAAGCTGCTGGGTTGTTGGGTTATATATATGTGAGAGAATAAATCGAAGAAAATAAACTGTCTGACAGCGATGTAATGAGGAAGCAGGCAATGATCAGCCTAATGGGAGGTCAAAAACCCAACCCAATAAATAAAGGGGAGATGGAAGTGTCTCCAGTAGCTAATACATGCACATATGGTTATCTGCTTACCAGCTGAGTCCCTTCACAGCTGTGGGGAAAGAGGGGGTGAGTGTACTATTGCCAGCTTGCCAAGGGTGAGTGTAAGCAGTCTGAGCTCCCTGTTCTCTGCTTCTTTGCCAGTGACTTCTCTCTGTCTCATTTATCCTTCCTAGAAAAACAAGGAAGCTGATGCTTGAGAAGAAAGATGAGTTGCTTGCCTGGTTTTGTCTGAGCTTGCTTCCCTTGCCCTGCTGCAGGTCAATGTCCAATTAACTTGACAATGCCAGGTAATCTGCTCTGGCCAAGGAGAGCATAGCACAAAGATAAATTGGAAAGCACAGAAACTGGCACTGTCCTTTTTGTGCTTTCAGTCCTAGGCTAAGTGCTCTTAGTTGCCACATTTTCTTGCTTGGGGAACTTGTTTGGTATAGGCCATCCTTTGGGCTTTCTAATTTATATAAAGGTGCCATATCATGTTACAGGATGTTTAGGGTTAAAATCTTCAAAGGAAATGGCCAGACTAATAGTAATGCATCTCAGTATCAGGGAGAGAATCTTCATGATGCAAATGTGAAGGTGAGACACAAAAATAGTTTAGCAGGACTTGTGATAGAGAAATGAGCACAATGTCTTTTGTTTGAGTCACTATCTAAGCTCTAACCATGCTAGTCCTCCATGAAGAAGTCTTGTGAAACTGTTCCATATCAGGTATTCACATTCATTGTGTGTGCCACACAGCAGAAAGAACAAGAGTATTTTTAATCCACTATGTACAATTTGATGAAATATATAAAGCTTTTGAAAATAAATCTGCTTATACAGAAGTAAAAAACATTAAGTCAATGCTGTGCTCGTCTATTTAGTAATTCCCATATATCTTGTACAGATAGAGATAAGCATGTTTTTAAAAGCCTGTAGATTCATGAGCATTATGTGACAACCCAAAATATCTGTATATTACAAAAAGATAATCAACAGATCAATAAGCCTGCCTGAAACAGTTTTCTTGCAGTAGTATTGAATTTTATTTTTGCACCAGTCAGTGTTTTCTGAAGGGATGATTTTCCAGCAAAGCAGAATTGCATCATAACCATTCACCAGGCCACTGCCTTTTATGGCTGAGATAGAAGAAAGACCTGTTCTGACTCTGCTAATTAGTAGGGAACTTCATCTGAGTCCAAAGCTTATTCATAAGAGGCCAGCCAGGCTGTCTGATGGAGAAATTGGACATCCCACATCACCTTGGATCCATTCCATGTTTCTAGTAACCCTGATCTCCCCAGTCTTCAGCTGTGCTGGAGGAGAGCTGCACCATATGGTGAAGTGCTGTAGAGAAAAGGTGTCAGCCAATGACTAAGAATTTTTTTTTAAGTCTGGGTCTAGACAAGAGAAAACAGAGGGGACGGTGTAATCCTTTAACTCTGCCTTCCTTTTACATGCTCTCCAATTTGAATCTCTTCTTTCCATCCTTCAAGAGCATCAAGTAGGTGGAGGACAGATGGGTTGCTGATTGCTTGAGTTCATTAGAAAATGCACGTGCTGTAACCTGTAGCAACTTCTTCACCCAATGGCACCACTTGAAATGTTGCAGAATTGATAGAAATGAAAACAGTGTTGACTTTCAGTCTGTTTTTTACACTGATACCTAATTTAAATAAATACCAGATGGGACAGAGGCAGTTTGTCTAGGTAATTACATTATCCCAGCTTACATCAGCCACAGTGCTGATGCTGTCCTGTGGAATCAGCAAAGATATGCATGGAAGCATCCAACAGCTGGGATGCTTCCACAGCAAGGAGAGGAGAGGCAATACCAGCCAAAGTAGGAACAGAGGGAGGAAAGATGGTTCATGCCATGCCCAGGATTTTGGTACAACTTGGAAAAGCTTTTGAACACGTAGGAATAATTAAAATGAATGCAAGCAATGTGCATGTAAAAATAAATGCTTGGCTAAAAATTACACTTAAGTGTGAAATTTAAAGTGCTTTTGCAAACAGCAAAGATGGGGGCTGGGAGTTTCTGATAGCTTTATTTTATAGGTCTAGAAATGGAAAATGCCTTTCTCAATAAATTGAGTGAGGAAATGTAATTAGTAAAAACCCAACTAGTTGCAAATCAGTACAACTAATGCCTTTTAGATTTCTACTTACTTGGAGACATCAACTATCATAGAAATTTCATTGAACACGATTAGTTTAATTATTTTGTCCTTAGTGAAGAATGCTAATTAACTTGGCTATTATAAATGTGCATCTGAATATAATTTTGAAATCCCTCCAGATCCTAATTATTCTTAAAGACTGAGGTGTAGACCTTGCTATAATAATCTTTTTTTTAAGTGAAGATTTCTTCAAGGGTACCAGTGGTTTCAAAGGTGAGTATTTTTTACTTCTGCAAAAAAAGTGAGACAATTTTTGATCAAAATCTGAGCTGAAATTATGACTGTTCTGAAAATAACCTTGAAGTGTGTAGCTTGTTCCTAGCCATGAATTCTGCCCATGAATTGAAGTCAAATGAAAATCTGCAACGGGGGATTGGTTAACTGATAACCATTGTAGCAGCTTTGAATATGTAATCAGTATTTGTATATAAGAATAGCATTACTTAAGCTTGAAGGTAGAAAGGAAAAATATCTGGCAAACTTGTAGCATGCATCAGGCCTTAATTTGGGCCATTGTCCTCTAATCACAATGGAGTGAAGATGATCCTCCAAAATCACTTTAAAATCCTGCATGTGCACCGTTTCTGTTGATGTGGAGTTCGTAGTCTCCCTGTTGACTGGATCTAGGACTGTTTTGAAAGATGATTCAAGAGAGGAGGAGGAAAAAAAAAAAAAAGGAGGGAAAACTTTATTTTAAACATCTCTTTCATTTTACTGCCAGGAAAACTTTTACTAGAACAAATCTTTTATATTCAAATAGATGGCCTAACGGTACTGTTGGGTTTCCTTTTTTGGCTTCTTGACAAGCATAATTATAAATTCAAGCAGATGGAATTCCTTGATGTAAGACTGAAGTTAAGGTGTGCTAATTAAAAATGGAGACAGTATAGGTGTGCAAAGGTGTTTCATAGGCTTGCTTAGTTTTTTAGCATTCAAATCTCTTCGTGTCAGGATATGTCACATTCTAATCCTTGACCCTATCAGCTCATCAAACAGAAGCATGCCTGTCTTCTAATTAACAAAGTAATTTCCCTTGTGGGTACAGATGTTCCTATAAATCTGAGATAAACATCAGTGTCATTAAAGTGTAGTTCAAGTTTCTGAAATTTACTTTGGAATACCAAAATGGCATAGTATTAAGTGTTTGAGGAACTGTTACTCAATCACTCAAATGATTCTCTTGTTTTGTTTTGGTTTTTGTTGGTTTTTTTCCTGAAGTAAAAAAGGAGTGGTTTGCATAAATTTTAACATCAATACTAAAAATAGTACTGTGGTCAAAAGGAAATGCTCTGTCCTCAAAATGAGATAATTATAAGCTGAAAAAATATAAGATTAGTCTGATTTGTGTCAATGATTTATCACTAGAGCCTCTTAAATTTGCAATAATACAAGGGACATGAAAAGAAAAATAATATAAGTACCTCAACTTACAATGGTAATGAGTACAACAGTTTGCTGGAGTAGCTGTAAATCAAATGTACTGTAGCTATAAAAAGCCCATAAGACATTTGGATGTGATCCTGGACTGCTTCTGCAATATAGAAGCTGTGCATACAAATGAGAAGTCATCCATATTGTATTATGAGGAGGACTGCATTATTGAAACTGGAAAGATGATAATAGAAAGTTGTTTTTGGGAAACTACTGAAGCTGAGCTTCATCCTGTTGGCATCAGTGTAGGGCAATTACATTTGGGACAACATCAATATCAGTTAAATAGAGGAAATGCAATAAGGAAGAAATATGTGATCATTAGGAATAAAAATTAAATGAAAATCTGTGGAATAGAGGTCTGTGTGTTTAATTTCATTTTAGCCTGATTTCCCCTGCCCCCCACCCCTATTCATTTACCTTTTTTATTACTGTTAACCTTTTTCATGGTCTGGCTAATGCTTATGACACCTTCATCCTGCACAGTGAGCTTAATAGGATTATTTAAACAAAGAAAGCTCCTGGAGTAGACATTCAAAAATCAATGTACAGTATATAACAGAGGGCTGAAAATGAAGGAAGATGGACTGAGACTTACTGGATTGCTAGAAGCTCACCTGAAAACAAATTATTGCAGAAAAACTATTCCTCTAGATGAAGGTCTGAGTCTCAGAGGACCTGCATTCAGTTCTGACCCTGTCATGTCTTTGTTCTCCACCTGTAAAAGCAGAAAAGCCTTCTTTCCCTTGATTTCTACATATGTCTTATATTTCCAAGTCTTAAATGATTTTTCAGTGGGGACTGGTTTTCACAGTACAGTCCACTTAATTCTCATTCTGATTGCATGTGGAGACTAAGTGTTAATTCTAGTGTTAGTGTTGTTGTGATAGCATTTAGTATTACCTCTTGTTATGATAATATCAATGGATTTTCTCACCTGAGCATTATGTTGGGATAAGGCTGAGATGTTATGCACTTAGTCTTGCCTGGGATGTTTTGTCCCATAGTGGCCACAGGCTAGATCTGTTCATACGCCAGTGGTGATTTATTAGCCATTCAAATGTAAGATTTGTGTGAGCAAATGAGTTAATGGATAAATGTTTTTAGTGTTTCCAGAGTGCTCGTTTGCTGTTGGTACCAATTAGCTGGTGTGGGACTTGCTTCCTTTCTTTTTACTGTACCTACTATTCTTCCACTATTCAAAGTCAGGTAAGGTTATTTTAAACTCTGGTTTTTTCTCTGATCTAATTTCAAAAGTTGTCTTGAAGGTTTAAATTCACTACTATCCGTGCAGAAACCCACCCAGCCCTAGCTGGTTCATTTTTTAACGTATGCAGACAACTAAACCAGCCATTTACAATGGAATGTTCAATTCATAGATTAGTATATCAAAAAGTAATTGTTGGAACATTTTCCTGTTATGTCAGGGAATGTGAATCTAATTTGATTTAACCATTAAGTCTCCCTTTTCCTGAACTGCTGGCTTTTGAATCTATTAACTTATTATGTTTGAAAAATGCCAATAGACAAAGGCTTGCACTTTAGAGTAGGATATGAAAATATCAGGTGTAATGTGTAGGTGATAAGTCTGCTGGGCTCTTTAACAGCTTTATTGATTTTTGTCTGGTGATATTTCTGTCAGGAAGAGCCATCTAATCCAGCTTAAAGTGGTGTTACATACAGCCCTGGCAGAAATTAGTCAGAAAATCCTGATCTGCAATAAGAATATGTATGCTAGGCAGTCTGGGTACTGTTGTCTTCATTATGTATGTTAAGTGCTGAAATACCACCCTGTTCCCCAGGGGCTGAGTGAATCTTGTTGGTGTGTTTATTTGCTCCATATTTTACCCATGGCATCCACAGTGATTAATGGGAGCCGTGTACATGAACCCCTAAAAACCCCCAATTCCTGAATGAGTGGAACATCCCACAACAGACATCAGAGGGCAAATCCCTCTCATAAGTTTATTTTATAGATATTACCATTGATTTCCTCACATCTGGTGGCAACAAAGGAGAGCTGAGATGCAGCCATTACAAGAGTGCCCAGAAGCACCCCAGGGGTAGGTAAACTCCCCGAATTGTGTCATAAACTTTTAGGACAGTCTTCCTCAGGCTTTTTCTGACTGGCTCCGGAAAATGTTGAAGTTGGCAAGTAACAGCAGAGTTTTCTTCTACATTTTGTAACACTGATAGCTTTCTTTCTCCATCTCGTGGTGTTTGAGCCTGATGGATGGGGAGCAGGTGCCACTGGTGGACACGAGCACCTCACAGTTTCTTTTCCTTGTGAACCCAGATGGTGATGGAACATACTTAGGGAACTACAGAGCTGAGTACCTGTGTGGTATTACAGGTCAGGACCTTCAGACTTGATGTTGAGTAAAACCAGGCAGAGTCCATTTCTGGATGCCACCAGAATGCTACTGCCAAGTTCATAAATTCTTTATCTATTACACTTTTTTTTTAACTCATTAAGAATAGCTGAGTGACTTTAGCTGCTACACAAGCTCTAATTCAGTGTGTGTTGTATCTGGCAGAATACTTTCTCCCATCTTGCTGTTCTTTAACAGAAAACACAGGTTTATCTCTTTCTTCCAAATACCGTTGATATTATTTACTACCTGAAATAGTGTTAGTCTCCTGGGCCTCCTTATTTTCATGCTAGAGCTAGTTGGCAGGGATGGATACCTGTCATGATTTAAAATCACACATCAAAATAAAATGATATGGGAACGTTGTTGTTTGGCAGTAATAGAAGCTATTGAATACAGTCATTCTATATATTCATATCTATATATATAAAAAAAAAAAGCTCTCATTTGCTAGAATACATCAAAGAAAGTATTAAAAAATTTGCTGTTGCTTCTGAAGAGAGCCAGAAAGCTGGCATTGCCTCAGCAGTGCACACAGAGGGCTGGGGCCAGTGTGGCTGATGCACTCTGTGCCACCTTGGCTTGCTCAGTGGAGCTGCTCCAAGTGTCTGCTTTGGGCAGGACACTGCCTGGCCCATCTTGATGTCTGAAAAATATTGAACCTTCAGTGTGTCCAGGGAGCAGGAATAGAGCTGCTTTGAATGGGATTTTAAGAAAACAAATAAATGGAAAAAAAACATTTGGGCTTTTGCATATAATCTCTTTATCACTGAGAAGCTATGTAGGTGTTCTGTTTGCAGTGGTGATTGTAGGGCCCAAAGCAGGACATAAGCAGCAGAAAAATGGTATTAAGACTATCAAATTACTCTCTAATCTGCAGAAGCTGAAATAATTTGAGCAAGTATGAGTAATGTGCCCACATGCTGAAGAAAATATGCTACAAAAAGGAAAATCTAGAATCTCTGCACAAGAAACTTGGGAAAGAAGGGAATGAAAGGAAGTGTTTATCCAAGATAACTAGCCATTCATGGAAAAACTATAGAATCATTCTTCAGAAAGACCTATTACACAGAGAAACACAAAACTACATATTAATAGAATTGTTATGCATAGACAGTGAGGAAATACCCACTCAAAAGAATCTTAATCTGCTCTTTGTATGGCCTGTTTTGCAGTTAGCTGAATGTTGATGAAAACTGGAACATAAATCTAGAGAAATGTGAAAGAAAGGAAAAATGCAATGCATTTATCCAATTTATTGGAAACCTGCTAATGACAGGGGTTGGCTCTCCCTGAGCTGCTGTTGGTAAAGCAAAGGAAGTGTCAAAATTATTTTGTCTAAGTGACTTGCAGCTTTGGATTCATGACCCTTCTCCCTCTCTCTGATGTGCACAGGGTACAGTGAACTGCTCACCAATTCAACTTTTGATGGTAAGGCTGAGGGCATTTCTGAGGCAGACACTTTCAGCCAGAACTTACTGTGCTTTACATAAAGTCCCTGGATGAATTTCCAGACATCACATTAAATGTTTATCAAAGATGATCTGTCACTACAGTACTTGTGTGGTCCCTAGCACTGTAGAAGTGATTCCTGTTGGGTTTTATCTTCTCAAGCCTGGGAAGAAAGAAAGGAAGTGCTGTCAGCTCTTTCTTTGTTGATGAAGGGTCTGCACTGTCCCCTGAGCTTCCCTAAAATGCTCAGGCCACAAATGAACCTGATTATTGCAGTGCCAAGCAGTGCAATCCCTAATGGCAGGCATGGCTCTAGAATCTTTGACACAGGATGGAAGGAGGTCCCCTGGGATGACAGACAGCATGTGGAAAGAACTTAACATCTTGGTGTGAAACTGCTGAGAAATGTGTCCAAAATCTGGCTCAGAGGTGGAATACTAATGCACTGCCAACAGCAGAATGTTTCTGGGAAGAAGGAAACCCTCATTTTGCCCAGTACCTGGGTAAATACCAAGGTTCAAACCTACTGACATGTGAAACAAGGTGGTGGATGTGTGCTAGTGTTTTGAGGAGCTGAGAATGGGTTTGCTGGCAAGCAGAGCCCTCTTCTGTTAGTTGGCACTAATACAAGAGATGAAACCTTCTTCGTGCATCAGCAATGAGATGCAAACATATTCACAAGCACCAAGAAGTCATCCACCACCAGGCAATGATCCACCTATACCCTAATGCATGGCAATAATTCTATTATTTTTCCATGAGCTTTTCCAAGAATCTAACCCCTTCCCTCACTACTCAATACCAATATTTTTGGTGTGACTATTTTGCAAGAAGCTCAAATGGTACCTGTCCCCTTTATGAATCTGAATTGTTAATGTGAACATTTGAGCTCATTATAACTCTGAAATGTTTCCTTTGTTACCAGTAACTGACAAACCTGCACACACTGCTCAAAAAAAACAGTAAGTGCTATTTCTAGGACTGTATTTTGTTCACTGCTGTGCACAACAATATGCTTTTGCCTTCACTAATGAAGTTTTTCTTTAATGAACATGATTAGAGCTAGGCAAACAATGCAAAAATATTTTCCATGAATATTCATCCAGGGTCTCAAGTGAATTCCCTTCAGTTATGTTTGTACCCATTCATTGTCCTCTGTTAGAGAGACTTTTTCCAATATTCAGTCTTTAATGCTTGAGTAATGGGGGGAAATTAAGTTTCAGCTCAGGGGTTAGCAAGCCAGACAATATTAGAAGGGTATTTCCTGTTGCTAAGACTGTGTAGCCACTGTAACAATGAGTTTGGAGATGACACCCAGGCAACAGCAGCCTGGACAGCAGGAATTTCTGGAGGAGAAAGTCTTCTAACTGTTTAAAACTATCAAGCTGTCTTCTAACAGCCAGTTAGAAAACTGTAGGTACTCTCACTGCTGAACAGAACCCCCACCAATCTGCATATGCACACAGAACGTGGAGAAGTAGGTAGTTCACATTTCAGTATTTAAATATTAAAATAAAATTCTAAACTTCTGGGAAGTGATATGGAGTAATCCTGGACAGTGAAAAAAGCTGAGGGGTTAATGATCTGGTTTTAGGTATTTTCCTGAAGAGAAAAGCAGCAGCAATTAAACCAATTTTAAAATCTTTGCCAAATTCTGATTACATTTAGCAGTGTGGAAGAGCACAGAGCCTCTGCTGAGGATTGCAAGTGGGTTGTAGAACCTTTCATGTGTACACCACCGGTGCAGACCCCTCCTCTGGGAGCATCTGAAGTCTCAGATCATGTCAAAGCTGCTTGGTGTTGTGTGTGAAACCTCCAGTGTGTCCAGGATGAGTGAGGATCTGTCTGCATCAGCTAAGAGGCAGCTGCTGTAGCTGATGTTAGTGCTCACATTTTGTAGGAATCTCCAGATGTTACCCAGAAATTTTAGGTCTGGTTCTTTTTTCCTCCTTTCATTTCCTTCCTCAAAACACAAATAACAGTTTCAGAATCTAATTTCTGTGAAATTTCAGTGCAGAAACAGGTTTTCTTTTTCAATTTCTTTTTCAATTTTTCCCTAATCTCCTCAGGACTTGGTATTCTGTTCCTAATGTTTATCCGAGGCTGCTTGGAGGCTTTCTGAATGGAAGGAGTCCAAACTCCCTTCATGCCTGTACTGTAGAAGTGGTTAAATCAGAATATGAACAGCTACAGTAATCACAGTTAGGAAAGGAGGTGTTTTCTGTCCAGTTTCTATGGCATGGTTCATACAGTTTAAAAAAGGAAACTTGAAAACATTTTCAAGGCAAGTAGTCACTGATTGATGCCCAAAATCAATCCCATTTTTGAAGTGTGAGGCCTTGGGAGGGAAATGTGAAGACTTTACCACAAATACAGAGCTGTTATCTTGAGGGCTTTAGGAATTAAAGCTTAAATCCAACCAGCTGATGTATAAACCAGGTGTGTAAAAGCAGATTATTATGCATTTCATATAGAAATCTCCTACAAGGTCATTTCAAGTTATAAACCATTTGTGTTTTTCTATTCCTACATGCTTTCTTCCACTCCTTTAATTCAGAGATGTTCAGTAAATATGGCAGAAGAAAAAGATCTTTTCTTTTGCAAAACATGGTAAAGGATCAGAAACAGCAGAGCCTCAATGAAGCCAAGCTTGAGATAGTTTTAGATTTCAAGGGTAAACAGCTGTAGAAATCCTCTTATTTCAGAGAAATTACTACAATGGAAAAGCCCTAAAGCATACCAAGGACACTGCTTAATATCCTGGTATGTGGTTGTAGTTAAACTAGTCAC
The DNA here is from genome assembly GCA_038090715.1 of Florisuga fusca. Taxonomy (NCBI): domain Eukaryota; kingdom Metazoa; phylum Chordata; class Aves; order Apodiformes; family Trochilidae; genus Florisuga; species Florisuga fusca. The sequence continues at coordinate 4,782,308 of JAAWXA010000030.1, read as the reverse complement.
TTTGTTTTAGTTAATTATGTAAATATGTGAAATCCTATATCTAAATAGAAAAACTGCTGGAATCACTTTTAAACGTTACAGTCTTGACAAAAGCTGGTTTAAGGTTAAAAGCTGCTGCATGGTGCTTCTTTTTTAAAAGGGATGGTGTGGGGTTTTGTGCAAATATAAGACATGAGGTTCTTGCATGACAAAACCTTGCAACTTTGTGCATCAGGAAGTCTTTGTGGTTGATGAGGCTGCCTGTTTTCATTGATTTCCACCTTCCTCTGCGTTAACCCTGACAATGTTTCCCCCTGGCTCCTTGTATCTAAGTGTCAATAATATATGCTTTCCACAGGCCTTTTCCAAGTGTTCTTCCAAGGTCCAGGTTGAATACTTGGAATCAGATTCACTTGTTTAAAATGCTGAGTATTTACATTATGTATCTCTTTTTTTATATTTTCTCCCCTGCTTTTCACTTTTAAGGATTTTTGTACTTGCCTTTCCACTCAATGTCAGCTTGTTGTCTGAGGGCTAATAATGAAGCCTCTTGTTGAGGCAATTCAGGAATAAACAGTTGGAAAAATAGAAGTGGAGAGCAAAATGCACTTGAGCAGAAAGGGTTTTCCTTGAGATTTTTATATAAAAGCTCCAGCAAACTCTTTGCTAGATAAGCAGCTGCTCTGAATTAAGTTCCAGGAAAAATTACTTTTTAGAGAGTCCTTGTTGCCATAATGGAAAATCTTGTAAGAAGCAAACACACATAGGCTGTTTCTCATAAGGGAAATACGTTTTTGTCTTCAGTAAACTCCAAGGGTTTGTATTGTGTTAATTACAAAAACAAAGGGTCAGGACTGTGGGTGTCCTACTACCACTCGGCTCCAACAGAATACTTCATTTGAAGCATGACCACCATTATTCAGAAGCTGCAATTGCTCCTTCATGTGCTTTGCTGAAGCAGGGTGAGGCTAGCAATGACAGGCACTGCTGAGAAGTCCCTCATTCCCCTTTGAAGCAGAGAGGTTTTAGATTATTGCTTCTATGAAGTAAAATTTCTGCATTCATATGTCAGAGATACATTGTACTGTCTGGTTTGCTTTGGAAGGAAAAACAGTCAACCAGCTTGGTACAATGATGGCTGCAAAGATTTCTTCCACAAATCACAGTTTTCCATGACTTTGACAGCATTGAAATATGCAAGGTGTCAGTAACTACTTGGGTTTTTTTTTTAACCCTTCAGCAATAGATGTGAGCTGTGACTATTGTGCCAGTTCAGCAGAGAAATACCATGGTAGTTTGCATACCTACAAAGAATCATTTGTGTTTTCCTCTTCATCATCAACAAGTATCCTTTGTTATGTGTCTTTATAAAGTACTGGGCCATGTAAATCCTTGGATCTAGATTATTTCTTCACCTGTTTGCAAAAAGGACTTGTAACAACTGGCCGGTCAGATGCTGTATTCCTTTCATTGTTTAAGAAGGTGAATTACACACCAAACTGACACACTTTTCAGGTGTCTCTTGGCAGCTCTTGGGGGTTGTGCAGCATACATTATTAATGCAGAGTTGGAACTGGGGGGTTGAGCTGAATGACTCAGTTTTCACTTTCATTCAAATCGACTTCACACAATTTGGAAACAGCTGAGCTGAGCCATGGAAATCTTTTAGAACTTCTCTTAGTTGAGCAAAGAGCAGATGTAACTCTTCTCACATAGGACAACTTCTATCCCTTGGTGCCCCCTTCTGTCTTTTCTTTTTGCTAAGATTTGTTGTGGAAACCCAACGTTTATGACAGATGCAGTCTAGGGAAGGAGATGGTGTTAGAGTTAATTTACTCATTGCTCAGTATCTTCTATACATCCTAGCAGTGCTCTGAATTTACCAGCTTCTGTATTCAGCATAATCCAAATTTAGTTGTGTTGTGTAGGGACTTGGTAACTCATTGAATTGACAATTATTTTAATGCTATGAGTTCTCTTTTGAATGAGTCTCATATCTTTTTCTTTCTCCCACCACTTATCTCTGCCCCACTTAATGGCTAGGAAACAACTAAACAAACAGACCTGGGAGATGGTGGATGGTTTGCAGCAAGAGATGACTTTTTTCCCTTAATACAAAAAGTAGTGGTTTCCACAGGAGACTTTTTCCAGAGCTGGGCAAATACTTATTTCTTATCTTTATTTTTAATCGAATTTTTAAACCAATTAGCCTTTTTTATTTCTCTGCATTCTGTTTTGTAGTTTCCCTGTCTAATATTTTAACTAATATTTTAATAGGTCAAACACAATTGTTCTTGTCCTTTGTAGCATACCCCACCCCCTAATCATTTCTTACAGAAGCACAGGATTTATTCCAAGTGACACCTTCCTCAAGCACCTGTCCTTTCATTTTTTTTTTTCTCCAAACTAACTTATATTCACACTAAGGCAATAATAGGTTATAAAATAATAGGTCATAAAATCATTTTTAAAAAAACTATGCTGAAACAGAAAGCTTTAAGTGTTTCAAATGAAATGGGAAATGTGGTTTTATTTTTTAATTCATATGCAAGAACCTGCAATGACTTTTAAAACTTTTAATATACATTCATATAATTTTTTCTGTAAAGTAGCAAGCCTGAATTTTTCCAAGTTTATTTTAGGAGTTGGAAGAACAGTCAGGGATGAGAGGTAATTTGTCAGTCTAATCAAAACAGGGCCTCTTTTGATATCTGACTAAAGACCAGAACCAAAGCCAAAGTGAAGAATTGCAGTAAAAAGCCAAGCTGGGGAGTCTGTGACCTGCTCCTGGGTGACATGCAAAACACAACTGCAGCTGCAGATGGCTCTTCTTCCCTGTCTGCCTTCTGGTGGCTTCAAGCAGTCAACAGCATGGTTTTCTCCAAATTCTGTTAGCTCCCTTTTTTCCCCTGTTATCTGCCTTTATTCACCATTGCAGGTGTGCAAATGTATATTGGGTCTGGCAGAGATGCAATGAAGTCACCTTAATTAGTTAGTTAGTAACTAACCAACGGTTAGTACTGTTCACACATTTTTTTTCTAGTTTCACCCCAAGTGTCAAAAACCACAGGCAAGTATGGATTTGTTCCAAGCATTCACTACGGGTCATACTTTGCTATTCTGACCCAGAATGAAACTTCTTTCAGTGTCTCTAATTAACACACACAGCTTTACTGTGGAGGTTGTTTTGTAAAATTCAGATTAAGTCACTGGATGACACTGCAGACAACTCAAGCAGTCTGCCAACAAAAAGCATTTTTATTCCAGCTAATTATTTTCTAATGATACTGTTAATAAGTGGGACTTGATGCACACAGAATAGTCCAGATAAAGATGTCAGGGAAAAAAATACAGCAAGTTTTACACAACGCTAATGGGAAGCCTGAAAGCATTTAAGAATAGTTGGAGTGGTTTCTTTTATAGCCATTTTGTGCACAAGTCTCTAATGTACCAGTCCCAAATCAAACTCCAACGCAGCCACAAGCTTGAGCTTGAAGACCATCTGGCTCCATGGCCTCATCACTGCCCGTTCTTTTACTTCATCATTTGGTTTTCTTCCCTCAAGGTGGTGGTCAGCATGGTGTCCCCAAGACTTGGAGGCACCAGTGTAGTCCTGAGCCCTTCACCTGTGTGAGAAGTCACTGCTTGAGATGTCCTTGCTCTCACATCAAGCACTTCAAACACAGACAGGGAATAAACAGGACAAAAAGTTAAGTACCAAAGCTTTGCATCATGAATGTACAGCCCAGTTACAAATCAAACTGCAGACCAGTATGCTGCTTGGATGGAGAGCTGTACTCCACTTGCCTTTAGGAAGGAGCAGTGTAAGTACATCACAACCTCTAAAAAAGTTTTCAAACTGAGCAGTTTGATATCAGGAAGTTGCAACCCAGCACTTCTATAGGAAAGGTCACACTGAGTACTGTTCAATATAGATCCAGAACTGCATGAGTAGAACTTTCAGTGCCTCACCAGGGCTGGAAGCCAGGGAAGTGAAGCAACACGAGTTAACTCACATTTGGTAGAGCCAGGTTTTAGCTTAGTGTTGCAAGGCAGCTTGCCCAGCATTAGTTGGGTTTTAATTGCTCCACATTTTTAAAGCAAGCAGATCTTGACAGGAGCATCTGTGATAAAAATGGGCTGAAAATGTCAACTCTCTTGAAATTAAACAGCCTGTCTTTTCAAGCCTTTTTGTTCCTGAAGATGCAGTTTTGCTCTGTTATGCCTGCTTCAATTCTCATTAGTTCATATGGAACACTTGGAAGTGAAGGGCAGATTTGACCTCATGGCTATCATTACTCTTCTTTGCTCTGCAATTACCAGCACAGATCAGTCTGGAAAAACACGTGTACCTACTTTAATTTTCATTAACAGCTGAGCCATACCATGTTTCTAAAGGGGATGAGACATTGTAAGAACAGTTCTTGTCACTCTCTCTGCTATTTTATTTTTAATGTCACTTGAACACAATAGACACCTCAGTAGGTAATCAGGATATCCTTAATAGGAAAATCTACTTAATCTGGGACATCTTCCAGGGAACTGAATTAAGCCCAGTGCCACTTAATTGTATTGTTTAAGGAAGGTTCAGGTTCTCTTATCTGCACTTCTGTTGACAGTGTTTTGGAAACTTTCTCCTTACTCAAAGTACCACTCAGTTGGGACAAACTCTATCCATCCAATACACTGCTCAGAGGTTCTCTTCAAGCAACCTGCATGGTTGCCAGAGCAGCTTCTTCAGGTGTGTGCAAAACAGAAACCTAAACTGGACATGGCCAAGATAAAAGTCACCACTGGTCAGAGTCTGGAGATCATAGAATCATAGAATTGGCTGGGTTGGAAAGGACCTCAGAGATCATCAAGTCCAACCTTTTTTTTTTTCTTTCTTTCCTTTTTGTTTTCCAAATTTTTTTGTGTTGTAAACAACACAAGATGGATCTGTCCTTTTACGCTTTGACTCGTTTGGATCAATGTTATTAAAAAGGTCGATTTCATTTAAATGTTTAAAGTTATCACTTCCTCCAAGACAAATGAACGTAAGTTTGGATTTTTCAAAATTTACATTAACATCTTTACTGTCCTCGACACAGAACTGGATGAAGACATAGTCCCTCTGGTCGTACCACGTGGCGGAGGCGGGCTGCGTGGCGAACAGCGACGGCAGCTCCAGCTCGCGCTGGTAGGGATGGAAATACATCATCTCAGTTCTCAAAGTGACTGAGACTGAATATTGCCCAGACTTTTGTAGCTCTGAGGTTTCCTAATTACCCCAGAAGCACTATATAACATCACTCTGTAAGCTAATTTTTTTGTGTTTTAATAGAGTTCCTTGCCAGCTAAAGCTGTGTGGGTTGTGTCACGGTACTGCTTGATCTGTGCTTTAAATTGGATCAGAAGGTGTATACCTCTTTGATACATAAAACTATAATCAAATCCGTTCCTCAGGATTTTTCAAGGTTGTTGGTTATGTCACAGTGTGTGATAACACATTGTTCATATGGAAAGTAGGGGGGAGGGAAAGGCTTAGAGTTATTGCTTCTGACATTAAAGCCACACATATGACAGTAAAAAATGAGAATGCCAGAATCGGTGCTGCTGCTAGAATTTTTTTGTGGTTCACAAGGTGCACTGTTGACATGTGATGACCAGGTATTTATGTTAAAAATGAGTTATTGCAATAGCACAGTGCTTTAGTTAACTGGGTCCATATTCAAATTAAAGAATTAAACTTGCAAATCAGAAGTTCTCAGATAATTGCTCTACTTTAATGTCTATTCTAACAATAGTCGTTGTCTCTCTTTGCATAACACAAAACTTTAAAAATGCTCAACGAGAATGTCTGGGATAGGCATTATGATTTGTTTTTGCAAGATGTGCTAAAATAGAAGAAATCCAAATTTCCCTCAAATTATCACACAATAGAAAGTTACTGGTGGAAATGTTACTTGTTAAATCTGATGTACATATTTCGAACTTCTTTGAATATGTTATGCCATCCCTGTTTTCTTAATTTCCTAGGCTGCTTCCAGCAAAAATGAATTGTACTAGTATGTCCAGTAGCTTAGAATAATAAATTAATTTACGTTCTTTTGCTCCTTAAGGGCAACCTGTTTGGTCAATTTTGACTAAAATCCCCAGCTTGAAAAAGTTAACATTTACAAAATCAAATAACAAAAACTTTATATTTCTAGTGTCATTATTTGCACCAGAATTCTTGTTGTTCTTCTTCTACCAAACTAGAAAGAACTGTGCTACACAGGAAAAAAAAAAAAAAAAGGCTCTGCAACATAAAGCAGGTGCACATGAATTAGAAAATGAAAAAAGATTCCAGATTTGTTATACACAGAAGTGAAGCCAATTAGTATGTTTCATTTTTCTTGTGGTAACTCAGAAAAGCATAATGGCAAATTTTCATTTCAGTTTGAGTTACTTCTCTATTTCAGCAGTCACTTTTGGGACATGGCTGGTATAACTAGTGACATATGTGGCATTGTAAAGGCTGACATGAAGAATATAATGAATGCAATGCCTTTATTTCAGCCTTCCAGTTGAAATACTTGGTTTTTATTCTTAATGACTGCATAAGATCAGGTTTTGTTAGTGATTAATGTGCCAAACGTAATACTTTTCATTTTGAAGAGATGTCCAACCACACTACATGCTAAATCCTAAATTCTGATCCTAGGGTCCTGTGACAACTCCAACTCTGCAGCCAAGTCATGCAAAGGTAGATGCATACAGATTTTATATTTGTCAACTCCTGTGACACATGCAGGATCTTCCAGACTGACAAGAGATGCTGCTGCTTTCCTGCATGTCACCCAACTATGCTCTCTCTGTTTTCATCTCTTACCCACACATTAACCCTCCTTTCCACCTGCCTTTTACACATATGTCCTCCTCTGTAAATCTGTTCCCAGCGATCCATGTGGTTTTTGGGGGTAATTGACAGGAGCAGCCTAAACCAGTATAAACTCAATTTAAACTGGCATACAACTACCTGAAGAGCAGGTTGCACTGAAATAAATTAGATTTCTAGCTGACTTAAGACTTGCACAACTGCTGAGCATAAGCAAAGCTGAAAGTCAAACTTGGGTCTGTGCTGTTCCATTCAAAAGCAGCTACCTGTGAGCACAGCCTGCCTGTTGCAAGACCTTTCTGTTGGTTTTTCATAGAAATTGGGATCAGAGATAGTAAGGGCTCTCCTCTCATCAGGAAGTTTGAAAAGAATTTGCAGTCCATTCAGCAGCAGGCAAATACTTAAGCTAGGTAGTCAGCCAGATTGATCTGTCCATCTTTAACCAGAAAACCATATTTCCCACAATATTTGAGTGAAACTATTAACTAAGCTCAGTGCTTTGTGCTTTGAACTCCCTTGAAAAGCAACCTTCTGATCCTTTAATTCTGGTTTTCAAAACCACCATTCAATGCTGAGTTTAGAGATGAGCAACTGCAGTGGACCTGGTGGTATCAGGAGACTGTTGAGGCACAATCCTATAGAAATGCAGAAGGGATGGGGCTGGGATGGGAAAGGGAGAGCCAGACTTGAACTTTGAACCATTGTCCCTGTGACTTGAACAACTTCTGCTACTCCAGTAAAGATTTCTGGCAATTGAAGAGCACGCAGAATGGATTTGAATAATTGTATCCTTGCTTGTGCACAAGCAGGGCATAATAGGTATTTACAAATCAGACTGCTTTTCAGATATCAGCACAATTTTGTTTGGAAGATGGAGTTCTGCTATTTTCTGTGCAAATCTTTCCATTGTAGATTGCTATAAACTAAAACATATATTTAGCACCATCCGTATGGCCTTCATGGATAAGATCTGAAACAGTTTCTATATATTGGAGCTTGTAACATTAGGTAGAGCAGATGTCTGGTACTTTAACTCAGAGCTCTGAATGGGTTTTGATCATGGAAGCTCTTTCCACTCTGTCTTGGACTGTGTTTAGTTGGAGAGCAAAAAAATCTTTTATTTTAGACCTGGTTCTGCTAGATATTTACTCTGCTTGATCCATTGAAAGTGTTTCTGAAAATAAAAATACATTTTTGAGGCATGAAATATTTCACACTGGGTGGGGGGGAACTGAGGAGAAACACGTTTGAAATTATTCATTCTTTTCCTAAGAGCTGTTTTAGTTGCATTTGGTGTGTTGAAATATTCCTCATAACTATTTATGAGGAATTCACAGGACTGGTAAAAAGAGAGGAAGGAACTTCATTTCCTGGGATATTTCACATTGGTTTGAAAGAAAAAACCTCAGTCTGGAAAATCCCATTTCTTCTTTGTTTTTCCTATCTGTATGTTGGTACAAGAATGATGCATCTCTCCTGCAGAAGGAATCAGGTGTCTTGGCTGTGAGCAGCACAGTACACATGGTAATACTTGACAAGGATATTAGAAAAGATCAGCTCTTAAATTAAGCCCTCAAGGCTACATTTTTAATATATTATTTTAAAACTATTTTTAAAACACCCTAAAACATCCAGTACCCTGCAGCAAGTACATAAAAGCAGTAGACAATTGTTGAATTGACAAATGGTTAGGATTGTTCCTTTTTTCCTTACATCTGGACTTGGTCACATGGAGGAGCAAGCTGGCACTCCCAGGCATGTTGGCTGAGAGCAAATGGACATTTTGGAGTGCTGGGGAGATGAGGATGCAAACAGACTGGGCTTGTAGCCCTCTTGGAAAGGCATTAAGTGCTTCCCTGTGAGAGGCCAGGGTGGACTCTGAGACCTCTGCTTGGCTGCCCTCCTCATCCGTGCAAACTTACTTCCCTCTTAGTCTACTCATGTTGCAACCTTAATCTAGCCACTGGGTTTGCTTGATAGGGATGAGCAAATCTCAGAGGAAGAGGTGGAGAGGGGGAACCACCAAAGCATGCACAGACACACACACATACACACAAAATCAGCAACTAAACCCCACATATTAATCTTAACTATTAGCTTGAATCTCCACTGCAGCTGCTTTGGTGAGCCTGGCAACTTGACGTTCCTGTTTACTTCCTCTGTATATTGAATCAATCAGGTTTTATTTGCACAAGTGGCCATCAAAAGCTCTTTTGCAGGTGTGCTACAGATGTGCTATTGTACAATACAGAACAGCCACGTTCTCTGAGACACTAACATCTCCTCTCTGCTCTGGTAATGCTCGGGTTCTTTTTCCTTTCTTCTTGGCCCCATCCCTTCAAATTTTAGTGACCTCCATATCACACACTTTTTGCTCAGGAAATAATGTCTATTGAAGGCATAAGAGAGTCTTGCTGCTGTGGATTGCCCTTTCCCCCCCTTATAGCTTGTGAATATTTCCCCTAGAACAGAAACTGCTCATAAACTGTGGCAGTAAAATGGGGTCCCGGGGTTTAATCCAGTGGCTCAGTGCATTGTTATTTTAAAGGCTTTTATGTAGAGGGGAAAATGTTTCCAAAGTTTAATACTTTGTAGAGATAAACTGTTCCTTTTAAAGTCATTGTTGTCTTGTTCTGCTACATCATCTCTGAAGAAATAATTCAAAACCCTTTTATGTCTGTCTCTGTACTGCTTGTGAGTGAAATATTTAAAGCACTCTGCGTGCTCTAATGCTGAATTCAGAGCAGGGACTTCTGTGAGGTTAGGGCTCACATCTGACTTTTTTTCCCCCACTATTTTCATCCTCTCATTTTTTTGGTCATATTATCCTCTATGTTACAGGATGCTGGAGGAAAAGTGAAGTACCCTTCTAAGAACAACAGGGCCATTCAGGAAGGAATGATTTAAAGAAACAACATTTTTTGTTGCTGCTTTCTTTATCCATCTGGGCCACAATTTAGAACCTTGAGAAGAAATCATTTTGATTTCTTCATGTCAAAAGGATCAGATTGCTAATGCCACAAATGTGGCTGTGGACCATAAACTGGCTTGAATTCTGAGTCTTGCCTTGAGTTAAAATGAAATTGAAAGAGTTTTGATTTTTCTCTCTGAGCAGGTGTGGCCACAGAGGTTGAGTTTAGTGGTTTGCAGGTAAAGGAGCAGCTATTCAGTGGGTAAAACAAGCAGGCCAAGCTTGATGATGTGCATCTTAAAATTCATGGAAGCTAAGGTCTTGTTTAAGACTAGGTGAGTTTCCAGTGAAGAGTGGACACTTAGTTTCATTTTTCAAAGACAGCAATTCCTGGCAACCACGGAAAAGGAAACATTGCATTTTTCAGACCCTGTTTTTAGCAGACTTGGAAACAGGGAGCTTTTACATTTAATTGGGACTTAAGAACCACTGTTGTTTTTCTGGCCTTTTTTTGCTAGAGGTTTAAAAAGCCAAATGACATATAAATTGTGGGGGGTATATAACAGCCCATGAGAATGTTAATACTATTTTTCTGCTGCCTAAATGCCAACCAGTAAAATTGGAGCCAGACTTGAGAATTCCCACTGTGCAGCCACGTTTTTTTCTTGCTTTTGGCAGAGTACAACTTTCCACTAATGTGCTAAGAAGAAAATTCCTTCAGGGTTTGAGCCCTCCACAGAGGACTTAAACTCATTCACAGTAACAGCATCATTTTAATGGTGCATACCCTGTAGTTTACAAACATTGGTATTATCTGGCCATGTTTTTGGGTATCACCAGTGAAAATGAATCATCTTGTACCCTCAGTAAAATGCAGTGGACTAGGAAGTAATTAGAGAATGCTCTGTATCTTCCTGAGTGGGTGAATATAAATGGATCAGACTAGCAGAAATCTTGGAGTCACAAGTTTGGGGTGGCTAAACTACAACTCATTGAGATGCAGTCAGCCATCTCAGTTGGAAGTTTTGCCATAGTGACTTCTGCACATTATTCTTTTATAAGGCTATGACTTCCCTGTCATGCACAGAATACAATTAGGAACCTCATTATTAGATAAAGCAGTGGGTAACTTAAATGTTTAATGTGACCTTTGCATTCCTATCAGTCACCCATCAGCAGCTGGAGGCAGCCTTCAGAGGACCAGGTTTGATCATCTCTGAGAGTGCATTCCTGTGTCCATGCATATGTGTTTTGAAAAGGTAGGATATTGTCAAGCTAAATCATTGGAGAGTGTGCCTGCTCTTCCTTTCCATCCTCAAATAGACAAACTTCTAATATTATAATTTAAAAAAAAAAAAAACAAAACCAAAAACAAAAATGAAATCAGGGTAAGACTCTTTGCTACTTTTTACTTTCCTACTTTTTAACTTTTTAGGCTCATTTTGTTTATTTTTTCCAAAGTCCTCTCAGAAAGAATGTACATACAAGTAATCAAAGGCACAGGGATTTAAATGGCTTATAATGACACTCTGTTAAGATTCTGAGAATTCAAATTCCATGTTCCCATTTCTTCTTTCTTTTATTCCAATATTTTCTTTGATTGCTCTTTCATGAAGGCTTCCTGCCAATGAAAATCTATTGATAGCTGTGAGCAGGGAAGAAATAAATTAGGGTTGGGAGCACCATATTTTACTTTGTTTAAATTTTTATTTTATTTTATTTTATTTTATTTTATTTTATTTTTAGTAGGAAGTAGCAGAGAGTAGTTCTGCCACACTCCTATTTATTTCTGTGGTTTTACTATTCTTAAGGTGGTTTTTTTTCTGGTCTGAAAAATTTTCAGTTCATTATCAATCCAATAAATGTAGTGCTGTACTCCTTATTACAAATTCCTTGTCTCTGCAGTGGGGTATCTGTTTAAGGCTTTAGAGCTTCTTTCTGTAGGAGACTGAGACATCCCTGATGAATCAGCTCAGTGTTTCTGTTGTGTATTTGAAAGTGGGTGGGTGTATATTTAATATGTTCTAATATTTGATCTTATGCATGCCTTAGCTGGTTCATGTGATGGGACTCATTTGATGCATGGATCCACCAGAGCTCACACAGATCCCAGTCTGGGTTGAGATCAAGTCAATAATGCACACAGCTTTTCCTGTGAGTCGTTTCTGAAAGTGACTTGAGATGTTAAAAGTATCAAGTGACTCTTCCTCTCTGAAGCAGATTTTCTCTGAAATACAGAGCTGGCACCATTTGAGACTCCTTCCAAAATCTGCTGCCAGGGACTTAGGTCCAGCAATATATTTGGGGTAAAGATGTTGCCAGTGTGTGGCTTGCTCCAGTGCCTGCTTCCTTTCAGGGGAGAACTGCTCTTGAGAGAGTGGGGAGGATGTGAGTGCTGTAAAAAGGCAATAGGTTTAGTGGTGATCCCTGCTACTAATCCTTATAACCCAGTCCAAGTGCTGCCTTACCCCTGACCTCCAGGAGTTACTGACCATGGGGTGGGCCGAGGCCATAAACTGGGGCTCTGTGTGACCCATGGGACAACCTCTTTGGGCTTTAGGTACCCAGTGCAATGACCACCAAATCCCCTGTGAGTGTTGAGGGAATGGTGTTCCCTGTTCTCCCAGCAACTTGATCATAGCCCTGCCATAGATTCTGCTTTTCAGCTGCTGAACTGCAGTGTGAGGTGGAAGGAGTGTTTGCCACTCGTGTACACAGGATCTGTCACACTTTCCACTGGAGTCTCCTCTTCCCAGCACAACGGTGCTAATGGGGACAGCAGATGACAATTAAACATTCAGGTGCAATTGGTGCAATGAGGAATATGGGTCAAAATCCCCTCTGTTGTCATTTCCATCATGTTAAATTACAAGCCTGGCATTTTGTGGGCCTTCCAATGAGTCTGATTCTGAACATCAAGGATAAGGCTGGTGGGACCTTCTCAAGCAGCTCTTTGGTAATTTTTCTCTCACTTTTTGTGGCTTTTCTCTCTCATTTTCTGGCTCACAAGCCTTCCCACAAGCAATATTGCACTCTGCCCAGCTTGTTAAATATATGACAAGGGATTTACAGGCTCAGGCCGGAAGAGATTTGTAGTGTAGTGCTACATCATGCAAAAAAGAAGATTGGGTCCCATAGATAATGATCTTTTCCAAAGTTCAGTGGTAAAAACGGGTGCTGGATGCACGTCCCCACAGGATACTGTGGCTGTCATTGTGGAGAGTGTAATATTCCTCTTGGTGTTGCTATCTGCAATAGGACACAAAAAGCAAACCCTCTGCAAACATGGATGTAGGTTTGCTCTTGTGCGGTTGTATCTAGCAGCTGCTCTTTGCTCAGACACATAATTTAGCCAAATGCTGGATCACATACTAGCACCTACCATTCCCCTTTGATTTGGGAACTTTCCTGGTGAGTGGCACTGGTCAGTAAGAATGAAGCAGACAAATCCAGTTTCTCATGTAACACTTCATATTAGCCAAGAAATATTACAGCACCAGGGTGCTGGATAGGCTGTTGAATTGAATTGGATCCTGTGCTTTTGCTGTTCTCACTCAAGTAATCAAGACCCGAGTGAGTATGTGCTGCAGAAACACCCATATAACTGTGTTAAGAGGAAAACTCTGTTTCATTACAGGCTCTGGTTTTTCTTGGTTGCCAGCAGGTTTCTCTGCTGAAACTTGAAAATAAGACTTAAAAATCACCAAGGTGAGCCCTGCTGCTCTATCTCATTCTCTTTCCAGATCTTTCCTTGAATATTAGTTGTTTAACAAGGATGGCAATGTAAATATACCCTTTATTCCTATGCAAACAGCCTTGAAAAAAAAAATGTGAGGTGGTGAGAATTACTGAAAAGGCAGTTTATCTGTGCTAATTCCATGCTATTTCTAACTCGTTTATTGAAAAAGCAGTAAGGGGTTTGGTTTGCAACAAGGCCTGTGACTTGGTAGTGTAATTGGTGCAAACTAGACTGCCTGGACAAGCTTGATAGAAATAGGATCTAACTCCAGGAAGCAGGAATGTTATGCTGTGCAGAATTTAGTTTTCGAGAGTTCTTTGTGAAGTCTGAAGGTGAAAAATTTCCAGGAGTGATTAGTGAAGCCCAAGGTAATGCCAAGTTATCTTTTTATCGCAGAATTTAAAACTGAAAGGCATAAAAATAAGAATAAAACACCTCTCTCTCTCTCTCTCTCTCCTTTTTCTCTGATTTCCACTGTTGTGACTTCCCAGCTGCCCTGGCTGCTCAGAGACCTTTTGAGCCCCAGTTCACTCAACTTCAACCTTAATTGAATCTGTGTCACTCTTTGTAGGAAGCAAAAAAATAATAATAAAGATAAGCATTAACTATGGCCTTAGGAAATGTCACATGAAAATGAAGCTTAAGTATTAATCTTCCAACAATTAAGTGGCACTTACTCTCTGGACATACAGGTAACCCTCCTGCAATCACTGTACCCAGCAGGCAGTGTCTCTGCTTAATGTAATCTCTGCTTAATTATCTCTCACTTACATCTTTGTGCTTTCACAGCTTCCCCTGCAGTAACAAATCCAGTCCATCCCTATAGCTATATGAACAGTGGGTTGAAGAGGTGATCCATTGAACTTTGCTGCTCCAGGTGGAGGTAGAGGAGGGCTGCTTAAACCACCAAATGCTTTTCCTCCTTTCCCTTGATGTCTCTTTTTTCCTTTTGGTTTTTTCCCCTCCCTTTCTCAGTAGATGACTCCCAGCTCCCACTCCCCACTGCCTTCTACTTCTCTTGGGGATAGTGAACTGTTTTTGTCCCTTTTTTTGCAAAATCCCAGTTGCAATCCACAGCCATCTCCTGCTTCTCCAAGAGAACTGCTGCTGCAAGAGCTAGTCCTGGCTCCCAGGGGGAAAGTTGCTTTTTTGTGGGATCAGCCCAAGGAATCAGTCATGGAGCTGCTGGTGCTGAGACAGGGGAAGGAATGAGGAGAGGGGAGAGGAGAGGAGAGGGAGAGGAAAGGAGCCTGTGAAGCAGAAGCTTAGTAACTCAGTCAGCTTACACTGAGGGTCTAGCTGTACTTTTAACATATGTTTAACTACATGATCCACTGCAGCGTAAAGATACCTGAGCTGGCTCTGAATGAGCTGCCTTCCTCATTTCATAAGCCCCAGATGCAGTACAGCTCCATTAGCATGGCAATACACCCAAAGTAATGAGTCTGGGTAAAGCTGATGCTGCTATATTGTTTTCCCTTCTGGTGCTAGATAATTTCCAGCCAGCTCAGATGTTACTTGAGTGCTGTTTTGCATGATACAGATAAACCCTAAATAACCTGTGTAAGGCAAGCATGGAGTCCAGTAAGACACAGATGAATCTCTTTCCTGAGGCATCCTTCTGATCACCAGATTAAGCCCATCAACCCTCTAATACAGGATTTTGTCTACTAGGTGGGTGTATGGCTGCGTGCAGCCATTGTACTGCTTATGTCTTGCCAAAGCTTTTGGAGGATACTGATCTGAACAGAAGGGAAATAGGATCTCAGGTCTCAGATAGGAAATTCTGAAGCTGAAAAGAGACATTTATCTCACTGCAGTGCCTGTTCATTTTAGTTGAAGATTTTTCTTTTTTTTTTTTCTTTCCTTTTTCTTTTTTTTCTTTTCTCTTTTTCTTACCCCTCCAGCCCATCCAATACACTTACCAGATGTTGAGAGCATTCATTGTTGTTCCCTAACTAACTTGAAAGCCTCAGGTATTCAGTGCTTGTCTAAGCCATAAATCTGGGAAGCCCCTTTGGAAATAGCAGCTACAATATGCTAACAATGACTGCATCACACAATACATTGAGATGAAAAGGAGATCATTTCCTTGATCTCACTTCAGAAGACTGCCATGTCTCTTGGCAGAACTCATTTGGATGTTGCTCTCTGTAATTAAAGTCTGTATCATCATGCATGGAGCATGGTTGAAAGAAGATCTCTGGGAGGCTGAATAATGTTGAACAGAAAAACCTTAATTTTGGAATATCCTTGAGTGCAAATGGTTGACTTGCAACTTTGAAAGTGTTTTCTATTTAAAAACTTATTTGCAAGTATTTCCGATTCAAATTGATTTTCTTCTTCAACTTTGAGCTGCCTTCAAGTAATGTGTAACTCTTGGTCACATAAAACACCAGCAGTCAGCCCCCAGGTCACTGGGATTGCTGACACAGTAACCATGGCTGGAGATTGCTATCTCATTGCTGGATCTGTGTTAATTTGAGACAGGTACTTAGCCACTGGTTTAACAGACAGTGAACATCAGAAGTCGGGAACTGTACCTTCCATTCCTGGTACTGGTTTACTCAATTTTTTTTATTCCTTTCATTTTTTTATTATGTAAAAGTATCTTATAAAAACACTTTAAAACTAGGACTTACCAACTTCTAATTACAATATACTCCTCCTCTCAAATCTGGAAGAGCTATTTTCATCCATCCCCTTGTATTGGCTTCATACTTTAAATGTCTATCTGATCTGTTTATGATTATTAGTGCAATCAGCCCTCTTCCTCCTTGGATTAATTAATTAGAGTAGTCCTAATGACTGTGTTCTGGAAGGACAAAAATAACTTTGGGTACGTAAAAACCAAGAAAAAAGATTCCAGACAAGACTTTCTTCTTCACTCCAGTTATACCATGGTCACATATCTACAGTGTGTAGAGCAATTCTTTCCCCAAGTAATACAGGAAAATAGCTCAAAGTGTGAGCACCCATGTTCTCAGTAGTGGTACCCAGGACTCAAAGCTGGAAATAGGATCTACACATCACAAACCCCTCTGATTTAAGGCAAAGAGACACAAGGTTGCAGGCATATTTTCTATCATTTGGTGGTTGGTTTGTGCAGCCTTGTCTTGCTGGTGACTGCTGGTAACATCACACCCACGATTCCTAGATAAATGTCAAAGTGCAAAGCTGGTGCAGGACAAATACTGTGATGGAAATGTATTCAATAATTTTATGCTGCGTTGTTTAATTTGAAAGGAGATTTCGTAGTTTTCCACTGGTTAATCAGAGAGGGGTAGGGGAAGGAGGGAGGGTTGTCTTGGGCTGGGGGCAACATGCAAAGGGCAGCGGAGAGGTCCAGGAGGTGTAGGGCTCCTTGGATAACTGAAGCCCACAGTTTTGCCTAATTTTGCAGTTAGGGTTATTTTGATTCCAACATATGGACAACACAGAAGAACAGTTTTGAACACAGACCATCCTGTTCTCTTCATAGTTTAGTGTAAGGTAATGTAATATCTTCTACATCATTCCCTTTTATCATGTGTAATCAATGTTAGACTTAATGCAGCATGACTTTTCAAGTGATTAAAGACCTGTTGGGGACATTAACAATGTAAAACTTTATTTGCATTTACTAATGATTTTATAATGAGAGTTTTATGATATTAATGAAGACTGCTGTGAGAAGGCAAAAACAAAGCTGACACTCCTCTAATGTCTGTCTTTAATAGAGTACCCTCTGCCAACGTTCTGTTGACATAGGTACTTATTTGCATAAAGGAAAATATGGGTATTTGGAACTATTATTAAATGCTCAATGTACTTTGTGGTAATTGCTGTATTAATTGAGTTATTTCAGTAGGGGCTTTGTGGAAAATTATTTCCTTATACAACAGTTCAGAAGGGAAAGAAAAGTTTCTAAAATAGATGCATTTCTATCACCATGGTACCATATCTCAATAACAAAATATGGGATAAAAGTACCTGTGAGAGCAGGTTACCTTTAAGCAGCTATATCCAGAAATATTATGAACTGCTATCCCTGCTTCATGCTGTTTCCCTGAGTTCCAAACCTATTTAACTGGAACAGGAAACCTCCAAAGGGAGTGCTGTTGACTGTTGAGTCCAAGTGTTAGCAGGACCTCCCAGCAAAGGGAAATAGTCTTGGATGTGATGTCTGAAAACATTGGCAGCTTATTACCATTTTCAGATGTTGTCTGCAGGAGAAATTTTAACAAAACAAGACAACCCTGAATACAATAAACTGAGTTCTTGGAGCAAATTTTGGCTGGTAGTGGGTAACCTCATAGTGCAAGAAATAAAGAAGTAGCTCTGCCCACCTCCTTTGAGTTTTGCAGTGCAAGTCTGAGGCTGCCCTCATGTAAAATACCTGTGCCAGCAGTTTGCTGTATTTTCACAAGACAGTTTTCCCAAAACTCTTCCCAAAAGTACAAGATCACAAAAAGGTAATCTTTCTTGTTACTATGTCACATAGAGCCCTGGCATGAAATGAAGATACATTGGTAAAATAGAGAAGCCCACTGAGAAGGTAATAATAGATTTGTAATAATAATAGTTTTGATTATTTAAGGAAAAATAGTAAACAACATACCCATATGATTTTCATTCTGTCTTTTTAATAGCCTCACCTAAACTTTCTTCCTTTTCTTTCCCTGCACCTCCCCACAATGGAATAGAACAGTTACTACCAGCAAGCTCCCTGCACCCCACACAGCCCCACTGCCCTTCATCCAAACCCTGACCCATACCCCCTCACACACCCATCCTTGCTCTAGGTTTTCCATGTTATTTCTACCATCCTAACAGACTGTTCTTGCTCTTCATGGCTGCTTTCTAGTGCCTTTTACTTGTGCTTGTGCAAACATTCCTTTTTGCCAGGCTCTGGGAATGAACCCTGCCAAAAAACAGAGAGTGAAACAGCTCCAGCCCAATCTAAAGCAATTCTGCCACTTGAGGCACCCAGCAGGTCCCTCTCCCTCACCTCTTACACTGCCCAGCTCACCTGGAGTGGGGATGTTGCAGAAATTCTTACCCCCTGTGACTCCTCGGGCTGTTAGCTTTGCCTGTCATATAAAGGAGCTTTTAAATTTACTGGGTCTATGATTGTGGTTCGGGGAGACCATGCTTGTGCAGGTATAAATTTTGGTGAGGAGTCAGCTGAGCCTCATAAAGATGCCACTAGGAAGCCTGCAACTCCTGAGTACTAAACTTGTTAGTGTTATAATATCAGGGGAAGACATAAATCTGCTCTAGGTGCTCACATCCCAGGTGGACGTGAGTTCATTTGCCACTGGATACCACTGTTGTGCCAGCTGTAATGGAATCAGGATTATATTTGTTTTTTTGGGGAAAAAAAAAAAAAGTATCCCTGACAAATTTTAAAAGAAGGGACAAAAGGACAGCTCTGTGGGCTCAGAAGGTCTGGTGGGATGCAACACTCAGAGGGTGGCAGCAGGGGCAGGGCTGGTTTGAACCAGACTATCAGCTGTGGGTGGTGTGGCAGAGAATGGTGTAGGAGGACAGTCCCAAATCTTTTGTGGTTTCGTGTCTCAGCTCTCAAGCAGACTTTGCCATCTGTGTGGGCTACAGAGCTGTTGTTCTGCTACAGTTGGAGATCCTCAAAGGCAGCTGTGGGACCATATTAAACATCTTCACGTGGGACAGTGAAATCAAAATGCCTTTTAAAATTGGGCTTCAAATTCTGCATTTGTGTAAAAAAGTGCTTTCCCTAATTGGAAATGTTTAAGGCTAAGGAGCTGGAAGATTTCTTTTGTGTTTGGTTGTTTTTTTTATTAAAGTGAATTGTTTTGTTGAAACTGCCAAGTGATTTACAGTATCAGCATGTGCCAGTGAACTACTCTGAAAGGCCCTTTGCTCCAGGTTTTTCATCTGTGCTGCTAGTGAAGCAAATTGATTGATAGTAATTAGTCTTATTAATGGCACAAACGATAGCCTTACACTGAATAGGTTCTGCAGGCTTTGTCTGATTGAATTTATTTGTGTCTTCCTAGGTCAGTCAAATATTGCAAAGAAGGATGAAAAGAGAATACTAAATTCTTGGAGTTTTCAGTATTCTGAAAAGCTGTTTCTAGCTATTCAAATTCACTTGAGCTGATGTACATATATTACATGAGGTATTTATTGTCCATCTAGATATTTATTTTTTGTAAATACAGTCTTTTTGCAATTAATAAAGCTCATAGTAGATGCTTTTAGCAGGAAGCAATGTCCTTCACAGAAATACCAAAGTAATTTCACAAAGAAAATTGAATAGCATAGGAAGATATGGAAGAAAGAATCCTAACCCGATGCTCAAAAATGACACTAATTCTTCTTTTTGCATGTTTTTCATTTAAGTATTTCTATATTTCAACCAAGTAACTATAAGCAGATCTTTCTAAATGCATTATATGCTTTTCTCAGGTGTTTAAAATGCTATTTTACAATATGACTTTAAAATGCAGAAGTATCTCAAAGTCTACTTCAAAATAAACAGCTTATTCAGTGACTTCTGAGGGAAAAAATTGTATTTCCTAGATAAGAATATGTGAAAGTGTTCCCTTGCTGACTTCTCAGAAGTATGACAACTTAAGACTTGCAAAAGTGGAATCTAAATAAAAGTCACTTTTGATTAGAGGTACATTTGCTGTGGTGGTGCAGATAATTTTATAGAGGAAAAGCTGCACCTGTTTGGTTCAGTGCAGAGTTTAGAATACAGAATTTCATACACTAGAAAATTGCAAGGTGTGTGGGAAAGCTTTTCCTAATTGTCAGTGACACTTCTGCTTTTGATGGCAAACTTAATAAAGTGATAGCAGGTAGTGTTATTGAGACTGTCCTTTACATCCCAGCTGCTTTAAGCTCTGGCCAGGTTTTACCAGAACGCATCCAGTGCCTGTGCTGGATCCCTGTCCCAGAGGGGACTGTCCCCCCTTGTGCCTGCTTCAGGAGGGGCTGGGGCACTGGTGGTGTTATTTTGAGATGCTGTTTCAATTCTTAGTTAAGCATCAGCAGTTGAGCATTGCTCACCTGGAGCCCTGTCATGGTACTGACAGCAATCAGCTGCAGTCCCCCAAGCATCCCCGGGTTAACTACACCCACCTTCCCCTGAAAACATCCCCCCAGTACTTCATTATCCGGTGAAAAATTCAGCCAGAGGAGAGCTAAAAGTTTGCATTTATCTGGGAGAGGAGTGGAACTCCATTCTTTACTTTTCATAAGTAAAAGTTAAGTAAGAAAATGATTTTATTAATCTCATTAAGGTCGCTTTCTTTTAACAAGCAATAAAAATTATAAATAATTGAACAAGCAGGGAAGCCATGTGATAGTGCATGATTAATGCAGGCCTAGAGCACATTGTAAGTCAAGATGTTGAAGGCAAATTGACTTTAATCAAAAGGCCTGCATTAATTACTTAGACCTTCCAGGCCCTTTTCTTTTTCTTGCTATGATAATGTCAATTTTTTTTTGTTTAGCTTTGCTTCACATGAGCAAACATTTGTATTTTGGGGACAAAAAAACCTACTTGAAAATCTGCACTATAGATTTTAATTTAATTACATTTTCTAAGAGTGAGTCTGTTACAGTCCCCAGCCACAGCACGTGTTTTTCAGTGTCAGTGTAGAGAAATTCAGGTTTTTGGAGCCCCTCGCAGTTCAGTCCCTGATGGTGATGGACAAAGTGTTTTCATGCACGGTATGTTAATCAAAACCAGTTTGGACAAAGTGCAATAGAAGACATTTGCCTGAATATTTATAAGCCAAGCTGAGAGGATCCAGGTTGTCTTGAAATTTGTGCCTGAAGGAGTCATATTTATTACTTTGCTGCTACTTCCTGGGCTTGGTTCTCCCTGAAGGAATTCAGAAAAGCTGAAACAAAGCTCTGGGAAGGTTAGCAGGAGGCTGGTGCAGAGCATCAACCGTGTTTAAGCTCAGTGTTGGATGTTTAAGCATTCCAAAGGCCTTGGCTGTCATTGCACCAAGGGCTGAATTCCTTTCAGATGCTGCTAAACCAAAACGGGGAGGTGGATGCTTCTAGGCCTTGCATTGAGATACAGAAATGAAATTTTATGGTTTTAGGCAGTAAGAAAACATGAGCTGTCATAGACTGGGGCCTTGCTAGCACTTGGCATTGGGCACGAGTGAGATGTGTGTTTGTGCAACATGGCTTTTCTGGAATTGCACTTCCTTGGCATGTGATGTGCTTCCTCCTGTAGACTGTGATAACTTGGATGGCTTCAACCCAGAAATCTTTGAAGAATGGAATTTGTAGTGAATGGATTTATTTTTTCATCTATTTTGTTTTAAATAAAGGACGTTCTGTTTGTACTGCATTCCAGCTGAGACAGCTTTTCCTAAGATACTTGAAATATGTATTTTGTATGCAACCTTCATATATATATGTGTGCATTTACATGATGTAGTGCAGATATTAATCTTCCTTTTAATCTCCCAGGTCACTGCTCTCATTTAATATATTATTCTGATCCACTTGAGGAGCACAACAGGGAACTGGACAGATTAGCTTTTGGTGCTGTAGCTTGATGCAGCCTTAATTCATTTGAAAAGAGAAGAAAAGAAACATATGCAAAGACTTCAAACTCATTAAAACTCAGCTCCCACTGCAGCAACCAGATTGGAAAGTGTGGCTCCAGCTTTTAAAGCTGAAGGTGGACAATTTTCCAGATTACCTCTGGTCACTACTGCTGTGCTGAAACTGTGGCTTGAAGGCTCCAGTGGTACCACTGGTGATTTTCTTCTTCATACAGTGTTTTTCTCATAAAACTGTCAGTACTCACAAATCTCACAGCTAGATTTTTTTTTTTTCCTTTTTTTTTTAAATGTCAGTTTAATTACATTTGAGAAGCTCCAAGGAACCAAAGCTTTCAGGAAAGCATGGCTAGGTGTGCTCAGTATTCATAGCTGTGGTCTCTGTGCCTGCAGAGAAATACCTGGTCACTTCATTAAGGTGATTACACAACAAATTAACTGTCTGGAACAACTAGCCCTGAATGTACATACCATGCTAGTAGTTATGATTTTATTTTAGCTTAGAAAGCAAATTTGTGAGACCTTGTCCTTTCTCTCTCCCTGAGAGCTGTCTCCAGCATTTGGAGGCAGTGCAGCTGTCCACGTTTCCTTGTATGTAAAACTGGGGTGATGGTGGAGCTAAGGGAAGGTTACCTGTCTGAAACACTTGTCACTGCTGTCAGAAGTTTCCTGAGGGGCATGGGTAAAGCAGGGCCTGAGTACAGCTGAACAGTCTCTAACAGAAAGGTTAAAAAAATAATTTACAGTTGTAGTTACAATAAGAATATGGCTCCTTCTGTGCTGTGAAGTCAGCTACAGAGCTCTGGTGTGTGCAGAGAGGAGAACCTGTCCTTCCTCCCTGGGAGTGAAACCCTACTGACATGAGGATTGCTTGCTTTCCTTTAGCTGGCTCCAGAAAAATCTTGGGTCCTACTAATTTTGAACTACACTGCCATTTTAGCTTGAAGAGTATTCCATAGTTTCTCCTCTTCCCAAATTCTCAGCTGCATCTGAGGGCAGATCAAAGATAGTACAGAGGAGAAAAATAATTTATCTTTCATCAAGACAGACTGAAACTCAGTGAAGCAGTTCTGAGAGAGCTAGAGCAGCAGATAATTATCCTGGAGCAAAGATATAAATGTAGGAATGATGAGAAAAGTCACCATGAACTGTGCTAGCAATAAAGAATTAAAGTATTTAAGCAATATGAGATGACAGGAGGTGCATGTCTGGCTAAGTACAGCTGCCTCGGGTAATGCTCTAAAGTGTCTTGACAGCAGGTTCACATGCAGATTCTCTCAGGTCTTACACCTTTATCTATCAATCTCAAGAGACTTAAATCACCCAAAAAAAGCATTGCCCAGAGTATCCTGAGATGTGGGATTAGAACAGGGAATCTGCCACTCTGAACTCCTGTGTTCTTCTATCAGCTTGATATAGAATAGACCTTTATACATAAAACATGAATGCCATGGTTTGCAGCTGTAAGGCTGCTTTCACCAGCCAAGCAGCAGTGCCAGGACATCTTTGTTTAAGATGCTGCATGATAGCTGAATGTGTGTCATGGATTACACCCTAAAACCATGTGTTTTGGCCCAAAGCAAGCAACAGGTTACCATAAACTGAGACTGTGTGTGTGCTGGGCCTGCACCACAGTTCTCTAAGGGCAGAATGAAGGAGCAGGAAATCTGTTACTTCTCTTGAGTTAAACAAAATTCTTGCCAAGAAAGTCTTTTGAAGATATATTTATCCAAACGAGATGACATGGAAGACCAGATAGAAATACAGCAGAAAGTTTTTTAGAACTGAAGTTTCCTCTCCAGAAAAGCATTTACTCAGCCCGTGCCTGAGCCTCAGCACTGGCTGCTCAGCCAGCAGGACAGACACACGGACAGAATAGGAAGTAGATATCCAGCTCCCATTGCTGGTTCTTAGGACCAGGTTCTTGCTGAAGCTCTGAGGGTTTTTTTGATGACCTATGTACCAAAACCTTCCTCTTTTTTCTTCTTTTTCTATTCCTGAAATCTTACACTGTGCTGCTGTTTCTCGACATCTTGCAGGAAGCCACAGTGCAAATTAAAAAGCCTCTTTTCTGTGCTCTGCTAGTTTAATTGCTAAATGAAGACAAGCACCTGACAAAAATGTTAGCAACATGACTTGCACCAGATGCAAAGATGCTTATTCATTCAGATGAGGCAAGACTCGTAATTATCAGGAGGGGATTTGATGGGTTAGGCTGTTCAGGTTAGTGTCTGTCTGAAAATATCTCTGCAGAAAAATCAAACCTTGCCCTCAGCTGCTAAAAATCTTTGATGCAATCCAGGTAATTTACCCAGTGAAGAAAATCTGAAGACTTGTGATGGATACTTTGTTAGGTGGGTGAGAGTGTCACCTGATTCTCGTATTCTGTGTCTCATTTGGGATAACTGTAGGTCCACATGGGTTAACAGTTTCTTTAATAAGTGTACTGGGCAGTATGGCTCCAACTCATCCCTGCGTATGGATAGCTGGGACTTGTACACCAAACCACAGCCCTTAGTCAGGACTCTGCACTTCAAACCTGAGATTGGCATTCTAGATAGTGATGCTTGAGCCAGGCTTAAGGCAGAAGTTAAGCAAAGCATGAATGGTTCTTTTAGCTGGATCTTCTCACAGCTGTCAGCAAAGAACAACATTCTGGGTAAAACTTGGATGATTTCAGGAGTCTGACCTTTTCCATGCAGCAGCATTCAAAAGACAATGAACTATGGTTTTGTAACTTTGCTTCAGTGAGGGGAAACTTGTAGATCTGCTTTAAAGGAAAGCAAGAAAGAAAGAAAGAAAAAAAGTATTACTGCAGAAACAGCACATGTCTCCTCCAGAGTACCTTCTGCTTTATTGGAGTGGTCACAGCCTGATAAACACTTGATAACAGACAGATTGGTAAGTGGATTGATAGAGAACCTCTTACTCTGACACCCTACAAAGCTTTATAAACACTCCCCACTTTAAACTGTAATAAAAACATCAGTGCAGATCCATTTTGCAATGGCTGTGTCACTAAAATGCAGCAGACTGGCCTACCTCATTTTTCTGAGTTTCTAAAAAATCTGTGTTCTCACATGCATATTTTACAGCTGTTTTGACAGCCAGTGTATAATCATACAGAATAGATACAGCTATCAGCTGAGAGCATCTCTAGACATTGTCATTTTCATTTAAGCTTGCTGATGATATACAAAATAATCATGGGAATACATTTACTGGAAGTAATGCAGGTTGCTATGGTATATTATAATATTAAAAGCATAAATTCCCTCATGTGGGGAAGGAACTATAATATGCAAAAACTTCAGACAAGTGGGAAAAGCTGTCACTATGTTTGCCAATGAAAATACATCAGCAAAAAGGTGTTGTGTTCAGATGCCTGATTTCACATATAGGGGGAACTTCAGGGCAGTGTCATCTCCAGAACTGAGTCCTAGATGGTTTGCTCTTGTTGCCACCCATTGCCACATTCCAAATATTAGAGAAGATTTCATCTTATGAATTACTTCTTATCAAGAAACCTTGGAAATGCTCCCCTACGTTGCTCACCCGTTGCTAATACAACAGTCCATGCCACTGCCATTAATATCTCAGGTGTAAACAGTAACTCTGGAAAAATGAGTGACTATTTAATGCCAAAAAAATATTCCTATAAAGTTGGGGCGCAGTCATGGCAGCGAAGTGGCACAGCAGAAAACAGCTCTGTGCCAAGCATAGCAGAGAGAACTCAGCTGGGGCAATAGCTAAGGATTACAAACATTTTTTTCATCTTTTCAAGTGTAAGGAAGCAAATGTGCTGGTGGAGATTGTTGTAGCTTGCAGCAGTATCAGAGTAGCTGGTGTGCTCCTCCAGTCCCTCCTCACCATGGGTCACTTTATAAAAAGGAATGGGAACTCAAGAAACAATTTGTAAAAATCATCTTCCTTCCGCTCTCAACAGAAAAGATCTCCACTTCCATTTTTTTTATTTATTCCTGTGCTGTTTACAAGAACTTGTTTTGCAATCCCAGTATTTTATTAACAATAATAACTCTGAAATATGCATCTTTGCCCTTTAGGTGGGCTATATAGTGCATACCCCAGGACACACTGAGCTGCTTCTGCTGTGAAGCTGCACCAGGGATGAATCTGATGTTCTGTATGCAACCCAGAGAGCACAAGGTTCTCATTCCCAGCATGATGCCTTAGATTTGTGCTTTAACCATTGATGTTACCTACCAGACACAACAAGATGAGTAAGAAATTCAGTGGCAATTTTTAAATTTCCATATAGTATTAATGAAGAAAAATATTAATATTAATAAAGAAAAATGTGCCTTTTTTTTTTTTTTAAACTTTGGAAGAGGAACACATAGCTGTGGCTTATTTTTCATAGTATGCTATGTTCTATACCTTTAAAAAGCACTTATGTCCCCTTCATGTGAAAATTACTGTAGATGAAGAAGAGACTTTTAAAGCTGAAAAACATTTCTTGATTTTATATGATTTGGTGGAGCAGTTTCTAGAGCTGCATCTGAGAATTTTCCACTTAGTATATATTCAGCAGACAGTGGATGCACATGTAAAATCATCTGTAATGTAACTTTCAGATCTTAAGCATGTTACTGTAATTACTGTACCAGTTTTTGGCAGAATGATTTTTAAAAAAGAATAAAAGTACTGGCTGCATTTGGGGCACCAATACAACAGCCTAAGGTTGATATTAAATGCACAAACATTTTAGTAAACTGAAAGCTTTAATTCTTCTGTTGGATAGCACAATCTGTTATCCTAAATTAAATTTCCAAAGGAGCATTTTTTTTTCAGATATTACATACTTTATAGCTGACAGGGACACTGTCTAATTAGCTATTTATATGCAAGGCATACCAGGGGATAATTAGAAACATGGATTATGCAAAGGTAATCAGACTGACAGAGGGCAGAGGAAGCTAACATATTAAATCAAATTTGTATATATGCTTATATAGTTTATCATGTGTCATTTGGATTGTGTTACATTAATACTTCATTTAATACGTTGTTACGCACATTACTGTAATCCACTAATTTTTAAATTAAACATGTGCTCTCCTAAAACCAGTATCTATTGGCCCAGTGAATCAGTTAAACCTGCAGGAAAAAGCTTAATTAAGTTAGGTGTGTATTCTGCCCCTTGGGAAATGCCCTGCCAATCTCTAATTGCATTTGCTTGTGCCTAAGTACAGGGTTTAGGGGTTACTGCTGCCAATAGCTCATTTTATCACCTGCTCAGCATCTGTGGTGCCAAAGCAATGGGACCACACTCTGAAACACATGGGTGGTTGTCACTGGGCCAGAGAGAGGGAAATGGGGAAATGTTGTGTCCTTGAATTACAGAGAAGGAGACTCACCATGTGTCTGAATTCAAGCAGATGAGAAAAGAGGGTCATTTGCTGGGTAAAGATGTGTAACTTTAATTTATGTAACAAATGGGAGAGGTAGGCTCCTGAATTAGCTGCTCAGAATTGGTCTCTAAAGGTGGTTAGTTTTTTTTTCTTTTGCCCCTGGCTGCTGAGAAAGTCTGAAGGGTTTTTTCAGCCAGGTGGTGTCTAAAATAGGGAGAAGTGTGCAAACAGAGGAGTTTTCCCCACTTTGTGACCGTGTTGCACCAACAAATGTTATAACTGAAGGCTTCTTCAGGATGTGTCTAGACTATGGCAAATATGCCTACACCTGTGTAAATCAATACAAGGATTTCTAAACTTTTTAAATAAACTTTTAAAAAAGCTGCCAAATGTAATTGTTTCACTGGCAGTTAATAAATCAGCCGTGGAACCGAGCAGACCAAGACCAAATACAGGGGATTCCCATAGTTTTGTGGGGGAATTTACTGGGAAGTTAAAAGAAGATGTCTAGTCTGCTTTTATTAAACATTCAGAAGAAGGTCTCTCCTTTTATGGTGAAAGGAGGGTCCGTTCTTTTAAGGTCTAATTGTAGGAAAAACTTGCAGCAAAAGCAAGGGATGCTTGGAAGCAAGAGATATAGGTAATTGTCTTTACAGCACCCATGAGACTTGTGGCTTTTTATGCGAGAGGAAAGAAGAATCTGTACTGGATTTTGTCCTGAATGACACTTAACATAAACAGTGACTGAAAGTGCATTTTAGGCTGATTCAGATCCATTCCTTGAGGGTAAATCTTGTTTCCTTTCATTGTCTTCTGCTGAAGTCTGGCTAATCATTTAGGGATTACTAGCCTTGGATCTTGGGTAGCCATCAGCAGCTTTTTTTCTTGGAAAGTACTGATGTGATCATGCAGAAATCTAGATATGTCTCATGTTGAAATTGCTGTTGAAAAGCTAGTCAAATAGCATTTCCTCCTCCTGACATCTGAATAGTTTTAATCTGCAGTGACTGCACAGATACTTGAGAATTTGTGTACAGCAGAGGTTCCTCTTCATAGCTTCAAATTCCTCTGATACCTCATACAGTGAGACTGGACCTGTTCTCTAACTGATTTCTCATGGGAATTTGCTGTATGCTGCTTCTGACATTTCCAAAGCAACCCCCACTCTTCTTTTATTCATACTTCAGCCCTAACTTAAAGAATTGTACTGGCATATGAACCTCAGTACAACTGAATGCAGAATTTACCTCCTGGACTTTTTAATACTTTTAATATTTATTCACTGGTCTATAATAGAGGAATATTTGTCATCTTAACTGGATTTCTGGATGAGAATCAATGGATCATTAGTTTTAATTATAATAAATCAATGTCATAGTAGTACCATTTATACCTAATGAAATTAATGTTGGTGATATACTGTACTGTCATCACTAAATCCCTCATGATAACTATAAATATCAAAATATGTTTGCTTTCCATTGTTTACAGATTGATTTATCCAGTACAGCCTAATTAAACAGGCAACATTTTAAAGGTGATTGCATATTAATGTTAGATGAGGTACAAATATAGTAGCCCATGAAGCTCTGAGACAGGAACATCTAATGTAGCAAGTAATAGATTCTGTGGTTTAGATAAAGGATCAGAATCAGGAAACTGTTTTTTTCCAGCTACTGAGGCTGTATTGTAGGTTATTTTTTCCAAAGTTATTTTCATCTCAGCATCCCTACTTGTCAAGTTGCTTTCTTTATGAAATTTCTTGATACAAACAAGAAAATTTGTTCTAATGAAGTTATTGCAAACAAGCTATTCTTGGGTGCTAATGTGCCCATGTAGAGGACTGTTAAAGCCACCAAGACCTCTGCATGCAGCAGCTAGTTGATGTGAACTCTGCATCTTTTACCTGGAAAATAAGTGTTTCCCAACTTTTATGGCAGAAATTTGGGAACTCAGGCTGTAATGAGCCTTTGAAATGGCTGTGCTTTCCTCTCGTGATGGCTACAGCTGCAGGTGCTCTGTAAAAATAAAGTTAAGTTTGGAACTCTGTCGAAGGTAGTTCCCTAAGAAGTCTTCTAGAACTCCAGAATGTACATGAACACCTGGAGGATCAAGTAACAATGTTTTTCCCTTACTTTCTGCAATTAAAGAAAGTGGTCATTTCAGAAGCTTTGATTCACTCCAAAGTAACATGGCATTGTCTTAACACAGCTTCTTTTAGTGAGATCCATTGTTAATTTACATTCATCTGAATCTTGTTGCTCATTCTTTTCTACTCTTGAAGGATAATTAATTTTAATATGTTCTGTAAGAATAGTTCTATCTTCTCTAGTAATGAAATCTTTACTTAGCTCAGAATATTCAAATCACTTTGGCAGCTACAGATATGGAACAAGGTGTTAGTGTAGTCCATGTTTATTTCCTGACTCTTCCTGAGAGAAGTTTGCAGTTGTTCTTTGCTGGGGAATGGTGAAAAACATACATTAGTGAAATGAAATGTCTGTCTCCAGGAGAGCCTCTCTCTTTCCTTTTAGCCTGCTATGTTTCTACGACATTTTGTTGAATATAGTTAGAGGGTTCCCTAAGAGAATCCTTACCTGTCTCTGAATGGAACTGGAGAAATGGCCCTGGGGACAGAGCCATCAATGTGTGTCTGGAAGGACAGTGGGAGACAGAAAATTGCAAATTCTGCACATCACTGTCCCTAGGGATATCCTGAATAAGTGAGATCACTGGTACAACTAGTTTTACGTCTATGTGTATTTTGTGGTAATCAAGCAACAGTTCTTAAGTTCCTGAATTTCTCTTTCCTTAAAAACAGAAAGGAGTGTGTTAAGTTCATGCTTGGAAAACTTTGGTTACTGCTAAAACTTCTACATAATTTTCCAAGAAAAGTTGAAAAGGTGTTTGGGTTGCAAGGGACCTTTAAAAATCATCTAGTCCAATACCTCCTTCTTCTCAAGAGTTTCAACTTGAGGAGATTGAATTAAAATTTTGTTAGGAAAAGTAATTCAAACCATCAAGGGCATGAAGTGATACAACATGGCATCCATTTGATAAGTATTCCCTTTTTTTGTTTTTCTCTTTGCAGCATATGAAGTTCTCAAACACCTCCAGCTTTGCCTTCCAAAGTGGCACAAGAGATTCAGGCAGAATGACCAGGAAAAATTTTGATGTGTGAACCGTTTGTGACTCCGTGCACTCCTTTTCTGTGGGAAATCCCATACAAGAGGATCCCCTGTTCCTGGTCAAGGACTGGTTTCAAGTCAGCTGATGCAGGAAATAAGTCTTGCTCTCAACTCTGTGCTGCTTGAGACCTGGCAATGCTGTTACTACTGCCTGTTGACCAGAGCAAATCAGGAAAACAAGGTAAGAATCATTACACTCATTCTTGTTATATGCATTATTTCTTCACTTCTATATTCAAAATATCCTCTCTAGTCTGTTACATTCATCATGTTGAGATGTACTTTGTTAGGGTCAACAATTTATTACTTTAGATTTCTGATTATTGAGAGCAAGGAGTGTTGGCATTTCTCTTTGGCAAATGGCATTTCCTGCTGTTTTCTTCCTTTTCTGCCTAGGTGACATATTACAGCTTCAGAGATGATAAATTAAATGTCAAATATAATTTGGCATCTAAACCATGAAGTCTGTTTCTGTCATAAGAGCAAACCTGGCAGATGCCTTCATATACTGGCTGTGTAGAGAGCTCTATGGGATGAGAAATCACTCCTTAGTCTGTCATCACAAATGGTTCAGCATAAGTTCTGTATGAAAGTTTAGAATTTTCATGTCTCACTTAAAAAACAAAACATTTTTGTATAGCTGCTTAAGTCAAGTCCTGGAGTTTCTTCAATAAGATTCAACTTTTTTTTTTTCTTCTTCTCTTTTTTTTTTTTCTTTCTTTTCCCTTTATCATATAAACATGTATCTAGATTAGATTATTAAAGTGGGAAGTGCTTGGTTCCTAGATTATTTCATTGCAACATTACTGTGTGAAGCACCCATAACTCATTTTTTAAAAAAGAGAACCAGTAAAATAAGGTGCAGTAGGAGACTGAAGACTTGTTTAAGTGAATCCCAGAGTTCTCTGCCTGAATTGTATTGTAGAGGTAGACTAGAATCTAACTAAGGTTGATTTCTTTTTTTCTTATTTTTTTAACTCGCATCATAAAGTGTATCTCAGCTTTTTTCACTACCATGGTTTCCCTAAGGCTGTCATTTTTAGGTGTTGCATCACATCCTTTTTCCCACATGCAGAGGAACACCTTAAAATGTCAAAAATTAATGGTTATTGTTAAGGAAGAAACACCCTAAAACAGCCATAAACTGAAACCTTGGTGTCATAACAATGCTGGTAAAATATAACTAATGTTCCTTTGAAATTAATGTCCTCCATAATGAAGATATGCACAGAGATATAATTGGCATAATAGTTGAAAATCAAGCACGTGGTTATCTGGTTGCATACATTAGGAGTAGCAACAAAATTGTGCTTAAACTAGTGTCTGTCCATACAGAAAAAAGTCAGCAAGTGTCTGAATCAATAGTGACATTTGCAATTGCAATAAACTACACAGCCAACCAAAGTCATTATATCTAGGTAGATCATAACAGATTTTAGTCATAGAGACTTGATAATGTGCAGAAATCCTGAGCTGGGCTGACAGCAGAAATGATTTTTCTTTAGCTGGTGTTTATTTTGTCGTTGTTTCTTCAGCCTCCTTAAGTACGTGTCAGCATTGACCATTAGAGAGATAAAAGATCCTGAGTAGATCAGTATCTGGTTGGAATAATGTCTTCAGTTTTTCAAAAAAAGAGAGATTAAATTTGTATACTGGGTCATTCATGCAGTAAATACAGTGAGGGAGGAAAGCAGGAAGTTTTAGATAAAATTGATGGTATTTTCAGGACAGAAGCATGAAAGTTAATGTATTGGATCAGTGCAATGTCTGTGGAGTCCAGAGGTGTCACAAATAGGGTTGAAGCCATCAGCTTCAGAGGCAATCCAAACAAAAGGCAATGGTAGCCTAAGGAGCTCTACCCTGAAGCCCAGGAGTTTATACTCCTTGGGAATGATTTAAAAGCTGAGGGTCTGAAGGGTTTTTAATTTATAATTACATGCCTAGGTGGTATTGATATTCTTGCAAACATCTAATGCTATCTGTAACTCCTCATGAGCTTTCAGACTCCCAGAAACCCTGAGTGAAGAAATCCCAGTCTGTTTGGTTTTGCCATCAGTTTTGAGAGTGGTAAAGAGTGGTGCTGAAAAGGAAAATGTGAGCTCATTAGCTTTGTTTCCCCTCTGCAAAATGGGAGTTGTGGCACAGTGACCCTAACAGTGTTCACCAGAATCTCCTTGGTACATCAGCCACATCAGTTCCCAAGCTGTGGATCCACCTAGAGGCAGAGAGGAGCAAAGTGTCTTTGCTGAATTGATGCACCAGTGGAGCCCTAGGAATAAAATAATAAAATAAAGCTGCCCATTAGACCATCCACTATTTCCTTTATCTCTTATTTTTTATATTGTGGATGAAATGATCAGATAAGTAAATCTGCATTGTATTCATTGCTTTTCTCTGCTGATAGACTGTTAAAAATCAAAATGTAACTTGCCAAATGAAGATAATTAGGGAGAGTCAAGTGGATATCTTCTTTTATTGGTGTTCTTTCTAGCTGCCTAAAAGTGACTGCTATACTGAACTGCATAAAACACATGCAGATGGATACTTCCTGGCAACATATTTACATAAAAGGGGGTTAAAACAGGAATCTGTTAAAACAAAACACTGTGTCCAAGACTACATTCATATTCATTTAAGTCATTCATTTGTGACTGAATGGGTTAGAGCCTTGCTTAAAATAATTGATGGCTGAATCTCCTCCATCTTGTGAGGATGTAACATAAGCAGCAGTGTAACATGGAAGCTTTTGAAATGTCAACAGGTATGAGAAAAAAATCTAGTCCCTGTTTTGAAGAGTGCTTCAGTATCTGTATCTCTCCAAGAAGTGAAGGTTGCTAAGTGACCAGTTCTACTTGTCTAGTACTGAATCATCCAAACCATTTAGCCTCGCATCTTTCTGCTGTGGAGACCAGTTGGGTGTTGTATTAATAAATGGTGAATATGCTAATGTCTGCTGGTTGTGATGCATACAAGCACAGCCAAAACTCATCTCTGCACATAACTTCAGCCAGTAGTTTCCCCACAGATTTTCTTGGAGGTTGCTGGGAAATTCATGGCAAGCATAGCTGGTTCTCATTATGCTAAGCAGCCCTCCAACACCTGAAGGCAAGGAAGGAGCTCAGTATGTGATGTCAGTGTGGGGGCTAGGAAGTTCTTCATTTCCTTAATAGATGGTCTGGGAAATGGTATGATAATGTACTCTGACTCACCAGCAAAGGTTGTTTCCTAAAGCAATACTGATTAAGAAAATTCCCTCCTATTCACCACCCAATCTGTCTATATTACAAATAGTAAGGAATATGCCTGCACTAACAGCCTGGTATTCCCAGTGCTGTGGTATGCATTCCTTGCATTGGCAGTCAAGTCCAGTAGATAAAAAGAAGGAATGAGGATCCAACTCTGCTCCTAGCTGTGCCATGTACAAATGACCTTGTGCTCTGCACTGGAAGTCTGAATGCAACAGAACCTGCCTGGCTGAAGTGCTTTGAGAGGTCTTGTAAAAGAGCAGAGTATTAATGCTCCTATCCAGGAACATACAAAGAGTTTTGTTTTATGAAACAGTAATAGAAGAGAATTATTTCATATATTTTGATGAGGTGATAAGATGTGGCTTCTTCTGACTAAAATATTCATAGCCAGGGTTACCTTTCCCATCAAAAGACTGTAAAAGCTGATGTCATGGAGTCTGAGATTTACTGTCTTCCCAAATAGTTTTGTCTAAGGTTATTTAGGTTGGGGTTTTTTTGTCCTCAGCATGCAGCTCATTAGGGGATCATATCTAAACTGCAGGTGCAGTTATTTACAATGCAAACCAGATCTTTGGTCATTCAGAGATAGTATAAAGGTGGATGTAGGTGAAGAACTCTACAGCAGTTGGTTTTAGGGGAGAATTAGGGTTGAGGCAAGCTGGGGATTCTGGAGAGGGATTACAGTTGGACTGATTTTTAGAGCTGGAGTTGAAGGTAGACCCAGAAACAAGCTGGTATATTATATGGGTTCTGAACTGCATTCATCTTAGATTTCAATTCTAAGTAGCCTGAGCTGACTAAAACTGAAGCTGTGCACTAGAACTTGGTCCTTGTGCAAGTGTTGCTCAATGCTAATTGCCAGTCTTTTAGCTGAAGTCAGGCAGTACACATTCTTAACATGTGTGCAACCTGTGATGAGGCTGTTCTATGACTGCACTTGTCAGTTATGTCTAACCTGTCATTTACCAATCTGCCAGGCCTGTAGCTCCTATCTCTTCTAATTATCTTTTTCTTCCTTAATTATATTTAACTATCAAAGCTGTCCTGTGTAGCTGCATTCCCCAATATTGTATTTTTTCTACCTTCCAAATAGCTGCTAATCTTAAACCATTGCCACCCTGTTTTGTTGGGGCAAGAGTAGGATTATGCTGGAGTGTTTTAACAGTTTCTCATAAGAACTTACTCAATCTCCTTAACCTGTACCCGTGGCTTTGTTCTTAATTTTGGCCAACTGTCTCTATGCATGCTCGTTTCTTTTCATATTTTCTTTTAGTGTTTGTCTCCTAGCGTTTTTTTTATTTGGTGGACTGCTTGCCATTCACCTGAAGTGCCTATAGTGACTCTGTTTTGGGGGGAATATCTTGTAAAAACCACAAGGAGGTCTTTTGACTGGAGTTCAAACCAAGAGTGGGGGGTTTATAATCTCTAATTTGATAAAACAGTGGAAGATACATTACGTGAACAAATTTATTTTAGACCCCAAAAGATAACTTGAGTTGTGTGAAAAAAAGATTTTCAGTCATACTTGATGCATCTACACTCCAAAAGTCCAAAGGTGACTGCACCAGTGCCCCCAGCAGTGCCGAGCTGAGGCTGCTCCTGTGCACCCTGCGGGAGGTACTGCAGGGAGTGGGGGGCAGTGGCTGAGAGGGCAACATGATGAATCAAGAGAGCAGATTCTTTACCCTCCAGTTAATGAGCAAATAGGCCAATGTGTCTTCCAAAGGCACATTCATTATAATTCTAATTAGTAATATGGAGAAAATTGATTTGCATACCTAAAGGAAGAAAACCTCCCTCGGAAAAATGCTAGAATTACCAGCTTAGAAAAAATAAAAAATTATTCTCTGAAGCAAAGCTCATATATTCCACTGTAATTAGCTGGGTTATTTTAGAATTGTTTATTCCAAGCCTTCAAACATCTTTTAAAGTATCAAGTGACTGGCTGTATTTGGAATCAAAATACAGAACTCAAAACCAGGGGAGTTCTAAGATTCTTATTAGATCCACCAAGTTCTGATGTTGCAAATCTTGGAGCTGATAATATGTCAAGATGAACTGACAAAAAGCAAACCAATACACTTATTTTTTTTATGTTTCTCTACATGATGAAGCATGTAGGAACAGAAAATCTGTCTTTTTTGTGAACCATTCTATGATTATAAGTATCAAACACCTTTTCATGATTCATAAATAATGAATAATAGGAGTACTGGTTAAAATTATATTAAAGGAAAAATCCCTGGCATTCACATAATGTCTTGCATGATCAAGTGCTTTGCAAACATTAGAGTTGATTTGAATCAGTATAATAATATTGAGACAGGTCTATTAAACAAACCAAAGTGAATAATTAAAATATTGAAATTGTACACACCGGTGTTTCAAAACACATTGTAGGGATGAAATACATGATCCATGGCTATTAATAGTGTTTACTGGACTGAGCAATGCTCTGAGTTACAGTTCTTTGTAATTAAAACTTGGCACAAAAAATCATAGTGTTATAACTGTAGCTGTTTGGTGTGGGTTAAGAGATACGGAATGTTTAACGTGTTGAAACAAGTTGTATTTGTAATCCAACACGTGTTCAGTATTTTAAAGCAAAAATGTGGCAGAAATCTGTTTATTCTAATTGCAAGTAAATCAAAATTCAGCAGGAGAACTGCAGATTCAAGCAATAGCTCTGGAAAGATGTTCAGAAAAATCACTTGAGGATGATCCTTTCCTTCTAAACTCTCCTGGGTAGCAGGAGCCTTTAATCTGTATGTGACAGCTTTGGAAAGCAGGGTCCTGTTCTGTGGTACTCTGTAGAGCTGTTCTCATACAAATATGCTCTTTAGAGGTATGACTTCACTCAAATTATTTAGATACTAGATTTTTTTACTGTATTTGTGGGGCCTTTCTGAACCTTCACACAAACCTCAGAGTTGAATGCTGCACAAGGGTGTGCATAAAATTCTTCCAAGGCATAATGAGCTTTTAATAAGATGCTGTGCTTCCAGAGAGAAAACAATAATTTAGCCCAGAGTATGGTATATGTAGTGTGTTTAAAATTTAGAAATTAATGTGGGTGTGTGTATATCTGTATAGATACAGGTTTGTGTATGTAAGAATCTTTCAAAGATCAAGGAAAATACAGTCAATTCATGTGCTGTAATACATGTTTTACCATGCAAAATACTACTGCTTGTTCTAGCCCAGTTTAAAATCCAGTCATTGCTTCACTTGCTGATCAGTGATACATAGTATATAGCTGCTAATTTTAACACAGTACTCATGATCTGAAAATGCAGTCAAACCATTTCCATTCTTCCTTAACAAAATCTATTGTTGCAAGAATTGTAGACAGCTGCCTTCATCCTGATTGCTGGCATGGGAGATCATCTGCTAACTTTGCTAGAAAATGCTGCTAGTTCATTCAGTTGTTTTAGTCAGGAATATCACTTGAAATTAATTTTTTTCAGACAGTATCTATGAGAAGCCAGAGTATTTCTTTTCAAAAAAACAAAAAAA
The DNA here is from genome assembly GCA_038090715.1 of Florisuga fusca. Classification (NCBI taxonomy): domain Eukaryota; kingdom Metazoa; phylum Chordata; class Aves; order Apodiformes; family Trochilidae; genus Florisuga; species Florisuga fusca. Next base: position 4,744,938 of record JAAWXA010000030.1, on the reverse strand, counting down.
CCCAAACAAACAGCACAAATACCAAGCCCACCAGCAGCATATCCATATTTATTTGTCACAGTGATGCTAAAAACAGGAAGCAGGCAGTAACTGAGCCATCCATCAGTTGGACATATCACATATTTATCATTACTGCAAAAATGTGGATTGATGGCCAGTGAATACATTCCTGAGTTACCACCTCTTCCACTGTTCATATCTTTGTAAAAGGGGAGCAGCAGTTTCTCAAGGTTGAGAGTCACTGGGGTCTGAGGTGCCAGAGGAAGTAATGAGATAATGTTGAGACTGGGGACAAGTCTGAAAGGTGTCAACTGTCCCTTACAAGGGGGAAAGAGAAGATAATTAGCTGAAATTAGTTCGCTCTTATTCTGGGTGTCTTATCATGTCTAGTCCGCAGTAAATGGCTTTTATTTTTTATTAGCGAGTTTACTGGAAAAAATAATAATTAAAAAATAGATGTAACATGACGTGCTTCTGCAAAGAGAGGCAGGGCCCAGGTCACACTCTGCAGCAACACAATTTAGCAAAGACACTTGTAAAGTGCAGATGTACTCTTGCAATCTTCTTGTGAGTTATCCACTCTCTTCTTTTTTATTGATTCGGGGGGGAAGAATATGAGTTTTCTAAAATATTTTTTTTTCCTATGCATGCCTATGTAAAATACATATTGTGATGAGCATAAAGCTTAGAGGCTGGGGACTATCTAAAGACCATAGAAACAAGGATCTGTAAATAAGCTCATCCAATATACTGTCAACAGGAGACATATATTTATGGTGAAATGGCTTTTGGAGTAGAAACTATTGGGTCCTCTTTTTTTATCTGTTCTCTGGCAGTGGAATGATTTAAAGTGAAGCTCAACTCACATTTCAAATAATAGATGACAGGAGCTCATCCATTTCAATATAATTCATTGTACTGCATATGTATTGGGGAGATTTTAAAAGAAAACCCAGGAGTTTGTATTTGCAAGTGAGTCTCTAGATTTTTATATGTGCTATTTCCTCCTATTCCTTCTATTGAGCTTATTGGCTTCCCTGAGTAGAAGGATGCACTTTTGTGCTAGATATTGCTCTTTGCTCTTTGTCCCACACCAACTCTAGAGTGAGGACTGCAGTGTAGGGCACTGATTTTTTTGTTTGTTTTGTTTTGGTATTCTGACTGTTGCTCTTTTTTTTTTTTTTTTTTTTTTTTTTTTTCAAATAATGTTCTATGATTCACTTTCCAGAAAAGCTGTCAGTGCTCAGAGCTCTCTCCTGTGTGTCTGAAATACATGAATTCTAATTCTCTGCAATATCATAAATCTGAAAGTAAAATTGTTTTATTTATTTCTATAGATTTCAGGGTTGGGTATTAGTGAGGGTGGGGAGTCTTCTTATTGATCTATTTGATTTGAAACCTGGATAATGACATTCCTAATTGAAAATATTGAAAACATTTGAGGATCACAGGTCAGGGATTGGAAGCAACTGAATGCTTCCAAGACAGCCAAGCTGAGCCTGCTGGGGGCTTTCACTGCTTCTGCTTGGAAGTGGAACCTGGAGCCTTAAAATCTCCCTGGGGAAAGAGGTTCGGACTGAAATTCCAGATGTGGCAGAGGATTACTGCTTCATGTGAAGTGAATTGGAGGTGGTTCACAGATTTTTGCCCTATTTTTCACTGGATGGGATGCCTATCCATTCAGTCAAGAGATGCTTCAACATGATTTGGACATTGGTACATCAGGTCCTTAATGCATACGCTGCATGTAAACCAAAGCAGATGCTAGCATAATATGTGTCAGAGTTACTCTGGGAGAAAAATCAATCTTTTGTGGATCCAGGCAGTTTTTCTACATGAGTAGAATGTTTTATTTTTGGAGACAACTACTCTCTGACATGAATGACAGATATGCTCTGTGTCTGAAGGAAACAAAGTGCACAGTCAGTGTTTTACTTTCCAGTGAGCTACAAACTTCCAATGATCTTCGGCTGATGAAAGCAAAAAGTAATTATTTTAGAATGATGAGGGTCAGGGCATTTTGGCACAGTACAATTGACTGATATTGCCATCATAAATTGCTGCACATTAGATTTGCCTGGAAAGGCTTTCATCAGGATATTCATAAAACCAAAAGACATGAGAGTAAGCAGCAACTTGAGACCTGGCAGTGAGTGAGCCTTGGGGCAAGCAGGACGTGTGTGCCAAGCCAACTGAAGTGACAGCATTCTCTTCATATCCATTTGGTTCTTCATGCTCTTCTTAATTTCCCTTTCAATTCGTTTCCCTGCTCTTGGGAAAAATCAAATGTAATAATGCAAACCTGTATAGAAAAGTATATATGTATATTCATGGAAGCTCATGAATTATTGGCAAAATCTAATTGAGTCAACATCGATCATGGCAAAAGGGAATTATATGTACCTGTCCTGTGAAAAAATCAATCTCAACTGAATTTTTTTGTCTTGATCACACATAATTTTGAAATAGATTTTGATGCAAAATAAAACATTGAAGGATATTAATTGCAGGTCCCATACTTCCTGTCGACAAAGTTCTGTCCTTGTTCATAAAAGCAGTATATTTTAAAATCCTAGAAATGCAAGAGGTTTTATAAGGGTCTTTGGGATTAAAATTAATATTCAGAAATCCCAGAAAGTTTGCAGTGCATTCAACTTGTCTGTTCTAGTGAAAGTGTCTTCTGACTCTTTTTTTGTCATTCTGAAGGAACTGACTGACTGTCTGTAGGGAACATTTCCATGGCTGTCACAAGATGTTAGAAATGGGATAACTAGCTTGGGTAAAAAAGACAGCCTGTGTCCGTGGAAAACCCTTTCTGTGTTCTTAGCTTTTATTCACTCTTCTGAAAATAGAAAGCCTTTATTTTTGTTGTCCCTATAGACACTATTATTAGGTTTAAAAACTTTCTCTGAATAAAAAGAATGCCCTCACAATTCATTCTGCTACTTAAATAGGCCAATTTTTTCAAATGTATGGTTTAAACAATCACAAAGCATTGAAAAGTCTATTTGGGCCATTATGGAATCCTTTAAAACCTTTTTGGAACACAAGATGAGTTTGAATATATTTCTCTAGTGATGGGAATAGTCCATTTCTTCTTAAAGAGTCACATTTAGGGGCACTGAATAATTTACTTATCTTGGATAAGTAAACTCTGGATCTCAGGGTCAAATGCAGCAAAGGGCAGTAGTTAGCAGGCATTGCTGCAGTCTCAGCTGCTGACTGTTTGGATAACATAAGTATTGGAAAGAGGTCTCCTTGGTGTCAGGAGAAAGGCAGCAGAAGGAGGGGAGTTCTGGTGCTGGTTTGAGGCTTCCTTGCTACAGCAGATTCGCAGTATGCAGAGGTCTGTGCAATTGTTAAGGCTTTGGCAGATGTCTTTCTTGCCAGCAGATGAATTTGCTGGATAAAGACTCTGTGGAATTAATTTTGGTCATGTTCTTTGCAAAGGGAGTAATGGAGTATACAAATCACAGGCATTGTTTGGCTGCTACTTCTTGTATCATGTTGAATTCAAATTAAAAAATGATCCTTTCAGTCCTGTTCAATCAGGACTCGGAATGCATCAGCTTCCTAATCTGGAGATGAAACAACCACTTCAGATTATTCAGAAACAATAGAGAATCTGATTGTTTAATACACAGACAAGACTGTGTTTAAAAAATAAGTTATCTACTAGCTGCTGGGATTTCTTGAAATTCCATTAAACACTAATGAGAGAAGGCATCACAGACAAATTAATAAACATCCTCTGCACTAACCTAGAAAATACTGGCCTAAAACATTTGATGATAACTGATTAAAATGAGAAACAAATTTCATGTGAAACTGCTCAGCATATTTCAGGGCATTAATTGAGGCATAATTAAAATGGAAAATACAGACTAGAAAAGGAAGAATACACATTATAAAGTAGACTAGAGTGCTGCAAAACAGTCTTATGCAAATGCAGCCTTAGGTTCATGCATATGAGCAATGCCTGAGCATTAGAAAGACCATATAAGAAGTTGAATTTATAGAGGTTTTAGTGTATTTTTGTGATGAAATCAAAGAGAGGGATTTTTTTCAGTGAATTTGTGCACGCATTATAAGATCATAAATTCTTTATATGCATGAAAAATCACCCAGTCCTCCATCTCCCATTGGCTCTGAGGTAGGTTTATAAGATAACTTGTACTGGGAGTGAGGGGAAGGTTCAAGGGGAACAATGTTGGTTTTAAAAGACAAATCTCATGTATTATACCTTGCTTAAATTAAAAAAGAAAGAACAAAGAGAAAACTGATTGCAGTAAAGAAAAAGGAAGATGCAGGTGCACTGTCCAAGGCATTATGTGCATTCAATACTTTGCCATTCAATGAAAAGGAGTTGCCATAACAACCATCATATCTTGGGGTAGCCAGAGATGACAGAGATAGAACACATCTCCTAAAGAAATTCAGTGCCAGCTTGTTGCACAGTAAAAAATATCACGCTGGGTCTGAGGAGACCTGGACCACATCAGTTCATCTGAATCCTCATGCAAAGAGGAGTCCTGGACACAGGTGTGTGTCCCTCTTTGAGAAGAGGAAGGATGTTGGTACCTGCATTTGGGTCTCTTGTAGGAACCTGGCTGGTGTGGGGTAGGGATAAGCTGTCAGGCAGGGAAGGGAAGGATTCTCTTCTCCTATCTGCAGCAAACAAGACTATGGCTTCAAGGCAAGTATCTTCTGCTTCTGTGAAATCCCTAGCATAGCTGCAGTTGGAAAATCAGTCAGTTTGGCCCAGCTGAAGATCTGTGTGAAAGAAGAGAGGACCTCAAAGTAACTTGGAGTCAGAGCTCCTGCTTGGACACTTCTAGTGCCAGGTGCACCTCTGCACATCTTATCAATTTGGCCACTGTAACTTTTTCAAAGCAGAGAAATTCTGGCCCCTCCCTGAGCCTCTGAACAAAACCTTACTTGAGCCAAGAACCTTCCAGGAGATTTTGTGAACATGTTCGATGATTTTAATCCCATGTTCACTCACAACAACAGCACCACAGCATTTAAAGGTGACCGCTGGCATCTTGTGTCTATTCATCAAATGTCTATTGCCTGAAAAAGGTGCTGCTTTGTGTTATACTTCATCCAAGGAGATACATGTGCAAAAATAGTGTTTGATTTAGTATGGGCATGCCCTACAAGTGAAAGTGTCATCAGATCATGATACAGAACACATGAAGTCTGATTGAAAATCTTCCACATCAGGGACTGCTAAGGTGCATAGGGAAACTCTTCCAGAACTACATGTTCTATGAATTATGCCCATTCATCTTTGCTATGTATTTGTGATCTATGTGTAAAAATTGGACCCTAAATACTAGTAGATAGGAAATGAGCCTTTTCAAAATAGCTTTTAAAAAAAGCCAACCAAAAACTACAGGGGAGAGGTGGAAGCTCTGTGTGTGTGTGTACATACACATTCCTTTATTTGTATTTAGTTTCTAATTTTTTAAGTAGTGTTTGGGCTCTCAGTTAGAACAATTTGAACTAAACTATATGTATTTAGGAAAAAAAAAAAAGTGAGTAGTCTGTAAAACAGAGAATAGAGGAAGTCAAAATCAGTGGTTACTACGAGGCAATTAAATCACAGTCCACACCTCAGCCAGTCCAGATCCAAAGCCTCTTTAAACCAACAGGAATCTGAATTTATTTCACTGGATTCACAGCAAACTACATAGCTGTTCCTCTGTGTATTGTAGTTCTTTTTGACCATTGTTTGAAGTTCATGTTTAAATATATAATTCCATAAATGAGACAAATTATTTACAGCCTTTGGAAAACTAATATAAAATATGCCTGTTGTTACCTGTATGAATCATCAGTGAGGTGTGACACAAAAGCACAAAGACTTTTTTCACTGAAATCTGTAGGAACAGGAACAGCCCATTATTCATTTTTGATGGAAAGGGAAGAGGTATAAACACTCCACAACAAAAATAAAGCAGGAGAAATTAATAACCCGTACCTCAAACAAGTGGGTACTTGGAAGTGTTGAAAGCAGGGTGTTCTTTGTGCATTCATGGATCTGCTTTTTTTTCCTGGCAATGGAAGACAGCAGTATTTGGTAGTACTAAAAATTCTATTTTTGGTGAAGTAATAGATTTCACTTCAGATTTAGCTAGTTTAGGTACACTATATTATTTATATTAATTTAATAGCTGTTAGTCACAAACAAAGGGTTTCTGCATCTTTAGTTACAAACTCTCATCAAAGAGATTGCAGAATAATCACACTGCATTTACAAGACCTGAATTTGTTTATTCTGTGCTGATTCTTTTTTCTTTCTTTTTCTTTTTTTTTTTTTCCAAGTCAGTTCAGCATTTAAAAGATGAGAAACTAAGCATCTTTTAGTATTTCAAAATAAAGCACACAAAGCTAACATGTACAATTTTACTGAAAATTTACTTTTAACTTTAAAACTTTTTTACTTTTAACTTTTACTTTAAAATTTACTGAAAAATCCTGTCACTTCCATATTGAGAGGTATCATGAATCTCATTTCTCTAAGAAAAATATTAATTTGTGGATAAGGTACAGAATAAGTGTTATTGAAAATGCTTAAGGAAAATAACAGTATCTATTAAAGCTGAGTCCTCCTGATTTGAGGAGAGATTTGAGTAGTAAAGGAACAGCAAGTGCAGTGTAAGCATAGGACAGAACATTTAGCTGTGGAGACCAAACTCACGATTATCCATGTTTAATTGAATAATAGTTTTTATTTATGCTGACTGAATCTATGGGAAATAAATGCTTTCTTCATTAGGATGGGTTTGTGTTAGTGGTGAAGGTTGTTTCTGAGTACAAACACATTGATTTGGACAAAAAACTGATTCCCCATTTTGCACCTTCACCCAGTTCTGTAGGGACAGTTTCTTTTGGAAGGCTGTTACATCTTCCCTTATCTTTTCTGTCTCACTCCTGTGGCTCTGCTCTTGATTTGATGAAGCCAGGAACATAGAAATGACATGAGATCAGGCAATATGCAAAGCTTCATTTGAAACCCAAAGTGTATGATAGCCTTGGTTTTGGATTTATCCTAGTTTTTGCTGAAAAAAATGAAATTAGAGCAAATCCTGAGCCTCTCATTTAGGTTTCAGAATTATCAAAAGCAGCACTAAGTGGGAGTGCAGAAAGTTGGCCATCAATGATATATTGGGTCTTCCAGAGTAATATAATAAAATCCCACGGTGTGGAACTGATGTAGCATCTGAGAGTATATAACCACCAACATTGCAGGACTCTCTGAAACAAACAGCAATACATTTTTCTCACATCTTTCTCATTAACTTTTTAAAGCCTCTGCTGGCTTTGTGGGCTTATTGCAGTGAGTTGGAAATGAAGTATGAAATAAGGAAGGGAAGGCAGGTTGCATTCCACAGTCACTGCGTGGGGTTGGATGATGTTCCATCGAGCTCATAAAAAGCCAGGACAGGTCTAGGTTTTATGAGGAAGAAAACTTCACTGCAAACATCTTATTGGAATACAGAGAGGGGCTAATGCTGAGCCTTTGCTGGTTTTTCTTCTCCTTTCAGCTGGTAAATTCTGCAGAGCTTGTGCCTACCCCTGGAGATGATATCCCTAATGAACTGGGCAAACCTTAAACTGCTAGGGACTTCCTGCAGGACTTTGCCCAAGTTATTTAGGGAAATAGTGAACCATTGCTTAGCAGGAATAGCCCTGTTCCAAGGATGGCTTTTGGTTTGTAGCCAGTGACTTACCAAGTTTGATTGCTACTTAAGCTTATCATTTATTTTGTAGTTGATTTACTTGTTTCAGGACTGCTTTTCCTTTTGATTTTTATTGCTCTTCCATTCATTTCCCCCTGTAAAGGAGAGCAAGAGGACAGCTTTTCTTACACTGATTGTTCTTCTCTGCTGGAAGATCATCACTGAGATGCAATGTCCATTTTTTCTCAAAGTTTGACACAATTAGTCCTGCATTTTGCTTTGCACTGAAATACAAATAAGAGTACTGTCTGTATATAAAAAAAAAATTGTTTTTCATAGCAGGGTGAATCTTTTTAAATCTTGTTCTAAAGAGACAGGTGCAGGCGGAAAGACTCTAGGAGGAATATTTAAAAAGGTATGAGAAAATGAAGGTAAAAGAGGGAATAAAATAGACATCCATTTGCCTGTCATCCATTTCTGTCTGGATCTTATTGTTTGATTGTTATAGTTCAGACTCTATCTGAATTTTAATAACACTCATTCATGTGTTGTTTGAACGTTAATTTGATTTGATGTGGGAGACAAGAAACATGCACAGTCCCAAGCTGGCCCCAAACATCTCAAAAAGTCCCACATAGTTGCCTCTTGGTGATTTTCATTCGCTATCAGCAAGTTGTTGGAGCTATGTTGGGGAAAAACGAAGATATCTTTCTTCTTTTCAATCTATAATTCTTTTTTCTACCGCAAGCATGCAGTACTGAAATTTTAGCATATTTTAAAAAATGCATTTATAATTGCAAGAGGTGAAAGAAGTCTGTCAGTATTAACACGGTGTAACTATTTTCTGAGGTGATGAGTTTCTTTAGGAGACTCCTAAATAATAAAAGGGTAAAAAAAAAAATCACTAAATCACCCAAGAGGGGAGGCATTAATGACGACTGTAGGCTGACTGCCTCTGCCCAGTCTCAGCCCACAGTGCAGGCTTTCCTTTTACCTTTATCACCTGCTCCTCTACACTTTGCTTCCTGGCACAGTGAGCAGCACCATCTGCTTCTCAGGAAACGATGTGTCTAGACATCCCTGAGTACCATTCAGGGGATCTTCAGAAGTGGTGCAAATTGCAGGTCACTGTATAGCTCTGCTGTGGGGAAGAAGGAAAAAAAAAAAAACCACCTTCCTACTGTGGGGTGAGCCAGCCAGGCTGCTGCCAACTTGTTGGACCACTGGAGCAGCACATCTTGTACAGGTTTGTGGGGAGCAAGATGCCTGGTGTCCTCTGCAAGGCTCACATAGTGCTTACTGGTCCTGTTGGGCATGACCAGTCCTTCCTGATGGACCTGAACAGAACAAGATAAGCAGCCTTTGGTATGGAGTTCATTTTTCTCCCTGCTTCTTTCAAACAGAAGAGGTCTCATTAAGCTAATTAGAGATTAACAAGAAGTCAGAAGATGCTCCTGATTTAAGGTGGTGTCATTAGCTGGGTATGAAGAAGGAGGTACTGAATCCTTTACTCAAAGGAGTATGGACATGTGTTCCTTTTTAAGGTAATAGGTGATACAATTAGATGTAGCATATGATGTGGAGGCTTTCATCTGTATATTTATAGAATCTCTACTCAATAGGAACTGATCAGTAGATTTGATGATGTTTGTCAGTCTGTTTAGAAAAGCTTTGCTGCTTTTTAAATGTGAGATCTGTAAAGACTTGGTTTCCTTTATAGCCTCTCTGACAACACCATCACCATCTTTCATTTGCATATGGACTTTTTTATTTACCGAGGGACCTTGTAAGTCAAAAAGATTTTTTTTTCCTAGATAATACATGTTGTATGAAGGTTCTGATGCGTAATTTAGTCAGATGCTTGTTGAGAAGTGCTTTGTACCCCTAAACACATTACACTATTGCACTTTTGTCTGCCCTTGGGCTGCCTGTTAATTTTTAGAAAGTGTTTTAAGTTGTTGGTTATTGGCCTATAAGGCTCTCAGGGATTTGAGAGCTCTCTGAGACTCCTCCTAAGTGAATCTGCTGGAGTGGTGATCATTAATTAGATGTGAGAATAAGTGGTTATTTTTGATGAACAATACTCAAGATTGAAATTCTCTGTAGAGTCCACACGACCTGTGGACAGCAGTCTCAGCCCAGAAATTTCCAGTATTATTAGGGTTCATGTTCAAGTTCAGAGAACCATAAAACCTACAGCTCCAGGGACACTGGGGCTGGAAGAGGCATGCCAAGGGGAGCACAGCACTGTTCCAGCATCACTACCAGCATGCCTTCTAATCTGGGCCAGCCATGGTGCAGGGGACCTCAGGCTCAGCCCCCAAAATTCTGGTACAGTTGGAGTTTAGGACTGCAGCTGTGGAAAAATAGCCTCATCTTTCTGAAAGTGCCAAACACACTGCAAGGGGTATTTATAATTATTTGGGATTTTTGAAAGGATGATGACTGAAAAGTATTTATTATAGAATGCTAGGGAGCTTAGCTGCTTCAGAGCATATTTCCAATGTATTATGTCTGTATCCAAAATATGCCAAAAGACTTAATTTAGTGTGATATTGTAACTCATTCTACCTTTAAGTGACATGCACATACCAGTATTTAAAGGCTGACAGATACCTCTTACTAACAAGTAGCTGTCTTTGGTGTATGTGTTTGGGTAGGCAGGGATTTTCTTCTAATGTCTTCTCTTTCAAAGAGTCATCAACTTCCCTTCTTGATCAAGGTATGGAAATGCCTGCAGTGATTCCCTTGATACATGCAGGCTGATTTCCCAGCAATTTGCAGTCATCATATCTAGTATATTACTATGCCTGTATGTTTCAGGTTTGAACCTGTAAAATAAAACATAGTATAAATCTCAGTGTTCCTGCCAAATCTAGTTAAGCATGCAGATGATTTGCTGGCACGTTTGAACAGCAGGCTCTCAGGAATGTGTCCCTGTAAATCCTCCTCTGCTGTTTGTTTGGCCATTGGTACAGTTTGTAAATGGGATGCTACTTTTTTGCTGTCTTGTGATTGCTCTTCAAACCATGATACGTTTGCTCAGCCTTCAGCTGAAAGAAACAAGCAGCCTGGGGAGTATTTTAAAAGGCAAGATGCATCTCGTCAATATTAAAGTTGCAAATCTGGAAGGAGTGCAGATATTCTGTCACTGGGATGGCAATTCCTTTTTATGGCTCCCTCAGTAATTACTGAGGAACATTTATTACAGAGCAGTGTACGAGGGAATAAGAGGGGGTCTTGTGGATGAGGACCAAAGTGGAGCTTAGGTGATTGATAATAGTGAAATATACATAGAGACTTCATGAATGTTCCCAATGTTGGACAAATTCAGCAGAGGTGAATTTTTAAAGCCATCCTGTGAAAAAAAGGCATGGTCAGAAGTCTTTGCAACTGATGATAATATGGGATGCAGAGTACAACGTGGTCCCCCTCGCAAAACTGACCTCTGCTTCCCCACTGCTCCACGTGCATTGGCTCTACCATGAGGAAATCATATTAAATGGGATGGATTTTCACCAGACTGCTTGGACTTGATAGGACTGTTGATCCTGAAAACCCCTGCATGGTTTTTAAACTCTTCAGAGTTCAGATATGATGTCTTTGCACAGGTTGGTCCTAGCACAGTGACACTCTTATCTCTGACTCAAGCTCCTACTCACCTACACAATCTACAATAACACCTTGTATTTTATGGCATAGGAAATTTTCAAGGCAGAAGAGCCCACTAGGTTATCCAGAAAATGCACTGAGCTGTTATTATCCTCCAGAGACCCACTTAGATGAGGATGATAGTGCTGGGCTGGGGATGGAAGAATCAAACTCGGGTCACACCAGTACAAGCCTAGGTGCAATAAGCACCTTTTCTGAGGGATAAAAATCCCTTCTGTGTAGTTGTATTTGCCCATTGCCACTGACCCTGGATGAGATTTCTAGGTCTTACTATAATACTGATATTATTAAAACTGGGTACAATGTCTATAAATATGTGCTGTGAAAGTAAGCAAAAGCTAACTTTATCTACCAGTCATTTTTTTTCCTTTCTAAAGGAAGCTTTGTAGTGAAAATGCAGAATGTAGATACGTGCACATGTGCATATCCATTCTATATATATCAACTCATATAGTTTATATAAGTGTCTTACGTTTTTATTCTATGCATGTATGAATAAGTTAGTGTATATACATGCATGTCCATGCTATTTTTTTTTCCTTTTCTTAAATTCCAGAACAGAGAGTGTTAAAAGCTTTTAAAAATGAACTTAATGCCTTGGGCAAACCCAAGAAATGCAGTTTAACTGTGAAGGAAATTACTGGACCTTTATGCCTATATGTAGAATATCACAATATTTTGGTTTTGCTATTGAATGGTGTAAAGTTTGGAGTGACAGCTGAAAACTCTGGCCTTTGCTCAGAACTGCCTGGCAAGTTTCAAGCCGTTAATATACTTTTCATTGTTTAATTCTACTTAATGTTTCAGGATTGCCTGAATTAAAGGGGTATGATAAGCTTTTAAAATTCATTGATGCTCTTTCACTTTAGGAAATGAAAGAGTGCCCTAAGCCTTCAGCCTGTGCACCAGTACTTCACTCGGAATATCCATGTCTGTAAAGACAGCAGTCTCATTCCTTCCTTCTATAATACATTAATATTTTATGGAGCAGAGCACACACAGTCAATAAACAATTCCATATTATGATCAGAGTGACACCAAGCCTGTTACTTGCCATGCTTTTCATCTCCAGACCCTCCAAAGCCTCCTGCCTGCATGGGGTTTGGGTTCACTCTCGCAGCCACATCCTTACGGTCTGTGGATGCCTGCAGTGACTTTTTGGGAGAAGTGATGGAAGCCTTCCTGGCTGCCTAGAAACCAACCTGTGTGCTTGGGTGTGCCTGGGCCCACCTGCTCTGGCAGGTAGAAGGCAGCCAGGCATGGGGGGGCTGTGCCTCCAGCCACCAGCACTGCTTTGGGCAGAGGAATGGCTGCAAAGATGAAAGCAAAGAAATCGCTTCTCTGGGCTTCGAGGAGCAGCCTGATGCAAAATGCATCAGGCAACGTGGCTACATTTATAAACATAATTAAAAATGCTTAATTAAGGACATTTAAGGAGAGGGGGAATTACTCTGAGCTTTGAAGTGCCCTCTAGTTTGCAGCAAAGTTGAGAATTTGGATCAGCAGGGCTAGAAATTAATTGGGCTCTGCAACGCGCTATGTAATTGCTACAGATGTCAGGGTGATCAGATGCACCAGTCATTCCTTCTCCTCCTCAGACACCTCCAAGGAGTCTGCAAGTTATAATTGTGAGAGAAGTATGTTCTTCCCTTTTCTGGCTTGAAAGGAAAAGCATGTTGAAGCAGAGCACCAATGCAGAGCCAGTGCCCTGCTTAACCTCCAGTTAATGGCTGGTTTAGCAGTCGAGCAGGGCACAGGCTGTCTGCTAGCTCCTTTCACCAGGACAAAATTCCAGCCAATGTTTTAAACTGCAATCCCTATTTGTCTGATCAATGCTGTGTAAGAACATAAGAGCTATATTTGGCTCAAAGCAGGAGTTTCAGTATCTCAGGTGGTCACTTTTAACAGAGACTAGGATCAGACACTTTGCAAAGAAATACAGGATTCAGGTAAGAAGGGAAAGAGCACCACATGGTATCTACCCTCACAGCTTTCTTCCCTGGCACAATGTTCTGTTCAGATGAATTGAGATATTTCACTAAATATATTTTTAGTTACTGAACACAAAAATGACATGGAGAAATGAAAGGTGTTTCCTGTGCTCAGAGTAGGATGGCATAAGGCACCATAAGAGATCTCAATTTTCCTGCTTCTGCTTTCATCCTGGCTTTCTGCCATGGCTCAGTAAACTGTCACAAAGCAGCCCTTTTATTTTGCAAAACAATTCACAATTGTTGATTTCAATTTGATATTTGTTTTGCTTCGGTGTTTTCCTCCAATACTTTTGCTCTGCCACTGTTGGAGGCTTCTGCTCAGCAGGGCTGAAAGATGTCTTAACATTTGGGCCTTGGTTGTGGTATCTGTGTACTGTGATTGATTGTCCATTAGGAAGGTTGAGTGTTGTTTGTTTCACTATCAATAGATACCTTTGCAAACAAGATAAGGCTGAACTAGTAACCTTGCTATAGTAATTACTGCAGGTTCAGATAAAGAATGTAGCGTTGGAGCCTCACTGTAATGAATCCTTTTTGATATGAAACAGGAGATTTATTACAAATGAGATGTTGAAATCTTTCCACAGCCAAATGGGAAGCATTGAAAAAGGGGAAAAAGAAAAAAAAAAAAAAGAAAAAAAGAAGTATGTGTAACTGTTCAAAAATTAAGAGCACAGTATGTTCATGGCACTGACTTTTAGCTGAAACACTTTTTTTTGTGGATCTGGGGACATCAAAGTGTTGCACAAAATTGGATCTTATTTGATGAAATCTTCTTATGGAAAAACACAGAGGCAGCAAAATTTCTTTAGCTCCAGCACTAAATCTTTGGACAGTGTTTCTTACACCTTCCCATTTTGAAATGTCCTCCACTTTTCCTTAAAATGCAATTAAGTCCTTGAAACTAAAACAAATGTTTCACAGACACCTTTAATGTTCTTCACTATCCCTCCCATGCTGTACATTTCAAATTTTTTCCTTCTAAGCCAGGCTCAACATTATTTCTTTCTTCATCTGTTTTTTCCACTGGCTTCCTCATCCTCTTCTGCTGAACTGGAAAGTGCAATTGCAGAGGAAGTGCTGATGATCCCAGGATGCTCAGAAAATGTCTTTGCCAAGCTAACAGCTTTGGACTTGTCTGTGCTAGCCAAGCACACTCACAGTCTTAGGTCAGCCAAATGGAAACAAGGATTTTGTTTATGTTTAAAAAAGGGCAATAGGCACATCCCCACCAAGAGACTGACCTCTTAGACCAGTTGCAAAGCCCTTTTCTCAAACATGAAGACTACTATTTTTTGTTGGGGTTTTTTTGTTTGTTTTGGTTATTTGGGTTTTTTTTTGTTTGTTTTTTAGTATTGCCAAAATTTTGATATTACTTCTTTCCTCAAAACAACTGAACTATTTCATGGAATAGTTCCTAACCTCAGAATTTGGTCTTTTCAGTAGAGATGCGCTTGCTTAGAGAAATTGTTTTGGAAGATTCTCATTTTACAGAAGATCTAAAGAAAACAGGGACTAGCAGGAAGAAGTAAAACTACCCTGACACTGAGGTTTCTTAAGCAGGAGACTATTTGTGGATATACAAAGCTGAATATGGCAATTTAACCACATGAAAAAAAGCCAAGTCTTTGTGTCAAAAATAGGTTGGCTCTTAAAGTGCAAGGTGAAACTCACATTCTGCATCTTTTTCCCCACTTCAGCCTCTCATCTGTAATATTTAAACATTCTAGGAAAGGATTAGGACTTTTCTCAGGGAATATGAGGTAACTGGGGTCCCCTTGTCCTATATTGTGAGGGTCAGGGAACCTTTCTGATGTGATGTATTAACTTCTCATGCAGAGTAAAACTCTGATAACATCCACATATTATCTGCTCACAGCTTGTGGCTTTGTATTGTTTCAAAAAGATTCTCAAGGACTTTTTGTACCCCAGAAGGAAAGAAGCAGCAAGTTGCTACAAGATATAATTTGAAGAAGCACAAAACATTTGCATATGATTCGGTAAGAGTTGCTCAGTGTCTGCCAAACCTCTACCCCCTGGCCACTGTTTAGCTAATGGTGTAGGCATATTTATACCTGCAGCAGGTGATGGAGTTGTCTATTGCTGTGTATTTTAAACAGTTCCTGAGGTTCTTGATAAAGATTTGTAATGGCAGTGATGCTTTAAAAGCTGTTCTGGAAACTAGGCAACAAGAATTTGCTGTCCTGTGTTCTATGTGTGCCAGGGGAAGTTTTTAAACCCAGCAGGAAGAAAAGAGAATACTTTAAAATAAGTTATTTTACCACCAAAGAGACTCTTGGAAGCTATTTGTGATCATTATCCAGCTCTCTTGTCTCAAGCATCAATTTCTGCAATGAGGTGCAAAAAAAAACAGATGAACAAGATGAATCTTAGTTACCTTCAAAGGGTGGGGAATGCTTCACAAAGAGCATTAAATATAAGACAAATGAGAGAGCCCACTGAGAACAGACTTAGAAGCATTCAGTACCCACATCAGAGGTGACAGGTGAAGTGGGAGAAGTTATTTTGCCATAATTGAGATTCCCTGATGCCTCTGCAGACTCATCTAGATCACTCACCCTCTCATCCTCCTCATGGAGGAGGGATTCTGAGGGACTGCAGGTTGGTACAATGGGAATGCTGGGAAGCCAGAATAAAAGATACATTAGAGGTACATCACAAAGATAGTCAGCTTTAATGCAGTGACACCTTATTCACAGCATTAGTTGCTGCCATCCTAACTCCTGAGCCCCAGGCATGAGAGTGACATCAACTTTGTCTTAGAAGTGTTGCAGAAGAAAGGTGATTGTGGCATGAGCCTGTAAGTTAAAATAAATGAGTCTTAATGAGCCCAAAGTGATTGCTTATACCTACATACAGAGGAGGGAGTAAGAGCATATAAATCAAAATTGTCATTCTGGATTTCCTTGAGTTACAAATCCAATCAGCATGTCCTGAAGCAGAGCTGAGAGCTATGCCGTGTTCCAAGAGAGGAAGATTTAAACAGTGTCAATTGAAGGGGCCTTTGTAGTGGTTTAGAAAACTCAGTAATTACACAGTAACCTGGTCTGGAAGTTGAGTGGGGCTGTCATGCTGCTGTGCTCTACTTGGAACCAAATAAAAATGGAGGGGGTGGGTAGATAAAGTTTCAAACACTATTTTTGTAGTGTAGCCATGACAAAGTGAAGCTTCTGAATATCTATGTGCAGAAACTATACTTGAATTATGTATTTTATTCAGGGGAGAGTTTTGTCTCCTGTCATGCTTTGTTTAGTTTTAAATAATATTTATTTGAACATCACTTTTTCAGAGAAAAAATAATAGCCATAATTAATATTAACTTTAAAAAAATCTTGAGTGCTTTAACTTCAGCTTCAAGAATTTCAATAAATAAATCCCTGGGACAATATCTTTCTTTTTGTTTGATTGTTTGACCTGGGTAAAACATTTGTTATGAGAGATGTTGTTGCTAGCAGGTCACCCATCACTAACTTTGAAAGGAGAATATGGTCAGCCTCACATTGACAGCCACATGAAGTTTGTCTCACTATGGATTTGAGCTCTTTAGGACTATACTACTGCAATTATCAGCTCTGGCTTGAGGGAGTGAGGCTCAGAAGAAATATCTCTCTTTTGTGAAAAGATGGTGATCTTAAGCTACAATACATGGCATAATTCCTGGAGCAATTTCAAAATTAGGTATCATCAAATGCCATGTCACATCCCTCGTAATAGTCACCAGCAGTTCTCTCCCAGTAACAGTGAATCTGGGCTAACACAGCAGAGCAAAGTTTCTTCTGGTTTAGGAGTCTTGTTCTTTAACCTTTACAAGTGGATGCTACAGTTCAGCACTGGCAGGGAACTTTGTGTCTCTGTAGCTGCATCCTTGCTTTTAGTTTTAAACAGACATCAATTCCACAGAAAACTCTGCCACTATTAGGCATGCAGATGTGGTAATGAATGCAGGACTAGCATGTTATCTACTGAGGCCAGCACTCATCTGCCTTGTGTTCACAGTGCTTGCAGAATCCAGACAGCTAAAGCCCTGGTGCGTGGTCAGGAGTAAGTGTTGCCCAGCCTGGCTGAGCTCCTGCAGGGAAAACTGCTACACCATGAAGCAGAGGAAGTGCCAAGTCTCCCAGGCTTGAGATTTTTCTAGAGCACTGATTATGTACTTGTGTTGGCAAGAACTAGCCTGGCAAACAGATGTGTTCGTGGTATCAGTACTCCTTTGTTGCCAGCTCATGGAATACTTCTGCAGATGCCAAGAAATTAAATATGAAGTGTCTGCTGGAGCGTTCAGGTAAAAGGCAGCAGAACGTCCCCTCCGTGCTGTCATGACATTGTTAGGGAGGGAAAAAACTGTGTTCAGTGGATATTCTGAGAGTGACTCAGAAATGGGAACAGGAAGGAGAGTGAAGCATCAGCAGAGTGGTCATTTCTTAGGACAAGCTTTACATGACAGAAAGGATGGTGAGAAGAACAAGCAAGAATGACAGAAAACTGGATTCCCGCAGCCATTTCCCTGTGCCATAATCATGGGGGGAAAAATTGAAGCTCTGATTTCCAGTTTTAAACTGGGATGAATCATCTCTCCCTTTAATTTGCTTGAATTTTTGAAGAATTTTCTCTTATGTTGAACTCCTGTGAAGTTAGACGTGGCAGAACTACTCTTATCTCATATTTTAAACAGGACCATGGGCAGCTTTTAGCCACATCATTTATTATGAACCTGGCTTCCTATTTACTGAGATTTAAAAGCACCTCTATATCCCATTGCTCATTCTTTTTGAAAAGCCAGCATGACAAAAAGGACTTCTAATTTTAGACTCTCCAAATCTGTAACATTCCCTCAAAATAGTCATAATTGATTGAAATATATCTTTAATGTAGTATAATACACATTATGTTCTATAAAGAGTGTCTTAGCCTACTTTCTGGCAGTGTTGCTGCTGTTTTTTTCTATGGTTATTTTTCTCTCTTTGGGTTGCTTCTAATGATCTCAGACAAAGCTGTATACTCTACACTGAATATAAACTGATATAAAATTGTGATGATTCTGAATAAGAGTCATACTGAGCTCCATAAAGTTTTTTTGTTTGCTTTTTTTTTTTTCCCCCCCTCCATTAAATCCCAGTCTGCAGGTATTCTTTGATTCAGTCTGTGCTTCATGGCATTAAGAGATAGATGTGAAATCTTTCAAATGACTTAATGAAAAAATCCAATACATCATTCGAATGACTCTGATACCTTTGCAGATTCAAACCACTGTTGTGTTGTGACCTTTCTCATCTTGTTAACTTGTTTCTTCAGAGTGCTCTGACCTTAATATAATGTATTTGTTAAAATGTTTTCTCTAAATTGTCAAACTCTTGCTGTACTCAATTCTGTCTTAATGGGTTTCTACAACATCAGCCAGAATCTTTTTTAATCCCATCATTACAGTCTGTTACTGCTCAAGCATCTTCAGGGGTTTTGCTAAACTCTGTCATTTACTATTTTGTTTCAGTGTATCATTATTATATTGTTCCTAGTTAAGATCCTGTGGTACTTCGGAAAGGACTTTCTTTTTTCTTTCTTCATTTTTCTCAAAGTGGCTCATAAATGTCACATTCCCCTTCCAGCAAACCGTATTTGCACTCTAATCTGCCTTTTTTCATGTTTCTAAATGGAAGAAGTTTTGCAATTGTTATACGGTTTTCCTTTTTCGATTCCTTCTAATTAAAAATTAAATAAGTAAACAAAATGAGAATCTGCCTTGAGATTAATTCTGGTTTTGTTTATGTTGGTTTTACTGCAGTGTCATTCAGCTGATGTTGGCAGAGTTATTTCTGATTTATACGACTGTAAATTCATAATCAGAAGCACTCTTTGAGGCCTCAATCCAGTTAAGCATTTAATTCCCTTATTCTCTATAACAAGTTTATGCAAATAGTTTCTTAGTTGGCTGGCTGGGTTTGTTAATGAATAGGCTGCAGGTCCTGGGTGTTAACAGGCAGCTGTTGGCTGTAGGGCAACACCAAAACACTTTGCTAGGGGATCCGGGAAGAAATAGTGATCTTGAAGTGCTGCAATTCAGCAGGAATAAACACCAGAGCCACAAACCATGGTACCTTGGGAGATGCTGGGAAGATGAGTTTTACCAAAACTGAGAAGGAAGAGGTGGAAGGACACTCACTTAGTAAAGCTTGGGATTGCTGAGTAAGAGGAGGGAACCGTTGTCAGAGGGAGAAGATTCAAAAATGCAGGATGTTCCAGAGATGGAGTTGAGGGAAATTCTTAAAAGGTTTTGAAGAAAAAGTAGAACTAAAAAAATAATTTCTATACTTTATATTTTTACTGTATAAAGTTTTTTTTTATTTAAAATCTCATCCCAGACCTAATAAAGGGTTTTCATCATTTAAATACATGGAAATATATATTTGCCACACATTTATTTATGCTGCTAGGACCAAAGCCAAACACAGCATTCATCTCCTTGGTTCTTCAAATGCTCCAATCAGTTTTTTGTCCAAACATTATTAAATGATGTTGGGATTCATGCCTCCACTGACTTGCTGACTGGCTGCAACAGGAGCTTTAACAATGTTGGCAGTGCAAAGCTCAGGCTAAAACTAATACCCTATGACATGAATATGTATAAAGATAATTAGCTCAGTTCTGGTAGGAATTTTTTGGTTTTTTGTTGAATAGGGTGTTGTGGAATAAATATTTTCTTGTAGCTACTTTTCAATTTATATTTAATTGACTTTCTGTAAAATGACCTGCATTTTCACATGATTTTTTTTTAACCCTAGAAACCACTGTGTACATTTTCTGCATTTTCCTAATAGTACAATAAATGGTGTTCTTAAAAATTAACAAATACAAAAATGAAACAGATAGGATTACATGTTCTTAGAAATTAGCTACTTAGAATTTTTTTATTAATTTTCATTTATTTTAGCAAGCCTGGTTCTTCCAGTCCTCTTTATTAAAAATTGACAGAGGGTAGAAATAGGTGACAGTGTGAGAATAAGTGTTTCCTATTTATTTGTTAAATAACAGGATCATTAAATATAATTGGAAAAGTTAAAGAATAAGGAATTCCTTCCTGCTTGTGCCAACCTGACTGCAGCAGAAATAGAGGCCAGGGTTCTGTTCCAAAGGGATAAAACTGAAGTCATTTCAGGACCAAAGATGAATAAATGGCTGTGCTATCAGGGAGAAAAAATCAGTGGGATTGTCCAGACACATTCAGATGTGGTTACAGTCCAAGTCATCCAACTGCACCCGTGTGGCAGCACATCTGCAAATGTGCCTGGGCAGCCTGGCCAGGTGAACACAACATCCTCACCCAATATATTCATCATCTTTGTATCAACTTAGTCCTAAAAGATTCTTTTGTCTTTTGAAATCTTGTAAATAAGCAGAGGTCTTGGGTTTCTTCATTCAGGAAAGTTTCAGTTCAAGCTTAAACATCAGCAATGGAGAAAATGTGGCTGAAGTAACAACAGGTCTCTCTTTGAGTTCATGAAATTTCCCCTTAGTGAAATTTGTTCCAAATTCCTAAAAGACACAGGCTGTAGTTGTTTAGTGATAGTAAAGGCTACTGCCCCTAGGCAGTTTTTATTTTGCAGGATGGTTAGAAAGCATGAGAGTGAGCTGGTCAGATCCTCACAGCATTACTGCTCCTGAGCAGCCCCTCAGAGCTTCACCTTCCTGAGCAGCATCTGAGCAGAGCAAAAATTAGGGGCAGGATTTAAAAGAAAAGTGATGGCTCGTTCCTGTTGAGGAGAAAACAGTTCCTTTCTCCATTCCTGCAAGAAGGCAAAAGTGACCCTTAGGAAATTTTTATTAAATTTTTTTTTTTTACTTAAAGTATCTGCAACAAAGCTTCAGCTTCACCTCTAATGAACTCAAATTACTTTTCTACCAGGGGCTGCTGTGTGCCTTCCCCTTGTAGGTGCTTTCATAAGGCACATGTGCATCCCCTCTCCCCTTGCCCTCCTTTGTCTTTCTCCCAGCACAACCACAGAGCATCTTATATCTTATTCAGATGGTGAGTAAAAATATGAATATTGCATTGGCTGCCTACAAAATGAGTAAGTAATAAAAGAATCTGTGTATGCACACAGAGAGCTCATTTGGTGTTTAGCAGGGACTGTTTTAGAGACGCTGCAGTTGCTTCATAAGCATCTGTAATAGTCAGAGAGGCAGAGAAAACAGCAGGAGGGGATGGGTGAAGACTTCACACAGGCTTCAGTAGAGATAACAGCACAGGGAAGAAGTGCAGGGAGATGATGCTCCATCCTGAAGTAAATCCTCAACCATATCCAAAAAAAAAAGCAGTTTTGCTACAGTGTAAGAATTTTTTTCAATATCATCTGTTGACATCTTCCCGTTTGCTGCCGAGAAAATCCCTTACTGACATGTTAATCAAAAGAAATTTTACTGAAACTGAGCTTTCTGAAGTGTTTACTTTTGCTGCATATTGTGCTTTACTAATGAACCAAACAGAAATCAAAGGAAGCCCGTCACCCTGCAGGGTCAAATATATATTATGCTATAAAAAGGTTAAAAACCTGTTGTTTCTGATTGTCAGATATTTGAAAAGTGTATGTAGTACCTCTAGAAATAAAGGAGATGATTACATTTTATAGGCAAAAGGGATTAATAAAACTCATAATGCTCCAAGAAGCAGCTGTTTCTCTGTTCTACAGTGCATCTAAACCCCCATCTGATGCTGAGTGAGTCAGCTGGGAGACACCACTAGTGTTAAAAAAGAATTAAATGGAAAAGTGGTGGTTATTATTTAAAAACAATTATTCTCTAATTGTGCTTTGAGGGGGGGGAAAAAGAAGAAAGAAAACTGCTGTTAAAATAATTTCTAATTGGAACAAAGTATAGAGTGGGAAGAAAAGATCTTTTAAAATAAAGACTTGCTAATCCATAAGCAGAGATGAAGTGACAGCAATAATGTTTTTATTAGTCTGTTTTGAAAAGGCTGAATTAGTCACAAGTGGCATTGCTGCAAGTGTGCAGAGTTGGGCTTCATCCTGAAGCTGCCAGCATGGAGGCAACACAGGCTGGCATGGGGCTGGCAGGGCAGGAATCCCCAGCTGTGTTCCCAGCTCCTCTGTTCCTCTGCTCCACAACCTTGGAGCAAAGCATTGCAGCTCCTGTACCTTCCTCTGCAGGAGACAGTTGCACATCTCCCATGTGTAGCTTCAGCTTCATCTGCTGAATGATGTAGAAAATAGTTACTGGAATTTTCTATGTGTGGTTTGGGGTTGTTTCCCCCTGTTGCCTGGAACATTGATCTGATTTTGCTGACTGGCAGGGAAGGGGGAAAAAAAAAGAAAAAAAAAAGTGTCTATCTCCATTATGCACTTTCCATTAGGAGTGTGTATACTTAATAGTTATGGCTTGCAGTGACCTTAAGCCACATGATGTAATCCTCATTCAATTTTTAATAAAGGCAGAATTCCCATCAAGTTTGAGGGTTGTCAATGTGAAAGAGATGTCAAGATTTACCCCATTAGATTATAAAATATTCTGCCCTGGTGCCTTCTGTTCTTTTAATAATGTATCTTAATGGGAGCTCTGGAAATGCAGAAATACTCTTTGGTGATTTGACAAATTAGCAGACTTTTCTATTACTCAGTGAAAAGACCTGTGATCCCTTAGATAACTCCAGTCTCCCAAAAGGTATCTTCATAACATGTATGCAGCCTTGTGATCTGTGTGCAGCCATGGCTGCTTTCACTCCTTGTCCTTTGGTTTCATTTTATTTCATTTTACTTTTCCAACATACCACTGTGGCTTTTGTTTAAACTAAATAGCCAAATCCAAGGCATGGTAGTAAAGGTGAATAAATCTCTTACTAAGTTTTCTAGAGGCTTGACTTTGAGAAACTCACAGGGTACTCTTAGAAAGGAGAAATTAACCAGTGAAAGACACAAACAGCAGTTTCATCAAAAGCCTGAAAGAAGCCAGAGGAAGCACTGATAAAGAAATGACTGCTTTGTTCTTCCCATTTTCTAGCTTCTTCTCTTTTCAGTTGCCTGTAAAAATTTGCCAGGAACTAGATTCTCTTTGCGTGAAGAATCTGACACGTGTTGTGTGACTGCAGATTGTGTTAAACCTGTGATAAGGTTATAAGTTAGTAATATATTGAGAAAAATACTAGACTCCCCTCCTTCCCCTGGTGGTCATTGTCTCCATCTATTCATCCTTATTTTCTAGACAGAGCTGCAACATAGTACACTTCTTAAAGTTCACTCCCAGGGAGATTGGAAATAAATGAAGAAGACCTTCTTGAGACTGAAGAAAATAATTTATTAGTCCTCAAGGGCTGACATATATAAATAGTAAGGCCTTTGTGGGGCTGAAGAAAATAAATTAAACCTAAAAAGGTGCTATTTCAGGGACAAAGATTTATCATTTGAGGGTGTGCATGAGGGCTGTACTCATATCCCAAAGTTTCATAATGGAGAATTTTTCTTTCTTCTCTGTAAAATCCATTAGGTTCAAAAATTCTGAGTTCACTCTGAATTTCAAAGTACCTGCTGTTTCCTCACTCCATCTCATTCCTGAAACAAATTACTGTTCCCCTCTTTCTGTGACATTAGCCTGCAATGTTATTTCTTTTGCAGAATATTTTGCATAGAAAAAAGTAAGTTGTGTTATTCCAGCTCTAAGGCCACGTGGCAGGCAGATGTGCTGCTTTATCAGTCACACTGTAACATGCTCTGGGAACATTCTGATGCACACGATTCAACCTTTCCTGTGTCCCCAAAAAGCCAGTTATTTAATCTTGTAGAAGCCATAAATGGCTCTCTGTCAGTGCAATGAGTGTGACTGGTCTTGGAGCAGAAAACGCTGGAAAGTGGTCCTTGCAGCAGGAAGTTCTGCTTGGAATCCTGAGCTGGGCAGGCTGGCAGCAGAGGAAGCAGAGATCTGGTGGGGCCTGGAGAGCTTCAGGTTTAACTTCTCCTGTTTTTTTTCTTTCTAACACAGTCTCGGGACAGGGAACTGAAGGGATTATGCAGACCACATAGGGTTTTATATCTCTTTCCCATAGCTTTTACGTTCTCTGATAAAGAAGTGCTAGAGCAGTAGCAATAGATGTGCCACTTTATTGAGTGACTTGGGAGCTTTCATCACTGCTATCCTTCCCATGGTTTGATTGCAAAGAATTTTCTTTAGAATTTTTGGTTTTCCTAAATAAAATTTAATTTCTGCAGTATTTAGTTTGCCAGCCAATGCATTTCAGTATTGATGACTTTTTTTTTTTTTTAAAATCTTTTCCCTGACAAAAAGATAAAAACCAGCCCCCAAACCCTTGCCAAATTCCAGAAATTTCTGTCATCCACAGGACCCTTCACCTAGTGTAAAGGAGAGAGGAGGTCACCAGGCTCGTGCTGTATTTATAAAGTGTCTTCAGTTCTTTCCTGCTCAGCCTGAGAAACTAAATTCCCTTCCATTTGGTGTATAAGAGGAGCTCCAGCTCTAAGAGGTTGACCTAACTGCACCAGTATTTCTAATAGTTATTACAAAAGAGAGGTAAAAGCGAATTATAACGTACAAGCCGTGGATCAAACAGTTCAGCATTTGCTTTATTTGACCTTCCAGAGTATGAGTTGTGTTAAATCAGCTCTGCAAGACATGGCAGCCCTAAGAACATGCCTGGAGGGAAGTCAGAACTCTGTTTTGCAATTTTGCCTCAGGCTGACAGCTGTAAAAAGTGTTAGCTAATGAAGTATTCTAAATGGGTAAATAAGAAAGAAAGGTTACAGAACAAACTAACAAGCTACCCATTGAGTACAGAGTGAATTAAAGCTTTCTACCTGAAAAATTCAGTTTTTCTTAATACTTTGGCATTGATTCTCTGGTCAGCATATAAACCAGCCTGTGAATCTGGAGCAATAGGCAGAAAAATCCTCATTAAGCCTTTCATGCTTGTGTTGTCTCTCTCCTAATGGCAAACTTTTCCTTTCCCACATTGATGTGTGCTGTCTGTATCTGGAGGGCTGGGAATTTAGGATTTTCTACTCAGAGTTTTACCCTTGCCAATATGTAGACCATGTCCTCTTTAACCTTGAAAAATTATGTCCATGCATATCCACGGAATGAGCCCCAGCTGGTTTTCTCTAAACTGAATCTATAATCCAGTTGGTATTCCTCAAAAGAACTGGGAAGCATCCTGCCCCAAGGTGTGACCTCCTCCAGAGCCTCGTTTGCTCTCTCACTTGTCTTCAGAGACCGAAGCCAAAGCTCCCACTGGGTTTGTATCCAGTTAGTGGGTGACTCCTCCTGTCTGCTCCTCTGAGAAACCTGCAGAAGCTCAGTGAGCCACATACCTTTAGAGCTGAGTATCTTCACTACTGCCTGCCTCAGGGCTGACCTCCTGCTCCTTTACACCTGAGAAGGACACCCCAAGGACACATCACCTCCCCACTGCAGGAGGTGGCCACCTTCCCTATGGCAGTGGGTCACCCTTACTCCTCAGGGGTTCTTAGGGCTCAGCAGATGCTCCCTATGGTGTCCTCTTAGAGTGAGCTTGCTGGCACAGACATATTATTGAAGCAGAAGAGAAGGGATTTCATAGAGAGCAGCTCTCACACAGCAGCTGGGACACACAGCAGAGGCTGGGCTGGGTCCTCACCTCTTGAGCTGCCCCAGCCAGCAGAGCTATAAAGCAGTCCTGAAGACCCTGAGTGGCAAAGACCTTTCTCCATCCTCTCCCCAGCACCAAATATGAAGTGCCAGAAATACTGCAGGTGACTGAAATGGTTGCAGTGAGTGGGGCTACAGCTTTGGGGTTGGGGACCTTGCTGAACTCTGACATTGCATTTGGTATGGTGTGACAAAGAGATGTCCCTGTGACCAGAGAGTCTGTAGCCCATACAGGTGACAGAGGCTTAGAAAGAGCTGGGAAGGCTCTGCCTTGGTGATGAGGCAATAGAAAAAGCCAGAAAGGTGCTGTATTCCTTCACAGTAGAATCCAGAAAAAAATGTGTCACTGCAGTGATGAATAATTAAGTAAAACTGTCTCCCCTCAAATATGTCACTTTCTTGCCCAAAGGAATTTTCTATTATTTTTCAGGTGGTACCAATTAGATTCAGCTTGAGTGATGAGAAGTTATATAACTGAGATGGTTGTGTTTGCTGCTCCAGTGAAACACCAAGCTGACTTTTGGGGCAACTCAGGAATCCTGCAGGCCGGAGAAATATTTGGGTTTGTGAGTTATCAGCAAGAGAAAACCTGGTTATGGTCAAAGAAATCTTGTGTAGCCTATCAGTGGGATTTTACTGTATCCCCTTTACATACATGCAGAAATGTAGTGGGTGATATCAACCCACTTAATGTTTTGTATGTAGTCACAGAAAGGGAAATAGTCTGCCCAAAGCCATTCTGGTTTTTCATTTACAGATTTGGAGGTACAGCTGGAGTTTTGACTGTGCTTGATTAAAAAGTGTTGCAGAAACCATGCAGAGGGGAAGCAGAAGGTGCCAGTGATGTGGCTGCTGCAGCTCTTCTGAGCAGCCCTGAGCCTGAGCCATTGCCCCCTTCTTGTTTTCCTGACAGAGAACTCGGAGTTTCTGAAAAGGTCTTTGGACTCTTCAAGAACCATGATGTGTTGCTTGAAATGGCTGCCACCTCCATTTCTGTCATTTGTTGAGATAAGGAAATAAATTTCCAGATTTTTGTTTTCCTGATTCTTATATTCATCCTGGGATGTGAGTCAAGCTGAGTTTTTCCATACTGTTGCTGCTAGTAATGATGAATTATTCAGTGGGAGCTAAATGAATGAGCATTGATGAGTGCAAATCAGAACAGAGTGTAGTTAACTTTCCAGAAGCTTTACTGCCCTGAGGAATTGTTTGATATGGAACAGAACTGGTCAAAAACTGTTGTGTTGAGGGAAATTCTGATTTTTTGGTGTCTGGTTTTGAGCAAAATTTTCTAGTGTGCAAGACATTTTTGTTTGGTGATTTTTCTGAAAACATTTACAGTATAAGACAGCTATCTCTTGCTGTAAAAATTAGGATTTCCTCATTCACCATGTGGAATAAAGTAACTTGGAAGTAATTCATTAACAGCATTTAACTCATTAAAAGGGATGACCACTGCAGCCAGGTGAAGCTTGAGTCCTGTGATTTGCTTTGGCTCTGCAGAGTCCCACTGAGATCAGTGTCTGTGCACACTGGAACTGCCCCCTGCAATGACACAAGGGTTTGGATTTCAAAAAAGAAAAGGGATGTTGCAGCAATGGAATTAGTGAGAGTCCAAATGAAATTTGGCCAGAACAGTGAGCTGCTCCTTTTGAGAAGAGTGCTCTGAGCTTTCCACTACATCCCCTTATGGTGACAACAGCTTTTAAACATTCTGTGCCACGTTTCAAAATTCAGCATAGCACTTTCATCTGAAATTCCACAAATACTGACTAGATGATTTCAAACCCAATGTTTTGCTCTGTCTTGCAAACTCTTGCTAATGCTGACTCTCTCCTGCCTGCACGATTGATTTATGTGTTGACACACATGTAGAAAGGAAACTCTTTTTTCAAATGGAAAATCAGATTTAATACATTTCCTCTGGTTTTATAGCAGGACCATTAAGCAGAAGTCACAGCTCAGAAAAAAGATTCCATGGATGATGCCATCCCACCTGTTAGATCTGCAAGCAGATTTATGAATCAGGACACCCATAGTCAAGCCCCATGTTTTTAGTGTTCTAAGGCATTAAATGTTGTTTTGCTCTAATTCTGCCGCTATTTCTGCATTGAACACAAATAATTTGGCTTCCTCCCCCAGCCTTATGCTTATTACAATAAGCATGTATCCAGAGATGACAAAAATTCATTTAAAATTCATTTGCTCTCTAAAAAAACAGATGTACATTCAACTATACAGTTAAGAACTAGTAACCTATAGGGCAAAATGAGCTTTTGTCTTGTAAGGTAAGATCCCTGCTGTCATTTCTTCCTCTTTCCCTTTCTGTGTTCAATACTTTCCAGGGATGCACACTGTTAACCTACAGAAGATCAAATCTCTCCTGGATTTGGTTTTATTACATAAAGGCAGTGCATTCAAATAATTTGTGTCATGCTGCTACCCTGCACCCCTTGGCATCATCTGCTGCAGAGGAGAGGAACAAAAAAAGCCCAAGTGTGACATCTACTGACAGCAGGAACAGCAGCCCCAGCTCAGGAGCAGCAGTGGAAGGGTGGTGGGAGCAGACTGCTGCAGGGCTCATCTCAGAGGAGATGGGAGCAGAGGTTTACAGCAAAAGGTTCACGTTGGCTTTGAGCTGGATCTGGGGTTTGTGTCCTGTTAACTTGCAGCTCACACAAGTTTCTAGAAGAATAATCCCCCAGGGGCTGAGGCATGAGGGATACCAGCTCTGTGTCAGGAAATCCTTGAGCTTGACTGCTGAAGGAGTGCAGCAGGGGTGTAATGCTTTATGCTTCTGATGTCCAGATGCTCTCCTGTGGGCATCTGATATTGGCTAATGATGAATGCATCCATCCCTGGAGGTGGGTGCTCATCAGGGGTGTATCAGCTCTAGAAATACCATGGGCATTCAAGGTGAGCATCTTCAAGACCCACAACTGCTGTAGTCAGCCATCTGCAGTTTTGCTGTGTCGGCCACTGGCAGAATGAGGAAACTGGGCAAGAACAGACCTTTCTTCTAAACTGTACAGATGGTCTCATGTTTAAACTGGGCTGTAGGAATGAACATTATTTGCAGTGATACAGAGTTTCTGTGTTACAGATTCTCTACAGCTAATAATCTGCCTTTTGATGTAGCTACAGGAGGCTGAAGTGTCAAAGTGCCAAACTGCAGGACCCTCATTCCCTGTGCTCTGCACAAACAGAGAACATCTTGAATCATCTTTTGAAATTTCCTTGAGCCATATTGCCCTTTTTCTAGTAGGACCCAGTTTTCCTGGCAGTACTCCTTACTTCTGACAAATCAAAAAATGTTATTTGCACTTCAAATAGGTCTTCTCCTCATGTTGTTCTCAAGCATCAGACTTGGATTTAAAGGCAAAGTTTTTTATACATCATCAAAGTTCAATTCTTATATTTCCACTTCCACTATAGACAGCCTAATCTTATAAGCAGTCTTGGCTCGTGGCCTGACACAGCTTCTAGCCAACAAAAACGTGAGTTTGCACGGGGAAAGTTTTTTACTTGTTTTTGTTTGAGGTTTTTTTCCAAAAGTGTTGAAGGCCTATAAGCAATCAATGGGAATTAATTACCTTCCTGAGATCACTGACACATCTTGTGGGCCTTTACAGGGACCCATGTGCCCTTATTCATTTGAATAGTTCTGAAAGTAAATCACCTCTTGAACTGTATTCTGATCTGAGTTTTCTAACACGTAATTCCATTGACTTTGGAGGGGTAGCTCATGTTTTTTGTTGATACAAGAAAGATTGCAATCAGAGGACTTGCCTCCAACACAATCTAATTTTTGCTGAACCTTTGGAAGGGATTCTTCAAAAAGGTTCCCAGCATTTTCAATGGGGATATCTTTGAGAGTAATACATGAATCTGGATAGACCTTAAGATTTTACACCTCATTCTCCATTGCACTCCTATCACCAGAGGGGTTTGGATCTGAGCTTCAGCTTTGCATCTTAATTTAACTAAGTTAAACTCTTGTCACTGAATATTACATTTCACTTAAAAATTAGGTAAATTGAGATTTATTAAATAACAAAAAGGAAAATGAGCCCAGCCTGGTGACCATAAATTTGAGAAAAGATTCAGAAGATAACAACATCCTGGTTGGTTTTGGCCCATGTATCTTTGATTTACCTTCATGCACTGCTCACCCACCACCTGAGTGCCAAAAAGCTTCTGTTCTGAGGCAGCATGCTCTTATCTTGCCCTTCAGCATCTCTGGACAAAGACACATCTTTGTCCATGCTGAGGTCTCCCTTTGCACTGAGGCTACATAGGAAAGATTTTAAGTGCATTCTTTAAGACAAGAAAACAAATGTTTTGATCTCTGTGAGTAAGGAATGCTGCAATTCTCTTTGAAAAATTGCTGTCACTTGGCAGTTTCACCCAGGCTGCCCTGGCAAGAGCTTGCCTGGATTACCTTGCACCCATGTGCTCTTGAGAGGAAGCAAGCTCCTACACATGGGAGCCTTTTTCTGGGTGTCCTCTTTCCCCCGTGGCAGAAACCCTGCTGGGATTGCTTCTTTTTTAAGAAATTAGGGTTGGGAAATTAGGTATGGGAGTCTTTTCTTCCTCTTTAAATCCAATCCACTCCTGAAAGAATGGGGAGGAGGCAACCCAGAGTTAAAGGTACAAACCAAATCTTTTATGTTCATTCTTTTTTTTATTCTGTGTTGCTGAATCATGAGAAAAAGAACATATTTCTTCAGTAAATTAACACAACTTGAAAATGTATGTGAGGGAACCAAGATAAAATATGTGTATTTCCTAAATTTGCCAGTTTCCCAAGCCCCATATGTTTAGTACCAAAATAAAACTACAACACAGGGGAAATCAGATGATAGATCCAGGACATGGGGGGAAATATATGGCTATTAATTTGTAATTTTGTTTTGCTAACTGTAAGACAAGAAGGCTTTCTGCACACTAAATAATGATGGTATTTTAACTGATAAATCTGAGCATCCTTGTGCTGTCTGCTGCTGCTGAATAAATCTGTTACAGGCTAATGGTTCTGTTGATTTTCAGCAGGCTGTTTCACAGAAAATCAGCTTCTTTTCCCTTAGCTCCACTCAAAACCTTGACAAAGCAGGAATGGGTCCCCTCCCCAGCACAGGAGTGGAGTTGGGCTGTCAGGATGGTTCTGCCCAACGTGTCCTCAGTCCTCTGCTCAGAGCTTCATCTTCCTCAGGCTCTCTCCTCTGCCCACAGCTGAGCTAAGTAATGTTAGCTCTGCCTTGTCACTGGATCTCCAGTTAAACATGACCTCCTTTCACATGAGAACACTCAGAGCAATAGCACTCATTAAATGCTTACATTAAAGCCTTGACAAAGCTAAGTTGGAGTGGGAAAACTCATTTACACCTGATAAGGGGATCATTAGGTAGCTGAATGATTACAAGAAACGTAAGGCCACAGCAGCTGGTGAAGCAACCCCAGGCTGGCAGGAGGAGTTGTGTAAGTCTAGGAACTCTTTAACTCTTTACATTGCTGTGTGCACAGAGGAGGGGATGTTTGGTTGTTTGTTGTGGGGGTTTTGGAATTTTTTTTTCCTTCTTAACTACCATTTTGTAACCTCTAGCAACTGTCATAGTATGGCCCATAAGGACAAACCCAAAACTTGCAGAAGTGCAGAACCTGGGTAATTGCAAAATAATCTTGCTGCAAATTTTAGGCTGCAAAGTAGCAAGTGATTGAGACTTTCACCAAAAATAATTCAAGGACAAAGATATATTAAATTCCTTCAGGAAGCAGCAGCAGTGGCTGGTGCTCGTGGTCTCAGGTAGACAATTTAGGAAGTATCAGACCTTGCATTAAAATAAAACATTTTCAAGAGGCAATCACACATGCTGCTGGACATTGAGACATTTGTTCAAGGGGTTTGTTTAGTTATGGTTTCCATACCTCTGTTTTATAGATAGGTAAATATTATTTTATAGCTGTTCTTTTGGCAAATTCCCTTCCCCCCCTACTTTTGCTGGTGTGGACAGCCATGCAGGGTGATCATGTCTTCTAAGACAATTCATTTGTAAGAAATGGAAGTGTGCAGTTGTGCACAGATATTCTGGTGAGAGAGCTTTGTGCCTCAGACCTTGAACTTTTGCTTCTTTTAGTTTTACTGTCCAATGTTAGAACCTAGTTGTAAGTGAAGACCATAAATTTAAACCATCCAAAAGAACAGAGGGAATAATTGTAATAAAAATGAGCTGATCATTTGAAAATATGCCAAAAATACACTCTACTGTCCAGAATTAATTTGCTAAGATTTTACCATAATTAGAGCTTGAACATCCATTAATTATACTGAGTTTATTCAGAGTAAATCAGGTAATCTCTGCTTTTCACAGTTACCCATGAAGGATTGTCATTGAAGAGCCCTTGCCATTCTCAGGCAGGCACTGCTAACCCTCCTTGCACTGAGAATCCCCTGCTCAGTTTTGCTTTCACCTCCCTCCTGGCAGTGCTGCTCAGAACTGCTCAAAAGTTGCTGTGGCAATGTATAAGGGAAGACTGACTGCTTGGGGGTTGGACTAGATGATCTTTCGAGGTCCCTTCCAACCCCTAGGATTCTATGATTTTTACCTTGTTTTGAGATCTTTATTATACAAGTGTTATTTAAATGTGAATTGCTTGAATTAGTATGTTAAGGAGGGTGGGAAGAACAAGCCTAGAATTGTGGTTTTATTCTGTAAATCAGCTACATTTAAAATTGAATACATTTTATCAAAACTATATCTATTCTTTGGATTTTAGAAAATTCAGTGTAAGTTTAAGAAACTCAGACAGCTGGAAAACAGTGAAAACTTGTTTAAGATAAAATTGTTAAAGTTAAGTTAAAACTTCTTTAGTGGTGGTGTAGCTATCCCTAATAGAAGAAATTTGGAAGAAGTCATGTGGGGAAATTGTTCTAGAATTCTACTCTGATGAGCTTACTTGTGTCTTCCCCTGCAGCACCTGGATGCCTCAGAAAATATGTCAGGCCAGAGTTTTTATCTCTGTGACAATTCTTTCTTTTCTGAAGTTACTGGCTCAAAGTCTAAATTGCTATTTGTGAACTGAAAACATGTCTGAGGTCTGTCTGAAGCATGCTCCCTAATTTTCAGTGTGATTTTTTGGTCTTACTGAAGATGAACACTTCTGTGTTAACCATTGGAAAATGAGGCACATGGCCTGAGTTTGACACCCAGGCACTCTCTGTTCTCAGCAGGGACAAGCAGCCAACTCCAAAAGACCTGGTGAAATTCTTTTCTTTATTATATTTTTTAAAGGCACTAGAAAGAGAAGAGAAATATAATCCAGGGCACCATCCCTGTTGTTGAGTTAACCCTGCTAAGCCACTGATACAGCATGCTCTTTTCTGAAGTCCATACCCTGCACATTCTCTCAGTCACTACACTGCATTAAAGAAGGCATTACAGTCTGTGGCAACAATATTTCACTGGCTGGAACTCCTTCAGTACATATTTGCATTGTTCTTATTGTAATGAGTTCTAAAGGAGATGTTATTGCTCAAGATGCCTGATAACATTTAATTAAAATAATTACTTTTTTTTTTTTTAAATTAGTCTTAAAATAACATGTCACTGAGGCTCAAACCCAACAGAGCACAGAGGTTCAGGGCAGTGCTGAGGCATGAAACGAATTGCCAAGGATTTTATAATTTGATTATTTTAAGGAAACTGAACAGTAAATGAGCCAAATGGCAAAGTTATAAAGTGTTCTGCAACAGGAAATAATTTAGTTGTAATTATTATTGCAATCAAGCAGTGCTCCAAGTGGCTCTGCATTGATCTTGTGTTGCTCACAACCCCATCTAGTGTAGATATTTCTGAATTCCCATTACTTCTGATAGGGACCAAATTACCTGGGACAGTCTGTGGAGAGTGATGCTTTCAAGTATAGCAAAGGTGGCCAGAGCTGGCTGTGCCATCCCATCTTCTACCCACTTTGGCATGGGGAGTTGTCCTATTTGTAAGGTACAGTACTGTTCATAGTAAGTTACACATATTTTTGGAATGGTTGATTTGTCTATCTTGTTATTATTAAGGTGATGGTTAAAACTTGCAGCCACCTGATATTCTTCTGTTTTTTCCTTTGGGGCCTGAAACAGAGCATTGAAATGCAAAGGGGAGGTGATGAATCAGCCCAAGAAAGGTCTCATGATACTGCCAGATGACTTTGATAAATCCCAGAGTTTATTATATCATTTGCACAAGTGTTGTCTGAATATCTGAAAGTTTTTCTGACACAACTCCCTTAGGCAGATGAATGAGATTTGGCCATTACTACCACTGAGCCTGATTTGCTGTCATTTTGGCTAGAAGCAATAGGAAAGTCCACTGAAGTAACAGCCACAGCATTCTGGGACCAGGGACAGGTTAGAAAAGAGTCATTGCTGGCACTTTTTATTCTGTCTTGGCCCACACAGCTGTTTATTATTCACTTTCCTCTGTGTCTGGGTTTATCTGATGACTGACATTCTGATACAAATTGAAAATTAAGTTTTAGATATGTAGACATAGTTGCCTTTTCTGGCTGAGGCAGTGTGGGTTAGTGGTTAGTCCCTCAATGTCAAACAGAAGAGGAGCCAGACTGTGAGGGAAGAAAGTGGGATTATATTTGGCAGATGTTCTCAGTCTTCACAGCAAAGACATGACACTTACAGTAAGTAGAATTTCCTATAATTAATGAAATGTTCTGCAAACTTGCCTGTCTGTCCTTTTAAGTCCTTGAGGTTTTTACACACTGAAAATGATAACAAGCACTGGAAAGTTGGAGACCAGTTAATGTTGTCACAGGAGAGTAATATACAATGAATCCTGTCTAAATGAGCACCTGGTATAAAAGACATACAATGATAAGACTAGGAAATCCATATTCACCATCCACTGTGCCACTCTCCAGTGGTAATGTATATATGCAGATAGCCATGTAAAAGAACATCTTATGAATAACTCAAAGTCAGAGAAGAAAACAAATAGATAAAACAAATTACAAGATGCCTTTTAGGATTAAATTCTTTGAAGGCATTGTGCTTGAGGGGCAAAGGGGAAGTTCAGCATTTTGCAGCTGTTCTAAAAGAGAATGGAAAAAGAGCTTCCCCTTTCCCATTCTCATATCAAATTTTTGTTTCATGTGACGTGGAAAGAGCTTCATTACAACTTTAAAGTAAAATATTGAATATTTAACCTGCTGTGTCATCCCCATCCATGACCCTAATAAGCATGAATAAAATCCTACTTGTTCTCATTGTGGCTGTGGAAATCAGAGTTTCTAGGGCAGCTGTTAGGTTTTCTCTAGGTTTAAGAGGTGGTGGTGGGGGGAAGCACTTGGTCCTGTAGATCAGATACCAGATTTCATAAAGACCTTTCCTATGGTGGTATGAAAGACATAGGGCTGAATTCACTGTTATCCAAAGATTCATCAAGAGAATACCAAGTTTATATTGGCTCGTTGCTTTTGTACAGAATGTTTTGTCACCTTTCGGGCTTCTGTTTAGTCACTTACAGCAGTTGCATGGACAGTTTTGTTTTAAATAGAAAAAAAGAATTGTTGAGGCTGCAAAGCCAAGCACATAGGTGCACCAGGTTTTAGGTTCTATGTTCAACTTGAGTTGTGCCTCTTGGTTGCTCCCTCCTCTTCCCTGAATGAAGAGGTGTCTTGAAGGGGGAGAGGGAATTACTGATTTATTCAGATAAACACCACCAGTGGGAAAATGAAGATTTTCTCACAAATACACTTGTCTTATTCACATGATTTTCATACCCAGCAATTGTACTGTGTCAGCAGATAGAAATTTCCCTGCTATGCCCTCTCCACTACTCAGCATTTAGATGGAAATGCCCTTGTCATGAAAACATCATTCTGCTTGGCCCTCTCTTCAGCAGTGGTCAGAGAGCTGAGCTGAGACATGCTGGCTGGGACGTGTACCTCTTACCCAGACCAGGGCAAGTGTTTGAGCTGCTTCTCCCATCCTCTCTCACCTGCATTCCCCTTCAGTAAAATGGAATTTTACTGTTCAGTAAAATCTGAGCAAGTCGTCCAAGACACTCTCCCTCTGTAGGCTCCAGACCTGGGGACCACATTTACCTTTTGATCTCCACTGAAGAAACATTTATCTAAATTTAAAAATAATTAATATCACGCAGCTAAATCCAAACCCTGTGGGTTATATTAAAGTTTATCCAATAAGAGCAGGAAGTCTGATCCTCTGAATATAAATGACTGCATCATCTGCATGAGATTTAATTGAGAAAACTGCATTGAAAAGGCAAATTAAATACCAAGAACACAACAGATTTTCCACAGAGAAACACTGTGGGAAGTGAAAAACCATCTGTACAGAGAAGAACAAAATGACATTTTTGCATCATGTCAGCCAGATAATATTTCATCTTTCATGCATTATCTATGCTCAACATTTTGATCAGACAGATAAATTAATGCACTTTTGCCTATCACCTGACATTAGTTAAGATGATGAAAAGATTATTGCAAACTCAAAATGACACATGAATTTTAAATGGTTTTAAATTGACATAATTTCTCTGATCTTGTCTGTTCTCAGACAGACAAAAATGCAAATTGTTAGGACAGTTATTCAGAATTGCTATCAAACTTTTAGTCTGAGAAAATAATTCTGAAAACGTAGATTTACACAACTCCAAGCTTTCACACCACTTGTATCCTAAAAAATGTACCCAAATAATGTCATTAGTAATTCCAGTAAAATTTACCCCACTTTTAATAAATATATTTAAAAATTATGTTTTACAATGTATGTTTCAAAACCTCAGAAATTCTGCCATCTGTTTTTGCCTGGATTCTGAAGTAGTCATGATCAAGTGACACTCTCAAAGCCCTATAGCATCCATATGCCTTCAAGTCAACAGACAAATTTGAACCAGGATTTCCAACACCATATGGACTAGTGTAATTTTTTCCTTATTTCAAACAAAACCAGCACTTCAGCAGCATGTGTTCTTCTTCCAGGGTCACAGGTAGATCAACAGTCCAAGTCACTGCTCCTCATAATCTAAGGATCTTTAAGGTTAAAGAGCAACAGGGACAGCAAAGATGTGATTATCCACTGAGCTACAGAAGTTCAACAGGTCATAGGTTGAAGAATATTTTTCTCTAAAACAATGTATTATGATTTTTTTTACTCCAACAGTAGCTACATCTTTGGAATTGGCATTCCCAAGATTAACTGGACTTCACTTCAAAGGACCTAGACAAGGTGCTGCTGGTTTTAAACAGCCATTGGTTTCCATGTAACACAGTATAATACACACACCATACAGGAAAACTGGTTAGTGAAAATAGCTCTGTTTCTCTAAGCTGTCAGCATGCCCCTGGAGTTTGCAAAGATTCTGCAGAGTTAAAAATAATGAGCTGAGGTATCCATGCAATTATTTATTTTCAAATTGGTCAAGTACCATTTTGTTCTCAGTTCAGGAAATTAACCTCCCTGAAAGCCAGCTTGCTCTACACAAAATTAATAAAGCAGAGCATGCTGGCAATGACTTGCACATGTTTATTTCTGTGTGATGTCTCCAGCTAGAAATTCTAAGATGAAAAATCGACTCAGAAGGCTGCACTCCGAGGGGATTTACTCCTGGGCTGGTCCCATTTTCATGTTGTTTGAACTCCGAATTGATGGAACATGGATCTCCTTTGGAGCCTATAAAAATTAGGCTCTTTTATTACCACCTTTCCTTTTTTATCCCATGACACACACCTAACATTTTCTTTCAGAAAAGAAGGTGAAGAGATTGGCCATACAATTCTAAAGGAGAATCAAGGGGAAAAAGGTGATGAGCATTCCAAGAAAAACTGTTGGTACTGAGCCCAATAAATTATTTTCTCCATGTCTTTTCTCTGAAGCTTTACATGGTTTAAAGTAAAGTTGTATTCTTACTAAGAGCCAGTGAAATGTTATCCCAGTATGTGTGCATATACTTGCATGGACTGCTGATCTGAGCTGGGTAAGACCTCTCCAGAGCCTGCAGCACTGCAGTGTTCAATGAAACCCCCCAGGGCAGGTCCCACCTGAAAGTTAAGGCACAGCCTGTAGAGCATGATGAAGACAAGTAGTGTGTAACAGGGCCGGGGTCCTCCCAAATTAACTCTCTTTAGCAGCCAGATTTAAATGTGTGAAGATTGAGGTTGCTAGAATATTTTCTCTCTGAGGCTTTTTCTGCTTTGTTGTGTTTACCCTCCCCCTGATTTTCTCCTCAGTGAACACATTAACAACAATCCCAGTTTGTATGTACAACACGTCTGCTCTTGTTTCTTCACTGATGGCTTTTCATTGTTGGCACCGTTCAGAATATGAGCCTTAGCAAAATTTTAGCTTCAAATTTGGAGCTGAGGCTGACATTTCTCCCCAGTCCTGACACTCCTCTGCTGGGTGCTGCACGCACTGAGCCATCTGAGGTGCTTGGCTGCAGGCTGTGCCAGCAAAGGCTGCCTCCTCAAAGGAGCTGGGAGGATTTCAGGGGACAGAAAAACATCTTCAAAGGTAGAGAAGTGAAGTGATAATGTTTTATGGCACCTTCCATGTAAGAAGCTGGCAACCATACCCAAGTCCTTTCTGCCTGGGTGAGTGTGGTCTCACAGGTGAGAGAGCCATGAAGGGACTCCTGTCCTGGGCTCCCTGTCTTTCGATGCTGGGGAGGGAGAAACTGGCAAAGACTGATTGTGAGCACTGCACAAAGTGTGATGGTATTAACTGAGCATCACACTAGACATTTTTTTGGGACTTCTGCAATCTTATTCATAGTATAGGTTTCAAGTGTTATCCTACGTGTTACTTCTCAGCTTCTTCTTTGAGTTATCTAATTCAGCATCAGCCATCAGCAGTAACTGTCAGCCCATACAGAAATTGTATTTCAGGGTGAAGACAGCATTTCTTAGACCTTCAGTGTGCCACTCTTCTCTTCTTGTGCTTCCTTTAATTACACAAAGGAGTTGAGTCTTTTATCCAAAATAATACCAGGTGACCATTCTCTCAAAATCAATCTAATTAATCCAAAATTATCACCTTGTCAAAGTTCCTAAGTGTAATAATATTGTAGGGATTTCATGACCTTGGGGAGAGGCAGTACTGCATGTACCAGGTCTGGCCCATGCATCCTTTGGAAAGCCTGATAGGTGCAGCTGTGATCATGTCAGAAACACAGGTTCTGTGCAACAGACACAGCTCCTGCTTTGCCTGTAGCTATGTACATGGGGATACTCAGAGGCAGCTTTCACATGTGGATCAGGAACCAAATCTACATTCAGTTCTCCAGCTCAGATTGCTGGGTCTGGCTTCAGGTTTAGTGGGGCTGGAAAACACTTGGGAGCTCATCCCTCCTCTCCTTTCTGGGCTGTTTTGTCAGGCTTAGCTGTTTGTTGGCAGGAGGTTTATTTTACTATCAGAAAAACCTCAGAGGGACCACAGGTGTCAGGTTGGGCTGTGGGATTTGTAAGGGCAGACGTAGCCAGGAGTTGGAGAAGCAGAGCTGGCAGGAGTTACTCTGCAACTGAGCAGAAATGGGCTTGGACAGAACCGTGGGTGTTTTCCCTCTGGCTGCTGGGTGGCTGCAAGCCTCTGACCAATTCTGTTCTCCTTCCATTTGAGGAAACCTCAGGAAGCCCTTTTGTTCTGTTTTATCAAAGTAGTGTTGCACAAACATTACTTCTAATGACTCGACTCTGCCTGGGATTTTTTATTTTTATGCCAAAGGTGCCTAGAAGAGCCTTTAACAAATGTTAGTAGCTTGTTATGCTACATAATGCAGTGAAAAATAATGCCTTCATCTGGCCTCACTCGTAGAATCTAACTAGAAAAGAACTTTCTGCCCCTTTTCTGAAAGAGGAAATGGGCACATTCCTTGAGAGTGAGGTTAGGTGAAAACTATGAAAAAGCCAAGAGCCCAGCACAGAAAAGTGTGAGAGCAGTGCCTTGGCAAGGGATGTCAAAGCTAACTAAGGATAAAAAGGACTGTAAATACCTTATCATTGACTGGTGGTGGTTCCTGGACCTGCCTGAAACCATTATATGTAAAGAACACATGCAAATATCAGGATTTTCTTTCAATTAGTTTTACCACAGAAATTTGGGCTAGCTTTTGGGCAGAGGCTTTGATTTCTTTTTAAACTGAATTCACTCGATTGCCAGGAAAAGCAGATGAGTTGCATTTTCCTTACTAACTTCAAAAGCAGAAGCAGGACCCAAGTTAATCCAAGTTATTGCAGCTCATTTGGTACATTCCTGACCAAAATTACCATTGTTAATGCACTTCCATTCAGGCATTGGGCCACCATTATTGCTTAGTTTCCAAGGTTCAGTCCAGCTAGGAAGATAAATTAACAGCAATTATTTGACAGCAAGGGAAGTGAAAATCTCATTTTCAAATATCATGACTAATTTGTGACATAGATTTCAACCTTCCCTTATTAGAAATACTGTCTTTCATGCAGTTCCCTTTATAATGATTTAATCTGCAGAGAAATTTAATGTATTCTCTTTGATACTCTCTCTGCAAGCCTCAGTCAGAATGCTCTCACAAGCAACCTTAGACCTCAGTCTTTAAAAATCCTTCAAGTCTTTAACACTGTCAAGTTTTTAAGAACTTTGTGGTTTGATACAGATAATGCATCACCAAATTTTGAGCTTTATGGGGTGCATTTTATTTACTGTTTTCGAATGGAAGTGATTCCTGTTCTTGCAATTCTATTGCCAGAATTCAAGTGTGAAAACTGAGTGCACCAAAACTCAAAGCAGTTGGAGAGACTTTTGTTTTGTCAAGAGAAGTAAATGGAAAAGTAGACTGAAGTCACAGGAGACACCCCCATCCTGAGGGATGATATGGAAAAGTCCATTTTTCAGGGTGTGTTCAGGCAGCAGTCAGTTAAGCAGTGCACTGCAGTCCTGGGATAAATGCAAACATTTCAAAGTATGGAGAACGATGGGGAAGGTGCTGATTCTCATTTGCCTTCTTTAGTGTGACATCCTTCAGAGTCACCCTGACCTTCTGCAGTTCTGCACAGAGAATTAAATCGTGAATATTTTGGTCCTGTGATGTGCCTGAGCCTAACAAATGAGCTTCTGAAAAATCTGTATTGTTAATGAATTAAGGGAACAAATCCAGCGTAGTATCTGTAGTTCTTTTAGTGGTATCAAGTGGAGAAGTACTGACTAACCTACCCCTCACCTTGAAAGTGTTTTTACTAGCACTGTGCTAATTGCAATTATGTTCCAGAGTTGCTCCTTTTCTTATAATTTGGGCTCTTTTTGCTCTTTCCCTAGTTTTGCCTATCTGATTCTCCTCCTTCAGTCTCCAGGCTCAACCTTTTCATTATGTTGGGCATGATTCTTCTTTCTGTTCCCAGGAGTTTGGGATGAGATTCATTTATCCTAACATTTGCACATAAAAATGAGATGTCTGCATTTTAGAGAGCCAGACCAGACCAGACTCTTTTTATAGTCACTGGAGAGAAATAAATATGTAAAATTTTGCACAGTCTCACCGTGTCCAGGACTATGCTTCAGACTGTAATGTAGACATTCAGGAAGATTTAATTGCTGGTCCTGGAATATGCCCAGGGTGAGGAATTGATAGTTGTACTTACCTTAAATGTGCTGTGGAGCATTAAAGATAACCTGTGATTATGATTTTCCCTTTTCATTTAGTTGTTCCTTTTCTAGGAGCCTGACTGCCCCAGGCAGATGTTGCAGGGCACACTTCATTTCAGAGGCTCAGTGTTGCCTCCTGTCAAACTAATATCAGAAACCACTCAGAAGCAGGAGCTTGAAGTGGAACATGTTCTCCAGTAACAGAGATGAAGTGGTAGATTCAACTACTTCTCTGTTTCAGCAAATATACTGGGTTCTCCAGGCTGCTTGATATTTCACTGTTGTTTATTCTGCTGGAGCAGTTCTTATCAAGATTACACAATTCAGATACGTGTCACAGTTGTTAGCTTGGGCCCTTTTCATGAGCACTACAACAGCCTAAATTTAAAAGAACTGAGGGCTTGAAGGAGAAATCAACATTTGATCCATTCTACCCCACTGACCAGAATTCTGCCCAAGGTATTAAAGTGTCACTTTATAGGTGGTTCTTCTGACAGCCTTAGAGAGGGCTGTACACAACTGCTTGGAAGAAAACAGGTTATGAATTTAGATGATGAGCTCACTTTGTGTTTTTAGCAAGAACCTTTCTGGAAAAGATATGTTGAGTAGAGACTGAATTCACTGCTCACTGTGTTCACCCTGGTATTTTCAGATGCATTTGCAGAATGACAGTGACATTGAGCACAGGTGGGCACATGGACTATGATTCTCATGATTTATTTACTTTTATTTCTTCCTAAATGCACTCTGGTTTGTAGTACCTGGCTTCCACCTGACACCTGGGTTGAACAAGAAAAAGGAAATCATGGTACATGCAATTATAATTAATTATTTTTAAAAGCAATCCAAATAAATCAAGTTCTGTCTTGTTTGTGGGCTCAAAAAACTCAAGAAGGAAAAAATTATTGAATTTGACATACACGCACAGGGAAGGTTATGTATTTTAGATAGTACTGCTAACCTTGAATTTCTTGACAAAGATTGTATGTGTACATTTTACCTACACTTGCTCTTCAAAAAATGCAAGGCTTAGTTTTTAGTGTGAGAAGATTAAAATACTGTACAATGACAGTGTATACTGGCTAGCAATGCACATAAAAAATCAGCTTATGTAAGACTGATTGTTCATATAGGAATTGTTCCTATATGATATATTCAAGTTTCTTTGCTGCAGTTGAAATATGCTTTTATTCTCTATCTTAAATTGCAGATTTGAGATTTGGTCCAATTGTAAATTTTTCTCATTTAGTTATTTCTATTTGGCATTGGAAGGACCTCTTTCTGGGGCCCCATCCACCAACCTGGCAAAAAGGAACCAGGTTTCATTTCAAAGAAACTGCCAAAGTTTCTTCAGGGGACACTGCTTTTTTATTTTTCTTGCTAGTCTATGGTGCCCAAAAGAAGCACAATTTGGCATAGGAAACTTCTGTACATCTTAGAGCACATAAATCCTGAGACCAGATCTAGTGTCAATATGGCTCCACAGGAATAATCAGAGAACAAACTGTTTTCCAGTCTTTAAACTATGTAAATTTTAATAGTTTTTCAGATCCCTCCCTTCCCAAGGGAGCTCTTTTAAATGGCTTTATGATGTTTTTCTACATTCCTTGTGACAGTCCTGGGTATGAAGCTTCCTGTTTCATTTTTATTGTCAAGAAAAATGTTTTTTTTTAAAAAAAGGGGGATGGAAAAGCATCCAAGAAAGACTTCTGGTAGAAAATCTCAGTGGAGACACTGGAAACCCAAAGCCAGATTTGGCAGCTGTTCCTGGTTTGCATGTCCAGATATGGGATGAATAATTCCTCCAAGACAAGGAGATAGCAGCTGATCATTCCATGTATGTGAACCCTTAGAAATGCTTCTGTCATTCAAATTTTCACAAAGGAAATATAATTTGTGGCTATTCGTGTACTGCATAGACAGATGGAAGCACAGCAGGTAGATAAATACTGACATTCTCTTCTGTGAATACTTTCAAAAGAAAGGTCAAAGGTAAGACAGTGAGTAAAGTGAATGTAGATTAGGCAGAACATCTGTTGAAGGAGGATAGTAGGGAAAACATTCATTGCTTTTCAAATAGGAGTTCTGCTCAGAAAATGTTGATGGGCATCTGCCTAATTATAAATTCTTTCCCATTCTTAACATTACTCATTTCATAACAGAAAAGGAAAAGTACATACAACCCCAAGAGATAATTGGCTTCTCTTTCCACCAAAAAATACCAGAACTTGCTTGGACTAGAAATACTAGAGGGTGGCTTAGCAAAAATCTACAGTACAAGAGGTGGGGATGAAGGGCACTTTGGGGAAGTCAGCATCTTCCTCATTGTTTGATTTAGTGAAACGACAGAATGGAATAAAAACCTGCCTTGGGGTAGATGTGGTTGTTGGCAGTTGCCTTGGTATGCAGGGCATTGCCTTCCTGCAGCAGCAGGACAGACCTGACTGTGTTCATTTCACACTGAGGAGAAAATCAGTGACATGAAATATGTGCAGCATTCATCCTTCCTAAAACTGCCACGATCTCAGTAAGCTTCAAAAGAGGAGTGAATATAGGTTATTTGCCTTAATTTTAGATGACCAGAAAATCCTACTACCCAAACTGTGTGTATGTGTGTGTGTGTGAAATACAGGATATCACTGCCCTCTCCTGAACTCTTCATTGATATTGTAATTCTCAGGATTGATTAGATATGGTCAAAATGATAATTACACTTTCATTTTGATATTCCATTTTTCACTGGGCTCAGGTATTGATTTATTATGTTGCTTGTTCTGTATTTTTATTGGACCAATTGTTTGTAATGGGAGAGTAAACAGATGTCAACACAATTTAAAGATAGTGGGGACAGGCCTGAACAGCACTTGAAAATCAATAGGAGAGAGGGAGAAACTAGTAATTTGTGCCATGAAAATTCCTCCCACAAACCATTCCTTTGTCCAGATCAATTTGCTCCCCTCAGGAGACAGTGATGTTAGAACCAATGCCACCTCTGTCAAAAATGATCTTTATTGGGTGGGCATTCAAACTAAAATTTTGGAAAAATGAAAACTGTGTAAAATCCTATGGAAATGCAGCTG
This sequence comes from Florisuga fusca, assembly GCA_038090715.1. NCBI lineage: Eukaryota > Metazoa > Chordata > Aves > Apodiformes > Trochilidae > Florisuga > Florisuga fusca. The sequence continues at coordinate 4,700,198 of JAAWXA010000030.1, read as the reverse complement.
TTCAAACTATTCCTTGTGCTGAGAAGCAAGTCCTGGTCCTGGTCTTTTAATGATATGAGAAACAGGAAGGTGTGTGCCCAAACCATCTTTCAGGTAAACTGAGATGCATGTTGACTCCAGAGAGTTATTTGCATATGAGATTCACAACCATATTTCGTATGTGTTGAATAGTGTTTAAAGTCTTGAGTCTTCTAAGGCATAACATCCCCCTCTCTACTCTCAGTGCTGCATACACAAGCTCCTAGAATAAGACTCCTTTCAGCTTGCTGTCTGCACACCCAGCCAGCCCAGGCATCATTTCCACTGCTGATCCCCAGCTTCCCTGGGATCAGAGCTACACAATCCTTTTCCTCCTGACCTTTTGGCCAGAGAAATCCCATTTGAACTTAAGGAGAAAATGACTGCTAATGTGATAATGACATATACTAATAATCTGCCTGCCATCCCAGAGCAACCTTTACATCATTCCGTGTGTGACTGCAGCTGTTGGAAGAAGTTAAGCATGGAAAGGCACCATTGGTTATAAACAGGCAGGTGACTTATTCTGTAATATTGATGTGCTGAATTTTGCTCCCTGCTCCTTTTCCTAAGCACTTAATGGCTTCTGACTATTGAGAATTCAACAGGAAGGATTTTCCATACATACTTGTGTTTTTGTGAACATTTACATGCACACCAACTCCCTCATTTCTAGTTTGATAATTAATGATGACAATTCGTTCAATGATCTGTTGATTGGGATCTTCCTGATGCTGTCAGTGGAGGGTTCTCCTATTTCCTTTGTTTCTAACCTTCTGTGTAGACTCCTCCATGCACGCAGCATTCATACCACTACCCTTGGGGTCTGGGAGAACATATCTGTATTTCAGTCTATCCTGAAATCGACCTTTTCCACCTGGGATCTAAAAGCACCTGGTCCAATAGCCAGGGATGATGTATGTGTTTGGGAAGGTTGTCTGATCATGCAAGTTGCCCTTTGGAAAGAGTGAGGCACTTCCCATCAAAGAGAAGTAGAACAGAAGGATTGGTTGCACCAATAAATCCTGCCAGTTTTAATACAGCTGATGTTTCCACAGGTTGAAGTCACTGTACCTTTCCTCCTTCATTTCCTCTCTGCCATTATTTTCAGACACATCCCTGTGGTCTTCCCTCTTCCCTAAAGCTGTAATATCTTAGGATCCTCCAAATTAAAGAGTTCTTTTCTCTGTAACACTGCCTCATAGTGAGGACCTGATAGCACTGTAGAAAAAGCTTTGCTCTTCATATACTTGAAGGGTTTCTTGTTCAAAGATTTTCCACCAATTGCCTTCCCTTCGGAAGGACTTGATTTTGCTGGAGGCTGGTATCTAGCTTCAAAGTCTCTGGGTTCCTGTCCCTGGCAGGAACCCTGATTTCAAAGGACTGTGCTTGCTATGGCCAAAGGAGGTTAAATGCAGTAAGTGGGGAGAAATGCTAAAATATGGCTTTAAAATTTGATTCTGGTCTCAGAGAATTGTTTTGGTTTTGTTTTTTTTACATCAAGCATGTCGCAAGAAAATCTGTTTCTGGATTATGCTAAAGGGAGACACAGTATGGTTTGTTTTCTCCTTCTCTTTCTAAATATCTGAGTCGAAACTCATGAGACATTTCTATTTGCTATATCATGTATACAAATATTTAACACTAACCATATGTTTCTGTGTTTCCTTGAAGCCTAAAATTTTTTTACATCTTCCTTCCTTTTCAACTTCTGTGTTAAAGCTTCTTTTTGGCAGCCTAGTTTGCTCACTGTTTAAGTGAAATTTGGTTCATGAGAATTTTTTTTTATTTCTTAATATTTGCTATTTATGTTTCTGAGTTCATTACCAAGCAGTGTACTGATGACTTGGGGAGTTCAGAACTTTGTGTAGTTCAGAACTGATCTGACATGCTCTGGCCCAACCTGCTAGGGCAGTGAGATCTGTCTCATTAACTTCAACTCAGAAGCATAAAGAGATGAGCATTAAAAATTAAGGAAAGTTAAAGAGGGACAACAGTGGAATCTGTAGGGATAAAATGGCAGAGGAATAGCCTACTCAGTGAAAAGGCAGACTCATTTTATAGTCATTATAAAAGAAGCAAGTAAAGAACCCCTCAGGGTGGAAGCTAGACAATAACCCAGGGTGTAATGAGCAGGGTCAGGGCCTCACCTTTTACCAATTACCTGCAAAGAGCAAAACCTCCCTGCATTGAATAACAATCATAAATTTAGCCAGTCTTGAGCTGCCCTGGCAAGCTGCCAGGAGCTGTTGGGGTGAGTCTGTTTTACATAAACACAGAATTCAGAGGGGAATGTGCCCAGGGAAAGGTGAAGAGCTTTGTTTTGATGCAATTTTCAAGTTGTGTTTCCAGCCACTGAGGGAAGACTGCAAGTGATGAAATTTAAAAAAAAAAAAAAAAAAAGGATGCAGATAAATTGAAGGTAGGAGTGAAAAATAAATTTGAACAGAAGATGTGTGGAAAATTCTCAAAAAATTGTAACTTGATTTTCAAAACATATTAAGCCTCTGAGCCTGGAATATTGAAACAAAAATCCAGCTCTGAGGAAGTACTCTGTAACAGCCCCTGGACTTGGCCCATGATCTGTAACTTAGATTTGGAACCATTTCAGAACCTTTACCTTTCCAAACCATTCTTTAACTGAAAAGAGAGTTTTCTGTTTTCTGAGATCAATGTGACACAGCAGCAGCCTGAAATGAGCTGCAAACTGTCACGGGGAAAGAAGACTATTGTCTGAAGATACCAAATTTAGATAGAACCTTGTTGGCATAATCAGCTCATGGGAAAATCCAAATTCTAAACTTGTGTATACCTTGGAGCACCTTGCAGTATTTTCTCTCAGGCAATCACATTAGGATGCATAATGGAAACTGTAATGATATAAATATTTAATTATTATAACTAGATTCTAAACAGTATAGAAGTGTTGGCATAATTAATTTTCAGCTACTATCTTTTTTCTTACCCTTTCTAATTAGCAGGGTACAGATCAGATGCTACTGCATAATTGATAAAAACTATATTTTTAATTGTGTATATATGATCATTCTTACATAGTTACATCAAATGATCCAAGTGTCATTGCTTTTTTAACACAACTCAAGGGCCAGAGAGGATACAGCTGTAATTTTTGCTGGCAATGGTATCCTATTAATGCTCATTGCTCTTCATCTGAAGACATCAAAGACCTTTGCAAAGCTGCATGGATTATTCTGGTTCCATATATGGGGAAATGGAGGCTCAGAAAGATTAGGAATCACAATTCTGAATCAGGACATCATTCAGACATTAGATCAAAATAAGTGAGCAGTATTAAAATCCTGCCTAAAAGATATACACATACAGGCAAGAAGCACAGAGCTCTGAGCCATGCCTTATCCCACACTTTATTCCTTGGTCATGTAGGATGTCCAGGCAGATAATATAACTGTGATACACATTATGTTTTCAGAGACACCAGTAATAACTCTCTGAGAGAGCTACTTGCCCAGACAGGCCTTCCCAGCTCTGGAGAGCTGGCAGAGTGACAAATACCTTAGTTGGAAAAACAATATAGACTACAACAGGTAGCTATAGATGCAAAGATACTAAAGATATTTGGAGAACTAGAAAGCATCAGAATCTGTCCTTCCAAATGATGGATTTCAGAATTCACACCACCTGTTTTGATGTGGCTTAATTCATCCAGCAAGTTGAAACATCAATTATTGTACTCCTCAGCTCCAGTGAACTGTTTGTTCCATACTGTAACAGCAGTTGTCTTCTAAGCAAATTAAGTCCAGCACTACAGAAAATAAAATATTCATTAGAAAAGTTATTAGAAAAATAGATCAAACTATATTGAGGCAGTTTATTTTCTGTGTTCCTACAAGGTGCTTGTAGTAGTATGTTGCCTGATTTCAGGTAACGTCAGAAAATGGCATTTACCCTGAATGATCTTTGCTTCTGTTGAGTACAAGAAGTGGAACAGATGTAGCAGCTGTGTCCTGGGAAGAAGGAGCTGTATTTTTGTTACTGATATAAAGAGAGGATTGAAAGTTGGATTTTAGTCCAATAGTGTATCCTGACAAAAAAAAAATAATAAAAAAAATTTATGCCTCCTGAAGAGATGATGGAGCTTCATATCCTTCTGAAGGATGGAGGAATTGCTCAACACAGAACGAAATGTAATCAAACTTCTTGCTCTTCCATTCTGCACAAGCCTGTGGCTGCTTTGGGTGTTTTTCTCCCCAGCTGGGGAAAAAAACAGTTCATAGAAGAACAGCAAGCAGCATCTCCCATCCTGCCAGTACTGGCAGCTGGCACAAAGAATTTCAGGCTCTTAAACTTTAACTCACACCTGGAGATGTCAGGGGAGAGTCAAGGCCCTGAGTACAGCCTCAGTGCCTGCATCCATACAGACTTGCTAGGCTTTCCCCCTCTTTCTCTGGAGTGATTGCCTTCAGCATACACAGAAATCAAACCAGACTCATTATCTGAAAGTCACAGTCACAGTGGTTCTTGCCTGTAACCTCTTCTGTGCCAGCTTCCCATTCAGAGCACAGCTGTCCTGATAGTCCTAGACAATTTTCATTCATCCAAATAGTCCTTTTGATTAATATTAAAACAGCAGCACAGAGTTGATTCTTGGAAAGTAAACTGGGTTCATTTGACAAAATTTTAAAAATAGTTACAGCTATCCTCTGTGATCTTTCTGAAGTGCAGGGAAGAGGGTGGGGTATAGAGGTAAAGGGGGAAAAAAACAACTACCTTGTGTCTGTGTTCATATATTATGCCTTTTTCTTCTTTCTTTACATCTGGGAATCTGTAATGGAACCAACAGTAATTTAGGTTGGTTTTAAGTGTTGGAACTAATTTCTCTTTTCCTGGGAATTTTAAGATATACCTTGCCCTTGTGTTCACTGACCTAGACAGCTAATGATAACAAAAAAATATTTTCCTTCTTATCTGGAATAATAATGGGCATCATCTGAATACCTGTTAATTACTGCAGACAAGCTTAGCTCATGTGATGAATGTAAACATTGTCTCTGGATCTGAACTTGCATTTATCACAAAGCAGAGAGTTGTGTGGACCTGACCTGAGAATAAATATTTTCAGTGACCTACTTGGAGATACACAGAGCAATCAATCAGCCAAGTTTTAATGTTTTGTACCAAGTCTTTGAAGTGTGTACCAGTTCAGCAGCAGATCTCAGTGCATTCTGCATGCTTGCTTTTCAAGAGAAGAGAAAGGTATTAGTCTGGGCTTTGGAGAAACAAAACAGGTGGAGGAAATTCTTCCTAGAGCTGAGGCAGCATCTCATATCTGGCTTCAAACTGTCCAACATTCTGCCTCTCTCAGGTGTCCTGAAGCAGCAGATTTTGGCCAATATGTTTAAAACTGTAACGAGGGAAGTGAGATAAGGACCCCACATGTTCCTGCCATAAGCACTTCCAGATCCCTGACAAAGAACCCACTTGTCTCCCACATATGTTTTGCTGTAATTTTTGTTCTCACATTTGCAAACAGGTAAGGGTGACATCTGCCAGCATGGGATTCCTTTTTTATCTCCTCTGACATTGCATCTATACACTTTAAAATATTTGGTGCACTTCCTCTTGGACTTGTATGGCATCTTCACATAATTGATAGACACAGATATTGCCACGACTGGTTGAACAGCAAGGGTAAATGAGAGCAGTGAAATTCTAACAGATCTTTCCACAGCTCTTAGCCAGTTAACAAGAACAAGCTCTGTTAGCAGAAAGGTGAAAAGAGGTGCAGTACATGCTTTATATCAAAGGAGGTTTATCATCTCCAGTGTTTCAAAAGAAGCCATTTCACTACTTACACAGTTTATGGAGAGTTTTACCTCTCCCTAAACAATTAAAAATCAAAGAGCCAAAGATGTCTCCAAAAGAAATGGTGAAATATTTTCTTATTGATAACAAACGCTCGTTTGTAAGTCCATTCATCAGTGGAGTACAATGATGACTACTTCTTCTTCCCTCTGATCAATAATGGGGGAGGGGAAGTTCAGTAACAGCAGCATTATAAAGTAAAAAAAAAACCCCAAATATTGATTATTCTCCACCCCAATGTCGAAATGCTTCTTGTTGTTGCCAAGGATTTAAAGAACATTATTTGTGCTCATGGAGTTCTCATCAGCATCTTCACTATCAGTACCTGCAGCTTCAGGAGCAATGCAAGGAAATTCCCTTCTCTTTTACTCTGCCTTTGGTGTTTGAAGTCAGAGGAGCATTTCCAGAAAAAGTACTGGACACTGCCTGGGCATGAAGTCCATGTTCTTCCATTAGTTGTATTATTTACTGCTCATAATATGGTGAGACTTGGAGAGCTCAGTCAGATTGTCACCATGGTTAGAGGCATGAAAAGGCAGCCTCTGTCCTGGAGACTTTACAAGACTAAATGTCACATAAAGTTGTTTTTTGCTTTTTTTTTTAATACACCAAGATGTAATTTTTTAAAAGAAAGAGAAAAGGGATTTAGTAACTGAAATACCAGCTGCTTACATCCAAACCAATTTTGGCAGAGAATTAATTATAAGGCATGATAGGAGCTTCTACAGCAACTGGCACATGGAGGAGCAGAGGAGCAGACAGCCCTGGGGGTCAGGAGACACCTTGTGTCCCTCCCACCCCACGCACAGCAGAGCAGAGCACCCAGCCTGGCTGGGCTAGCACCCAGCTGACTGTCTTCAGGAGCTGCTCAGAGCCCTCCTGCTGCCATCCAGCCCTAGTGGCCATGGCAGCCACTAAAACATGGATTTAATTAATTGCATTGCTCATGAAAAAAAGAGAAAAATTTACAGTTCTGGAAGCCATTTTTTAAGGTACTGTTTGCCAATACTTTCATTTATGCATCTGCTTACAATTTTCAACTGACCAGATTATAGATGACCTCACAGTTTCCTCTCTCCTCCTGTCTAACATGAAAAATCTGACCTTCTTTTCTAGACTGTTTCTTGCCTTCATTACTTTCTCCCATTAATCTATTTCAGAACTTTTTTTTTTCCTCCCTTAAGTGCAACATTTTTGCTTTCTTGAGTGATGGACTAAACCTTTGCTTTTAACAAATTGTTTTTTAGAACATTGTGACTTTTCAGTAGTTTTCAGGGAACTCTTGGATAAGGAAAGAGAATTTGGGGAAGATCACAAGCAAGTTTCAGCCACCTCAGGTTAAGTGAGACAAGGGACGAGGGAAACACTTGAAAGGGCCATTGAAGTAACAACAGCAACCTGCAGCCTAATTGTCTCTTTGGAGGCAAATTTTATCCTGAAGGGTTATTATTGTGCTGGCTCTGGTAGTAAATGTAACAACAGATCTGGTGCTTAAGTTATTTAATTCTCTTGTCTCCTCAAGCAAAATTTCTGATATTTTTTTCAGCTATGCTTTTATTCCTTAATTGTCTACTCTCATTGGTCCCAATGCCCTTTCATCCCTTGGAAGCTACTTTAAGGGTTTTTTTGGTTTCAGCAGGATAGTAACAGCTTCCTGAGAATAAGCTTGAGCATGAAGCTGGGTATATCTATACCAGTTGGCTTTGCCTCCATTTCCAGTCCTCTTCTGCAGCAGGAGAGCTTTTCTGGGAAGGCTTTGACTGGGCTGAAGCATTCCCAGCCTCCACTCCCCAAGGGAGCATCAGAAGCAGACTGGGAGCAAAGCCTGGGGAGATCAGGTTGCCCAAAGTACAGAATTGCAAAGGAGCTTAAATCTTCCTTCCCTGCTCCTTCCTCATCATTCTCCCCAAAGGCAGTAACAAAAGAAATTGGAATCAAGATTAACAACTTTAAAGGGCACACTTAGTGCACATGGCAGCTGATGAAATGAAAATTGCTTTTAAAGTGAGCAGCAAAGCAACTACTCAAAGCCCTAATAAGAAAAATGAGTTCATGGAAGAAATTCTTCACTGGCCAGGTAGGAGTTATCTGCAGCCCTAGAAATTTAAGGGTGGTTCGTATGTTTGGCAGCTTCTCCTCCAACATCTGGAATACTGACCAAAGCTTTTTCCTTTTTCTTGCACTTGTCAGTGTTAGCTATGTGTTGAACAAACTGAAATAAGTCCAAACCTAGGTATATTCTGTAATTAGCATTCTATATTAATTATTCAATAAAGTAAGTAAAGGATGCCTTAGGAAAAAAACCAAACAACCAACCAAACAAAACAGATTATAGAATTAATAGCAAATAGCTAGTATTGAATTCAGTGCAGGCTTCCTTCCTCCCTAGGACTTGCATTTCTATATTTGAGTCATTCCCTTTATCCTTCCTTAGGAGCTGCTTGACAGACAGCAGAGAAATGTATATTCTAAATAGTTAAAAGCTGTTTTCATTACATGTATCTGCAACACATGAACAATGAATACCCCAAGCCATACTGGGTGGGATGAGGGGCTTCCCTGCTTCAGGAGCTCTTCCAGTATAACCAAAGAGGATAATTAAGGCTGAATTCTGCTGAGTGCGGTAGAGCCCAGCCCTGCATGTCAGATACTGCGTGACAGGTGGAATATCAATGGCTCAAAACTACACTTGACCACAGGGATGGCATCAGTAAGGGGTGAGGCACAAGATCACCTGGAGGGAAGAAAGAGCTCTGGAAACAAACAAGCAAAGACATGAAGGTTTAGAAGCCCCTGGAGTAAATGACTTGCCTTTGCTGAAGTGTGATTAGCAATCAAATGAAGACAACCCAAGCAGCAGAATTGGTGTCCCTAACCCAATGGAGTGTCACATCAGTCAGCTTGCTTCTTGCTGGCAGCAGGCACTCTGTCAGAGACTGCAAGCCTGAAGAAACAAAAAAAGGGAGAGAAATAGCAGACATTTGACAACTGAAATTATGCTTGCTGTATTGTCATTGTCCCTGAATTTTGAAAGGCCAACATCAAAATATTGTGACTCCCAAAATGTCATGATTACAGGATTTCAGCTCACGCTTGTCTTCACTCTGTGCCTCAGACCTTATGTTTAATCTCGTTAATGTACTATAATTATGTCTTCAGTGTGGATCAATTATCTCAAAACAGGGAAACAAATTACCATCATTATCTCAAATTATTCTTTACATTCTCTTTTAGCCTTTTTTTGTTTTCCAGCTTTCTTTACTACTGACAGAAAGGTAGTTCTCATTCCTCTCATTCCTGCTCCTTTGTTGTTCTTTGTCTGAATATATATTTGGCAGTAAATCACGTGTCAAGCAAGGAACTGTCCTTCCCTTTGCTGTTCTACCCTACTTCTCCTTGTTGGGCAACTCATTACTTTCTGCATATTCAAACAGGTTTATTAGAAGTACAGCTCTCAAATAAGATCAAGGAGCAGATAGACTCATTTTTCTCAGGTTCCTAGGTAAAGTACTTACTTCAGATTAACATACATCATATCCACAAGAACAACACTGGTACCTGCAGGAGTTCAGTTTATTGTGACAGTAATTCACAGGTCAAAGCTCACTTCATCTGCAGTGATGTGACAGCTAATGGGTCTTATTATGCAAGTGATCCATGAATTATAGAGTAACTTGTTACCATTCCTCTGCAAATATAAATAAATCTAAGGAAATTAGCACTTTGAAAAAAATGCATTAAGCTGCAGTTAAACTACAACCCTCTAAAAAAGAAAAACTCATTTTTTAAAAAAAATTCTGCTGTATTTTTTTAATTTCATCATTGAAGAAAAGTCACTCTGACATCAGATACAGTGCTTCTGTATTTCCAATAGAAAAATCAGTTCTTCAAACTCAGTCTTGGTAGCCCTTTTCACCTAATTTATTAACTCTGGTCTCCAGAACAACTTCTCTGAATAACATAAATTAGATTATGTATGTTGCTTGGGCTACTGTAAGAAAATAATTTCTTGTGTGGTACTGTCATATTACCTGCTTGGGTCACAGTTGGAATCTGTGAATAAAGCCAAGGGATCCAGGTCTTACAAAATTCTAAGTTAGGATATTTTTCTAAGACCATGACTTTGCTGGAGGGACCATGTTCTGATTCTTCTGAATTGGCCAAGCTTGCATCCAAAACTCTGCACTGAAAATCAAGTTTCATACAAGAGGAATTTCTACTAAGAAGGGCTTCTAGTGGTAACTGTCTTGTAACACAAATCATATCTTCCTTCCCTCCTCTCTCCATTTTATGAGGTAACTTTCCACTTCTTATTGCTTTTTCTTCTATTTCTCACTGTCTCTGCTGCACACCAAGGCAATAAACTACTGAGGTGCATAAGAAAAACTCAAGTACTTGCTTTGTTCAGAATTGCATCCACCCCTGGCTACTGCTTGAAAGTAGCAATTTCTATCAATCAACTACATTTCAAATTAAAATGCTAAAGTGCTGGAGAAATGGGGTGTGGAAATACTTAATTTGCTAGCAAATTACATTTATGGGCTGAGAAAATTATGTCTTTTAAAAATGGGTCCCAGTGTTCAATGCATACCTGTTTTAATTACCCAGGTGTGAAAAATAAAAAAATAAAATAAAATTAAAAAGTGCTTTGTTGGGAACATTTCAAGGACTGCTTATGCCAACAAAAGACAAGGCAGCAATGTAAACCCTGCTGGTTGGTAGTAGGCTTTTCTCAATCATCTCAACAGATTTACTCAAAACTCCTACAAATCCAGAACCCAATAGACAGATTAAACCTCTGCTTTCTTGTGCAGTGCTTTATTAGCTGGTGTCACAAGGCATGTTTTGAAAACTGAGGGAAACTGGATGAGTTGGGGAAATTATTAATGGTGTTTCCTTTCTTCACGTTTCTCTGCTGATCTCCACTCCTCTGGCTGACCCACAGGAGAATTTCATATGCAAAACAACAACAGAGTTAATGATGAGCACACTGCCTGGGTTTTGACTGTAGTTCAGGCATCAGAAGCTGTCATGATGTTTCAGCTCTTTACTTCTCAAAGTTATCTTCCCACCACTGTCAGTCTGGGCTGCAGCAGAACCCACAAAGTCTCACAGGGACCCAGGGCCACACCATGACAGGAGCTACACCAGAGGAAAAGGTGGGGTTTTCTCTTTTGTGAAGCTTATAACTGCCGGTCTGGAATGTTCTTTAGTGAATTATTTCCTATGATAGGCAGAAACCTGTGAGGTCAGTGATGTCTGTGCACTTGCTGAGCCCCCAGCAGCTTTTGGGCAACAGGGAGCAGAGATGATGTGAGCCCTCTGTGCCTGTCTCACATGGGCAGCCCATTTGCTTTAAGGAACAAACTGAATTTGTTGATTATTCAGGAGGCCTGGGAATTTGGTATGTGGTAGGCTCAGGAGCTCCAGTGTCTGGGTCCCAGAGGGGAAATTGCTGGAATCAGCATGACCTGCTTTGTGGCTCCAGAATCAGGGTTGACTGGGGATACCTTTGGCATTCATCACTTTCTCCAGGCAGAAGGGTAGTTAACAACATTAAAATTCATGTCATATACTAGGGTCAACAATGACATTAGAGGAAGGAGAGAGAGCAGCCACAGAAACCCAGGCTAAATCTGACAAATCTCTGCATAAGGAGCTCCTGTTACTTTAGGGATTCATCAGATGAAGGCACTGATGTTAATGCAATTTTTCACTAATTACAAGCAAAGTATTACTAATAATTATATGTCTTAATGTACTTGAGCTGCCTTTGTTTTCTAGAGCTTGGTAACAAGGCCTGCCAGTCTTTCCAAGGAGGCTGACTTGAGAATTAAATGTCTGTCTTGGGGAAGTTTCCTGAGAGTAGCTGTCTAATAAACACACTGTGCTGGAGGGGAAAACAAGTGATATACGTTGCAGTACAGCAATATAAGGAATTAGTTAAAAGTAAACAACCCCCAAAACAGTAGATTGCCAGGGCAGGCCTATGTCTGCCAAACAATATTTCTGTGCTAACTTTCCAAATGAAGCACAGCCAAAAATAGGAGTGCAATAACTCATTGGGAAGGAAGAAAGCTATTACAAGGGGGATAAAAAAAAGCCCAGCAGCAGGCTCTCACCAGTGACCCTAGATTCCATTCTCAGTCCTTTAGCCTGTGCAGTACCCAAGCCAGTCCTACAAACCCTGTAAGATGTCAGAAAGGTCTCATCCTTCTCTGTGTAAGTGCAGAGCTGGGAGCAGTGGTCAAGAAAAGAGCTGAATTCAGTGCTTGTTTGGCTAACAGTAACACTGCCATCAGTGGAGCCAGCAGAAGTAATGGGAATATCTTCCCCATGCTTACAGGTTTAGTGCCTTTGCTCAGTGGGTGATGGAGCATGGGCCCCATTCTTGACATAAGGAATCCCTGAGGCGTTTTACACCATGGAAGATAAAGTTGTCTAAGGCAAAATAGGGCAGGTGTAAAGGGTGAATGTTGCAGTCTGCTTTCCTGTTCTGAGTCTGCAAGTGTTGCTGGTTATGCTGTCAACAAATTAAGGTGAAACAGGAGAAACATTGGCCAAATTCTGCACGTTTTAGTCCCCCTGCCAAAGGCAGATGTCTCCATTTGCTTTTTAACAAAGAGATGCCCTGAGATGCCAAATATCTAACAGAAGAGTCATCAGCCAGATGAAATTCAACTTCTTACACACCTGAGTATCCATTAGAAGAACAGAAGGTTATGTGTGGTTGCTGTTTGCAGCATGTGGTTAGCAAGGAAGAAAGGCTGGTACTTCAGTAGTGGGCAATAATGGTAAACATCTGCTTCATTTTCAGTTTCAAACGTGTGGGAAATGTCCTCAGACATTCATACTTAGAACCAGGTCATTCTTCTCTCCAGGCTCCTTTGCACCATGCAGATTTGCTGAGAAATGATTTTGCAAAGAAAAAAGTGAGGAGTGGGGAAGATCATTATCCATTTCTCCCTGGTGGATATTACTCAGCTGTTGTATGTGTGCTGGAAAGGTCACGGAAATAGAAGTATTAAGGATCTGCTACAATGTGGTACATACAGCCAGGCTGCTTGGTCCTCATTTGAAGTTTCACAGTCCTTGCTAGACCTATTGAAATTGGAAACTGCTCCATATATGTGGAAATAGATGTTACCTTGGGAATTTTAAATAATAACAACATAGTGGAGTTAAAATGAGTTTATATTACATTTCTTTCTCCCTCCATTCTATACCAGAATTTCAGAGGTTTCCCTTAAATTTACATTTCTCTGACCAGCATACCCAACTCTGGGGCACTGAACGTGTATTCTGCTTCTTCTGTTGCTTTAAGAGGTTTGGGGGTTTTTTTATCAGCACAAGGAAGTGGCATTTTTATGACCCTCATAGTGGATATTGGTCCTCAATGTGCCCTAAAAATTAAATCTTTTCTGTAGAGAAAATATACAACTCCATCTCCTCACAATGCTCTGTCCAAAGGTATTTCCTAGGTGATGCTACAGCAGGACTAAACAGGGATCTGGTTCCTTCTGTGCTGTTGCAGGGAACAGGTTACAAACAGTGACTGAACTGGTGGCCACCTGACTGCAGGGGGCTGGATTGCTTCTCTTGATTCACCCCTTGCATGCTCCATTCAGTGTCAAAAACAACGTGGTTGCCATTTCTTTGGTACATCGTATACTTGACAAGTACTTTTCTCAAGAGGTCCTGATCATGTCCTTCTGCTTTGTAAGCAATTTGTATTTCTTTTTAATTTTTATTTTTTTTAAGTCCATTTGTCCTCCAATTTTCACTTGGGTTTTCTTTGTATTCTTATATTTATTCCTACCTTCACCACTAACTAAACAGAGAGCTGCAGCATGTGAACTTTAACAGAGTCCATGTTTTAATCTGTAGTCATCATGGTGACCATATTTCCCTGTACATTTTTTTAGTGCTTCATCTCCACCGAGTGGGAGCTGTTCCTGGGGCACCAGCCCTCCCTGCTTCCCCATGGCCATCAGCTCATTAACAGCAGCACTGTAATTAGAGAATGCTAAAAATCATGCCACTGGGCTGCCAGCCTGCCAGAAGACATCAAAATACTCTGTGTGTAAAAGCCAATAGCAAGCTGCTGAGCCAAAACCCACAGAAATTGGCATAGTGTTGTGTCACTTCAGATCTTTACTGTTGTTTCACATGGGGGTGAGGGAGGTTGGGAGAATGTGGAACAAGCTGCCAAATTCTTTCCTTTTCCTAAGGCAAAACTGCATATCCAGGCTAAGGTCTGGCCTCTGTAGCCAGTGGCACAGGGTGCAAAGTAGGCACTGTGCTTTTCACAATATCACGCAGGGATGTGTCCTGCTTCTGTCCATAAAGCACTACACCTGTAAATCCCAGTCTAGCCCCTGGGAATCTGGTCCATTGTACTTAATTGAAATGCAAAATGGCATGATAAGCTTTTAAAATTTTTCTTCCATGTCTGAGAACAGTAGGGGAGAGAGAGCAGGAAACATAATCTATAAATTGCCAGTAAAATATTAATAGCTCTGAAGGAATGCTCTTAGGAACTATCCACATGGATATCGTGGCATTTACCTCCACCATGGAGGGGAGCAGAGCATCAAAAGGACTCTGAGCTCCCTCTCCAGCTCTCCCACTGCCTTCTTACACAGCCCTAGGCCACTCACTACAATGTTTCTGTGCTAGAAAGGTCATTCCTACCCTAGACAGAAAGCAACTAGAGATGTAAATCTATATGCAACTATTTCATAGAGATGCTGGGGCTCTTCTCATGGTTCTCATTACACCGGGCCATTTAGGTGTAATGTCTTGTTACACATATTTTGCCCTGCAAAAAATTTGGTCTTAAATGAATGAGAGATGTGTGAGTAGAATTAGAATTTACAGTAAAGATTGCATAAACTTGGGCTAAGCCCATGACATGTCTCAGGCTGGAATTACCCTGAAGGAGAGGGGATGTGTCATAGTGTCACTCAAGGAATGTCACTTAAAGATATTTGTATGATGAACCTATGGTTAACCACCCTTGTGTGCTGACTAGTTAAATATATTAAGTGTTTTTCTAGATAAGTGCTTTTGTCAGGAACCTGGTTAATTGACAGGCTTGTATCTACATCTGTGACATTTTATGTCTCCTATGATTCTTTAATCTTTTACAAAGCCTTATTAAGGTCTTAATGCAAACAGATAGGTGCAGTGTGAGTTCATGCAGCACATTCTGCAGCCCAGAACAGAGATTTTTTTTTTTCTTTATTTTTTTTCCCCCTGTCTATATCCCTGCTGTTTAGGAAGAAATGGTAGAATGAGGCATTCCCATAAACATACTATTGCTTAGCAGTTGCTGAAATGCCAAGGAATTCTTCGCTGTCTTTGGAAATGCACCTAAGCTACCAGGTAAACACTACAAATTAGATGTAAATGGAATCAGAGAAGCAGCTGTCATCTCTTTTGCTCGCTGATTAATTTTTTTCTGAGCCATAAAGTTTTACTCCTGCTCGCTGGCAGGCTGGGGCGGGCAGCCCCTGGGCAGGGAATTTCCATCCATCTCCGAACCACTCGTCCTCCCCCCGCCTTGGCACCTCTCAACCCCTCCCGAACCTGCAGTGCTCAGCCTCTGCCTCCTGAGCAGCCAGAGCTCAGGGAGGTGTAGGGGTGGTTATTGACTGAATTTCCTGGAACAAACCCCTCCGGCCCCATCCCCAACCCCCAAAAGGCTCTCCAGGCATTTCTGAGCCTCCGCTGGCCTCTAGTGGTACCGATCCGGAACCTTCTGCCGGTTCTGGCGGTGCCACCGGGGCTGGGGGCAGAACCAGGCTGGAGTAGGAGAGGGGTTGGAAGGTGTCGGGTTGGTCCTGGCACATGGGGGGGTTTCTCAGATCAGAAATGCTGTTTCCGTGGAGCTGCTTCCTTCCACCTCTTCCCACTCCCCAGCCCCTGAGCCTCCAGGCTTTGCAGTCCTGCAAACGGGGTTTTAATGTCTCTCTCCATCTCTCCCCCCAACCTGCTCTCCCCCAGCAGTGTTCAAGCCCCTGGGTTGAAGCCTGGTTTCCCAGCTCAGGAGATGCACATACCCTAAGGCAGGTGCCAGCAGGTTCAGTCTTCCTGGCTGCTATTCATTTTAGTGGGAATGGGGCTTTTTTGACCCAGACTGTATTTTTTTCGCATGAACTTGGGTATTTCAGTGAGATTTAATGGGTTTCTTTTGTGCCTCAGGAAGGGGCTGATATATCCCAACCCAAGCCCAGAGCTGGTGCTGCTGTGTGGTGTGGCAGCTGAGAGCTTGGCAGCTGGGCTTCCCAGGAGGAGGGATTGCACTTAAGGTGTTGTCAGCATGTAGCTTGTAAAAAGTTTCAGGGCATTAGTGGGAAAAGATGTTTGCAAATATAAAATATTTACCAGCCTTTGTTTTAAATAAACCTGATTGCTCTAAGGGAATGAAGGATGTTAGTTGTAACATGGCCAAGTTTTTTGTATTTCCTGAATTCATTTAATGAGTATCTGCCTCATCCCTCACCTGCATTAAGAGACCAGCTGAATATTTCATAAAATCAGTATTCTGTAATATTCAAATTACTGTATCAGTATTCCTACGGATGGTGCAATATATAAGAAAATGAATAATTCTCAAAAAGCTATTTATTCAACAAACCTAAAGCCAAATTCCACAGAGACTTAGGTGTACACTTAACATTCCTCAGGGGAGTAATCCCGTTGTGCTTGATGTCAATATTTGCATGAGTGAATGTTAACACATTTAGGGCTTTCTCCTTTTCTGATACCTATTTACATAATACTATAAACTTGAATTAATTAGAATACTGGTTCCTAAAACTTTATTTCCTCCTTTGAGATGACTGTGACTGGTGAGCTGTGATTTGGGTTGGTTGGCTATGACAGCTTAGCTGTGATTTTGCTGGTTTGTATTGGGGTAACCATACAAACACTTCTAGCAAAAGATCTGGTGTGAGAGGTTTATTTTTATTTGCTTTTGGTTGTTTTTTTTGGTTGGTTTGGTTTTTTTAAAGCTCATATGGAAAGGAAGAGAAGTCATTAATTTGCCTTTTGTTGAACAGAGGATAAGGTGTTCTTCTCCCAGGCTTTATCTGGCTTTCCCAGCTCACAGGCTCTGTAGTGGAGACCTTCTCTCTCTCTAGAGGTTTTGTATCCTTTATTATAGAATTTATCCTATAGCAATAATGAAATTTTGATATTGGTTGTCTTTCTCTGAAATTCTTTTTCTTGACTACTGTCAAGAAGTGTGAGGTACACCAGAGTGACTGGTGGAGACTTGTTAAGGATGCAGTGATCAAAAGGGATCAAGGCAGTAAAAAAGCAGGAGGATACTGACAGCATCTGATGTCCAGTACCTGAGGCAGCAGTTTGATAACTGCTTCAGGGTGGTCTGAACACAAGCTGCTCCTTAGCTGTCACCACCCTTCTGCCAGAATTGGCACCTGGGTGCTCGTGTGGGCAATTCTCTCCAAGAGCCCTCCAGATATAAAGCAATTAAAAATTAAAAATGAGGAAAAAAAGTAGAAATACCCGAGTTAAACCAGACAAGAAAATACATTCTAATTCAGGTGTCCTGAATCCCTGTGTGAAGGGGCCTGAAGGTGACAGGCAGTGAAGGACCTGGACTCCCAACTTTGCATAATCTGAATTGTATCCAAATCCAAGAACTGAAGTAGATGGTGAGGCCCCTGCTCACAGCAGGTAATGTACCTGAGCTCCTCCTATGGGTAATGAGGGCACCTACACCTCAGAGGTATCTCAAAGCAAGTGCTTAGTGTAGCTACTCAGACTTACCATCTGGGAGGCTTTATCTTTCTTTATCAACTCTTTAGAGGAACCTAGAGGAGCTGAACCTCACCAGGCTGGCAGTGCCCTTTGTGAATCCCCACTACCACTGCGTTGCCTCAGCTGGGGATTTTTAATTTTTTTTTTTTTCTCTGCCTTGCTACACTGCAGTCACTATTTGTAATGGAAATAATGCCCTTGGGAACTGCAACAAATTCTTCTAAGGCTTCATACTCAGGGATGTTATGGAGATACACAACCACAGCACATGAACAGGTAAAAGAAAGGAAAAAAAACCCAGCCATGCTACTATGACCCTGCTATTTACTCTCCTGCACTGTTGTTTGGATTTGAATATGAAAGTTATTTGTTTTGCCATCTCAGTAAATCTTGTTCTCCTCAATATTTATGAGTGTATCAGCTATGGATTAGCAGTTTTCATTCTCTCTGGAATAATATTTTCTGTTCTCACTGGAGAGCCTTCAAAAAGATGATCTTTACCCTTTGCAAGCAGCTTTTTCTACCCTTTTGCCTCCCGGGAGGGAAAAAGAGCATCTGAGAGTTGATTAAATCTGTGTGTGGGAAACTCAGGGGCAGCCAAAACACCATGCAGCTGCTAGAACAAATTAATCTTTGGTGTAAATCCACATTTCTGGAAAAGACCTGTTAGCAGAATCTTGCCTTGGAAGTTTCCTGTAGGAGCTATGTCTCCTTTATAAAACTACACTTCCTTATAATGTACAGTGGAACTGCACTGGTGGGTGTCTGCTCACCCCATGATATGACGGTCCTCAGTGGTGTGACCCCCATGCACTATGGAATGGTGTCTCTGAAGTGTATTCCTAACTTTAGCCTCCAAAATTAACCTTGTCCTGAACACAAGAAGAAAAAATCCAGAATCTGCAGCACTATATGCAGACCAGTGTCTTCTTTTTCTTTTTTTTTTTTTTTTTATTTGCACTGTCAATGCTGTATTTCAAGGACAATTAAATATAAAATATATCTTGTTATTTAGCCAACACTTTAGTGTGCTGCTGCTAACAGCAAATACTGCTCAGGAAAGAGCTGAACTTTTGGGCAACCTGTACAATGTTGAGATAGTTTAGGAGAAATAACAGTAATTTCCCTCATGGTTTCATTCCAGTGGTTTATTTCTCCAAGTTATGCCGTAAGCTTCTCCAGGGGGATCTGAAGAGCCAGATTTATAAAGGGAATGGATAATTTCATTGCAAAAAGACAAAACTAGTATTATGCATGTTAAGTTAAGGGTAAACAAATCTCATGCTTCAGGGCACAAAATGATTTCCTATTGAGCTCAGGAAAGAAGTTTTTCTTCATGTAAAGTATTGTATGGTTGGCTAGACATATCACTGAGGGGTTTATTTATTGTTTTGCTGCCCTCAAAAGCATCAGTTTAGGAAGCTTCATTTTAGGTTAGGCTGGAGGCAGGATGCCAGATGTTGTTATGATTTTACTTAGCATCAAGAGCATGCACTAAAACTCTCCCTGCTCCAGTGGACCTGTGATGCCTTCAAAGGCAGGCCAGGCCCTCCAAGCATGTAATCCAGTATTGGTGGGTCCATACAAGGATGGAGCTGCTGCTTCCTTGTACTCAGAAAGAAAAATATGTGGGATTCATCTCATCTAATCCATTTTTCTATTATGACGCAGCTCCTCTTGTCTCCTGCTTCTAGGGTGAAAGCAGTTACTTAGATACAGGATTCCCAAGATGTGCCATTAGTGCAGTGTTATTTAGCTGAGCCACAGTGCCACATGAACCTAAAAACATCCCAAACCAGCTCCTATAAATGAAGCAAGCAGAGTTTTGAGTCAATCTTTCAGCAGAGGGACAGGAGCTTCTTGCCTGCTCCCTGCCTGGGAAGCGCCTGCAGCTGCTCCCCAGGAACACCTGAACACTCCCTGGATTCACTCTGCCCATCCCTCTGTGCCAGGAGTAATTCAGCCTGTGACTTTAGCACAAAGATGAGCAGACATAAAAGCAACTTTGAAAGTTCCCACAAGAACTGCCTTTGTATTTGATGCCTGGAGTCAGTTTCACTTAAGGAAATGGAAAGAGAGAGAAATAACTCTAACAGCAGTGGTAGTTTGTCTTCTAAGTGGGCAGGCTACATTATTTCATGGAAACAAAAAGAATCCAAATCCCTGTATGCAGCAAAAGCCACAGGAATTTATACATATGGAGTCAGGAAATTCACAGACAGGGAATAGAAGGCTTTCAGTGACAACATTGCCATAGACCATCTAAGCTCAAATTCACCTTGTGTCTGTTATGCTTGTTTCATAGAAGTCACCTCTTCTCTCCCTTTTGCATCTGTAAAATGAGGGTGACACCAGCACCTTTGCCCAATTTAGGATGCAAGCTGCTATGGTGTGGGGCAGTTGTTTTCTACAGAGCTTAGCAGGATATTTACTATAAATAGCTGCAATGCTTTCCAGACAGAAATCATCTTGTTGCAAATAAGAATGAAACTTTTTTTTCCCAATTTAAAATATCTGGGGTTCTGTTATTATTTGACATTTCCTCTTCTCTCTAGCCTGACTTATGTTTCTGAAACCTCTGACAGTTCTATGAGTTAATCAAAACCATCAGCCTGGGTACAGATATTTTATCATGATCTGAATTAATCTGCTGGAGGAGGGGAGGTCTGCCTGTAGATCACTAGAGTTCTGTCTGGGTGACAGATGAGGAGTTTGACAGCTTTGTGTCTCAGGGTCTTTCATGGGGAGGATCAATGGTGTTGGGCTGGAATTGCAGCCTTTAAGAGAAAACCACCTTTCACAAGGGGGCTGGGGACATCTCCATTCCTGCAGTCTTGCTGCCACCATCCTGTGGCTCAGCCAGGGCTACCTCTGCCCTGTGCCCATTCCTGTTGCCCAGCCTGGGGCTGTGTGCCCACTGGAATAGGGAACACAGCTCTTGTAGGCATGGCTGAGCTGCTTTGGATGAAAAACAGGGGTTATGGCAACTCAAACTTTACTGCTGGTTTTCTGAGTTTGTGTAGGAGCTGGGGAGGTGATGGGACATCAGTCCATACTGAAATCCAGGCTGATGAAAGTTGGCTCATGTGCATCTGGATGTTCAC
The DNA here is from genome assembly GCA_038090715.1 of Florisuga fusca. Lineage (NCBI taxonomy): Eukaryota > Metazoa > Chordata > Aves > Apodiformes > Trochilidae > Florisuga > Florisuga fusca. The sequence continues at coordinate 4,679,442 of JAAWXA010000030.1, read as the reverse complement.
CCCTTTAAGCCTGATGGCTTAAAGGTTCTCCAAATTTTTTGGTTCTCCAAATTTCCTTTACCACTACAGGAATCTTCCTAGGGTCATGGGCAGGGATCAGGGGATCAGGGAAGTGTGTTTGTTCTGGACCTTTGGCAGAGGAAGAGAGGGTGTGCTCTGGCATGAGGATGTTGCAGGATGATGAGATGTTTCCTCAAGCAGAGGATGTCTGGGGGATTTAATACTGTCCATTTGCTTTGTCCACATTTCACTTGATGCACAGCAGAACTGAGATGATCTGGAACTGGAAAGGGTTTGGCCTGAGAATGGAGAATACAGCTGCATATAGCAAGATTTGCATTCTACCAAAGGAGGTGGCCAGGAAATAAGATCAACAGCTGCTTTGTTGAGAGGCTGCTAGTGGCTGGAAGGTGCCTTGCTTGAAGGTGAAATGGTTTACCTTTTTTATTTGCAATACATGTATATCCTGCTTGAGGCACTTATGCTATCGTAAAACTACATACATTTTTTGTAGTGAAGGTAGAAAGCTATAATTTCCTGAAATGTAAAACTTCTGAAGAGCAATAGATTGCAATTCTGGGGGCACCTTGTCCTTAACAGATACAAATATTGCATCTCCATTGAGAATTGCTCTTCAGATTGGAAATTCAACCCCTATTCTTTCAAACAAACTGCACTATATAAAAACAGCATTTAACATTTGCTGTCATTCTTCCTTGAAATAGAAGGTAAAAAGGAGAAACTGTGTTTCTAGAAATTCCACATTAATTTGTCAAAGTCTTTCAATGGTGTGGCAGGGGCTTCTGGATTGCAAATAGCTGGGTTTAAAAGTAATTAATTAATTCCTACAGCAGGAATTCCTGCTTCAACCAAGGGCCCCAACACCCTATACAACTGCCACTTTAAACAGGCTGCTGGCATAAGTATGAAAGTGGACCATAGGAGACAAAGTCATCTGTGGAGGAGCTGGATTATCACTTTCTGTACTGAGATCACAGACCCCAATGAGACTGGAACATTCCAGAACACAGAGTGATATAATAACAACAAAAAAACAGTTCCTGCCTTGAGGATCGTGCAGCCCCCACTGACAGCAGGACACAGGAGTTCCAGTTGCCGGTTTGTAGGTAGGAAAGTGAGTCTCTTGGCAAAATTCATGCAAGGAATCCCCAGCAGGAATTGTGCTTTCCTCACAAAATTACTGACATGTTAATCCCAAGATCTTGTTTTTAAAGTTCTGCTTGTTGTCCAGCTCTTCAGTATGAAATTGGTGAACTTGTAGGCTCCAGAAAATCATCTCCTTTGTGAATGGGACTAAAGGGAAATGTCTCTATGGTCAGCTAGCTGTCCAGGCAAACTTTATGGGAATTGTGGGAACTGGGGAGTTGTCAATTCATTTTGTCTTACTCTTTGCTACTAGATTGGGCTCTAGAGCAAAAATTTCAAAGCCAAGTTCCTTTCAGAACTGCTTTAAGCTGACTTAGAGGACAGGTTTTTCTGGTTTGAACCAGGAGGCTTTCACTCCTTCCCTTAGTAGTTCAGTAGTACGAGGCAGTATCTTCTCCACAGTGATAGAATGTGGAGATTGCAGAGAGGCCATAAATGCAGCAGATGTGCCCACCAGGAAATAACTTAAATGCATGGAAATATCAGAAATATAGGTGTGGAATAGTGGTTATGGTTAAAGCTCTGCAAATCTTCAGATGCTCCTGCTGCTGTGATAGTTCCTGTGGTTTTGCACCAGCAGAGTAAGTTAAATCAGCTCTGACTTGGAGGTACTTTATGCCACAAATCAGAGAGAAACCTGGAGAAGTGAAGAGGCAACAGTCTCTGTGAACTTGTCTGCCTTCAGCATAGCTTGGACAAAGGAGAAAATTGACTGAATACATTTTATCCTTTAGCATGTAGTGCTGTGCTGGATTTTTCCCATGGAGTTAGTCCAGTAGCTGAGAAAAACAAGCTCTGAGATACCATTGTCTCCATGTGTAAAAATTTACCTGAAAGGGGAGGGGAATCATTAGGTCAGAAACAGCTCCTGTCTTTCTCTTCTGCCAAATTTGGATGGTAAAGGATGCATGCAGGAGGTTTCAAACCAAATTTGTATTTAACTTCATTTTGCAAACATATGGAGAATGCTCAGTGTATGGGAGGAGTTGTCTGGAAAATGCTATTCCAGAAAGATTAGGAAGCAAGGAGCAGTTGTTCCAGGTGGTGTGTTCAGAGGACATTTGCAACCTGCTAATTAATCTGGTTTGCTGGAGGACTCTGTCCCAGGCAGGCAGGACAGCTGCCGGGAGGGCAGGCACTGGGCTCTGGGAGAGTCTGGAGAGCTTTGGTTCTTGCTTGTTTTGGGTTTTTTTTTCCCCGCATATTTTCACCCAGTTAAACTATCAAGGAACAAAGCGAGTGGGTTTGAAATCCTTATCCCAGGACAGCATTGGAAGAAGCAGTGGGCAGCTTTTTATCACTACAGGAAAGACTGTTGCAAGTAGAGTGTGACTGATGCAGGGCAAAGACTTGCTCCCAGATTTCCAGGTGACTCTGGAGGTCTCCAGGAAAGGTCAGGCACTGTCACACTCCCTGGCTCTCTACAAACCCCACTGGTTTTCTGTGGTCTGTGGCCAGAGGCCTTCCCTTGGCCCATCTTTAAACTCCCTAGGGCAGGACTGGCCTCAGCAGGGCCATAGCTCCTGACTTCCTCCTCTGAGTGTATTTGTTGATTTCTCCTTTTCCTTAACGTGATTTTAAAAAGTTAAGACCCTCTAAGGAAGCAGTTGGAAGAGTTTTTCTCACTGATGGAACCCTTTCTTCTAGCTTGTAAATACCCACAGTAATAGCTGTGCCTTGGTAGTGCTGAGAGCTTAAATTAGTGTGGTTTGGATCCTTCTGGGGATTTCTTTGCTCTAATTTTTTTTCTTCCATATCAGTATCAAGAAAAGATGGCATAACTGCAGCTGTGTAACAGGCTCTGTGGGCAGACAGATAAAAAGCACCTTTTGTTTTGTTAGTGGAAAGGAAAATCAAGTTGAGATTTGATTTCCGAATTGGAAAGGTTGTTGGTGTGTCTGAAGACTTATGAAACAAAATTTCCAAAAGAAAAATCAGATGGTTCCTTTGCCCCGTTCTTCCTGGCTACTCATCCTGTTCATTCTTGCTGTTGTAAACTCCCTTGGAAATGCTCTGTTATCTCCAGTGGTGCCTGCAGAAGGTCCCAGCACTGGTCACAAGAGCCCTGAGGGTGTTTGTGGGGAAGGGAAGAGTTATCCTTGCTTCCACCCTGCACTAGTAGCTGCCAAACAAACTTCCCACAAAGAGTTTTTACAAAATCAGGAGGAATTCTTTGTCAGTGCAATGAATTTGAAGAAAAACAGCCCCTTTTATCTGAACTCTTGCTCTTGCTTGTTTAGGGCAGAGAAACCAGAGCTTGGATTTTTCTGGCTGGGGGCATGGAAATTTGTTACATCCACTGTGCACTGTGAATGCAATTTTCTGGGAAGCTGCTGCCTGCTGAAAACAGCTCCATCTTGGGTTTGCTCCAGATGTACTGAGAGAAACCCACTGTGCTTTGTCATTTCACTCACTTCTGCATTGCACCATCTAAAAATAATTTAAGCTGAAAGGGTATGGATTTTGTGCATGAAAAAAAAAAAAACTATAATGGTTTCAAATACTGTGATTTTTGGGACACAAAGATGACAATAACTTACAAAGTCAGTCTGTGTGTTATCTGTGGATTCAAGAAATGCTTAAAGCAATGAAATTTAGAGCCATTTTTCCCATCACTTACATCTAAACAAGTGAAGTCAAAGGCAAGTATAAATCAGTGCAGAATTGTGCCAAAGCAAGTAGTTTAAGAAAACAGAAGAGACTGACAATTGTCTCAAAGAGAAAATGGTTTTAGATTTAAATTCAGTAAGAGGAGTTGGTGGGAGTCATAGTGGTGCAGTTTTGTTTGAAGTCTCAAATCTTTTTTCTTTTTCTTCACCGAAGTCGCAGCTCTTTAGAAAGCAATATATACTATAGATGAAGCTTGCTGAACTGGAGGATGGAGTATTTCCCTGGTGTGTCTGAAAAACTGTGGAACAAATTGGACTGGGTATGACAAGCTGCACAGTGTTATTTTAGTTGCTGTAGATAACTGAATTTCTCCTTCTAGGCATTAAGAGTCAGATTCTGCTGGTGGCCACAGAAATGTGAGTGTGGAGGATCTCAGCAATGACCAGAGAAACTTGGGATTTCTGGCTGTGCCTCCCCATGCAGGGGCTGCCTCTCAGGGCTCTTCTTGAGCAAAGGTGGCAGTTTGTAGCCAAAAAACTAAAAACTTCATCAATATTCACTCGGTGTGAATTCCCAACCAATTAATACATTATTTCTACAGGTTTGTCACAGTGATAGAGACAAGGGGCCAGATTTGCTGATGTCCTGGGCTGGAATAATTTGTTGGTTAAGTGATGTATCTGTGATCTAGTTTGGCATGTGCTGCCTTTTCTCTACATGTGTTACGAGTTGTGCAGCTTCTCCCATACTTGGCTGTGCGCTAGAAAAAGAAGATTATTGGGCTTGTAAAGGAGAAAGCTTAGTGACTTTTAGCCAGGGCTGATATTAAAGACATCTCAGCTCTCTTCCTGCTGTGCCATTGATTTCTGGTGATTTGAGCAAGGAATTCTGGATATCTTTCTGCACAAGGCTGTGGGGCAGCTGCAAGCCAGCTCTGAGCAGAGCAGCACGACAGCCGTGCAAGGGCAATTGGGATAATTAGCTCTGGTTTTTTTTGGACCTGAGTAGTGCCTTGACTTAGTACTCTGCAGTGGGCAAAACTGCTTGCAGCAGCTTTGAAACACAAGCCCATATTCCCTAAAACTGTTTTCCCCATGCTCCATTGCACAATGCAGACACGTCCTCCATCTCTTTGTAGCTCAACCCCAGGTTATTCTGCTCATCTTCTGGTTTGTTATGAGGGGGAAGTAAAAGGGTAGTTAAGTGTCTCACAAATGAGGGTGAGGGGGAGTTAACAGAAATACACAGCAAGATGTACCAGAGAGTAATTCCCTCCCTCCCTGCTTAAACTGGGCTCTGTGAAGACAAAAGGCTCCGAGACCATACTGGAAGCAAGATAGGCCATACCTGAGCAGTACTTTGAAAAGTAATTAATATAATTCACAGAAAGCCCTTTGGCCATATTTATAATCATGCCCTTGTTCTGTTACAGCAGCAACGGTGTTTAAAAGGCAACACATGTTTACTTGTGCTTAATAGTTGCCTCCAGCAATTCACATCTGTTAATGCAAAAATAGATAAACTTGTCTCACAAATACTGGTGACAAAACCTGGCATCAACTTCTTCTTTAGTACCTAAACACAGACAAGATTTTATGAATCCAGACCAGTGTATGTGGTTTCCAAACAAAGACTGCAGTAAGACTGTAGCCAAATTTTTTCTTTATTGCACCTTGAAGTATTGTTTCATTAGTGGAGGAAAGAACAAATTTGCTTTTTATCTTTTCCTTTACATTCAATTAAATCAGGTACTTTTAAATGATGGACCTGAAATTACCAGCACTTTGGGCTGGTGCAGTTTCCCATTAAATGTGCTAATAGTGAAACATGTAACATGTATTGTTTCAGGTGGATTAATACATCAAATCTGTCTGCATTCATTACTGTATCCTTAATGGTGTGAATGTATTTGATCTGAGAGGATTTATATATTTTATGTCTATTGCTGAGAGGGCAAAATTTCTTGGATCTTTCACATACATTTCTATGTCTCAGAGTGATTAAGGTCAAATAGAATTTAGTGCTACATCTCTCACCAAATAGGAGTTGAGGGCAAAATTAAATATTTGCTACCAGAACCTACTTTCTCTCTGTGTGCAGGGTTCAGATAGGACTGTTTGCTCTGCTCTTTAATTTGTTTTAAGGGTGGATGAATTATTTTTTGTTATCCATCAGTCTGTAAGCATTACAGTTCTTAGTTAATAAGAATACCTGTTCTCTAATTGTAGGTTTTGTGATCATATGTGTTAGGCTAAAAATAGTCCCACACTTAAAATTTAAATAAGGCCTTAATAATAAAGCACAGTCCTGGCAAACTTCTGTAAATAATACAGAGAGCCCACGTGTAAGCAAGAGCTTCCCTGCTGGATGTACTCAAGCACAAGTATGGGCCCATGCTAGTCCATTCCCTCCTTGGGTCATCATCTGCTTTTTCTGAACTACATCCAAATGTGAGTGTCTATTTTTGTATAAGACCACAAAGAATGTGGCACACAGGTCTAAAAGCATGTGGAAGGGTTGGGACAGCCCTGGGACCTGTGCATTGCATCATGTTGGTAAATACCTGCTTGGTGAGGAAGGTGGAGGAGCCTGCATGGTAAGATGCTAATGCCAGAAATCAGGGGAGCAGCAAAACAGGAATGGGTTCTGCAAAGGTTTATACTTTGCTTGTCTTTATTAACTGCTGCTGTTGAAAGTTTTAACAGCTGCCCTGGAAATTGGGCAGACAACAGGGGAAAGCAGCAAGGATCATAATCTTCTGAAGGACGCCATAAAGCTGAAACTAAAACTCCCTCTGAATTACTTTCTCATAAGCACACACATTATAATAGAATTAGTAATTCTCATGATTCACCAAAATGACAATTTCTTGCCCAGTGTGATTTATTGGGGTGGCTGTTCTCTGCCAAGGGCTGCCACCTAAAATACAGAATTTATGAGCTAGCTCACTAACTGAAACTCTGTAAGTTCCCATTTTTTAAAACAAAGATCCTTGAATAATTTAGGCTGGTTCTCTCACATTTGAGAGGAATGATGGAGAGGTAAAACAAGTTGCATAGAGTAGACCTGCAGAAATGCTTTTGACATGAATATCCTTCCAATAACCAGTACAGCCATCACTATGATATCCAGGCACCAGGGAACTGTACTATTTTTCATTTCTGTCTATAAGAATTTAATCAAAAAGCCACTGGAACTTATTTCTTTCCTCTGAAGGACTTCTACCAGGTGCTGTTAGCCCAGCTTTATCTCCAGAAGGTCTGTTGAAGTGTTATAAAAAACTGATGAGAAGAGGGAATTTTTCCTACTAAAATGAGAATAAATCATCATTTTTCGTTCTGCAAGACCTGCTCATACAAATGGGATACTGCTGCAATACAAAGCAAAACTGCTTCATGTTACTGCTCCAGTCACAGAGCCCAGATTGCCTCTGGAAGTTGCAGGTTGAGGCCCATCTTCCAGGTGCTTTTTGGGGGTTTTGCCAGATAGAGAATCAAGTCCTTTCCCTTTTGCAGTTGCAGGAATCTGAAGGCTGCTAATGGAATAAGCAGCATAACAGCCAGGGTTGTAAAAGCCAAACATAGCTTCCATTTTAGCAAAGATGGAAGCTGTTAGTGCAAGTGTTTGTGCCCTCCACTTTTAAGCAGTAAACCAGGGTAAAGGCTTGGACCACTGGGAAGGTGAAAGGTGCTGGGCTGGAGCTGGCTCCTCTGGAAACCCTGGAGTTTGAGTAGGGGCAGGGGGGACTCAAAGCGTAAAATGTATTTATTTAAATGTATTTTGCAGCAACATTCCTATAATAGCAGGGGAATGGATTCAGTGAGTCAAGAGGCTCCACCTGTCTTTGTTTTGGATTGCTGAAGGGACTGAGCTCAAGTCAACATCTTGCCCTAGGTTCCTGCCTGGCTGCAGACTCTGAGAGATCCTCAATAGAAGATTCCAGCCCAGACTGTCAGAGATATTTCAGCAACAACAAGTTGTTGTGACGCTCAGTAAAATGAACTTTGTCACTGTAATGGCCACACCATAAAATGCAAACAGATTTGAACAGCATTTTTTCCAGTGGAAATAGGTGTTGGGATTAGCTGAGATGGTTGACAAGGAGCGCTTTAATGTAAGTTAATACCCCTTAGATCACTGAAGATTCAGATACAGAGCTGTACAGGGAAAATATCAGAAGTTATCTTTTTCAAGAAGCAGAGCCATTTCCTACTTCTTATGAGGTTTTTTTTCTAGCCTATTGATATTACCCTCACTGCTGGAGCATATCCTCCTATTGCTGAATAAATAAGCACACTATATACAGTGCTTTCAAGAAAGAGCACGGTGTTAATCCATGATCTGAATGTGAGGCTGTGGTCTTTCTAACAATGCCTTAATTTTTATTTTGCAGCAAATATATACGCTAGAAATTGACTCAGTTCTAAAGCAGGTTCTTTCATATTCCATATACGTACAGCCAACATAAAATCTAATTGTGCTGACTCTGCATCTATTATGACACAGTAAATCCCTTACACTGTGTTGCATTCGGAATTGTCTGTGAGACTTGTTTGAACTCCAGGTTTAGTGAAATGTCCCATTACCTCCCAGTTAGAGACTGCAGTGTCCAGGACCTGGCATGAAGGTCCTGAGCTGTAGCATAAAACTTGACATAGGATAATCTTTCTGTAATCATCTCAGCTGCAGGAAATGTTGGAGAAGGTCACATTGACATGTGCTCAACTGATATGGAGTCAAGAAATAACACAGGCACCAACTCTTATAATCATAGCTTTAAGAACAATTAATAACATTCCAGTCCTTTTCTTTTAGCTGCTTATAGAGCAAATATATGAGAGAGACAAGGGAATTCCTCCACTGGTGCAGGAAAGCAGGCTCTGGTGTGTGCTCAGTGGTGCTGGCAGTGAGCAGAGGCTGCACAGAGCTGGAGGAACACTCTCCACTCAGAGCAAATAGCTAATGTGCTGCAAGTGTGCTGAGAAGCATGCAGGTATAAAGCTGCTGTTGTCAGCTTTATGTTGTCTCTTATCAAGTTGGTTTGTTTTTTTTTTTTTTTCCAGGAATATTACACAAAAAGGCCAGAGCAGAAATTTATAGCTGCCCAAGAGCCCAGGGAACAGCCATACCCGGGAACTTTTCTGTTCAATCAAAGAAAGGAAAACTACTTACCATGGTAGCATTGGCATCAGTGATAGCTCTCAGGTAGGAAATACTTCTTCAGAGGAAGAAACATGCTTTAAAATATTTTATAGCTACCCACACGTCAGCTTCAGTCCTACAAACTGGTTTGTGGAGACCTTTGAAGTCTGTGCACGTGTGACTTGGTCTCTTGGCCCCCATTTTGTATTTACAGATGGCAGAGCTGAGAGTTGTCTCACGCTGTGCTTTTTGGGGACAGTTGATCAGTGGTGTCTGCCACAAGCCAGGCAGACAACTGGCACCATGATGCAGCTGAGACATTCAGGCCTGAAGCCACGTGTTGAGTCTTGAAGCAAAGGTCTCTGCTCTTCAGAACTCAGAAAGGATGAATATGGATTCCAACTGGCATCCAGCACACCACTGCAGATTTTCCTCTCTATCTGAAAGTACTGAATTATTTTATAGCATAACAATCCAGATATGGTAATGAAGAAATGTATCTTCCAAACTTCTGCCCTTATTCCTGGTTACTGAGTTTTAAGCATTCTGTTCATGGTGTTTCAAGGACAATATTAACGTGCAGCTTATCTCACTACAGAGCTGTTTCCAAGTGTTTTCAGATGCACACAGTCATTAGGAGCTTCAGCTCAAAACTGCAGTTTTCAGCTCTCGTTATTTGTTTTGTTTTAGGTTGTGAGTACACTTTATATTTGAATTTCTCCCATTCTTTTTGTTGATGATGTAAATTGGGGAAAGATGGGGGCATGAATCCAAGACTGGTCCCCTGTGACAGAAAAACTTATTCCTGTCTCTGGTAATCTTCCAGCCAGCTGCTGTCTAAAATGCTTGAAGAAGAATCTTTAGGTACCAAGAGCTGCCTGCTTCTTATGCTTCTCAGAGTGTTGTGGCTGTGGGTGAGAAAAACACCAAACACTCTGGGGAATGGGGAATCTGAGGGACCAGCATTGTTTTGCTGTCTGTTCTTGGTCTGGCTGTACTGGTTCAGTGGTGGCCCAATGGCACTGGCCACTCTGCAGGGCCAGGGATGTGTCTGCAAGCTCAGGGCATCACCTCCAGCCCCCAGAGCTCCTGTCTTCCCAGGGGGGCAAACAACTTGGTGGGGGTTAGGGGTGGCCACAGCAGCTAATGACAGTGTTGGGGTCTTCTCTTTTTTTCTGCCTGGCTTGAATGGGTGAGTTTAAGTAAGCAGTCTGGGCTGGTCACAAGTGAGAGGAAGGTTCCCTATTTCCTTAGAAATGTTGAAGAAATCCAGAGGGGCAACATCGATGGCTTTTAATACAGGGGGGAGTTAAGGGTTGCAGTGCTTGGCTGTGTCACGACTTGCTATGTAACACTGGACAGACATTGCCATAAAAAATAACAGCTCTCTCCCTTCATTATTCTTCCCTGTGATGTGCAGCCCTCTTCCTTACTTTTAGGAGTTGCAGATCATTATTAATATTTATAAACTGCTTTGGCGTGGTTTGATAGAGACCAAATTCCAGTGCAGCAGTCCCTCACAACTGTCCTCCAGTTGTGCTTTCTGTAATTAGTGTTATCATTCTATTCCCTAGACCTACCTGATACCATGGCAACATTATTTAATTGCAGAGTCAACTGGCCTGCTCTTGGAGATAACTGCTGTGCAGTGTAGTATGGCTTGGCTCCTGTGTTGATTCTGGTCTCAGTGCTATCAGGGGTAATTTCATGTTTTATTCTAAATGTGTAATAATTGTAATTTAAAATTATTAAGGAAAAAAAAAAAAGGACTGAAAAAGGAAAATAAGAATAATTAACTGCTCATTAATGTCAGGGCTAAAAATCCAGGTTTTCAAATAGTAAATAGCATAAGTGGGTTGTAATTCATGGTGCCTTAAGAGATGTCAGAGGGGGACACAATTCTAAAGAAATATAAACCAGAGGCTTTGAGACTCCAGAAATTTAATGGAAAAGTCCCATTAGCCTGAGCAGGAGCAAGAAAATGATTGTGTGTCAAAATATTACTAAATTAAAATCAAGTGAGGTTAGAATATTACCTGTGTATATTGCTGGCATTGGGTGGGTAAGCAGTTTTACATTTTTTTTCAATAGCAACCACCTTGCAAACACACAGCAAGTTTTCTTCTGGCAGGAGAGATGCCCCATGAATTATCATAATGTTATTTATTCTTTCTGGGGCTATGAAGTCGCTGAAGCAATTATTTCATAGTTTGCCTTTTCTTATTCCAGAATCAGCCATCCCAATTAGGTATGAATGTGCATACATGGAAACATTTCAGACAAACTCAGCCTAAGACAGAAAGTCAGGAAGGGAAATTTCAGCCTAAATGGTATAAGTCTGGCAAAGTTACAGAACAATAGAAAACAGTCTTGTAATGGAAATGTCAGGCCATTGCATTCATAGATATTGCTACCCGGCCTGACTCAGGTGGATATTTTATGTAACCAAGTAGCAGGATAGGCATTATTTTTCTTTTTTCTCTCACTAATTGCCATGCTGTTGCAAACATGTAGTGCCAGTTGACAGGAAGGGTTTTTTCCCACCCTGTTCCAAGTCGTCTGAAATGTCATCGACTCTAGGAAAGAAGGGGGGAAAGAAGAAAACTCTTCACCCAGCATATTTGTGGTGTATGTGAAGGGTTATTTTCCTTTCTGTGTGCTATGTCAGGACTGTATTGTACTCAGAGAATGCCAGCTCTTCTGCCTCTCCTGATATTCTGCCTGGAATATAGTGTTATTTCAGACAGACTGGGAGTTCTCCTAATTAAAGCAGTTGTTTTATTGGAGCTCACATCCAGTTGAATCCCAAATAATATGGTCAGAGAAAACAGAGTTGCAGGAAAACACAGTTTATCCCTACTTTTCATTTTTGATTGTCCCTCCCCTCCTTTCTATAATATTTTAATCTGACCCTGATTCGACCCAGTATAATTCAACAGGAACATATGCAGCACCTTGTTCTGCAGTTCCCCATATGGCACAGTGAGGGAAGGAAAGCTGTCACCAGTAGCAGATCCAATTATAGCCAAGCAAGGTTGCTCCATTATTGCATTTGAAGCCATAATTAAATTTGCTAACCATGAAGAGGTGCCAAACCTGCCATTTCTTTGGAATATGGGACATCTGTTTAGTGCTCCTGCTAACACGGGACTGGAGAGGAAACATCAAAACTTCCATCAGATTCTCCTGTTTCATTTCTTCTTTAAAAAAAAAAAAATCTTTCAGTTAGCAGCTCCCTGGTTTCAGTTTTACATTTCTTGAAGCATCTCTAAACTGGTGGTTGCAAAAGCTCTGGCTCCCCTACAAGCCAGATCCCTTCTGGAAATGTGGAGGGATGTGTTAGGGCAGTGCTGCTCCACATTGAGCTGATGCAGCTGAGTGGCTGCTGTTCCCTGTGCTCTGCTTGTAGCCACGCTCCCAGTCCTTCTTTAGCATGGTTCCTTAACAGGTTTTCTAATAGTTGCTTACTTTTTTAGATGACAACATCTTTACGTGTGACCAAGTTTTGCAGTCAAACAGCCTCACACCATTTGCTTTCCCCTGTGTCGAGTGGCCTTGTGTTTGTCTGCTCCTGCTCTGCCTCTCCCCAGAGCTGCTTCTTGCCTCCCCCTGAAGGCAAAGCCATCCCTCCAGGCACGGTTACAGTCACAGGATTTTGGGGTGAATTCAAATGCTCCTAGCTGTCTGCCACTCGTGCCACCCCACACAAGTTCAGCATGGGCCAGGCTTTCCAAGGGGAGCTGCAGAAACCCTGACACTGTGTATACACTGTGTAGACTTGTCACACCTTTTCCTGCAGGCACTCCACCAAATTGCCGTGGGAGAAAAAAACAAAACAAAACAAACAAACAAACAAACAAAAAAACCAACATAAAAACATGTTTTCTTGCATCTGACAGCATGAAAAAAATGTGTACCTTAAAGTACCTGGTGATGGGTTTTCTGCCACGTGAAGCATTGATTTCAGTGCAATGTGAGACAGGTTTTGTTCCCACTGTCCCCTTGCAGCCTCAAGTCACTGGTGACCAAGTAAATGTAAGGCTGCCCAACTCTGTGTACTTGAGAACAAACATCACAGGAAATAGGGGTGCCATGGTCCTGGTCTGAGCAGGGCAAGAAAGAGGATGAACAGCAGCAGATGCAGAGTAATGTGAAAGCTTTTGGGGTCTCTTAGTGACTGAGAGACAGGTGAGCAGCAGCTGTTGTTACCAGCCAGGCACAGAGAGAAGAGTTGCCCCTTAGCATCTCAGTGTCCAGGTCTTTTGTGTGGGAGATAAAGCTCAGTGCTTTGACACTCAATGCTTAAGCCACACTTGATGCATGGACATCTTTACATTTTTCTTCTCATGACTTCTACTTGCAGTTGTTCAGGGCTAGGATTGCTCACTCTTCAAATGATAACACACTGTTAAATGGAATGTCAAAATCCATGGGGGAGTTGGATGCACTTTCTTTGTCTATTTTCCCCCTAATGAGTTAATGTTTTTATGAGTTAATGTCCTCATTGCTAATATACAGCCTGGTTATAAAAGATGAAAATATTGCAATTCTGTGCAGGAGGGAGAGAAAAGCAGCAACGTACAGGTAAAATACCTCTAGAGACCAAGCTGCAGACAGGATGATGGATTCAGCTGTTCATTCCCAAATATATAATGGCTGTTAGAACAGGCACTGAAAATATTGTAAATTAAAACGTGGCTTTCTGTTACTGCCTTCAAATGGGAGTTGAGGAATGCCTCAGGTTTAGTATTGAGGCTGCATATATTAGGATTTGGCCCATAAGAACATCGTTGGCTGCTGACAGATATCAAAATTCAGTGTAATTATACTTCTAATCAGACATGCATGTTTCATATGTAACACTTTTAAATGCATTTTTCTTCTTAGAGAGGGAGACAACCTGAGACCCAAGAGACTGGAATACAGATATATTTATAACTACTTCTAAGCATGCATTTGGCTGGAAGCCTCAGAAGTGAAGAAAGAGTGTCTGGTGGTTTGGAGCACCTGCATGGAAAGCAAGATTTTATGACTTTCTTCTCATCTGTCCCCTCAGTGAGTGGGTCCACAGACAAACCAGGCAACACCTTGGCTTTTTTTCCCACAGGCCAGCTAGAAATTCTATTTACCCACTGGAGTCTGAGTAGTTAAGTAGCAGTTTCTACATTCCCAGCATACTCTTTACAATTCTTTTCATTATTAGGCAATATTTAAAGACCACAATGAAGAAACAAATGGTGCATGACTGGCAATTTACTGAATGCTATTATGAGTAGGATCTGGGCATGAGCACACTGAGTTCAGAGCAGGACTGTTGCCTTGTCCTGTTTCAAGATGTAGTGATGCAAACACTGACCTGTGCTGGCTGATTGCATCCACACCCAAAGTTTTCTCTTTGCCACTGCAAAGAGTTTTAAAGGCTTCAGAGCACTCTAGATGTTCAAATGAATACTGCTTTCTGTTAATTGCACTAGCTCTGACTGAGATTACTCTGAGAGCTGGCTATTTGATATAAGTCTCTTTACATTTAGACTTAGATGATTCAGTTAAACTATTGGTGAGACAATGGACCAAGGTCAACACTTCCCTCTGTTCATTTCACAGATTTGGGTTTGTTCATTTTTTTCATTCTTCAAAACATCAGAACTACACCAGTTAGGAAGAAGACCCGTGGACACAAGCTTTTGTTCAAGGACAAGTTTTGTACCAGTGAAGTGCAGCTAAGTGCAGCTCTGAGAGCTTGCCCAGGCATTTTCAGGTAAGCAACATATTTCTGCCAGGCAATCTGCTGTCCTTGAAGGACACTAAGCAATTCTTGATGTTGAAATGATGTTTAGTTTAGAACAGCATGACTCTTCCTGATTGCTACCATCTGGAAATCAATCATGTAACTTAATTCTGGGCCCTCAAAAGGGGTGGTTTTTCCTTCACTGGAGATTACATGGAAACTTGGACAAAATTTTCAAAGAACTTAAAGTTTTGATATCACTCCTCCTTCTTAGACAGAGTTTTGCAATTTGACTTTCATCTTTCTTTCTTACCCCCATCTTCATATTAGTTACTCTGGATGAAGAGGCAAGCTCTCAAAGTCACAGAATTTTTTGTACTTTCTAAAAGTTTTAATGTTCCAGATTCTTTCGTGATCCCAAATAGTTTTATAGCATCTCATTTCTCAGGATACCTCAGGGCATTTTCCAATTTAGTTATGACACTGCAAGAATATCTGTAGTGAATACAAACCCACTTTGCTTTGGTTATTTACATAGCCTCATAACAGGCAGATTCACTCCAACTCCCTCCTTTATACATTCCGTACCCAGTCTTTGATGTGCTCTATGAAACCCTATCATTCTTTTATGTGGATTAATAAGACTCTAATCAAACACAGTAAAATATCTATGGCAGGAAATTGTCACCATCTGGTACTTGAAGGGAGCTCCTTCCACTCCCAGCTGCTTCTCCTGCTACACACACAGCCCCAGGTGTGCTCCATGGAGACATGAAGCAACATTTTCAAGTTCATTGTGTGTTATACAGCAGCAGAGAGGGCACTGAGGTGACTGGAGCTTGGGTGAAAAAGGCTAGAAGGGATTTTAATTTTTTTAATCACCCAACAAAGAAGACAACGGACGTGGATATTAATCTCTTGTCCATAAGTTTGGGCTTTTCTGCTTACTACCCATTTGTGATCTGAATATTTGTTTTATGGAACCTCACAAATTCTGTGCCACTGCCAGGACCTGGTGCCTTCTCCATGCTTCTGCATTTTGTTTTATAGCATAGATTTATAATGTGGATTAGCTTTTGAGGCTTTTCTTTGCCTGACAGCTTTCATTTTAGTGTGGGACAGTCAGGGGTTTGTAAATCCAGGGGTACACTGCTGAGTGGCATTGAGCTTCTGGGGATATTTTTAGCTTATGTCTTGTATGCCATTACCTGCAGTTGCAGGGAAGTGGCTCAGAGACCTAAAGGATCCTTTCCTGTCACTAAGACAAATGCTTCCATATTGAATCTATAACGTTCCAATTTCATATAATGAATCACTGTTACTGGCTTGGCACAAAACAACATAAAAATATGTAAGATGACAAAAGTATAAAATGGTTTACCAAATAGCGTTTTTTCATACCAAATTTCTTTTATTTCCTGAACATTTGGTGGTTTTGCCTGTGTTATTTTGACATAGATTAAAATGTCTTTAGAAATAGTTTACAAAATAGAAGTTCTAAGATTTGATGAGGTCTGCAAAGTAAATAAAGGAGGTTTGAAACATGGGATAGCTTTGATGGTGAGATAGGACCCAAGCAAGACTTGGCGAGCAGCTCTAGCTAGAGAGGTGAGATATTTCCAATGGGATATTTTACCCCTCACATCTGCCCCCAAGCTGCCTTTGTCTGCTGGAAAGTTACCATTCCTGGTGTCACTCAAAGTGAACTTTTACTGCCCACAACAACCTATTTCTGTAGCAAAGGTCAGATTTGTTATCTATCAGGATGTAGCAGCACAGAGTAATAATGAGTTGCCACAATGAACTGGCCTTTTTACCTGCTGAATGGGCTTCTAAATCAAGGAGAGGGAGCATTGACTGAAAATCATTGGGTCTGTCTACTTGAAAGGTCATAGTCTGAAATACTGCAAGATAATTTCACCCTGGTTTATACAGTGAAGCAGTCTTTAGCACAAAACCCATCACCTACACAGGTTGCTCAGTTCTCCAGCCTCCTTGGGATTTGGGAGAGTACTGGGAGAAAGAAAGACTGCTTGGATCTGTTACAGACCTAAATTAGTCAAGGAAAGAAAACAAAAAATGGTTTGGCTTTTTTAAAAATTTATTTTTAGTTCGGTGGCAAAACCCACTGTAGCTTGCAGTATTTTTCCTTAGAGAAAATACAGTCCAAGTAGAGCTGCCTTCCGTGGCCATCATCAAAATATCCTGAGATCTTGGACCTAAGAATTTCATCAGGGAGAATTTTTCTTCCTCACACAAATCCTTCTCTGATGCAAGGCAACTTCACCTCTTTGCTCTAGGAGGCAGAGCCTTTTTGGCTACTGGTCTGTGGCTGCAAAGCAAAGTACTAAGTGTAAATTATTACCACGGACCTTTCCATCTTCCCTATCAAAACCCAGCAGGCATCTCAGAATTAATCTTTTCTTCACTGACAAAGCAGCAAAGAAACCCCAACCACATTAAAAAAAAAAACACTACCACATCAAAAAAAAGAAACCCCACGTGCAGCCCATGAAATAAACCCAAACACTCCATGTCTCACACAGGGCTCTCCAGAGGTAGGAGGAAAGAAAAAGGAATAAACCATGTCTTACAGATGTTAATGAAACACAGAGACTCATTTTAATGAAGCACTGGAAAGTGGCCAATCTATTGCAGCTAGCATATTATAACACAAACAGAAGGAGGAAAGGGCAATAAGAATTTTGTCTCTTTTCTAAAAAGTATACTTATTTAAGGATGTTTGAGGGAGTCACGGGATATCTTCATGGATACATAAGCAGAAACCTTTACCTCCTTTACATCAGTCACTGCATTACAGATACCTTTACATAAGGCAGAAGTGCTTTGATGCCAGTATGGTTCCTGGTCACCAGCACAGCTCCATTCAGACCTGCTTGTTAAATCCTCCCATAGCTACCTGGGGAACAGTTTCAAAAGGTCAGTAGGCACCACAAATTCCAAATGACAGTTCATTAGTTTGGTTCAAAAAGGGTCTGGATTTTTCTCTGTTTGCCCACTGTTAATGCTACTCAAGTTGTTCTGAGTGATGCTGCAGAACAGCTCTTCCCAGGGACACCCAAAAACTCTCCTGCCTTTCCCTGAAAAGTTATCAGAAGTGGTTATCATGGGCTGCTGTTTCTTGGAGCAGTACATTTGGTTTATCTGACATGACTCAGGGAGATTATGATATCTAAATGTATTGCATTTGAAATAATGATAGGAGGAATAAAATATTAAACTAAGAGTAAAGGAACATGTGCACAAGATAAAATACTAAATCTAAATATTATGGGGGGAAAAAAAAGAACAACCAAAAAACCAAAACAAATAATCTGAGGGAACGTGTGGAGCAGCAGTCTCAAGATTCCTTACACATTACTATATTAACTTCAGGATTTAAATTTGGCTTTTGTTCCAAGTAGAATCCTTAAGGAGTTGTAGCTAATTTTCAACATATTTAAGAGTGTACACTGAGCCCTCCCAACAGAGTAATTTCATTAATTGCTTGGCACTGCTGCTGCTTGGACTTATAATCTTTTTTTTTAAATTACAAAGAGTACCCAAGCCAAGACATCTTCCCTACACACACCACCATAAAAGAAACCCTCTATGATTCTGCTGCTGCTGTTGACACAGTGGTTCTCTGCAGATTTCGTGATATTTCTGGAAAGGGATTTGTTTATAATAACATTAATGTACACATGATCTCTACAAGCCTTCATTTTAATCTTGCTAAATAGCCAAGTTATTAAGAAGTAATTCCTGGTGCCGGAAAAACATAATCATCCCATGAGCCAAACAGAAACAGGGAATGTTTAAGACACTGGCATTTTAAAGCTAATTTAAGGAGGATTTATCACAATTAGAGAGGGAGATAATGAGGGAAATATGCAAATTGTCTGGCTAATAGTGATCTATATTCTACCACTAGCATCAAGCTAAAGCACAGGTTAGAAGAGCAAACTCCTGCCCTGGCTGTGAACACTGAGGTGGGTGCCATGGCACCAGCACCATCTCCACCATCACTTCCCAAAGAACCAGTGAGAGAGCAGCTGTGAAGAGCATTAAATAGCCCAAGACAACTGAAATGTTATTGAAAAGAATAAGAGAATTTCTGTGGCTCAAGACAATATAATTAACCCTGTCTTCTGCTCTGGTTTATCTGCAGAAGAAACACCTTACTGACTACACTTGTGATTTCTGCAAAGAACGGTTTTTGAAAAAGTGAATGCTGGCTTAAATCCTCATGATTGAGAAGCTGTTTAAGTACCATCTCACAGGTGTTCTGCATCTCCTGCTAGAGCTGCTCATCTGTCTCTATTGAAAAAAAAAACCTCCAAAATGTTGGGGTGCAGATACCAAGTCCAATACTGTGGTTACTATTCCACAGGCTCCAATTTCAGGCCTGCCTTCTAAAACTCCTGGTTCCAAGTCCCTTTCTAGTGATTATAAAGGTTTTATTCCTGTCCATGCTAAGATTGGGTTTTTTCCCTGTGAAGCTAAACCTGTGTGTGGATGTGGATGGATCAAGGGGTGACAGGAGGGAAGAAAGTAAAGCCAGGCAGACACACAGGCAAAATCATGAGGATTGTGAACCCACTCCAGAAGTGGCATTAGTATTATGGGAGAGTGGCAGCTCTGCTTGGCAAGAGCTGAGCTGAAATCCTGATCAATGGCAGGAAAAAAAAAAAAAAAGAAAAATAGGCCATGAAAAGGAAACCATCTGAGGGATGTGAGAGAGGTGGATATTTGAGGTTAATCCTAACAGAAAAGGCATCAAAACGTATGCAAGGAATATAATGTGTGTTCGTTTCTGAAAAAAAACCAAACCTAAAACATTTTTAACAACCATTCTGCTACAGCAGCAATCTCTTAAAAATGGGCAAGCACCATCAAAGATTTGGCTAACTAGATCTTCTCTGCAGAAGTACAAAACTAATTGCTAGGAGGAAAAGAAATCAGTAAAATAATTTGATGCTCCATATTTTATGACTTTGTAGTACTTGCAGTTGAAGGCAAGATCTTGCAGAAACCCTCTTCAAGGTCTGGGGAACCATGTTAAATAATTTTAAGGTCTAATGAAAGCCCCATCCAGATTACCTAAAGATATCCAGAAAAAGCTCAGCAGCTTTGGTGTCACTGTTAGCAGTGGGTTTTGTTCAGCATTGTATTTTGCTGTTTGTTTTTCTTGGGATGGTGGGGAGAAAATACCGGGATCTTTAAAAATACAGTAGCCCAAATTTGGAATACTTAACTTTATCCTTTCCCTCCATGTAGCAAATTAAATTTCATGTGGCAATCTGAATTATATTTTGGAGCAAGTGAAAGGGTCAGCCTGAGGGTTTGTAGCCCCATCAATAATGCAGCTTGTGTTATAATATGAAATTAATTCAGCACATCCTGTTTTAAGTGGATAATTTAACATAGCAGCTTCCAAATTTGCTGAAACTGAAGGCTAAAGTCTCAATAACTCATTTTAAAGATTTTTTTTTAAAGGAGTTGTAGTAATTTTCATTATGCCTGACTCACAACTAGGTTTTTTCCAAAACCTTGGAATAGAAAACTTGCCTGACTCACAACTAGTTTTTTTGCCAAAACCTTGAAATAGAATCCCTTCTCTTCTTTTTAAGCCCTGAACTATTTAGAGCCTGCACTGATTTAATTTTGATTTTTTTTAAGCACAGCTATAAATTGTTTGTTGTGACTGATTGATAAGCAGCAAAAAATGCACTGTGTCTCTGTTGCTTTCAAGTGTGCTTACTACAATAAAAAATAGCTCAATGCAAACTTAAACCCAAGCTGCTGTAGACTCTTAGAAGGAAGCCCTCAGAGGAAGGGATTTTCATAGAAGAAAAACAGAGTTCATTGAAACAGGTAGGACTGATATTAAGTAAAATGTTTCTAGTCTTTTTTACAAAATCAGGAGATAGTTCCTTTCCATCTTGAATTGTCCAGATGAGTCTAAATTTATTCATCTCCTGTTGGATATATTTTTTCTGTATAATCATCTAGTATTTTTCAGAAAGGGTTTTCTTGTGTTTGTGGGATATTTTAGATTAGATAATAATTCCTTGTGTTTCAAACATGTTTCAAATTAATTAAAAATTTGAAAGAGTTTAATCTTTCATTACTTTTCTTAATTAACTCTTGATAAATTCTTGTTGCTCTAGTGAAGCTGAATTTCCCCTTCCAGTTCTTCTGCATAACTAAAACTAGGGGTAAAGCAGAAGCAACATTGATCTTCTTATGCCAAGGGGAAAACAGGTGTCTGTTTTTGTGGTCCATTTCTGGGCTAGAACTGGAAGAACTTCTGCTTTGTTTAGTGAAGTTCAAACTTGTCACTAGAAGTGGATTTTTGCCAGTCTGGTCTCAAAGGCCACCCCTGGTGCCTCTGTAGCCTCTTGCAACTCCAGTTGCACGTTCTCCTTTTTTAGAGAGCCTCATACCAATTTCCTTAAAATTTTTCTGCACTGCCCTAAATTACAGGACCAACATCTCACAAGTGTGATTTTGTTTCTCCAGTAAGCCCCAGGGAGTCAGAAATGCACATGTGCTAACATGGACAGAATCTCCAGATCCTTTCAAGTTTGTGGGATTTTCTTCTCCTTTGTCCTCCTGGTCCCACAGCTCTGTAAGTAGGTAGGGAATACTAACAAACACAGGTAACCACTATACTGCAAACATTCTAAAGGAAACAAGGTTTCCTTTAGTCTGAAATAACTGATCTTGACATAAGCTCCCCACCAGGTGAGTTACTCCAAGTGCCCTCAGCAAGTAAGGGTTAAGATACTGCAAATCTTGCTTTGAGCAACACCAGCTACTATAACTGAAAACTACGTCCAGTTTTGTGCTTTTTGGCTTTTTTAGTTGTTTCTTCATCAAATTAGCTCTCTAGAGTCAAGATAAAGATACAGATGTCTCGGGTATGTTTACACGGGGCAGCAGAGAGCTCTGATCTCTTCCATTCCACACACACAGACCTGCCCAGTTCTGCATGGAGATGCCAGTTCAGGTCCCAAAAGCAACACATAAACTGCATCTGTGCATCATTTGGCACACACTTCAGGCTGATTTCTGAGTGTGGGCTGTAAATGCAGTGAGGTTCTCTCCAGTTCTGAAGCCAAGCTGGCCCCAGACATGTACAGATCTCCATGTTGACTAATTTTTAGACTCTTTGTTTTCCAGCAGTTTTGTTTGTTTCAGAATTGGAGCATTTTCATGTCTCTCATGGAACAGGGGCTATTTGAAATGTTACTTTTAATTCTAGCATTTTTCTGTTCATAAACACAAGGTTTTCTACATGGAAATTTGTTTTGAAATAAAAAGAAGATTTGCATTTCCAAGCAACATTTAGAGGGCAAGGAAGTGTTGAGCATTTGGTAACTTTCGATTGGTTCCTACCCCTTAAAATATAGGGGCCAAAACCATCATTATTTCCATGGTACCTAAAGGGCTGAAAGCAGGTGGAAACTACTGCATTGCAGTCCAAAGAAGTCTAACCAAAAATGAGAATACCTGGAAAATGGGGAAACATACACAGCAATAGCAAGTGGCAGAAGGTGTGTGTCCAAGGTTCTGGAGTGCTGCATTGCTGGAAGAGGGTCTGGTGGGGGCTCCAGAGTGGTTATGACCCCATTGAGACAGAGAGGAAAGGGAAAGGGCAGCCATAAGTTCTTGCTGTGGCTCTGAGAAAATAAAGGTGTCTTCACATGGACTGTCATTGTTCACCCAGCTAAATCATGTGGAAATTATTCCTCTTCCGAATGGAAATTAACCAAAATGGTCCAATCTGCAACATATTCTTAACATGCAAGAAATATAGTGAATTTCTGTGGCTGTGTACTGACCTGCTGTGCTCAGTAAGTAAATCTTCCACCAGATTTGAGTTCCAGACAGAGTCTGTGCAAGGATGTATCACGGTGATTGTGCACTTATTTTATTTTAGAAGATTTGTGCCTTCTTGGAAGGCACAAAGAGACGTGCTAGTAAGCAGCAGCATCTGGTATCATCAGAAAGTTCTGAAGAAATACACTATTAGACCAATCTGTTCATCCTTGAGGACTTTCAATTCCTTTTCCTGTTTCTATTTATGAGCAGTTGTTCTTTACTGCATACAGCTTACACGGAGATACAGATAAAGAGGCAGAGTAAATAGGTTGTTTTGCTTTGTTTTTCATTTAAGAATCTAAGTTACTAAATCATTTAAGCACATACCTAACTTGGGGGTTTAGTAGGATTTAGCCACATGCTGAAGATAAGTAGGTACTTAATGCCTTTTGAAAAAAAAAGGTGTATTTAAGGAAATCTCCTAATGCTATAACATCACCTTTTTTCTGCATTTAAGAGGCTTTAGTCCATTGCACAAGCAAGGTATTAAACTTCTGAGATCAATTTAGTTAGTTCTCGTGCATGCTGCAGAGAGAGAGGTGGCAGTCATAGGTGTCTGTGGGTTTTTATATATTTTAATGGTAATGATCCTTCAGTCTCCTGTCCCTTCCTAATGTCTGTCCCATCAGATCCTGCAGGGCCTTCCAGGTGTATCTGGAAAACCATAACTCTTCCAGTTCCACCCTGAGCTGCTTCCAAAGGTGATTTTTTTTCCTCAATGTATGACACCACAGTTATCTGGCTACTCAAATTTCATGGCCAGTGGTCACCATCATGAATCACATTTCATGACAGTGGCCCAACCTCTCTTTGCCAAGCTGAGCCTGCTGGTAGCCAGGCTCAGCTCTATAAAACTGTATCACATGCAGTCCTGGAGGTTAATGATTGTAGGAGTGAAACTGCTGTTGCCTTCCCAAGCCAAGGTTACCAGCTCTGACAGCATTTGCTGATGTCCAGTGAACCATGAGCCCTATCCTAAGAGTACATAGCACTTTACTGTCTTACTGCCAAGGCAATTCATGAGCAGTTTGTGAGGAAAAAATGTGAGAAAGGCTGAGGGGACACAGGAAATTTTGGAGGGGGAAAAAAAAGGCAATGCTAACTCATCAAAATAGGCCATGAAATAGGCCATAAGAGAGATGAAACAAGAAGAGAGCCATCACAGTGGAAATAAATCCAGCACCATCCGTGGCAGTTTGGTAGATACCTATTACTTGCTCCCAAATCTGCCTGATTTGAAAGCAATCTTTGACATTTGTGCTGTTAGAACACTTCTTGCCAAGAGATCACTGTATAGTTTCACAAATATTGTTGAAGTCTCACAGTGAGTGTAAGTTAGATCAGTGAAGTTTTCTCATTTTTTCCGATGAGTAATTTATTTTTTTTTCCCCTGAGACCACAGCAAGTCAGCTGTAATGCCTGGCTCCTTCATAAGCTTATTTTAAATAGGAAAGGTCTAAGCATTAGGATTTTCTATCTAAAAATATAAAATCAGACCTTCTGTGGAATGTATATTTACAATCAGTCATTAGAAATACAGAAAGAACTGAAAAAGATGGATGGGGTGATAAACATTGACTCAACTGATAGCTATTAAATATTAACAGTGTTCATAAGAGCAAGGGCTTGCCAAACTCTGAGTAGTCCAAAATTAGTGACTTAATCAAGAAGTTAAACATCCTTGGGCAAAGCAATCTATGTACCAGCAGAGGTCATTTCTGTTTCCATATAGGGTTTAGCTCTTTTCACTTTGCAATGGAGCTGACTTTTTTAAAAATAATTTTAGTATGCAGACCTAAAGGTCTGTGTTGAACAGAGAGGCTACGAAACCAATTCCCTTTTAATTTCTGAATTCATTTCCTTTACTATATATCTGTGTTCCATTGGCATAGGGTCTATTCCAAAACTACAACTGACGTGAAACTGAGCAGAGAGTGATCACTTTCCTGGTGATCAGCATTCAGAAGTCTGCAGACAATATTGCACATTTTCTGCAATTGATTTGAGCAACAGGAACATCAGGCACCTAACTGCAGCTCAAGTACTGTGTTCACAAGATGATGGTGCGCTGTTGACTGAATCAAAGCTAAGACTAAGCACTACTTGAAGCTTATTACCATTCAGGTGAGACCAGTTAAAAGGCAAGCACCAATTTAGAGCTGGTGACCTTGAGCTGTGAGTGTTGTATTGTCAGCTGCAGCTGAATATGGATTTGATTCAGCTGAGGAGTATGCAAGAACTCATAGTAAGAAATTATAAGTAACAAGCCACTGCATGAGAGGCTCTGTCTGCCTTGCTTTCAGCCTTTGTTCCCCACAAAATCAGAAAATTGATGGTAAATGCACAACACTCCATCATCCATGGGTGGTTAGAGAATGCCAAAATGAAAGTGGATGAGGTTACTCTTGCTTAGCAGATGAAACACTAACTATATTTCAGTGCATTTGTGTATAGCAATGGAAAACATAATTTATCTGGGATGTCAGGAATAGCATTGCTTTTCCTTAACCTTAAATAATGTTGTAAGGGTTTGCTCTACTACTGTATAGCAATATATACTGTCAATTTCTGTGCATACATATTAGTACAGAATAAAGACAGTGTTGGAAATTCCTCAGAACCCTGTTAGGAGAAACCTGTTAAGAGCTTATAGCGGGTATTTATTTTATGTTTTAGAAATTCAATAGACTCCAGTTAATCTGCTCTTTGGTAATCTACAGAAAAGTGATTGAGCCAGACACTTAACTGGTGTAATGTAGTGAAGCTCTTCTGAAAGCAACAGTCAGGCTGCTGCTCTCAGAGAAAAAAGGCTCAGGCTCAATTCCCTAATTTACCAGGGTTCTCCTGTGTAACCTTGGGCAGATTCCTTATATCTAGATGAAAAAAAAAAAAAAAAATTAACAGGCATTGAACAAAGTTCAAATCCTGGCCATGATCATCAGACTTCCTACATGATGGGTAAGGAGAGGAAGGCTCATTATGCACACAGTGGCTGGACACTAAGGAGGCAGGAGGCACCCTCAGCATCCTCACATAATTTCCATACAGTTTTAGGAAGCCACCTCTGAAAGAAGGCATAATCCTACATATTGCCAATGACAATCCTCTGGCCCTGCTTACATCAACACTGTTTACACCCAGTTTCTTACAGCTGCTGGAAGCAGGAGTGAATCAGGGGCCAAACCCTTCAGTTCAGTCCTGACAAAAGACTTTGTGGGCAGAGAGAGAAGCAAAATTTTCCAGCCTCTGGTCAAGCCACAGCTGAGAGTGTTTCAATCATGAGATCCCTGAAACTAGACATCAAAAGAGGGACTTTGGAGAAATTAATGTCCCTAACATTCAATCTTTCTATTGTTGCCTCCCAACCTCAGTATGGAATTGGAAGGTAAATGCATTGAGCAGTACAAAGCACTCAGTTACTGCAGCAATGGGGACCATGTCAGTAGCTCAAATTAATAGATGCTGTCATTTATAATAGCCAAGAGTTTGAGCATCTGAGTGCATCCCAAGTGAGTGTGGGGGAGGGTTTGAGCTCTTCAGAGTTAATAGTCTGATCTCTGATCCTTACAGGTAGAGCTGTCTGGGGGCCACTGTATGGAGATAATCCAGACTAAAAAGTCTCCTCTGTAGACAAGAGAGCAGGATAGGCACCTGCATGGCAATGATGCAAATAGAGGATGCAGATGCTCTGTAAGCAAATGGTCAAGTAAGCAGTGCTGTCAGCACCTTTTCTCAGGCTTTGACTTTCAGTTCATGATGGAAGAAATTCCTACTGTGGACATAGGTCCAGGAATAAGTGAATAGAAAAGACTTTTAAGGAGCACTTCTATCCCAAGAAAGGGAAGAGAGGTGGATCTGGTAACAATCTTAGACTCCAAAAGAAAATGAGAGGTAACCAGGAGAAAATATTAAATCAAGTGAGAAATGTATGGCATCCCTTCTGTGAAATCAGAGAAATATTTGGGGGCAAAATCTGTAAAATTACCACAGGACAAGTATCTTAAGGAAGATGGGTGTACAAGAGGGAAGGCAGTATATCAGGAAAGAAAGTTTCATGCCTCCCAGCTGGAGGATACTGCTTTGTCAAACCACATCTCACCAGGAACTGAGAAGTTATTTGTATGGGAAGGCCTCTGACAGATTAATCAAAGTAGAAAAAGCAATTCGTGGAGGCTCTTCCTCACAGCTGTCTTCACAACAAATGGTTCAAGTAATTTTTTTGCTCTTCTACTGCATTAAGTACTTCAGTAAAAAAATTCTACACTGCTGACATTGGTGCATTGTTACCCAACGAGAGCTGTGGTGAAAAGTCAGTAGAGAGAAGCTGCAATTTCCAGTTTGCCTGCAGGATGTGCTGTCTGTCAGAGTGGGCATTGTGTCAGTGCCAGTGCATCCCAAACTGTTCTCTGCTTTTGCAAATAACAGTGGGATTCCTGCAGTGGGTGAGCTGTACCTTTTAGACATAATGCTGAGAACTGTTTCACACAGCATTAAATTACTTCTAGCTGCATGGTCTTGCAAATGCCAGTGCTCCAGCTCCCTGGGTAAAATGGACTGCAGAGAAAGGTTTGCCAAAAACATTAGTGTGGCAATGCAGGCAAAAGCAGGCAAAACTCAAAGTATATTTTGAGTTTTACAGCTCTTCTAAGCAGAAAGTCAGAGATTTTTACCTTAAGTTTCAGATGAGCAATCTGCAATGATTCCACCCTGCTCCATCCTGATACAGGGGACACAGAGACTGCAATTTCTCTCCTTACTGAGCTTAATTACAGTGAGCTCAGGCTCCATGGCAGGACATTGTACAACCCATTCAGTTTATATATATGCTGCAAAACCCAGTGAACTGCAATGCAAACAAAGAGCCTAAACTCAATGGAAAATGGGTGTGATTCCCCTGTTCCACAGCACTTGAGGCTTAGCATGACACAGAGGTAACAGTACCATAAATCTCCATTTAGGCCATGTGTACCAAACTGTTAGCACCAACTGGGTAGAAGTCCCAGAGCCAGGCACACTGGACAGCAGTCACTAAGCATACAGAAATGTGGTGAAAGTAAAACAAATCCCAATACTTTGTTTCTTAGAAGAGGGCACACTCCAAACATGGGTAGACTTTCTGTTCAGATTAAGAAACCAGATGAATGTTTACCTCCCTTGCAAAAAGGGAAAGATTTCTTCAGCTTTCATGGAGTTAAAGCATTAAAATCTGCATTTATTTTTTTCGTCTATATAGAGCTGAAGATTTCCATTTAACAAGCTGGCAAAATTTTCTCTACATTCTCCACTCTGACAGTAGGAAAACCACTGCCTTTGAAGTGAGTCTTTTGGTAGGTCCCCATAGCTCTCTCTCCACTATTGGAATGAGGTTTAGTTTGGGGAGTTTTTAACTTCCTGGGAGCTGTGAGGCAATTATTGTGTGGTCAGATCTACAGATGGTGGGAAATTTTTCCAACACCTCTGATAGGTAAATACAGATCTGTGGGAATCAAAACTGCTCCTAGGAATCTGGTTTCATTCAATTCTAATTCTGAACTTGTCAGCATATCTGGTTTTGCATCCTCAAAATGAAAGCTTTTGGCTTTGGATAATTTTTTGATTGACTTGGGCAAGAATCATATTTTGAACTTTTATTTAAGAAAACCCAAAACCACTAAGGAAATCCTGACATAGACAAAACACTCCATTTTTTTATATGATACAAAATGGCTCATTCAGAAGAGGATTGTACCATAAGTAGTGTATGTTTTGAGTTTATAAAAAAAACAAATTACACAAACTTTGTAGCATTTCCTTCCCTAGTAGAAAAAAAAACAACAAACCAAAAACAAATGAAAAAAAAACAACCCAAGACAGAGAACCTGTATCCAAATGAGCCTCTTTAATAACCAACTGTCTACTGAAAGACTGTTTTCTCAGTTCAACTAAGAGGCTGTGTACACCATCATGATAGATGAGACTTTCTGAGACCTTAGATAAAGATTTGTGGAACAGCATAATTGATGGGGAGCTCAGAATTGTGGCACTGGCTTCTTGCTTTCCCTAAATACTGACCTTGGTAGCTTTTCAGGCCATGCCTGTGTTTCCTGTAGTGTTTTTACATGATGTGAGCCAACCTTTTCTTAAGCTGCTTTGTCAAGTGATTGAAGTTATTACTAAAATTATGGCAACACTTGTTGTCCCTCGTAAGAAATTACAATCAGTCTTTTACTTCATGTCATATATATATATGCTCAGTTTAAGTAACAGTAATTGTTAGCTACTAGTTCCTTTATTTACCTTAGCAGCAGCACACATTTTTTTTAAACTGACAGCATAAGAAAATAGTGGATTTTCTTTTTAGAGGGAAGAGGACTAAAACTAACCCAGCAAAAGCTATAAGCCAAATTAAGAACACAGATTTATAAGCTTCTTTACCTTTAAAAACCAGACAGAGCAAAATCTGCCACTATTGTTAGTTTTATCCTGAGAAGTCATTCTGTGCTACAATACAGTAAATGGTTCTGTGTAGACTGCTCACTGTAAAAGAGCTAAACATCCATAAGTCATTTGTTTAATCATTTCTGAGGTTTTATGCCAAGCACCTGCCTTTTAATTTACTATGACCAACCTGAAACATCTGTCAATTTTTTCTCCGTTAATTAATAACTCCGTAATTAAAATCCAGCAGAGAGCTCAGCTGAGACTCCTGGTTAATTAGGACAGGAGATAGCCATGTGAGCAGCATGGCATTACATGAGTTGGAGAAGGCTTGGATGTGAACCAGGGCTCTGTGGGTGACACAGAGCCACCAGCCCATCAGTTAACTGTGAAGCTTTTGGATATTTGTTCCAGTAGCCAGAACATCTCTTTGTGGGCAAGGAAATATTTCATCAGGACACAGTGCCTGAAAACTGTTTTCTTTAAATGTGTATTTCTTTAAGGATCTGGTTATAGCAATTGCTATTCTCCAAATACTACGAAAATTGGAAGAAACAGTGCTGAACTAAGCTCTGGCCTACATCTGATTTGCACTTCAAGTGGCAGTGGGAGTGTCATGAAGAGAAAAATTACCTTCCTGGTAAAGGCCATACCTGCTGCTAATCTGCAAAGGTTAAGGATTTTAGTTTCTGCCAGGATGGCTTTCTACACTGTAATTGCAATGGTGTCACAATAATCAAGATTGTGCCTGGTACTGCAAATACCAGCTGTTCTAAAACAGCAGACAAAAATATTTGTTGTTATATCCCATTTCAGCACACCTATAGATGAAAACATCTATCTGAAGACCTCATCATTTGTCAAGTATTTCATTAATTTTTAAAAGTGCACCAGTTAACATCACAGAATTTTCCAAGGTTTCTCATTGAAAGCAAAGAAATTTATAAGGCAGCTAAGAGTAAATTATGAAAGATTTTTATCATGAACTTCAATAATCTGAAAAAAAAAATTTAAACTAAACTTGTAGGACACAGTAGTGTACACCATGTGTAATCTGAATGTCTTGCTGTCTAACACAGAGAAGAAAAGTGCCATAACTCAGAAGGCATTCCTGTTTTAATTAGACAGCTGGGGTATATAATTATCTGAATTCACAAAGGATCCCCTAAAAAATAAACTTCTTTAAATAGCCTGCAATGTAAAGAGCTGTTTGGACAGTTCATATATTTTTTATTCTTTCTTAAATGAGAGACAGCTATTTGCCATTTCCCTTTGCAGACAAGATGATAGAGACATTCTTCTCATATTCTAGTTTGCTGTAAATCTGAATTACTGAATTCAGATTTATTTCCCATTTTGAGCTTGCTCTTTACACAGCAGTATATATACAGCAGTCACATCCCACTCATGGGAAAGCTAACGACAGTTCATGTAATTTAAGATTCAGGGAGTTTTTATTTCTTTATAAGTTTTCCTGTGAGATTCAAGCAGAGGATTCTATCTTCTGGTGGGTAAGGTACATTTAATTATTAATCTCATACTGGAAAGTTGTGTCAAGACTCACAGTATTCTGCAGTATAATGGTAATTTCATCTTTTCTTTATAAATCTAGAATCCATCAAAGGAAATATGCCTCTGGAGAGAAGCTGAGGGAACTGGATGATGTATCTTTGTCTCTGAGAAGGTGAACTTGAGAAGAGGCTTTGGTAAGTCTCCTAAATATACAACAGAATATTTATCTCCAGACTTTATCCAGGGAAAAAAGGATTGTTTCCTCAAAGAAAAGGGAGGAGAGGCAGGAAGGCTTTGGATTAATAACGTATCATGAGGGTAGAATTCCTGAGGGAGGTAATATGGAATATCTTTTTTTTTTTAATCTAAAAAACCCACATGTGAGTAAATGTAAAATAGTTATTTCTGAAAGAATTTACACTCAGCCTTAGGTGAAATTAGGTACAGGTGGTTTTAGTTTCAAGTTAGCTGTGAATCCCATAACGTGTTATTAAAAGAAATGTTTTTCACTTGGAATTCTCAGTGCTTTAGAAGAGGTAGAAATACACATTTTTCCAACTTCACAGGGAAGTCCCAGGGCTGTGACAGTGCTGCTGCTGTGTGGCCCAGGAAATTCCACACAGGCAGAAAATGAGAAAACCTCTCCTCTTGTCAGTCCTGAAAAATACCCCATCCCTCCCCCTCATCTGCTCTCTGAGAGCTTTCCATCGCTACGCCGAGCTGTGGGGTTTCAATTTCAAATGCCCAGACAGCATTAGGATGCTAACGAGCTGCATCTGAACCACACTGCGTGTACCATAAAACCTCAATATGGCTGATAGGGTATCGCCTTTTCCTGAATCCATCCTTCCCTTGGAATAGCCACTGCAGGCGATCGCTTGGCCAAGGTTGCCCTCTGCAGGCCACGGGCACCGCTCCCTCCCTGGCTCCGGGTTCCCCTTTTCCTCCCCGGACAAATCCAAGAAGGCTGGGAAGATAACGGGGGTGGGATTTAATAAATAAATAAGTGCAAATTGCAATTAGGTGATTAGGTATTTGGGGAGAGGTCTTTAGTCTCAGTGAGACTGGGTCCCAAACATGAGTTTAATTTGCCCGGATATCTCCTGGTTGGGTTTGCTGTTACCTGAAGGCACTGAGCTGATGCAGATGATGCAGAAGGGATGTGATTTACCCCTCTAGCTGTTCAACTGGAGCTACCAGCACAGACCATAACCAGCATCTGGTCTAATGAGCTGCAGTGAGAATCCTGCTGATTGTATCTTTGTTGTACTAGATAACAAGGAAGAATCACACTAAAATAGAATTCTCTAAGAGTAAATACAGCTCTGGGGAGACAGAGAAGGGAGTACTGCAAATCTGCTCCCAATCTCTGCTGAATAATGATCTTTTAAGAGTCTCTTCCATTTTTAAACTAAACCAAAAATCATCACCATGGTTTAAAATTTTCATAACAGATAACAGTAGGTACAAGTCAATATCATACATCAGTTTATGAATATGACAGCTGTTTAAGTATTTCATTCAATGTGTTTTCTGTATCTGAATCCTTGAAAATAAGACTGAGACTAAATAAGGTAAAGGTGTGATTTTAAAAAAACTAAATTAATTATATATAACTATGAATTTTAAAACCAGCAAAATTAGATTGAAAAAAAATCTCTGCATAGCTATAGTAATTAGGGATGTGATTTTTTTATTTGTAATTTTATTTGCAGCATCAACAAATCTCCAGTGCAAATCAAATTACATTCACAAGCCTGCTAATGCTAGCATAATACATGTTACCTCAAGAGGCAGATATAAACCATGCCACTAAACACACTTCTTTTGAAACATTTTGCAAAGAGAAATCATTTAGCCTCTTCCCTCTTTTTTTTTTTATAACACATTACGTGTGCTTGGAAAAGATGGGAAAATGTCTCTTAATAGTAATAATTAAGTAGAATGCTATATCTGTAATATAATATCTGTAATATAATAGTAAAATTGCAAGGACTGCAGTAGGATTCTTCTGAGACTCTTCAATCACTGACTCATAAATACCCTGGACTCCAGTCCAGAGAAGGCTGAAGAGTCAGGCAGGATTGTTTCAAGCAGAACCTGAAGTCCACCAGGAGTTCACAGATTTAGATCAGTAGCTGATTTCAGTGAGTAACTTTAATGAGTAAATTCCAATGGAAAAAAAAAAAAAAAAAAAAAAAAAAAGGCTTCATCAGATTTATTCCCCTGAGAAGCTCAGTAAAATATGCTCTCTGAAACAAGATCTGACTCACATTGCAGGTTTAATAAGGGCTAATTTAAATAGGCTCTTATTTCAGTTTTGGTGTTAAAGAGCAAATGAAGTAAACATTTAAGTTTTGAGGATGTCTTTCAATATTCTGCAGCCAAGAATAAATAAACTTCTGTTTTGACAGGTGATGTCTGTCTTATAACCAAATTACAAGACTAACAAAAGCATGGAAAATTGGGATGTCTTCATTAGGAACAGTCTCAAATGGAACCTCACCGAGTTGTCTGATGATCACCACCATCCTGTAGAAAAATTAAGAAAAATTACTATAGGAAAACTAAGAAAAAAGACATGTACATTCATTGTACATGGTCGACTTGTATAAAAGTTCTCTTAATAACTTGCTTTTTGTAGAGCTACTTGAAGATGCACAAAATTTTTTTCTCCAGCTTTTATGTTAAATCTACCCAGCAGATGGAGCCATAGAGTTATCCAAAATGCAAAAGAAAGTAAGATGAGTGCGTGCGAGGAAGAACAATTATAATCAGTGCAAACACAGCTTTGTTAATTCATGACATTCTAATGTCAGGCAAATAATTTATTTGGTTATATCGTGTTCTGACTGTGTGACTGATTAAGCAGTACTCAAATGTTAGTTAATATGATTCTGTATTTGCTTGATACTGCAATAATTACAACCCTCAGTCAACAAAAATAACAGCTGAGGCTTTAATTTTCATTCATGCCACATTCGTTCCCAAGTATTGTTGCAGGTCTGAGAGACAGTCAGACTTGTGATGAAGTGACACAATGGAAGGCATTGATAGTAATTGTAGCAAGAAAGTCACAGGTGGAAATGTGTATGTGGTGACAGGAACGTGTTAGTGGTTCCTATGTCATACAAAAGATGACTTTTTGGATGTAACTGACATGCTCTGATTTGGTTTTTTTCCCCTCCTGCTTCTCTGAGATCTGTGTATCTGTTCCTGCTTAAACCTATGAAACAGAAAAGAACACAGGGGGTTGAGAAAACATCTCTGGGCCCTGCAGGGGCAGTGGTCAGCCCTGCTGATATCATAGTGCTGGATGCTCAAGTGGTGTAGCACAACACTCTCGCTGTCTTTGCAGTTTTCTTTTAAAATAAATGAATCACATGTTATCAATTTAAGCAGCAAATTGCATAGAGTATCTGTCTGGAAGTGTACATACTGTTCTGCTGCATTTGAAAAGCCCAATTTTCTGTGGCCTGATACCTGAAGTGAAAGTTTTAACACAACATAATCTCATCCCTTAAAGTGAGTTCTGCTCTAAGAAGTTCTTCAAAGTACCTTAAAAAAAAAAAATTAAAATTACCAATGGTGTTCTGTGCCACTTGAACAGATCCATAGGGCCGGTGCTGCAAGACATGCAATTTTTTCCTTTTACTGGTAGATTTAACTTAAGTTTCCAATTCATAGGGGCCAGGAGACAGGTTGGAGCCCCTAGGTAGCTTCGACCCAAGTGTTTCTGAGCTTTGTCTTACAAAATGCCGTTTCTCGTGGTTTCAGTAGGAGACAGCTGAGGGTCGTCCGGGTTTGGCAGGAGCGGGGGATTCTGTCACCTGTTAAACATCGGCCAAGGGGCAGGAAGAGGAGGACGTGGCAATGTGATCCTGGGTGGAAGTCAGTGGGTGCTTTGGGTCAGGGACAGGGTGCTGGGGTGCGGGGCTCCCCCGTCGGTGAGGCACAGCCGTGAGGGGCCGGGTGAGCCGTCTGGCAGTGCTGAGCGGGGCTGCTCCCTCCCTCCCTTCCTTCCTTCCCCCCGTTAGCATCCACCCGCCGCTCACCGGGGACAGAAGCGGGGCGGCCCATGGGGGCGGTGCTGCCCTCCTGGCCCGGCCCGGCCCGGCCCGGCCCGGCCCGCTGTGCTCTGCAACCAGGAGCCGCGACGGCACCTGGAGGCAGCTCCGCCCCGGTCCCAGGAAGGGAGAGACCAGCGGGGCGGGAGGGGAGC